>JAUNZM010000197.1:2400000-3600000 GCA_033459285.1 Clamator glandarius
GTTTTAGGAGCATTCTGTTCTCTCTAGAGCAAGCATGGCATCAATTAGTGTGATTTAGGAGCGAATAAAAGAGCATCGCTTACAGCCACTCCATTAACAAAAGCTGCATACAGAGGAGGCAGTCGAAAATCCAAGTGGCCCCAGATGGTGCTGGATGTATCTGAGCTGTAGATCTGAAACAAATTGACATCAATTAATTCAAAGTCCCGAACCCAAGAATGTAACTCAGATCAGACAGTACCCTCTTGGGACCCAACTGTTCTCTTTAATGAGAAAAAACCCAGTTCTTTCAGGAAGTATGAAAAGAAACTCAGTTTCCTGTTGACTCATGTCCCTTTTCACCTAAACAGACCTCAGGGGAAGACCAAGATCATCCATCTGGCCATTCAATACCTTCACACAATCTCTGGCCATTTATGTCCCTTCTCACCACCCATCGGCAGTTCCCTTAGGATTGTCAACATCTTGTTGGATTTGGTGATCTTAGACCTCTTTTCTGACCTTAATGATTCTATGATTGTTAGGGAAGATGTCCAGTTAAGGGTGCTGGTTCCTTTTGTTATAGTAAGCCCCTGAGTAAATGATGCATGGCCTCCTGATGCTGGTATCCCCATGGTCTGAAAGCTGCTGTTCCTTTCCTTTTGCTATGCAGATCTTTTAGCCAATGAAGATATCTTTATGGAACTAAATAAAAGGGCATAAATTACCATAGTTTGGGAGGTAGGGACCTCTGCGCAAAGAGGCTTACTGGCACACAAAGCTCTGGAGCCCAAGTCCAACTAGGCAGGTCTGACTGATGCAAGAGTGGGCTAAACTCATTGGTGCACTCCTGCATTAGGAAGGTTCTACTTAGGGTAAGGTGCTCCTCTAGTTTAAGGAGAGCAAGACTGGAGGGAAAATGTGACTAATGTACCTCAGACAACAATTATGTTTTATGAACGGGAAGTAATCCACTATTAACTCTCCACCTCTTATTTCTGCATGTCTGGTGAGAAGTGATATTTACTTTGCTGATGTTTTTAAGAACAATCTCACAGGTGAAAGAAAGGAAGGGATTCTCTGGATTAACTGTGTTAGCAGTGGGGTATCTCAGCATACAAACTGTTGTTACACAGAGTTTTGTCCATCCAGAGTTAAAAGTAACCCAAGAAATGAAGTTTCCCTGTCTCCAGTGGGAAGAACACTTTGTCTCTCTTTCCATCCCCAGAAGAATTTCATCATGACAAAGTTTCCCCTTATAGCCCAAATTTTCCCTTGGTTTTCTGGAAGCTAAATCTTCAGGTGTGCTTTGAATGCCAGATCTCTTACCTTGCTGTACTGAGTCACTTTGTGGCAGACCTCGGTGCTGGTACCCAGAAGCCCCACTCCAAGAGTATCCAGAATCATTCGCTTGCTTCTCTGAATAACTTGGTCTGTCAAGTGATTTGCATTCAAACCATGAATCACATTGGCAAAATTTCCTGTAATTGTCTGGGAGGGGATAAAAAAAAACAGTAGATACATTTTTTTTTTCTTTCAGTTTCAGGCTACTGCTTAGCATCTGGCCATTTCTGTTGTGTTGTTCTGTTATTCTTCCCCTGCTTACGTGTGATGCAGCAAAGCTAAGGTTTGAATTCTTCCTCTTTTTATTCCCAGAAATGCTATAGTGTTATTTATATTTTATTTATAGTTTCAGCAAGTCTGCTCTGCATTTCTGCTGTCTCCTCCCTGACTTGAGTCCTTGAACCTAAGCACTGCAGGTCATGAAACTTTGCAAGATACAGATACATAGATGTAGATCTCTATACTCACAAGCATATATATAAAAGAGATAGAAGCAAAACACATTTGGCTTTCCATATCACCTTCATATTCCTATTGAAATCAGCTGGAAAGTGCCATTTCAATCCAGTGCAGCCACTGCCACACAAGGAGGCAGGATTTAATTTCCCTAAGTAGCTGAATTACTATCACAAATCTTGGTGAGCTTGGAGCTCAGTGGGAGGCAGGACTTGGCAGGTCTATCTCACACCCATTACTCCTACTACCTCCCAGCTCCCACTGAATTTATGCTCAGGTGGAGTCACAGCTTTTCTCCAAGACAAGATCTCACGTCCTGGAATATCAGTGGCTACTTTTTCCTGGCTTTTGCTGGTCTGGGAATTGTGTTTCTTTTTTTTTTTTTTAATTTGTTTTCCTATTGAGAATTGACCCAGTACACAAATTCAGCCTGCTTCTTGGCTGGAGCTGCTAGCTGCTGTTAAGATATCTATTAGAAACTAATCTAGAACTTCCATCCTCTGACCATTAGAAATTTTCTCCTGCTGAGGTATATATTACTTAAAATCAACCTATGTACATGCTTGCTCTTTTTATTCTGGCATTACTGAATATAGCTCTTCTCTGTTTTTGGAAATTATCTCCTTCCATTTCTCCTCATCTTTCCCTTTTTTTCTGCTCCCCTGCACATATCCACACAGAGTGATGATTTTTCCTCTTGGCCTTCATTTCTCTGAGTTAAACAAACCAAACTGTGTTGCTCTCTCTTTTAAAAGACAGACTCACTCCTACTATGCCAGCGGCTTTTCATTGCATTGTTCACATTGGATTTCTCTTTTCTGGCAATGGTGACCATTGTTTCAGACAATTACTCATTCAGATTTTACTAAAGTGTTAAGACTATCTTGAGGTACAGAGGTCACTACAGGTGAACTACACACCCCATGGTGTGTTGTACACCCACTGAAACAGACAAGGATACAAAAGCTTAAACAGAGAAGTACATCTTACAGTGCTAAGATACAAGATTTTACCTTTGCCCACATCTTGGAGGGATGGTGTGTGGTCCCAGAGAGATGCAGCAAATGAGTGGCAGCCAGCAAGCAGGGAAAATTGCTTTCTCACTGTTTATATACGTATGTCTTGGTTGGGGGAAGAAGTATTAGGCCTTTTTTCTTGCTCACTGTGTCCTGCCCATTTCCTCCTGTGTCTGGAAATGTTCCGTTTTCTTCACTTTCAATTTTCCTCTGACTAACTGCACTATAAACTGCTGATGTACGTGTGATGGGAATTTGCCACATACACGTCGTATGTAAACTGATGTATGTGGTAGAAACTAATATACTAATTAAAGCATCTTACATTTGGTAGCATGGAGAGAAGAGATCATCAGGTGTGTCAGGTTGGCCTTGGGGAACCACAGAAGGCCATGGATGGGAGAACATTTAGCCTAGTATTAGGCTACAGGATGGCAAAGACTATTGTACTTTAAACAATCTGTTGTTGGTTTGTTTTTTTCTTCTTTCACTATATCTGTCTCCTCTATAATGTATGCAGTTCAGGTGCCATACCATAACTATTTCAGACCATAAATTGGATTAAAGCCGCTCTTGTCATTTAATAGTGTTTTAACAGTATGAATCACTATGTGATGCCATAATTTCTACTAGCAGTTTTTTTGCACTTCAGGCAAAGATGTCTTCTCTGAGGAAGGAGACACTTATCCCATCATTATCCCATCATTAGTTTAGGGATTTTGCTTGTGTGGGAATCTTGGACTAGTATAAGATTGTGAATGAGACCCATACCAACAGAAAGGGAGCATGAGTAGAGGCCATTGAATAAGGAGGACTAGGGAGAATCTCCAGTCCCTAGTAGATGCAGAGGGAAAAACAGTAACAGGGGACGAAGATAAGGCTGAAGTGCTCAATGCCTACTTTGCCTCAGTCTTTAACAGTAAGGAAAATTGTTCCCTCTGTGCACAACCCCAAGGGTTGGATGAGAAGTATGAGATTCCCGAGGTCCAAGAGGAGCTGGTTAGAGACTTGCTTGCCCAGCTAGATGCCCACAAGTCTATGGGGCTGGATGGAGTCCACCCAAGAGTTTTGAGGGAACTGGCGGATGTGCTGGCCAAATCCCATTCCATCATCTTCCAACAGTCCTGGGTGACTGGGGAGGTTCCGCTGGACTGGAGGCTGGCTGATGTCGTGCCCATCTATAAGAAGGGGCGCAGGGAGGATCCGGGGAACTACAGGCCTGTCAGTCTGACCTCGGTACCAGGGAAAGTCATGGAGAGGGTGATCTTGAGTGCAATCATGAAGCACATGCAAGAGAACCGGGTGATCAGGCCCAGTCAACACGGGTTCATGAAAGGCAGGTCTTGTCAGAGTAATCTGATCACCTTCTATGGCGGAGTGACTAGACACTTGGATGAGGGAAAGGCTGTGGATGTATCTTCCTGGACTTTAGTAAAGCCTTTGATACAGTTTCTCATAGCATTCTGCTTCGGAAACTGTCGGCCTCTGGCCTGGACAGGAGCACACTCTCCTGGGTGAGAAACTGGTTGGATGGCCGGGCCCAGAGGGTGGTGGTAAATGGAGTTAAATCCAGCTGGAGGCCAGTGACAAGTGGGGTTCCCCAGGGCTCAGTCCTGGGTCCAGTCCTGTTTAATGTCTTTATCAATGACCTGGATGAAGGCATTGAGTCCTCCCTTAGCAAGTTTGCAGACGACACCAAGCTGGGTGGAAGTGTGGATCTGCTGGAGGGTCGGGAGGCTCTGCAAAGGGATCTGAACAGGCTGGACTGCTGGGCAGAGACCAGCGGCATGAGGTTTAACAAGGCCAAATGCCGGGTCCTGCACTTGGGGCACAACAACCCTATGCAGAGGTACAGACTAGAAGCCTGGCTGGAAATCTGCCAGGAGGAGAAGGACCTGGGGGTGCTGGTTGACAACCGACTGAACATGAGCTAGCAGTGTGCCCAGGTGGCCAAAAAGGCCAATGGCATCTTGGCTTGTATCAGAAACGGCATGACCAGCAGGTCCAGGGAGGTTATTCTCCCTTTGTACTCGGCATTGGTGAGACCGCACCTCGAGTACTGTGTTCAGTTCTGGGCCCCTCACCACAAGAAGGATGTTGAGGCTCTGGAGCGAGTCCAGAGAAGAGCAACAAAGCTGGTGAAGGGGCTGGAGAACAAATCTTATGAGGAGCGGCTGAGAGAGCTGGGGGTGTTTAGCCTGGAGAAGAGGAGGCTGAGGGGAGACCTCATTGCTCTCTATAACTACCTGAAGGGAGGTTGTGGAGAGGAGGGAGCTGGCCTCTTCTGCCAAGTGATAGGGGACAGGACGAGAAGGAATGGCCTCAAGCTCTGCCAGGGGAGATTTAGGCTTGAGATAAGGAAAAAATTCTTCACGGAGAGGGTGGTTAGGCATTGGAACGGTCTGCCAAGGGAGGTGGTTGAGTCGCCGTCCCTGGAGGTGTTTAAGGTGAGGGTGGATGAGGTACTTAGAAGCATGATTTAGGGATTGGTGGGAATGGTCGGACTCGACAATCGAGTGGGTCTCTTCCAACCTGGTTATTCTGTGATTCTGTGAATAATTCTAAGGTGAAAAATCAATGTATGTCTGAAGTTTGGGAACTTCCTGGATTAGGGAACAATGTATAAAGTCTTTTTAGCATTGTGGTCCTGCACTTTCATGCTTAAGCACTGCCTATAACTTTAGGAATGTCTGTCCTCTACTCAGCCAAGCCTCAAATAATTTTGTAAATCCTTATCTAACTCCTGAGTGCTTTCACACAGAGATCTGCATAGATTGTGACTTACAATGTCTTCTACACTCGGACACTTTGAAACATCTGTTACAGCAAGCAAGTGCAGACATTCAGCTACCTTTAATCCGGTGCCAATATTCCAAAGTGAATTTGAATGAGAGCCAGAACTTGTGATGTTCCTAGCAACATGATGTGTGGTCACACGCTGCTAGCTGATCTCAGATATGCTGTCACTTCGTTCTTTAACCTCAGATGCAGGACGGATTGTCCCATGTGCTGCAATAATAACATCAGTGCTGTTTAAGGATGGTACAGAGATATAACGAGAAAGTGACTTTTTTGAGAAAGAATGACGTGTAACTGTAAGTGCCCAAAATTAAATCGTTTGGGAGACTGATTTCCAAGATGTGGTCAATAGACTTTGGAATCAGGTGTGTGCTGTAGACTGGAAGGGAAAGGAAAACAGTACTATTATCACTGCAGGGGGAAGAGGGATCTACACAAAGACTTGTACCTCCACAGGAGAATTGTAGGGGTATAAAATGGAGGTGGCTGAAAAATCACTGACTGCGAGCTTTATATAGGCTGTCCATCCCAACAAAAGGAATCTGCTGATTCCCTCTTCCTTGACACAATATGCATGGGTCAGCAATTTGGGCAGGCAATTTGTTAACTAGCAGGCACAACGAAAAGACAAAATGTGTTCATCCAAGTGCCATTTGCAACATTGTGCGCAGCTACAGTAATGAGCTGTGTTGATTACAGACCAAGGCTTTAGAAAACCAGTGTCCCACAGAGTTTATTTTCTCCTGCTGACATGACATTTTTAAGCTGCTTTTTTTCTCGCTTTTGCCTCCATTTATTTTAGGCTGAACTCTGCCCACACCTGCAAGCTGTTTGTAACTGAAAGCAGTTTTGGCCTTAGCCTTAGGCTCCTTTTGTTCTAAAGTAATACAAAAAATTATGAAAAAGTACAGAGGCCAGGCTTCCTTTTCTCTAAGCCGGCTTTTAAGATTTAACTTCTTTCATGGATTGTACTAAGATGAGAAAACAGGAGGCGGGTGTTAATCTGCTCTGTTTACAGAGTCTCAGCTGTTGCTGAGGGTCTGAAAACACCTTACAAGTGCAGGACATGCTCCTCTTACCTCAACTGGGATATTACAAGGACAGTAAAGAGGTGAGAATCTTAGCAAATGGTCTGGAGTAGGTGACTTGCTCTAAATCCTGTTAAGAGCCCCATCAGCCATAGATCCTGGGATCCAATAATTCTGCACCACTACCTTTATAGTCTCTTGTGCCTCTTTTTGCCCAAGCCTACCTTCCTGTGTTTATCCCAACAGAGATTACTGAGACAGACAGTGACAATATACAGCAAAAGCAATAGGCAATGATTGCACCATGAAATGTATAATTCTGGAAATTTCTAGCCTATAGTAGTTCTCCTATTCACTTACTTGCACAACTAGTGACAACCACAGTGCAATCTCTGAGAAGTTACAACACCCGTATTTCCTTTTTTTTCAGAGCAAATCTTGTAAATACAAGCCGTATTCTGGTAAAGGTTGCCACAAGTCAACGCACCAGGTCTGCATCACCCTGTTCTTCTCACCTTCATAAATTAGTGGTGCTATTCCTAAAGGCAAATCCTCACAGTTCAATTTAAACGTGTAACGTAGATGCTGAATTGCTTGCATGACCTGTGACATAGAGGGACCAGACATAACTGGGATAATACATAGGATCACTTTCAATACAGATTGCTCATTTCAGAACAGACATACTATGAATTCAAGCTGCTCCACTAGCAGCAAAAACATGTTTGAAGGCAAAGAGTGTGCCACTGATTGATTAAACAAGCCCCTTCAACACTGTTTATAGAGTAGCATCGAGGGGCCTGACTCTAACAAGGCAAGAAGAAACCACAGGTCCCTAAAAATTCCTGTTCACCCAGTGTAAATTTTAGGTATCACCCGTACCATAGCCTTTATCTGTAATACAAGTGCCAGCGTTCAGCTGCTGAAAGTGCGAGGGACTACACCATAATAGGTTGCCTCAGGTACAGAGCAAGGCATCTCAGGAGAAGGAGGTGTAATGCAAAGGTGACGCAGCCAGCCCCAGTACCCTGTGAGCTGCATCTGCATGCTGTGGTACCACCATACTCCCTGGGATGCCTTGCAGCCATGTTCCCAAAGCATTTCTTCACCCCACTGTAGCTTCCTACCCTATTTTCTAAAAAAATTAAGTCACCTGGGCTACTAGAAGGTGGTTTTAGGGCTTCTAGATGGCATGGCCTCCAGTCTGAATAACAGCAGTGGGTGTAGGAGATCATGCGTGCATAGACTTTGCCATAACTTTTCCTTGTTGGCCATTTTGGCAGCCTGGGGTACCCTGTAGCACAAAAAGTAGTCATGTTTTCCATATTAAGTAGCAAAAATGCAGCCAGTTGTCAATACAGGACTTGTTCCATTTGGGGAGATGATAAAACTTGAGAAATATAAATTCAGAATTTGATTAGTGAAAACCAAATTAGGATAAGCATATGTGAGTGATGTGCTGTTTTTAATTAAATTACCAGCAGAACTCCAGTGATGCAAGCAAAGTATTAGCACTTTGCTGGGCTGCTGCATCATACACAGAAAGGCACTGAGCAAAACAACCTTCTTGGTCATTTCAGAGTAAGCCCAGATGTCAGGTTATAACAGGTCTCAGCAAGCCCGAGGCTGCAGTCCTGTGGGGCGATGTGGATACCAAGATCTAGTATACAAAAAAACCTTCAACTTTAATTAATGGGTAAAAGAGCCTCTTTGCATCTAAGCTATTACTCAGAGATTTTGAACTCTAGGAATTTATCCCTGACGCCATTACAAACATTTCACAGAATCACAGAATAACCAGGTTGGAAGAGACCCACCGGATCGTCGAGTTTTTTTTTTTTGTCTGAATTGGAAGGGCTGAATTTGTCTGAATTTGTCTGAATTGGAAGGGCTAAAGTAACACCTAAAGCATATACAGCAAAACCAGAATGAATAATAAAACATTCTTCTTCAATAGAAACAGGATTTGGGAGGAAAATTCACCTAATTTTGTAGGGCTCCATCATTTGCCTGTTAGCAGCCGCAGAAGCACTCAAGACACGTATTAGGAGATGCTGTGTGAGATTGCAGAATTGTTCTTCCAGCTTGCACTGTAGATGCTCACTCTCCTCTTTGCAGCTTAGACCCCTACAAACATAACCCCCCCTTGGAAGGATTTAAACAACACGCTGCTTGCAAAAGCCACAAAGTACTTATTACTAATGGTTTGCTCATTCTGAAAGCTTGCGCCTTGGGATATTTCTTTCCTTCTCTTAATTGCTGGACTGCAACATAGAATCACAAAATGCTTAGAGTTGGAAAGGACCTTTAAAGGTCAAGTAGTCCATGCCTCCTGCAGTGAGCACAGACATCTGCAACCAGATCAGGTTGCTCAGAGCCCAGTCCAACCTGACCTTGAATATTTCCAGACATGGGGCACCTAATACTTCTAGAGCACAACCTGTTTGGCGTTTCACCACCCTTATTGTAAAAGATTTCTTCCTTATTTCTAGCCTAAATCTAACCCTTTCAGTTTTAAACCACTACCCTTTGCCCTATCACAACAGACCCTACTAAAAAGTCTGTCCCCATCTTTCTTATAAGCCCCATTTAAGTAGCAGAAGGCTGATCTAAGGTCTCCCTGGAGCCTTCTCTTCTCCAGGATGAACAACGCCAACTCTCTCAGCCCTTCCGTGCAATGCCGGTATCCCATGAAGTGTACATATGTGCTGCCCTCTAGTATCTTGTGGTCTCTTTTGGGGCACTCCAGTGACTGGGGGAAGAGTCTTTTTCCTCATCTGTGGTTGTACATAGCTAGATAGTGCATTTTCCACCCTTGATAGGATACAAAAGAGTCAAGAAATATTGCAAAACAGCCTAAAATTACACTTTAAATGCAGCAGTCTCTGATTTATGGCGTAATTATAAAACACGCCATGGTAGTTATTAGTTGGAAGACTGACTATTACATGTTTCAGACTGTAAAATGTACTCAAGATCTCTAGCTGTGATTGTGCATTCACCTCTGAAGAGAAAATGTGTATAATTATACCAACATTTATAAAAGGGATAAACAATGATGAAAAACTGAATAAAGTTTAAATTTGAAGACAAGAGCTGTGAATATATAGAACATTCACATTACTACACTTTTAAAATTGAGCATTTAAGCCAAAGTTCATGATTTGATATAAATTGGTCTTTTTCTGCATAAGTTGCATTTGAAGAATTTTGGGGTTTAGAATTTATAATGACACTATTTTTTTCCTAACATTAGTCATCTTCAGAATAGTAGATTAAGACAGATGCTGGAAGCATTAAAAATCAAGGAAAATAACTACATTCATAAAGTGAGAGGAATGATTGTGTAACCTTTGATCATTCCTGTTGACTCTTCAGGACCATCAGGGTTAAAACCAGGTTTTAATTAACAAAAAAATGGTACTTGCTGTCAGATGTTATAGCAGTCAGACAGTATTTTATTTACCTTTTCATGATGTCCCTCCTCATGTGGCCTCGGAAGCTGAAGGAGTAATAGAGTTAGCTGTAAGGAAATGAATATGTTGAGTCATTGCATTTGTTATTTAAAAAAACATTACTCCGGGTCATGTTCAGTGAGAATGTGTGATGTTAGTGGCACCACTGGTGCACACAGCGTATCCTACTGACTTTGGTAACTGCTCTGCATGGCACAATGCCAGCACTGTGACTTTCGTTTTAATATAATAAACAAGTAAACCAATCTTATTCTTCCTTTCCACAATTAGAAACCTGGAGGTGTTTAAGGTATGGGTGGACGAGGTGCTGAGGGGCATGGTTTAGTGTTTAATAGGAATGGTTGGACTCCATGATCTGGTGGATCTCTTCCAACCTAGTTATTCTATGATTCTATGTTGCCTACAAAAAAAAGAATAAAGCAGAGAATTTTTTTTTTTTTTTGCCTGATGCACCCATCACTGCTTTGTGCTTCTGCCTTTCTCTGTTGCTGCAGCCCTTAGGAAGGGCTCCTAATGAGGAACAGAGTGGCTGGTGCTAAGAAGTTGCTTAACCCTCAGCTTCCTGCTGTCTTGCTCGACTACCCTTGGCAACAGGATTCTCCTTCACCTTCCATGCATGCCCCAGCCCTGCACTACCCCTTTTCCTCCTGTATTATCAAGACTCAGATCAGAGAATCATAAAATCATAGAATGGTTTGGGTTAGAAGGGACCTTAAAGATCATCTAGTTCCAATTCCCATGCCATGGGCAAGGACACCTTCCACTGGACCAGGTTGCTCAAAGTCTTATCCAGCCTGGTCTTGAACAGCTACAGTGATGGGGCATCCATGACTTTTCTGGACAACCTGTTCCAAGGTCTCACCATCCTCACAGCAAAACATTTCTTCCTAATATCTAATGTAAACCTCCTCTCTTTCAGCTTAAAATCATTCCCTCTCCTCCTATCCCTGCACTCCCTGATAAAGAGCGCCTCCTCAGCTTTCCTCTAGGTCTCCTTTGGGTATTGGATGAGTACTCCCTGCAGGTTTGGGAAGACTATCCAGTTAAAATCAATTACAGAACATGGATGGTGTCTTTGGGAGAGTGAAGAAGGAGAGGAAAGAGAAGACATGTTGGTATGGGAATAAAACATGCTTTGTCTCTCAAAGACGCCAGAAGAGAAAATTTTTGTGGGGCAGGGAATTGTGGGGAAAAAAAGGAAAATAATAATAATAATAAAGAGACCCCAAGCTCTTACATGTTTCTTCTTTATAAGCTCCTCTGATTCCTCCTAGGTCTCCTCTTCTGAGCCCCAATAAATGTGCTTTACAGGAACACTGAATTTTACTTCAGCTGAGAAGCTGAATAAATACCTGCTGCTTGTAAACAGAGACCAAGTACTAACTTCTTGTGTCTCCCTCAGCAGCAGCAGGCTGAGACAGGAGAGGCCCCCCGCTTAACTAACCTAGGTGAAATAAAGACCAACTGCTCCATTGTTTCATCATTTTCTGGTACACTGGGGCACAGGACAACATATGCAAAGCTGTTTGACAGAGGAGTAACCAGTTGGTCCAGAAAACCACTGTACCTAAGTGGAAATTGGTACCAAGTTCAGCTCTGCAGTAAGGTCCACACCCTCCACTGCAATCCACGTGTAGCTTGCGGTCACTCTTGCTGCTGGCCCCTGGTAGCCACTAACACTGGCCAACCTGGCTGCCCTGGATATCACCCTGAGCAAGGATTGCATGGCTTTTTGTCTGCTTTTATTTTCCTTATTGGAAGCATTTGACTAGTATCTTCCTGGTCCTCTGGACAGTAGAAAGCAACTCAAAATACTCATGGGGCTGTGGGTAGCTTACCGGCACATCTGGAGCAGGAGCTGCTCAGCTATGGTGGCAGAAGCTCCTTCCCTCTGTTTTCTGTTGCAAGGACCTAGGATTGATAAACCTTATGTTATCTGTCCCCTACTCCTGACTTTGTACTGTCAGTGTTATCATTTCTGGTCAGAAATGCTGCCTGCCTCATTCAGACACAGCAAAAAGGTCGTCTGTGAGTTGGTTTTGTGCCAGAGGCTTCTTGACTCGGGGGCTTCCTGCAAGATGGGAACGAATCGTGTTGATGCCTGCTCTTGAGGTGTGGCTGAGAACAAAAACCCCAGACCAAACTGAAAATCCCAAGCACATCATTCCTTCCAAAGATCACACTGCCATCAGCCTTTTCCCGTAGGCACAGACACCTTTGTTAGCCAGTACCTGTCAAGGCAGCTGCTCCTAAGTTTACAATTTTGCATCATGCGTCCAGGCTCAGTTTTCGTTCCCAGGAGGACGTGTGCTGTGAAGCCCTCTCTGAGATGGTAGGTCAGCAAGGGGGAAATGCTTGGGAAATGACGAAAGGGTTTGTGGTCAGATCTCTGAATACTCTCCATGCCTTCATGAAAAGGGTGGGAAAGAAACTATGGCTAAGGGAGGGAGGAAAGTATCCACTTGTATCAATTGTATGAAATGCAATACAATTTCATGTGATGCTGCTTCCAGATAGATTCAGAGGTATGGTGAGCTTGCTCACAATATTGGTATTTATTGTCTGGTATTATATCCCTTCTTTACCTGGAGAAACTGTCCTTCTGGGGCTTCAGGAACTTTCAAGAAAAAAAATACAGAAGTATGACACAATTCCTGAGAAATCCCTCTAAGGATATGGAAAGATGGACGTAAAATCTCACTAGGTTCTCACAAGAGGGTGGGCAGCATAAAAAGTTAAGTGGAGTTCCTTCCTCCATTTCATTACCCTTCAAGGAAGTGTGTAGCGGAAAGACCTGGCCTGAAGGTTCCCATCATCCACATCATCTCTGAGCCTGAAGGGCACTGAATCCAGAACCTGTCCCCAGGCTTCTACTATTTAAGTACTCGAAAAGTCACACAAGAGACTTCACACGAAGAACAGGAAAGTGTGGCATTCCTTACCATCAGACCAGGGATTTCTGAACAGTTCTGAAGCTGGTTCATCCCAGACAGGATCTAGTTACATTGCACTGAGCAAACCTAGAGGTTACTGCAGTCTGTGGTGGGAAATGTGTTCAACAATACAGACAACGATGAAGTTATTATCAGTGCATCCTTCTTTACTGTGTGGGTTCTGTCCACAGCAGACACTCCGGCACAGACTCCAGCCTTGCAATGCTTAATAAGTGATGGGATTTAAAAGACTAGATGTATTTGCGACCCTTATGGCTTTAATTTTGCTGTTTCTGTATCCTCAGGCTTCACATTTTCCACATTTTCACAGTGATAAGAGCGAGAAACTATTATAGTAAAAGCTTAAATTCTCAGCTGACTGCATGACTTCAGGTGGTACTGGCTTTAAAAGAAATAAATACTTCAAGACTCTAGATCTCATCTTGAGAGAACTATATGAATATGAATCAGGAGTGAATACATACTGGGAAATAGAAATTATTTATAAATATATAAAAGACAGAATACAGAATCTTAACATCTTATTACAGATTGTCACAAAGTACTACTTGCATGAAGACATTAACCCCCAAAGAGTTCAGAATACATGAAAGCCTGACTGAAAATCTGTTATGTGCCCATTCTCAATGTAGGTCAGTGTATACACATGATGAAAATGAAAGAAAACCTTGAGGGAAATTATCTTCTTTAACTAGAGAAACTCTTGCTTAAGGTTCAGCTGTAATTTAGGTGCTGTCCCAAGTTAAAATTAACCATGATGAGGTGGTCACATGCACATGACAATATAGGGAAGGCTGCAGATCAGAATGAACTTCCTTAAACTGAAAAAGCACGGCACAGAATGGCACACTTGTGTTTATATATCCATCTTGCGAGTGCAATTATTACACAGGCTGGCAAAATCATAGTAATGGCACACACAAATTAGCATGGCAAAATGTGCAGAAGAGCACATGAGCAACAACAAATCTTCTTAACCTTTCTGATGGCTTGTTCACTCATAATTGAATTATGAATTTTAAATATTCTTTGGATACAGAAATATGTTAAATGTACCAGGTATGAAAAAGATGCAGAAAAAAACTAGAGAGGATTCAGAGGAGCATAAGAAAGATAACAATTTTAGAAAGCATGGCCAGTTAAAGAGGTTTCAGGAGGTTTATTTAGCCCAAAATAGAGATTTGCCATTTCACATCACAGCTAAGCCAGTACAACCCCTGGCACTTGTCTGATGCCTTCCCCAGGGCTTGGTTCAATGAACGAAATCAGCAGAAGACTCAGTTTTCCAAAGACCTGAAAGCCTCTCCACTTCATTCTCCGAACCATTTCATCACAGTCACATGAGGGCTGGCTGAATGGGGAAAACCATAGGGTGATTCATTTTGACAGCAGCTAACCTTCAGACTGGCTTAGCTTTAATATGAAAGTGGATCACATACAGGTAAATCATACAGAAATACAATATGCATATTTTAGGAAGAAGAAAATGTTGACCACCTTTGATGTACCTGCTGAGAAATAAGACAAAAAGAAATATGTTACATATTTATCAAGGATTCTTGTATTATGTGAAAAAATCCCTTTATTACAGGAAAGGTAATGGGGATTGAAACATGAAAATACCCTACATAAGAATACTGTGGAATTTCTTTCAATTGAATCATCATCAGTGTATTATACTTACATCTGCTAGGATTAGTCCAAGGTTTCTTATCTTGCCTCGGTGCAGAGGTGGATTGGAGGATGATCTCTTAAGATCCATTCCAACCTCCCATTTTTCTGGCTTCATTATTTATGAGGTTAACCCACCCTGACTGAATTAAAATCATAGAATCATTAAGATTGGAAAAGACCTCTAAGATCACCTAGTCCAACCATATGCCCAACACCACTGTACCTACTAAACCATGTCCTGAATTGCCATGTCTACACATACTTTGAACTCCTCCAGGGATGTTGATTCCCTGGGCATACTGTTCCAATGCTTCACCACTCTTATCTCTACCTAAACTCAATACTCCTTGGAAAATGGCTTTAAGAAGAACAGGATCATATTCTAGTACTGCTATTCGACTAACATCTTGTTGAAGACCCGATAAGCATCAGTGAACACATTGTCTGCAGACACATTATCAGACATACTCCTCATGATTGACTTTGTATTCTGGAAAACTTCCTGGATTGACACAGCTGGTCTCCAAACATGCCATGCAAATAAGCCCATGAGAATAAGTCATACTTCAGAAGTGATTCCCAGGCTTATGGTTCAGATTGGAAGTGGATTGCAACACTTGCAAACAGTTGCCCAACCATGATGAAAATCCAGTTACAAATACTGAAAGTAGGGTCACCAGCTGGGCAATGAGTGCATTGAGATATACAATTTCATTAATGTATCAGAAGAAAAGTATAACAAACAGCAATTTTTTTTTCTGAAACATAAACAATGTTCATATTCAAACTGCAGAAGTGTGACATTGGAGTTAAAATCAGGGGAAAAAAAAGCAGAGAGATCTTGTTTAATGAAGTGTTCTGTGGGCAAACTAAATGCTACAGCTTTCCTATACAAATCTCTCTATTCTCTTTAGTGTAGGGAAGTTCTGGGAAAAGCCTTGTAGGAAGAATGGAGCAAAAAAAATTATGGGCACTTATTAAGAAAATATGCCAATTATTTTAATTAATAAAACTTTGTTATCTAAAGAACTAGATAAAACATCGCAAATGCAGCAAGGCTGAGCATTCATCTAGACTTTGCAGGTGAGGGATCAAGCTAAGTAGGATGCTTTGCAGAGCATCTTTTCAAGCTTTGGAAGTCCTGTCAAACGGAAAGGATCAATAATAATTTAGGGAGAGCGCATAAACCCTTCAAAGAAATCTGAGCACAGAACTTGCTGTACAATCACACCCACCCCGCCAATGCTGTGCAGCCTCACAAGGGAACCACCGCTGTGGGACGTAAAGCTGCCATCAGTCGTGTCGTTTGAGGAACGGGCAGCTTTCTTCTTTGACAAGCCCTGCTACCTTTGAAGCCGGGATCTACTTGTTCTAAAGGGACTGATTAAAGATGGAACGGAAACTTCAAAAGGCTTCACTGCCTCTATGAACTAACTAGTCAGAAGGCTCCACTGACAACTTCTTGTGACATGTACCATAGTTTTATTTAACTTATTCCTCATTCTACCCTTTAACATTAGCATCTTCTTTCCATTTGTGAGAATGCTGAAATTTGCAGGCACATAATAAAATAATCAGTTCCTCCACCTTAAACAGTACTCTCCTGCATTTCTGCTCACTGAGCTCCATGTATTTTTTCCTCTGAAGTTTTGTTGCCAGCACACATTTTTAAAGGTGTTGTGATCCTGATTCAGCAGTGTGATATGTGTTTGTGACTGCCTGACTGACGAGAGGCGTATTTTTATCATAGGGATAATTTAATGGGAAGGACAATAATAACTGTCTAAATCTACCCTCCCTTAGTTTAAATGTCAGTGCTAAAGGAACTATATTGGGGGCTTGTGACCCTGGAGCTTTTGATGAAACTTTAATAATGAATTTGATTAGAATTCATGATTTAACTACTGGGTTGCAAAGACCACTAGAAACTGCCAAAGACTGGTGATTTTGTCTTACAACAATGCATATGTAAATTTTGAAAGAAAGTCCCTCTACTGTTTGGGATATTAAATTTCAGATCCTTCCCTAGGAATTGCTTAGATGAGATAATGATGTGTATTTAGAAAGGCATGCATACAGTGTGTTCTTTTGCACATGCTGAGTGTAATCCTGGATTGAACCACAGGGAACTTTGCCACTGAGTTGAGAGAGGCCAAAATTTCAACTTCTGTATTTACATTTGCCAGTGGATTTCATCAGGAAATATTTGCTTCTCGGCTTTTGGAAAGTCACTTGGCACACAATGCGGCATTACAACCTGCTCATACTTTGTCTTCTGATGCTTTGAATCACAATCATCCTTGCTTATCAAGCCAAGCTGCTTACTGCTTCCCTACCCAAGGTATACTAACTCTGCTTTGTAAACCCATTCTTTTGTCCCTTTTTGAGTCCTCACTCATAAATCATTTAAATCCCTGAACCCGAGCTCTGCTGCACTGCTGTCTTTAGTAATTTTTTTTTTTTTTAAACCCATGGAGATTCTTCAGAGAAGAGCTGACTGAGACAAAAGCATGCCAATGTATTTCTTTCCTCTTTTGGTGCAAATTCCAATAGGTTACCTCCTAGCACTCATAGTTTGAACAAGAGTGGAGCAAAGGAATGTTCCCACACCAGCCACGATTCTCAGCTGTGAGAAAGGGACTAACAGCTTTGCCTCTTGGACAGCCTGGTGCTTGACATTTCCCAGCATATTTGATTAAGTCCTCATTTGGATGCATCAGGGTAGGAAGTTTCATAGAAGCATAGAATCATAGAAGTTGGAAAAGACCTCTAAGACCATCGAGTCTGGCTGTTTGCCCAGCCAAAGCACTGCAAGTGTACTCAGAGTCCTTTCTAAAGACAATTACCACAGCTTATGACATTGAACATAATACTCCCAGACTGGTTAAAACACATGACATGCAAACACAAAATAATAATAAAGATAAATAAATCTGAATATATCTTGAGGTAGTAGACTACTATGAAGCTCAACAAGGATGGAAAGTAGAAGTTAGGAAAAAATATATGGGGCGAATTAGTACATATTTGCTTATTCATGCAGTGTTAGCAGACAAAACTTATCCAAACTTCATGTGCATTTACCAGTATATTGTCTCTCACTCTGATATAACAGCCCGAAAGAGCACAAAATTACCTACTGCCTAACTAATGGATGTTTGTGTTTTAGGGGTAGGGATTAATGAATTAAACTAGCTGTACTTCCACGTGCAGCAGTTTGTCAGAAGTATGGATGGATTCATGACTTGCATAATAACAAGGGCTGAGACACTCAAGGATAAGGAAAATAGAATATTCCAGTTGGAAGGAACCTACAGCTATCATCTAGTCCAAGATTTAGCCAAACAGTTTCAACCTGTGTAAGTGGGAATTGTGTGGCTATGACCGCTAATTAGCTTTGTGTCTTCAACTAAGAATCTTCAGCGTCATAGATTTTCTTATAGAACCTAGTATTTGTGCTTTAGCTAAGCTAAATATTGCATGGAAGAGGAATTGTTTAAATCCTATGAAAACACTCAAAATAAGATGCAGGACCGGTGAATGGAACAAACTAGGTAGTAGCTCAGGCTGGTGCAATCTGTAAGGTTTAAATGCTCAGAAAGATTACTGATTATACCTGGAGATTAGTAAATGAAATTTTATTCTTCACAGAGAAAGCACAGTGTCAGCAAAACAATTTTTGCTCAGTGGATGGGAAAAAAGGTGTTATGCAGAAGAATATATTACCTGATGCAGAGAAAAATTAGTTGGGCAGTGGCTGTACAAACAGTTTTACAGACTGTTGGTCATTATAATACATATAGATGAGATTATCTTGATGTTTCCCAACCTGTATATTAAATACGTATTGTTGGAATATAGCCAGTTCCCTTCTGTAGAGTTCCTGTGGGTAATACAGTTACCAATACTAAACACCGTTACACGTATTTTTTCCTCTATTTAGCTACTGGAAGACCCTCTCCATTCCATTTACCTGCTCCTCCACTCCATCTTACTCCTTATCCCTGCTCTGGATATGTGATGCATAGTTAATCTGGCTCTGCTGCTAATCTGGCCTCTGGCACCTGCAGAGATGTCAGCTCTTAGTGTTGCAGGCAAGCACATCCTCTGGCTTCTCCAACATTTTTTTCTACTACAAAGAGAAAAAACCCAAAGGAGTGCATTGAATACAATAATTCTGGATGATAGAAAGAAGCACCATCACAGTAAAAGGTAGAGTTTTCTTGAAGAAAGTAATCAGAACTATGCCCCACTAGTATATCTCCTGTTGTCAAATGGCAGTGATCCAAACATCATCTTTTTCCACTGGAAAAAGTGGTGCCTTGATCTGAGAGTAGAGGCTGAGAAGTTAAGAAGAGAGGTCATCTGGGTAGGTTATTAATGAGTATTTTACTGTTTAAAGTCACACTCCTATCAAACAGGTCTGAATAACCACATATATTTTCTATATACAGAACTAAAGACCTGGCTATGTAGCTATTGTACTTCTATAAAAAATGGAAAAAATGGATTTGAGGTCTCATAAAATACAGAAAGAATTGTTCTGTATTTATTTTGCTTTTCCTTAGCTATATATTGCATTTCTTTCTTTCTCCTCTTACCTCTTAACAAGCCTTATGCTTGGCAATTTTACTTTCTTTCCTTTTTCAGCCTGTCATTCACAGATGGTGTCTTGATTTACAAAGAAATCTTTTCTTATTCCAGAAGCCTTTTTTTGTCACTATGACTGCAGGCTTTATGCTTATCTCCTGCCACTCAGATAAGCTCCTGTTCACTAAGATCTATCCTATAATCGCAACCAATTTCTATGTGATTTAACCTCCTTGAGATTAATAGATTTTTTTTGCTTGTTTTATTTTGAAGGGTTTTATTTAAGGAGACTCAGTTCTGATACAATCTAGACTTGTGGCATGCAGTTAAAATACAAACAATAATGAAGACAGACTTCCATTTTCTGAAAAACTGAGTTTGGCAAAAACTGTACATACACAACACACATGAAAAATTAAAAGATGAAACCAGACAAAAGACTTCCTTTGCATGGGCATAACTCCTTCCAGGCTAGCAAAACTTCATGACATATACTTCTGCCATTGCCTTGTTACAGACAGAGGAAAGAGCATTTCTGTGCTTAGCTCATAAGCAATTAATAAATAATCTTTATTTTGTCAACAGCTTGCAGGAATACAAAGAGCTTTTTAAAAATCTAATTGCTATATTCTTGAGGGCTTAAAGAGTCTGCAGGATGCTGGAATTAAGTAGCTGTGACTTGTCTGTGAATTCAGACATTTGTTTCATAAAACCTTACTTAAATTTATGTTCTTACATTCTTCATTCTATATATTTCCTAAATGTCAGGATACTTTGTCAAACATTTATTCTGTTGACATTTTAGTTTTTAGTAACAATATATTGTTTATATTCACATACATGACTGAACCCCTCATAGAATGGTTTGGGTTGGAAGGGACCTTAAAGAGGGGTTCCAACCCCTCTGCCATGGGCAGGGCCACCTTCCCCTGGATCAGATTCCTCAAATCCTCATCCAATAAGATCTGGAACATCTCCAGGGACAGGGCATCCACAACTTCTCTGGGAGGTCCGTGCCAGTGCCTCATCACTCTCACAGTAAAATATTTCTTCCTAATATCTAATCTAAATTCCCCTCCTTTAACTTAAAACCATTGTCCCTCTCTCTATCACTGCAGTCCCCAATATTGAAGACAGATGACATCTTACAGGAAGTCTGTACAAAGCAGAGCGGTAATCCCTCTATGTAAACACTTGAAACAGGAGAGCACATTCAGAATTTTCTGGACACATTAATTTAAACCTATTTGGGCCTCTCCAAATAAGGAGCAAAAATACAGACTCCGAAAGTGAGACAGCCTTAACAAACTCACCTCAAAATGAATTCCAGTAACTCCCAGGTTTTCTATCCAGGTAAGAAGCAGCTGCTTTTCATTGTTTTGGACAGTAACATCTCATTACCATGGCATGTTAGAAAGCTGGGGAACCATGAGCAACGCCTCACAAAGTTTGTTCAAGCTTGGCTCAGTCCAAGGAGAAAAATCATGTTGGGTGATGCAGTGTATAAGGGGTAGGAGAAGTTAATGGAAATGCATGAGGACTGAATGAAATGTGGCAAACTCAACTTTGACCCTAGCAGAAGGTGACTTCTGCTTCTGCACTCCCTAGGCAGAGATTTTTGGCAGTTAAGCAGCAAATCATTTCCCCTGCCAAACAAATGAAAAGAAATTTATTTTCCATGACATGCTAGGTTACGTGGCAGGTCACGGGGAGAGTCAGTGAATAGGAAGTCCAGCATCTTGTTCTGGCATGACTTGCACAGCTGAGATATGCTGCCTCCACAAGCTAGCAGTATCTAATTACAGCCTTCACTCACAGATGTCTTCACTGGCATGAACCCTAGTTAGAGTCATCACTGACATGTATTTTGGTGACGTCCTGATAGAAGGGATATTTCCCAGGATGCTTGGAACAGCTAAAAGCTTCTGGACCTGCATCTTCCAGGTGGGTGAACACAGAGTCTCTAATGAGACTTCCTAATTTCATTTCAGTCTATGTAAAGAGGTGGTGAGGTATGGTAGACAGGCACTTAACTGTGGAGACCAATAGAAAGCTGGAACCTCCTCTATCATACTTAAAGCATCTTTCAGGACTGATACGCTGGGGGAATGAGCGAGAAGGGTACTGTTGAACACTATACCAATGTTATGCGGTCATTCATCCCGTGACAGTTAATATCACACATTAGTTTACATGGGCAGTGAAACAAGCAGGGTTTGACACCAACATGATCAGCTCTGCCACTGAGGATACAAGCTTAAGTCTCAGTAGAGAAAAAACTAGTGCAAACATAGTTTTCTTAGGTAGTCAAGAAAGGTAGTTAAAGTAGTAAAAAATCAGTTGCCAGCTTGTCTTTCTTAGCGCTACTGTTGTCTTTCACCTAATGGCTTTCACCCCCCTTCATGCTTTTATAGATGCTATAAGCATCCCTGGCAAGGATTGAGATATTTGTTCTATTAAACATAGCAGAAATTTTACATATTTTTTCAACAGAAAAAGATGTTATGTTATGTTATGTTATGTTATGTTATGTTATGTTATGTTATGTTATGTTATGTTATGTTATGTTATGTTATGTTATGTTATGTTATGTTATGTAGACAAAGAGTTACATTTTCCCTATTAGAACAAGCTCTTTTGCTCATAATGTCAAATTTTAGGAGACAGCCTAAGACTGTTGATCTGTGTTGATGGTTAATGGAGAAGATCGATGTAGTTTCCACTCACGTTTGCAAAGTTCTGGTTCTTCCTGTTGTTTCTTTGGTAGAAGCTGGATCAGAATGCTATTTATTCGAAGTCAGGAAAATAGCCAAGGGAAGATTTCAAGATGTGAATGAAACATTTACCAGACATATGGACAATTAATTTCAGAGAGCTCAGGCTCACAAAAATAACCCTGATGTAAAACTGCTCCATAGTGGCTATAAGTAATCCAGCACAGAAGAAAATATCTCACGTTGTGTATGTAAAATACTACACCACTACATATTATAAAACAACATAGCTGTCCTCCACTTTTTTGGTATCAGACAGAGCTGTAACTTGGTGATAATTAACCGAAGCAGGGAAACAAGGAATTAAACATCACATTTGCCTAGCTATCAGCTGAAAAGAATGAGCTGGGAGTACTTCCACATTTGGCATAAGGTGTATAGCCTCTTTTCTTGTGTCCTCCAAATTCAGTGATGCTAAATATGTGGGGAAGGTGTTGCCTTCAATGCTTTTCTTTACTGAGGCAGAAACCACCTGCAAGTCACCAAGACATTGAGAGGGTACCATTTGTCTTCCAATTTTTGCAAAGGTGCTTGAAGCTCTCAGCTTCACTAATTGCTCACATGATTATGTTTCTTTGCCACACTCTACAGCTCTGTATCAGCCAAGGACATAGAATACACAGCTAATGGCTGTCCTCCCTCCCTCCTTCTCCCCCAGACTCTGGAGAGTACTACCCTCACAGAATTATTCAGAGTAATGCCTGTATCATGCTGGCAGAAGGAAAAATGCTTGAGCATTTATTGACCTCCTGAGGTCCCTTCTAGAATGAATTATTCTGTGATTCTTCAACATCTTTCATGCTGGAACACGTGTATTTTCATACCAGCTGGACTTCTGAGAACACGCAGTTCTAGCCGAACATATTTAACTGTATAGGCAAACACACAGGCAAAACAATTTCTATGAACAGATATTATCAGATATAATTTCACAGGTAACAATCATTATGATTCACATGAGATATGGAAACCTGTGAATTTGTGCATTTCTCTTCTCCAGCTGTACACAGTCTGTGAGACTTGGTTTGCAGAGAGAGAACTCTCTTTGGGAGTTGAGTTCTTCCATCTTTGAGTGGCATAATGCACAATTCAAGTCTTTGGCAACATTATTTGGTACTACACTTCAGTATACTACACTACTATATACACTTCAGTATGATGCCGAGCCTGCTCATTTCACTCTGATCAATGACTCAGGAATGGGAAAAGTTTCATCTAACAGCCATCCACTGACTATCAAAATCAAACCTAGGGAACCACACACATTTTAGTGAGAATATAAGTCCTCCAAAGTTCCCAGCTCTTAGGCAATAAACTCTGCTATGTGATTAATCATACTGTTTTTCCTGCATCCCCTAAGCAAGACTGCGAAGCCGAAATGAGTGGATTTGAGCCAGTCTAACTCCTTTTGCTGATTTTATGCAGGAGGCAGAATACTTTACTGAATACAGTATTAAACACAGACTGAAAGAAGAAATAACAAACACTAACCACCACTTTTAGTTCAGAACAGGGATAAAATGTGTTCTTTTTTAGCGAATTTTATAACAAAGTTGAATATACTAATATAATAGCTTGCATCTGCTTTTTGTGACTGGAAAGGTTTAGTTTTGTCTTTATTATGTATCGTGATGACAATACTTTGGAGCATCTTCGCATTTCTTAATTGCAATATGAGTTTACTCCCACTAGATGCTACCCTTCCTCCATGGTTTGTGAAGGAAACCGTCCTCCTTGAAAAAACCTGGACCTCCGTGGTGCACCACCCAAAATGCAAAACAGGGGTTCATCCTTCATCCCATCGTGATGGAAACATCTTTCTGAACACTGTCACAACAAAAGAGACTGCCTCCCCCTCAATCAAACACCCCCAAACCAGTATAAACTTCTGAAAATATTAAAAGAAGAAAAGCTGTTGGATTCCATCAGGTTTAGACAGCATACACCCAGCAGGTAGCTAGTCCTGTCATCTGAAGTAGGTATTGCTCAGAAATGTCATGATACTGCACAAAGAAATTCCATTACACGTTTATTGTCATAAAGCCTAGCCTGTCCATTAGGCCATATTTAATATTCAGTGCCCTTTATGGGGGACGTGTGCTTTACAGGGCATTCTGTGGCAGCCTTGAAAGTTACATGCACTGATATTTCACTGCCTCCCACAGACAAAATAAGAATAAAGCACTAAGATTATGACTGTGTTACACAACCCGGTGACTGACACATAAGTAAAAACAGTTGGTATATTTACCCGTTGCAATATCCCCAGATGAAGTCCAGTTCTCCTCACTGAAGACAAATACAGCAGAATGAAAAGAGATAGGAAATTAAGAAATTAGTTGAATATTCTGCGAAAAGAGGAAAAAAATCTGTCAAAGAAAGAAGCTACAATAACCAAAGCCTTGCAGTCAGGCAAAGTATCCTTGAATAAAACAGTGGTGAAATGCCCACAGAAGGTAATTCTTCTGAAGAGAGGTTGCCTCAAACCAGATATTTCAGGGCTGGGCATGTTTTTAAGCTCAGAAAATGACAGCTATCTCAGAGACAAACACTGAAAGCTGGGTCTTTGCCCAGGACTGCATGAACAGTATTTTCCTATGAGAAGGCTCCTCCTTCTCTTTTTTGAAAGAGAGTCAGGAGTCAGTTTGCACATTGGCACATAGTATACTGCAGTGGGACAGACTGACTTGTACCCCTAAAGACAGACCTGGGACAGTGGCCTAAAGAAGGTGCTTGTTACAGCTCTGTGTCCCTTTCCTCTTCTATTCCCCCCCCCACCCCATTATGCTTGGCATTGGACATCATATGGTGCCACACAGGAACATGGTAGGTCCTTCTTATTTGGCCTCCCGCTAGATGACAGGCAGGGGAAGATAAAGCTCTGGAGAGCCAGTGTCTGAAGGAGCAGCCTAACTTAGTCCTCTGTGAAGTTTCTGAGAACATGAGCTAGAAGATCCACTAAGCTCAGGTCTTATGATCTTGTCTCAAAACTGAAAAAGCTCAAGGCAAAAAAAAAGCTCAAGTCTAAATATGTTAGTGCTATTTTTGTTAACCTACATTAATACTCACCTAATGCCAGGGAAATTAAGTTTAATTAAGAGATGAACTAAATATCCTTTTTTTTTTTTTTTGATATGGCAGCATTAATAAGACTCACCTGCCGGTAGGTACAAAATCTTCCACTTCAAACTCTGCTATGAATAAGTGCCTGCACAAGCACTATATGATCTCATCTTCTGGGTGCACAGTTTAATCACAGGCTCTCAATAGAGCCCACACTAGGGAAGCAGAGTTTAAAATACAAATCTGTAGGAGGCTCTTGAGGTGGCTTCTTGCTAAGTATGGCCAGGAGCAGAGTGACGTGGGGTAGATGCCACATTAAGAGACTGAAAGGCACCAGTAACTCCAGGAGGTTATCACCAGCAGACCACCATGTAAAAATTTCATGTGCTTTTAATCTAGTGAATCAACTCTAAAAGGGAAGAAAACAAAGAACCTTAACGTTATTTTCCCTTTTATTCTATAGTGACAAACTCGGATGTTTAGATGAATAGCAAAACAACTTAATTCAGGCTTATTTTAACTTTCCCTGATCTTCCAGCATTGTTTTCAATTCTGTCCTACCCTAAAAAAAGGAAAGAGAAAAATAAGTTCCTTGTTACAAAAAGTCGGCAGTACATCAGGTTAACCTACTTCGCCATTTTCCTCCCACAAATGAAACTACTTAATGGTCAAAGTCTTGGCAGCTAACTTTTTCAGACTGAAAAAGCAATGTGACATATATTTGGTACTGAGCTCTTAGTCCTGCTCAAATTAAAACCCTGTGCTTTCCAAACGTCTGGTGTCCTGAGCCCACACCACCTTTTTCCTTAGGCCACAATATCTCTCTGTCAGCGCTCCCTCAATAAATCATTCTTCTTTGTCATCTATTTCCTTTTCATAACTTCTATTTTGCAACTCCCCCCTCTTCTTCCTCTTCTTCCTTTACTTCTTCCTCTTCTTCTCTTGGGCAAACTTAGCTTGCTTCTTGAGAACTAACTTTCCTTCCTCTCCCATTTCTCATTTTTTGAAGGACTTCTTACCCCCTGCCTCTGTATCTTTATATCTCTTCTCCATGGATCAGTGCACCGGGGAATTTGCAGCAAGGTAGCCCAGAAAGGGCTCCTTTCACCATCACTAAAGGAAGGCATTGACCATTACCTTCATATTCCTCAGACCTTCCTGCCCTCAAATTCTGTAGGGACAGAGCAGGGACAGGAATTGGACTCAATGATCCTTGTGGGTCCCTTTCAACTCGGGACATTCTATAATTCTATGATTCTTGAGGAAGATATACACTTAAACTCCCAGAGGAGAGCAACCAAGTACCTCAAGGCAGCACTGCAGTTGCTGGCAAAGAGACACAGAAATGCAGATGAAATTCAAGAGAAAGCCTGAAGCATAATTTAAAAGCTCTCTGCCAACGCATGTTAAATAGGTGCTTACGTTTCACGCAGATCCCGATGTAACTTATTAATCCAAATTAAAATTGAGCTGCAAGGGCGGCCAGTTACACACATATCCATGCAGTCACAAGGAACCAGGCTCTCACGGTAAAGCGTGGTGATGGAGGAGATGCAGACCTCGCAGTTTCACTCTAAGCATATTCTTTTTAAAGAGCACGGCATATGGGACTCAAATTAAGAAAATAACACTGGCTTCTCTCATTCAGGCAGATCTCTATATATCTCTTTGGTCCCTGAACTAACGAGACAAACAGTTTTTGTCTATTCCACACTCTCATGACTGTTTTCAGTCATATCTCCAATCTGCTTATTCCCAGGTGGTATTTTTTCTAGCCTTTTTTCAAGATTCGTTATCCTGTGTGCCTAGTTTGGAACACCTGCTCTTTTTAATAACGTTTATTATAATGTGCTTGGTACCAGATTCATGCTTTATCTTAGTCCCAATTAATCTTCCATATACTTGGCATCGCTCCCACGGTAAAGTGCCGCTGGACCCCGTGGGTTCTGGGGTCTCCCTCGCCGCCAGCGCCTTCCCCCATCCCGTGGGAGCTGAGCCCCGACGGGGCGCTCTGGGATGCGGGTTGGTGGGAGGTTTTCCATGGGATCCTTAAGGAAGTTAACCCCCTTGCGTAGCGATCATGTCTCGCAAGCCCAGGATCAGGCAGGGGACCCCAGCGAGGCAAGCGGTCGCGGTTTCCTCTGTGTGATGCGATCCCCCCGCGATCCAGCGGCAGCGGGGTTGAACCGGGGAATCCTTAAGGATCCTTCCAACCCAAACTATTCTACGATAAGGCGACAGGAGGGAGGGGACGGGTGGGGGGGTTACCTGGTCGAGGGGGGGGGGGGGGGGTGTCTCACTTGGCGAGAGTTTATTCGAGATAAGCAGGGGGGCAGCGCGGCTCCTCCGGCTGCGGGAAGAAGAAGCCGGGGCGGCATGCGGGGAGGAGGGAAGGAGACTCCCCCCTAAGGAGGGGAAAGGCTCGGGGGCCGCGGGAGGAAGACGAGGGAGGGGAAGGGACGCGGGGGGACCCAGCGTCATTGCGGGGCCGCCCCTCCCCGCGCTCGGCTCTGCCCCCCGAGGCGCGGCCGCGCTACATAAACGCGGCGGCGCGGGGCTCGCAGCCCGGGCGGCGGCGGCGGCCACAGACGGGGCGGGAGGCTCCGGCGGGCGAGGGCTGCGCGCTCCGCTGCCGCCGGAGCCCCAGGAGGAGGAGGAGGAGGAGGAGGAGGAGGAGGAAGGCAGCGGGGTCCCTCCGGCATGGCCCTGGCGGACAGCGCCCGCGGGATGCCGAACGGCGGCGGCGTGGCGGCGGCGGGGAGCGCGGCGGGCGGCTGGTCGTCCTTCCCGGAGATCGTGGAGCTGAACGTGGGCGGGCAGGTGTACGTGACGCGGCGCTGCACCGTGGTGTCGGTGCGGGACTCGCTGCTCTGGCGCATGTTCTCGCAGCAGCAGCCCGGCGAGCTGCCCCGGGACAGCAAGGGGCGCTTCTTCCTCGACCGCGACGGCTTCCTCTTCCGATACATCCTGGACTACCTGCGGGACCTGCAGCTGGTGCTGCCCGAGCACTTCCCCGAGCGCAGCCGCCTCCAGCGGGAGGCCGAGTACTTCCAGCTGCCCGACCTGGCCCGCCGCCTGGCGCAGGCCCGGGGCGCCGCCGCCTCCCGCCCCGCCGCCCCGCGCCGCGAGGGCTCGGCCTGCGCCGAGGAGCCGCCGGAGCCCGAGGCGGCCGAGGGAGGAGCCGCCGCGCCCGCCCCGTCGCCCCCCGCCAGCCGCAGCCCCTCGGGGGCGCCGCTGCTCACGCCCTCGCAGTCGCTGGACGGGGCGGGCGGGCGGCGCTCGGGCTACATCACCATCGGCTACCGGGGCTCCTACACCATCGGCCGGGAGGCGCAGGCCGACGCCAAGTTCCGCCGCGTGGCCCGCATCACCGTCTGCGGCAAGACGGCTCTGGCCAAGGAGGTCTTCGGGGAGACGCTGAACGAGAGCCGCGACCCCGACCGCCCCCCCGAGCGCTACACGGCCCGCTACTACCTCAAGTTCAACTTCCTCGAGCAAGCGTTCGACCGGCTCTCCGAGGCGGGGTTCCGCATGGCCGCCTGCTCCTCCACCGGCACCTGCGCCTTCGCCCCCGAGCAGGGCGGCCCCGCCGACGACAAGATCTGGACCAGCTACACCGAGTACGTCTTCTGCCGGGACTGAGCGGCCTCCCGGCGGGGAGAGAGCGGAGGCCCCCGGTCGCCATCACCTCCCCGCCCGGAGGACGTGCGGAGGGTCCCCTCGAAGCTCTCCTCGAAGCTCTCGCCACCCCGCTGCCCGTCGCCGAGGCGGTTCAGCCCCCAGCGTGGCCCTCGCACCTCCTGCAGGGACCTCCCGACAGCCCCGGGAGCGGGAGGTCGCCGTGCGGTGCCTCGACTGCCGTGTCCTTGCTTGGCTACCACCCCTGCTTGGCCACCACGGCCCCGCTCGGCCGCTGTGGCCTCGCTCACAGGGTCACTCTGCCTCCCACCCTCCCGGTAGCTGTGTCGGTAGCGAGGAAGGAGAAAGGTAGTGGGAGCAGGCAAATACCTGCCTGTGAAAGGCGCGTGCGTGTGTCCAGCCTCTACCGTTATCTGTGCACAGGGGCAGAGGTATCGTCTCTGTCAGGGCAGAGTGTTTTAAAACCCACTCATTTAGGGGCCGAGGAACGTTACAGTTGCTTTTCAGCAACTTGTGATGGAGATGGCATGACAAATGGCTGGTTTTTCTCCTCCCCGTACCCCTAAATGAGGTTTTGCCTTGTTGGACGGATCTTTACTGGTCTCTTTTAGCCTGTCTGTGAAGGCCCATCCCATGGAAGTGATCCCTGCCTGTGAGGGGTTGGCACTTCAGCTTGTTCTTCATCTGTAGAGATGAGTAATTTTGCAGGAGGCGAGTGTGCAGCCATGGGTTGCATCCATCTTCCTTTTCTGCTCCCCATCTCTCTGAACTCCCCTCTCCAAGCTCTTAAAACAGACCAGGACCTGCACAGCAGGCATGTGAGTGATGTGAAAGGACAGGTTCACTGGATAACCAACCACTTGAACTATAAAGTGTCATCGGAGATACATGCTTATCCTCTTGAGAGGTAAAGCGACAATGCTTTGAAAAATTAAAGTGCTTGTGAACTGTAGCTTTCATGGGTAGTTTGAGGTCCTTATTTTAAGTCCTCTTTTAAGTTCCTGTCTAAGTATGCAGAGAAAATTCAATGCTTATTTCCTTAGACCCTCACTCTGGGGGCGAGATGAAGCCAGGGTTGCCAGGGTGAAGGCAGGGTGGCTTCCTCGAAAGGTGAAATCACATACGTTGATTTAATGCAGATGTACATCATAAGTGTGATTGAGAGCACCCTGCTTATTACTTTAATTTTTGTCATATTAACGCTGTAAAACTTTGAGGCCAACAGAACTGATGCTGAAACCACTTTTTAAAGAACCGGTTGCTTAGTTTTGATGGTGGTACTATCAGGACAATGACAGTGCTGAGAGTTAAGTACCTTCTTAGAAAGGATTAAGGCCATCCTCACAAAAATGAATGAAGACAACTTTCTTCAGGGGAAGCTACCCCTTCTAAAAGTGAAGCTGTGTTTGGTTTGTGCTATCTAGCCGTCTTTCTTTCTCAGGGGAGGCAGCCATAGCTTACTTTAGAGCAGAAAATCTGAGCAGCAGGTTTTAAAGTAGGGAGCAGCTCTTTCTAAAAATTCCTGAAGACCGGGGTACAAAAGCACTTTGCTTTAAAACCTAAATTTGATTTTAAAATCTGTATTGACCATTCAGACCCTGATGGAAAAATACCTGAAAGATATTCAAGGTGTTGAAGAACTTAGCGGCACTTATTAAAGGCTTGAAGTTACATTTTTAAAAATTCTGGAATAATAAATTGTTCTAACCCCAAATTTAGAAATACTACTAGCACTTGTATTCTAACCAAAGAATTTTACTGTAGAGTTTTCTTTTAAAACTTTAATTTCTTTGAAACAAGCTATAGCTACATATGTAATGAATTGAGTTTCAGTGCTCAGCCTCTGTGTTTACCACCTGGTCTTTAATTAGCTGCACGCACAGCCAGATAAACCTGAAAATAATTTGCATAATCATGTCCTTTTTTTTTTGTATATTATCAAAATTGTTTATCAATGTTATTAAGTTGAAGATGCGCTTACAACAGCGCTGGGTACTATCCAGTTGTAGATAGTTGTGTAGTGGAGTATTTTTGAAAGGAGAGAAATGTATTCCTGCCAAATTATTGTAGGTGAGCAATAAGACAGAGTGAGAGGCCAGTACCCCTGAAGACGGAACAAAATCTGTTGGTCCTATGCCTTACTCTGAGATAATTTCTTTGTGCTTAACTTATTTATACCACAAGTGAAAGGACATTGATCACAGCTACTAAGTCTTTACAATGCCATTCTCAAGAATAATGACCGTCTTTTTCTAGTTTCTGTTAAGTAATCCTGAAGTATGTTTTTTAAGATTTTGTATAAAATCAGTTTTCGGTAAAGTGTTCAGATTTGCTCTAGATAGCTTTTTTTTTTAAGATTTTGGTAGCTTACTATATCCATCATAAGAGCTATGAATAGGGGCAGTTTTAAATTGAACTTGTGACTTAGTGTACATAGATATACAGTATAAAAACATTTTACATGGATCGTTTAGTTTTTTAATCATTTCAGCGCTACAGAATTTCATAATATATCTAGCTGAGTATTTGCATATTACACTGTGTACATAATATGTTAATGTTTTACTGGTTTCCTATACCTGTTTCTATGGAAAAACTGAATACAAACATCAACTTGTAGAACCGAAATTGGTTACATATTTGCTTGAATGTGCATCATAACTAAACTTCCAGGTGGCAGAACGCATCTCTAAAACAAAGATTGCCAGTATTTTAATCTATGATTGCCTGTCGGTTTGCTGGCAGATGACCCAGAAATTTGCATATTTTAACTTAAAATGGATGTAATAAAAACATAAACTGATGTTTTTTTAATCTTTGTGTTTGTGCTAAAAACTCTTAAGTGTTAGTATTAGGAAATGAGGCCCTTCGTTTACTAATAACTTATTGCATTTAGGATTAAAATGACAGTGTCATAAATGTAACAGTCATTTGATGGTTTTCCATGGATGATGAAATTTTGCTTAAACATTGTTCAGTAATTTCAGTAAAATTTTTAGAAGAGCCCAAGGCAAAGTCCCTGAGTTTTACTGCGCTCTTCTGTCGATAAACACAATGACTCCGCTAACCTTCTGACATGCAGAAAGTAAACAAGTCTAAAGGCACAATGCTGGATCCCTGTGTACATTTTGTAGCTGTTGTTTGCAGTTCGTGTGCTTATGGATAAATTTAGTAGTATTTGCAAGTGCTATTAAAAAAAAATAAAGGCAGTCTTTCTTTTAATTAGAAGTTAAGGCACTGGTCTTTTCAGTGATGCATATCAAGAAGGGTCACTTTGCAGATGTTTGATAGGATGTTTATATTTTTATACATGTAGATAACGAGCCACTGATTCATTCTTATCTTCACATGTATAGGTTTGAAAATAAAGATCCTCCTAGGAAAACGTTGCATACCAAATTAAATTCTTGTTCTTTAAATATTTACACAGTTGTGTGGTGTATGCTGTCCTTTTTACCCTTGGTAAAGGTGTTGTTAGCTTCGCTTTCTCTTCCACAGTATCATATTCATAACTTCAGTGAAGAATCCTAACTAATATGTAAAGCAGAAACATCAAACTAAGAATATTATGTGAGAAGGATTTGTAGTAGTGCTCATGGCAAGATAAACAGAAATTTATAAAGCTCAGACTGCATACTTTCAAGTGGCACAGAGAAATTTTATAGGTACTGGTAAGTCAATCCTCAGGAAATCATAGTTATTACACAGCTTAATTTGAATAACACAGAATAATTGTTAAAATAAAATGTTGACTTTTTTTTTGTGAAGCCAGAGACTAATTACATTGTATATAGTGCTCATTTACTGAAAGAAACATTAATACCTAAGAAAATAAATGATGAGACAGAAATGCATTTTGAAATTCTGTTAATGAAGAGTGATCTACTAGCTACCCTGTGATCTCTAGTGAACTATTATAACCCTAACAGTAATATCTATGTGTGAGAAGCACTTGTATATTTAATCTTTCTTGGGTAGCATGATTATAATACAAAGGAACCAGCTGAGGGAAGTTTAATTAGCTGTTTTATTTGACAGCTCAATAGTATTTGAGAGCTTTGTTATTATGGATCAATATAAGACAGAAGGTTGTTCCATGAGCAACGAAATTTTGAGTCTGTATTTCTGCAGGCTTAGGTCTCAATTCCTTTACTTCTTTTCAATTACTCTGCTTTGATTTCTGCGAGGTAAAAGATGGCATGTTCTTTGGCAGAATCATCTTCTGTTATGCTGAAGAGTATGGCTGAATTCTACCTTTCTCCCTCTGAACCACAGATTTTTTTTTTTCTCCTCTTTCCATTACGCAACCAGCAGTATTCATGGAATTTGTAAGCAAGTAACATCTGTGAGTTTTTTAGTTCTTTTGATTGTGTTTGAAATTACCCATGAGCTCAGAAGTTGTTAAAGGGGACAGATGTCCATCCAAACAGACAACGCAAGTGTGTGATCCCTTTTTTCCTTAACAAACATGACTAACAGCAAATTACTGTAATTAATGCCTGGCACTGCCTATATAAAAAACTTTTGTTAAGGGAGGGTGCAGTAGTCCAAGTGTACTGAAACCCTATAGACTCACGAGTCAAACAGTCACACTTACTTTTGTAACACTCGCCAATCAGCCAAATGAATGGGTGGGCTAGAATGGCTTAAAACTCTTTCCAGCCTCCAAATTTCTGCAGTGGTTCCAAGTGTAACTCAAACAGCTTTGAGCCTAGTTGGAACAGCCCTTTGCAGCTGTTCATCTTAAACCTGTCTGTTGGAGCCTTTGCTGGAGAAAATTTCTGTTATGAACATAGGGATTTTAGGACGACTCCTGCCCTTTTGGCCTGCAGAAATGGATCAAAAAGTGCAGGAAAATATTTTGCAGTGGCTGGATTTGACAGGTTGCCCAGAGAAGTTGTAGATGCTCCATCCTTGGGGGACCAGACTGGATGAGGTTTTGAGCAACCTAATCTAGTGGAAGGTGTCCCTCCCCACGTCAGGGGGATTGGAAATGGATGATCTTTAAGGTCTCTTCCAACTTAAACCATTCTATGATTCTATGATCTTCAGCATAGTTGATAATGAAAAATTAGTGGAAAAATGTTATTTATTTAGCAAGTATTAGCATTCAGGGTTTTTTTAATGTTTTTTCATTAAAGTGAGCTGCATGTGTTTTTCTGCTTGCAGTGAATTGTATTAGATGTAAGACTGCTGCTAAACGAAACCATATCTGATTGCTGAAGTATTAATATTGCCGTTACAAGTAGTCTGTTGGAAATAAGCAGCACAACTGCTGAGACAGTCAAAACCACAGTCAGTCAAATTACCACATTTCTTCTCTGTTCCACTCTCCAATGTGTTCAAGCTGGAATAAAATTAAGCTCTGTTGTACATTTCTTGCCCTAAAAGTTATTTAGCACATACTGAGGAATATTTGATACTTCTATGGAAAGCTGTTGGCAACAGTGAGTCAGGGTTTTGAAGCAGATCTATTTCCCTGCGAGGAAATTAGAGCTGGGAGAAATCTTTGCATATAAGTGGAAGCAGCTTCATGCAGGTTTTGGGAAAGTTCTTGGTGTCACAAGAAATTGAAGACATTATTCTGCCTTGTCCAAACAGTAAATTCACACTTTGCTTCTATTTTGCAACCCAAACCCTCCTGAAAAAACTATAATGCTTAATATGATTTATTTGTTCTAGGTCTTATTTGATATCATCTTGAAGAAAGAAATCTTTTTCTTCCTCAAAAAAGCTCAGTGATTAGCTGCTTGGAAATAACTGTGAGCAGTATACCTTGCTTAGGGAGATGGACAGATGTGGGTTAATATTTTTAATATTCATGGATGCCCCATCCTTGGAGGTGTACAAGGACAGGTTGGATGAGGCTTTGAGCAACCTGATCTAGTGGAAGTTGTCCCTGCCTGTGTCAGGGGGGTTGGAACTGGATGGGCTTTAAGGTCACTTCCAACTCAAGCTATTCTATGATTCTATAATTCTAATGATTTTATCATCCCTTTTTAGTCAACGGAGGGAAGTTCACACAGAAATATATAGGAGTGAGCCAATGTTTCCTGTGATGTCATTTTGCAGATGATGCCCAGATTCCTGTAGCCTCTGACTTGGCTTTTGCAGATTAATTTTCTCAGACTAGAATTTGAGTGTTAACTCACTGAAATTCAGCTAAAGAAGTTGAGAACAGCACATCTAAACTGTGATAAAAAAATAGCTCCATTGATAAAAAGCACATGATATATTATTTTTCTTTGTAGTTTTGAGGTAAACCACAACTTCATTAGTACATTGACGAGTAGATTGTGATGTAAAAAGAAGTAAAATAAAGGAAAAGCCCTTTCCTCCAGTCCTTCCCCTGCGCAGGCATTCTTCAGGAGGGAACACAGGGCTGGTATGATGGAAGTGATCTTTCTTTTTGTTTTCAGAGGTAGCTGCACTAACCCATAACACTGCCACCTCAGTTTTAACTGCTTTTCTGGACTTGTCCGAACTTCAGGGTCACACCAACACCTAATAAATGGTCCTTTAGCAGAGCATATAATTGTAACTACATAGGCTTCTGTAGATCTGGTTGTAATTTGGTTTTGAATAAAATTTTCCAAATAGCATGGTGATCAACTCTCTCCTCATAGTACAGCAATGTCTGTGACTATTAGAGGTCTAAAGTTAAAATGTTTTCCTTTAAAAGAGCAGAGGCTGTTCCAGGAATGTCATTTTTTTTTTTCTTATAGTAAAGGATCCAAATTATGGATTTTTTTCCCCCCAAATATATAGCCTTATCAAAAAGTTCTGAATTTTCCTCGTCTCATAAAGTTTACTTCCAAATTCTGCCTGTCTGCTCTGCTTTGGTGAGACCTCACCTGGAGTACTGTGTTCAGTTCTGGAGTTCTCAACACAGGAAGGACATGGATCTACTAGAGCGAGTCCAAAGGAGTCCATGAATATGAACTGAAAGCTGGAGCACCTGACATACAAGGAAAGGCTGAGAGAGTTAGGATTGTTCAGCCTGGAAAAGAGAAGGTTCCAGGGAGACCCTCTAGCAGTCTTCCTGTACTTAAAGGGGACCCACAGGAAGGCCTACCAAAGGGACCCACTCTTCTTCAGAGAGTGCCGGGATAGGACAGGCAATAATGGTTTTAAGCAGAAAGAAGAGAGATTTAGATTAGATGTTAGGAAGAATTTTTTTCCTGTGAGGATGGTGAGGCACTGGCACAGCTTGCCTAGAGAACTCTCGCATGCCTTATCCCTGGAAGTTGTTCAAGGCCAGGTTGGATGATGCTTTGAGCAACCTGATTCAGTGGGAAGTGTCCCTGCCGACGTCAGGGAGGTTGAAACAGGATGATCTTTAAAATCCCTTCCAACCCAAGCCATTCCATGTTTCTGTGATTCTGTGATTGTCTGCTGTTCTTCACAGCATATTCTGCAAGACAGTAGAATCTTGAAATCAGGCAATGAAATCTTTTGGATTGTCATCTAAGCTCATGGATGATAGTGCTGGTGAAAAAGATGACATCACTGTGTTCAATAAATTGTTCTGCTACAAATGTCACCAGCTTTGGCTTTCACCCTGAACGGTCTGTAATGTTTTCTTCACGAATGCCACATAGCTGAAGAAAGTGTTCTGTCTTTTCCTTCAGTTCCCTGCCATTTGTCCCTGTAACCAGTTTTGTGTTGGCACTGTTTATGTGGCCATGGGGAGAACCAATTCAGGGACCTGGTGCAGATGAAAACAAAAAAAGGCAGGTTAGCTGTTAACCAGAGCAGCTCCCCAACTGACCAGCAGTACAAAAAAGTTATTAGTACTAGGAGAAATGATCTGATGACTAAACAGATTGAACTCCTGTGGCCTGTCAGTATGGCGTGTTTTTTAGTCCTTTAGTCACCTCATGTCTCTTCTCTAAATCCTCTAAAATTTATCAACATCATTTGAACTGCTGATTCCAGATAGTGCTCATGCTAGTAAAGGAATGCACTAAAGCAAAGTAAAATGTCTGTCTTGTCGTCTGTTATTTTCTGTTCATCTATCTAAGGTTTGCATTAGTAGTCTCAGGGATCTAAGCGTCACTGGAGTCCACGTTCAGTAAACCACGACTGTGAGCATCTGTGCTCTGTCCTCCAAGAGCTGTCCTGATTATCATTCAAAATCCATGGCAGTGGATAAGGTGTTTTCTTACAAAACATTATTCCACAGTTCAATTTCAAACAAATAAATAGCCTTAAAAACCAAAGCAAAACTAACATGAGAGCAGCTGAGATAACTGGGGTTGTTTAGACTGGAGAAAAGGAGGCTGAGGGGAGACGTTATTGCTCTCTACAACTGCTTGAAAGGAGGTTGTAGTGAGGTGGTTGTTGGTCTTTTTTCCCAAGTAACAACGGATAGGACGAGAGGGAATGGCCTCAATTTGTGTGAGGGGAGGTTTAGATTGGCTATTAGAAAAAAATTATTTACTAAAAGAGTGGTAAAGCATCGGAACAGGCTGCCCAGGGAAGTGGTGGAATCCCCACTCCTGGAGGTGTTAAAAACCCATACAGACATGGCAGTTTGGGACGTGGTTTAGTAGACTTGGTGGTGTTGGGCAGATGGTTGGACAGGATGATGTTAGGTGTTTTTTCCAACCTTAATTATTCTATGATTCTGTGATTTTTTTTGTTCTATGTATTAATATTGATCAACAGTACTGTGTCATACAACTGTTTGGTATAATTTCTTACTATTTATTACATTGGGTAGGTAATTTTCACACTGGATAAATGGATGTCTGAGGGCTGATGTCAGGTTGACAAGCCTAAAATTCCCAAATTGCCTACTTTTTTTTAACCACTGTCTTCAAACACAGATGGTGTATGTTTTGTCCAGTCCTTTGGAAATTCCCCATGGTTTTGAGAGTTTTTGAGAAGGCTGCATTAGTAATTACACAGGCTCCTAAAGACGCTGGATGCAAGTTGTCCAAACTTGATAAAAAAAATACTTGTTGCTCTTCTTTTTTGGATTAATCTCAGAAAGGAAGTTGTTCGTTATTCTCAGCAGACCTGAGAGCAAAATATTTATACTTTTCCTGAACTAACAAGCCTCCAAATTCCATGTAGTAATGAATCAATACATGTTTTCACTTCGTTCCTAATAAAATTAAGTAATTTCATTATTAATCATGCTGACCACAGCTTTCTTCATGTTCTTTTCCCTTATATTATTGGATTTATACAATGCAATTAGTACTGCATTTGAAATTTATACCCTTTGATTTATACAGGTCATGGTAGCCTTCTCTTTCTCTGTTAGAGTTTATATCTATGACTTTTTTAATAGCAGCTATCTGGATCCTGTCCCAGATATAGGCTGGGAGTAAAATACAGCAGAAAGGAAGCAGTCCCGGAGGTTCCTGGAGTGTGTGGAAGACAATTTCCTCACACAGCTGGTAAGCGAACCGACAAGGGACGGTGCCCTCCTGGACCTGCTGTTGGTGAACAGAGAAGGACTGGTGGGGGATGTGAAGGTTGGAGGACGCTTGGGGCAAAGCGATCATGAGATGATAGAGTTCTCGGTGCAGGGTGGGATGAAGAAGAAGGAGGTTAGCAGAACAGTCGCCCTCAACTTTCAGAGAGCAGACTTTGGGCTGTTCAGAAGGCTGGTCGGAAAAGTCCCATGGGAGGCGCTCCTTGAGGGCAAAGGTGTCCATGAGGGCTGGGCGCTCTTCAAGAAGGAACTCCTCGCAGCTCAGGAGAAAGCCGTCCCCAAGTTCTGGAAAAGTAGCCGGTGGGGTAAGAAACCAGCATGGTTGAGTAGGGAGGTCCTAAGAGACATCAATAGGAAGAGGAGGGTCTATGAGCTTTGGAGGAAGGGGCGGGCATCCTGGGTGGACTATAGGGAGGAATTGAGAATGTGCAGGGAAAAAGTCAGGAGGGCTAAGGCCCAACTAGAAATGCGATTGGCCAAGACTGTGAAAGACAACAAAAAGTCTTTCTACAAAAACATCAATAGCAAAAGGAGGGCTAGGGAGAATCTCCAGTCCCTAGTAGATGCAGAGGGAACAACAGTAACAGGGGACGAAGACAAGGCTGAAGTGCTCAATGCCTACTTTGCCTCAGTCTTTAACAGTAAGGAAAATTGTCCCCTCTGTGCACAACCCCAAGGGTTGGAAGAGAAGTATGAGATTCCCAAGGTCCAAGAGGAGGTGGTTAGAGACTTGCTTGCCCAGCTAGACGCCCACAAGTCTATGGGGCCAGATGGAGTCCACCCAAGAGTTTTGAGAGAACTGGCGGATGTGCTGGCCAAACCCCTTTCCATCATCTTCCAACAGTCCTGGATGACTAGGGAGGTTCCACTGGATTGGAGGCTGGCTGATGTCGTGCCCATCTATAAGAAGGGGCGCAGGGAGGATCCAGGGAACTACAGGCCTGTCAGTCTGACCTCGGTACCAGGGAAAGTCATGGAGCGGGTGATCCTGAGTGCTATCAAGAAGCACTTGCAAGAGAACCGGGTGATCAGGCCCAGTCAACACGGGTTCATGAAAGGCAGGTCTTGCCAAAGTAATCTGATCACCTTCTATGACCAAGTGACTAAACTCTTGGACGAGGGAAAGGCTGTGGATGTGGTCTTCCTGGACTTTAGTAAAGCCTTTGATACAGTTTCTCATAGCATTCTGCTTCGGAAACTGTCGGCCTCTGGCCTGGACGGGTGCACACTCTCCTGGGTGAAAAACCGGTTGAATGAGAGGAGGGTCCTGGCCTCTTCTCCCAAGTGACAGGGGACAGGACGAGAGCGAATGGCCTCAAGCTCCGCCAGGGGAGATTTAGGCTTGAGATTAGGAAAAAATTCTTCACGGAGAGGGTGTTTAGGCATTGGAATGGTCTGCCAAGGGAGGTGGTTGAGTCGCCGTCCCTGGAGGTGTTTAAGGTTAGGGTGTATGAGGTACTTAGGGGCATGATTTAGGGATTGGTGGGAATGGTTGGACTTGACAATCCAGTGGGTCTCTTCCAACCTGGTTATTCTGTGATTCTGTGATTCTGTGATTCTGTGACCGGGCCCAGAGGGTGGTGGTAAATGGAGTTAAATCCAGCTGGAGGCCAGTGACAAGTGGGGTTCCCCAGGGCTCAGTCCTGGGTCCAGTCCTGTTTAATGTCTTTATCAACGACCTGGATGGAGGCATCGAGTCCTCCCTTAGCAAGTTTGCAGATGACACCAAGCTGGGTGGAAGTGTGGATCTGCTGGAGGGTAGGGAGGCTCTGCAAAGGGATCTGAACAGGCTGGACTGCTGGGCTGAGACCAACGGCATGAGGTTTAATGAGGCCAAATGCCAGGACCGGCACTTGGAGCACAACAACCCTAACAAGAGCTACAGACTAGGAGAAGCCTGGCTGGAAAGCTGCCAGGAGGAGAAGGACCTGGGGGTGTTGGTTGACAGCCGACTGAACATAAGCCAGCAGTGTGCCCAGGTGGCCAAGAAGGCCAATGGCATCTTGGCTTGTATCAGGAACGGCATGACCAGCAGGTCCAGGGAGGTTATTCTCCCTCTGTACAAGACACTGGTGAGACCGCACCTCGAGTACTGTGTTCAGTTCTGGGCCCGTCACCACAAGAGGGATGTTGTGGCTCTGGAGCGAGTCCAGAGAAGAGCAACGAAGCTGGTGAAGGGGCTGGAGAACAAATCTTATGAGGAGCGACTGAGAGAGCTGGGGTTGTTTAGCCTGGAGAAGAGGAGGCTGAGGGGAGACCTTATTACTCTCTATAACTACCTGAAGGGAGGTTGTGGAGAGGAGGGTGCTGGCCTCTTCTGCCAAGTGACAGGGGACAGGATGAGAGGGAATGGCCTCAAGCTCTGCCAGGGGAGATTTAGGCTTGAGATAAGGAAAAAATTCTTCACGGAGAGGGTGGTTAGGCATTGGAACAGTCTGCCCAGGGAGGTGGTTGACTCACCTTCCCTGGAGGTGTTTAAGGTGAGGGTGAATGAGGTACTTAGGGGCATGATTTAGGGATTGGTAGGAATGGTTGGACTCGATGATCCGGTGGGTGTCGACAATCCGGTGGGTCTCTTCCAACCTGGTTATTCTGTGATTCTGTGATTCTGTGATTCTGTGATGTGCTGGATGACTGCAGCTCCCTTTGATCTCATTAAAAGGCACTGTTACTGCAGGATCTACATGACAATTTTGTGAATATAATGCTCTCTCTTTTTCATTCAGGACTTCACATTTACACTTACTTGCCAAAACTGCAACCTGGGATTTAGAAATGCAAGTAACATAGTATTTTTAAAGGTTTCTTTCTTGATATGCTGTTAGCGGGAATTTATACTTCATTCACTGCTCTTCAATTTAACAATTAGTCAACTCAGTCCTTCATATAATTATATAAGGAGAGATGAAACATTCAGAAACATTCAAATATGTTTTTCATTTTCTTGAAGGAAATAAATCCTGCTGACAAGCCATGTTACGAACCTTTAATTGAGATTTCTATTAATTCTTATTATTTTTAATATTTTATTCAAGGAATCTTGCAGGCAACTGTAGAGAATAGAAAAGAATGGCAAACTTAGAAATTTGCTTTTCTTTTTAAAGGCAAACATGTTCAAACTTGCCCTGCTTCACTCATGTCAGATCAGAAGCCTTTGTAGAAGTGCTGTCCTTGAGGTAGTGTTTGAAGTATCACTGGACTTATTAACATAGAGAAAACATTTACTGTGCTCTTAGTCAGAATGTGTTTTTCAAACCCCAGATTATATGGTCTGGTGACTCTACAGCAGCAATGTTCTGTGTTGGTGGACATTTCAAATACCCGAAAACACTACCCTTAACTTTTCCTAAAGCTATTTATAAATGTATCTTTTTTATAGAATAAAAAAATAAATAGAATCATAGGATGGTTTGGGTCAGAAGGGACATTAAAGATCACCCAGTTCCAACCTTCCTGACGTCAGCAGGGACACCTTCCACTAGATCAGGTTGTTCAAAGCCTCATCCAGCCTGGTCTTGAACAACTCCAGGGATGGGGCATCCATGACTTCTCTAAGCAACCTCATATCTGGAGAATATACGAGAGAAGTAGATCTTTCCTAGCACTGTTCTGGCATACCTAAATGTTGCTTCTCTGTTATATTCAGTTCTTTATCCTTTTCTTAGACACTATTTACAGAGTCACCCACAGACTTTGCTGATGTGTGTTTTGGAGGGCTACAGATATGGCACACAGCTCTACCTATTTGCTCTCACCTGGACTTGTACTCACTGGAGCTGGAATTTGCATTTTTTGAGGCGCTGCTTCCAATACATATTTCTGATACTTATGAATTGGTATGGAAGTCAGTGGGACAACATGGAAACCCAGCTGTGGTAAAGACGTGGCCAGGTAAGAGTATCATTGATGACAACTTCCCAGCTATTAGAGGCTGCATGCTTCACCTACCTACCCCACAGACTTTTGGTGGGTGGAGGCTCTTACTGTCTGGATAAATTATAAATATGTAACATTACAAGTAATAGGTTGTAGTAGCTTTTCCCTTCCTTTGTGTTCATCAGATTATTCCTTGAGAGGAGGCCCTATTATAGCTTTAAACATGATTCTGGGCATAATTCAATCATTATAACCCATGTCCTCACCATTTTTCCTTTGATAGTCTTTTAAATAGCTCAGTGTTCTTCCCGCATTTTCATTTGCAAAATTCAATAACAGAAAGTTAGAGGAAGAAGTACTGCTTTAGCTTAGCATTCTTAGACAATGTGAGATTACTTTTAACCTTATGTTTTATTTAGCAGACAATAGGAATAAAAGAGCCACTGGCTGAAATCAGCAAGTCATTCCCTTCGTATGGAAAAACAGAATGTGTAGCTTTCAATAACTTGTTTTAAATCAAGCAAGAATGTCTTTTGTAATAGTGATTGCCTAATAGTGAACGCTTTCACACGGATATTTCACAAACAGGAAAAGGCAGAAATTGGGACAACAATTTCAGAAGCATAAAATTCTCCACTTCTCCCCACCTTTTCCAAAGATCCTGTGTCCTTGTGAAATGGTTTCCTTCTGATACACCACCAACTAGTAAAACTGTATTTCACTATTCGTTTTTACAGAGATGCTCCCATTCTATAGCAATCTTTATCTTTCCTAAGGCAATATTACATTTTATAGATCTTCGGCAACAGCAGGTAGATGGGTACTTCTAATAAGTCTGATGCTGGATTTGGTGATTTACCTATTGTCTTAACTATTTTATCTCTTATATTTTCACCTCCTTAATTTGAAAAGGTTAGCAGCTAAGGCATATGGTTCTGTCTGTGTCTACACATGGCATTTCTAAGCCTGTGGTATAGTTATAGGAATACAGGAACTGCCGTATTATCTTAGATAACTGCTTTGCCCAGTCATTTATCTTCTCTCTGATCATGACTGACAGTGACTACATTAAAGCAAACTGTAAGCATCTCTGTAAAGCACACAAACTATCTCAGTGTACCGTGCCATGAAACCATTTTTAGGTATGTGGCAAAGCATTTTGCGTTTAATAAGGAATTTTATGTTGTAATTGCACTATGTAAAAGTATGATGCTTTGCTGGTATCCTTTCCTTAGGGAAAGGCCAGCCAGTAAAGAAACATTCTGAATGTTCTTCTGGTTTACATATGCAGGAAAGCCTATGCAGTACTGGCTAACCTACACAGTACCTACACTATACCAGTGCAGTATAAATAGAATTGCACTCCTCTTTCTGCTCAGCTTCATTTAGGCTCAGGCTCTGTAAAAGTACTTGCACGTTTTGCATTATATTATATTTTCCCCCACCAATGTCAAAGAATTTGGTCTGTGATTTTTAAAGAATGATTTTATTATTTTGATAAGAAAATGTTATTTCCCGTCATTATTTTGTATATAAAAGAAAGATTTAGAAAGAGATTTTTTTTGAGTTTTCTGAAAGCCTCAGTCTTTTCCTCAGGATTTCTCCCCTTTGCTTCAGTTCTTGAATGTAACATTTTTGATTGTATATTTTTAGAAGATATTTTGATCTGCTTGTTGTCTACTATCAATCAAATGTCATGAATTTAATAGACTAATCTCGAGATTTTTACTGGCCCAGCTGAAACCTGTAGCCTACATTGGCTTTATGGGATGAGGCAAATTGAAATGCATACATAGATGCATTTAATTCATTCCTCTTCTGTTAGAATTCTCTTTCTCTCCCTCTCCATTTTTTTTGAAGTTTCATTTGCTGAAATTATTTCCAGTTGTAAAGAGCTTTAACACTAGGTGTTAGCTCTGGGTAGGGGTGGGCAAGTTTTGATGAATTGCACTGCTAAAAACTGCATTTCACAGGCAGATTTAGGTATGTAAAAATAGGGAAGTAAAACTGTGAGTGCCTCCAATTGTTTTAGGTTAAGCTGAAGGCCCTAGGAATATCAGCTGTAAGCCAGTTTCTCTTAGCTGTCTGTCTTGAATGGAATAGAAAACTTATCTCAGATGCAGGAGCTCAGAGCTTAGCCTCTCTTTGCCTGATGTGAGCAGAAATTTGTAAGAGCCCGTGCAGGTGAGTGCCCAGCCCAGGCTGCTAATGGATGTCTGTAGTCTTACCAATCAACTTTAAAGAGTTGGAAAGACAAGTTCAGCTGTTTTTTTTCACAAAAATTCTAATTAGATTCACTGTACCCCTGTGCAGAGTATGAGTAAAGCATGATCGTGAGATACTTTCTAGCCCAGCTAAGATAAGGAAAGACTAGCACCTCCCATACGAGGACTGGCTGAAGTAGTTGGGCTTGTTTAGCCTAGAGAAGAGAAGGCTTCTGGAAGACCTTATAGCAGCCTTCCAGTACCTAAAGAGGGCCCAAAGGGAGGCTAAGGAGCGGCTTTTTATCAGGGAGTGTAGTGATAGGATGGGGGGGAACTGTTTTAAGCTGAAAGAGGGGGGACAGGAATAATTTTTTCACATGAGGGTGGTGAGGCACTGGCATTGGTTGTCCAGAGAAGTTGTAGATGCCTCATCCTTGGAGATGGTCAAGGCAAGGTTGGGTGAGATTATGAGCAACTTGATGCAGTGAAGGGTGTCGCTGCCCACAGCATAGCAGTTGGAAGTGGATGATCTTTAAGGGCCTTTCCGACACAAACCATTCTATAGTTCTATGATTCAATGATCTTCAGCATAGTTAATAAAATATAAGGGGGAAAATAATGTGATTTATTTAGCATTCAGGTTTGGTTGGTTTTTTTTTGTGAAACTGAATGGTGATGGGGTTTTTTGTTCATTTGAGCTGCATGTGTTTTTCTCCCTTGTAATGAACTGAGGGACATGGTTTGGTGTTTGGTGGGAATGGTTGGACTCGGTGATCCGATGGGTATCATCTCCAAAGAACGTACAACATTTGGAAAAACACTGCTTGAAACAAAACATTCTATCAGAGGGTGATTGATAGGAATGGTTGGACATGATGATCCAGTGGGTCTTTTCCAACCTCGTGATTCTGTGATTCTGTGATTCTGTGATTCTGTATTAGATGTAAGGCTCTTCTGCTAATCAAAACTCTCACGTCTAATTTCTGAAGTATGATTCTATCATTCTAGTGTTAGGGAACTGCCTAGCAAGGGGCTGTAATCCTGGTACTTACCACACAATACACTACAGCACTGGCTCAGAAGAGAGAGAACCAGGGTGTGTGTGCTCTTCCGTTAGGATGCGCAATCAATTACAATGGCAAGTAGGTCTCCTGAGTCACTGGAATACATGGGGCAGGGATAAGAAGGCTGAAAGAACTTGTTTGAGCAGCGTTTAGGCTTTTTGCCTAAACATGTATTTCCCAGATATCCCTTGTTGCTCGGTATGTGGGGAGCAAATACAGATTTCAATCCAGAAGAAAGAGCAGTGAATCATTCTCACTAAGTAGGTACTTATTTTTAGAAATCAAATCAGAATTGCACACTTCATAAATGTGACTGCATATATACTAGCATGTAGTTCTTAGAATTATATAATCATGGAATCACCAGGTTGGAAAAGACCTATTGTATCACTGAGTCCAACCATTCCTAGGTGCTACTAAACCATGTCCCTGAGCACCTCATCTACCCGTTTTCTAAACACCTTCAGGGATGGTGACTCAACCACCTCCCTGGAAAGCCTGTTCCTGTGCCTGATGACCCTTTCTGTCAAAAATTTCTTTCTGATATCTAGTCTGAACCTCCACTGCTGTAGCCCGAGACAATTCCTCCTTGTCCTGTCCCATGTCACTTTAGAGAAGAGGACAGCTCCCTCCTCTCTACAACCTCCTTTTAGGTAGCTGTAGAGAGCAATAAAGTCTCCCCTCAGCCTTCTCTTCTCAAGGCTAAACAACCCCAGCTCCCTCAGCCACTCGTCATAGGACTTGTTCTCCAGCCCCTTCACAAGCTTCATCAATCTTCTCTGGACACGCTCCAGAGCCTTCCTGCATTGAAGGGGCCAGAACTGAACACAGTACCCGAGCTGTGGTCTCACCAGTGCCAGCTACAGAGGCAGAGTTTGGGAAAATCTGGCTATGCCCACTGCAGCCCAGGCTCCCACTGGAGATCACTTTTGTCAAGGGCACCTTGCTGGTTGCTGCTCAGATATGGTGTCCAGCAGGACCCCCAGGACCTTTTCTGCCGTAGAAACCCAGAATCCTAGAATAGATTGGGTTGGAAGGGACCTTAAAGGTCATTTAGTTCCAACCCCCCTGCCCTGGGCAGAGACACATCCCACTTGATCAAGCTGCCCAATGCCCTGCCTAACCTGGCCTTGAACACCTCCAGGGAGGGGGCATCCACAACATCCCTTGACAGCCTATGTATGTCATCTTTTCTACCCTTTTTAAAAATGGGCACAATGTTACCCTTCATCCAGTGACTGGGGACTTCTCCTGATTGCCATGACTTTTTAAATATCATGGAGAGTGGTTTGGCAACTACATCGGCCAATTGCCATAGGACTCTGGGCTGCATCTCATCGGGTCCCATAGACTTATATATGTTCAGGTTCCTCAGGTGTTCATGAACCTGATCCTCCTCTGCTGTGGGAGGGGGTCACCATCTTGCTGTCCCATGACCCAGGAGGGGTGAGTAGAGTGGTTATCAGTGAAGACTGAGGCAAAAAAGTTGTTAAGTATCTCAGCCTTCTCCTTGTGTTTTGCTACAAGGTCACCATTCCCAACTGTTGTGCTGCTTTCTAGCACCTTGACCAGTCTGCTTTTGGTCACAAATAGTTGTGACTGTGTCCCTGGATGCTCCGTGCCCATCCTGGTACCATCCACAGTCGGTCCTCAATGCTTTCTGCAGGTCTCCCCCTGCCACGAGGGTGAGAAGAGCAGCAGCCTCCAGAGCACACGTCATCATTAGGAACTACAGACCAAGTGCTGACCCGCAGTTCTCAATTCCTCATAGAGGCCAGTAAAAGAATGGCAGGGAAATGGTAGGAAGACCACACTAAGGTCTCAGCACTTGATGTTTTGCCCTTTGGAGTGTATAGGAATTTCCCCCCCTCCTGCCCTGCCCCCCAAAACTCTTTAGGGATGTCTTTTCCTCAACTCCCTCAGTTTTGCCCTGGCACAGAGCTCCTAGCTGTTGAGTGTGTAGTTCCTTGGGGCATTGATTGCTGAGGGTATGAAGTGAGCCTTTGCCCGTGAAGAAAAGGTGTTATTGTCTCTGAAACAGTCGAGATGCCAGCGAGTACAGTTGTCCCTGCAGTACCATGTGCTGGTGACTCCTGCAGGATGATTGCCAGACCCGCAGATCACCCATATAGTTTCGTTCCCCTGTCATGGCTGCCTCTTGTGTTTTCCCTTCTGAAAGGAGCTCAACCCCATTAGACATCCTATGGGGCTCAAGTGTCCAAAGAACCGCGGCTGCTGAAGTACTTGGAGCTTTGTGAAAATCTGGTTTCCAGAGCCCAGGTCTGACTTGCTGACAGAAAGGGGTGTGTTTGCATCAGTCCAGAGAGGGCTGATCTGCAGGAGAAGGAGTGAGAAAGGAATTGTCTCTGGATCTGATGTGCTCAAAGAATGGGAAAAGACTAGTTCCTAAATCGCAAGAGCACTAGGCAAGGCCTCTTCTCATTGTATCGCTATTGGCTGAAGGAGATGAGAAAGACCTGAGACACCACCTTTGCAGATGATACCGACAAAGTATATCCAGAAATGCATAAAGTATATCCAACAGTTTATTTTGGAAAGACATAGCAATACAGGGGTGTGGGAATTACAGGGTATGGGCTTATCAGGATTCTTGGGCTAGAAGGGAAATGGGCAGTTTTAACCATCAACTGGTATCAGCTCTCCAAACAGTCCCAGTGGATCTGAAGGCAAATTAGGATCAGCTGGTTTTGGCCTCTTTTCTCCGCTTCAGCTCTGCCAGTGGGAAGGGGGCTTCACCCCTTGAATGGCTGCTTCGTGATTGCTGCAGCCCTTCCCCTTAGGCTGAAGTTCAGGGCTGCATCAGCCTGAGTTTGCCCAGGCTCAAGTGTCCCTCCTTGGAGCTCTGCTTACAGCCTTTTCCTCTTGGCGCCTGCTTGCCTGTGGCTCCCCTCTTCATGGACTGCTTTTCGTTTTCTGTTGCCTTGTGAGGAGCCTGCAAGCTTTCCATTCAAGGGTATAGTTAGAAGATGAGGACATGATCAACATGAACCAGTTCTGTTCTCAATGAAAGCTAGCTCTTGCTCCCTTCTCTCCCCAGAAGAGCTCTTTCGGAGTTAGTTCTCAGGAGTGACTGGAGGCACCTGCAATGGAAATGTGGAAATTAAACAGATGGCCCGAACCTACCTGTCCAGTCATAGAATCATAGAATCACCAGGTTGGAAGAGACCGCCGGATCATCAAATCCCACCATTCCTATCAAATACTAAACCATGCCCCTTAGCACCACGTCCACCCGTGCCTTAAACATCTCCAGGGAAGGTGACTCGACCACCTCCCTGGGCAGCCTGTTCCAGTGCCTTTCTGTGAAAAATTTCTTCCTAATGTTCAGCCTAAACCTCCCCTGGCAGAGCTTGAGGCCATTCCCTTTTGTCCTGTCCCCTTAGCTCTGAAAGTCAAATCCCCTGGATGGATTTGCTCAGCTCAGCCGAGTCAGTTCTGCTAGGGTCACTGCACAAACTGCGATGGCCATCCTGCATTGGCCTTGTCCTGCAGTTGTGCAGAACTGCCTGCCGGTGGACAGCCTTCCTTGTCCCTGTGGTGGCAGCTGTCCCACCTTCTGAGAGAGGAGGCTTTTGCTGTCACGCTGTTTGTGGCCCTGGCACACCTCTGCTCTTTCTGCTCCATGTGGGCTCTCATTTCTTGGGCCGTGGCTGCTCTGCAGGAGCCAGCGGGATGGGGATTTTCTGGCCCTACTTGCTTACCTGAATGGGCTGGGGCAGTGAGAGCTGCCAGGGTCTGGCCAGAGGGGGCCTCCCTGCCATGAGTGCATGACGGCCCAGGCCTCTGTGTAGTGGTTGAGGTCCCTCGATGTGCAAGGGGTCAGGGCAGCCATCTCCACCTCCTGCTGGTCCCAGCTGGTGCGAAGGCAAAGAGAGCAAGAGCAATGGAGGAGAAGTGCAACATCAACGCTCGTGAATGCTCTCTGTGTCATACCCCAGCACCAAGCGCATGGGAGAGGAGTTGTTTGGGAATGAGGGAGTGTGGGACTTGGCTCTATCCTGCCACAGAGTGAGGGGGGCTGATGTGCTGCGTGGGAAAGGCAGCAGCCCTGGTGCAGTGCTAGTGCCCTTCTCCCAGGTTACTGGGCGAGTGGCCACGTCCATCTTTGCTGCCACAGGGGCTGGGAGGTGGCTACTGTGTAGGACTAGTCTGCAAGAAATGTGCTGTACTCACTGAGCAGCCCAAGAGCAGAAGGGACCCCCAGCAAGCTGCATCGGGCCCTGGCCATGTGTGAGAGGTGGGGATGGCTGAGACAGCACCCAGCACAACCCTCACCACTGCCTGGTCCCCAGTGAACCTCTGCAGGCTCCTGGTGCTCAGTGGTGTTGCCTGGGCAAAGGAAAAAGAGCAAAAGGTGAGAAGTGATGCACAAGATGCTAGGCTGGAGCTGGCTTTCCGAAGGTGGAGGAGGGACAGGAGGGACACTCACAGCTTGGCGGCCCCTCAGGTCCTGCAGCAGGAGGTTGATGGAGGACAGCTGCGTCACCCGGGCTCCCTGTGCTCCCTCTGATGGCCTGTGCACAGGGTAGGGGCAGCATCCTGCATGGGATGGTCTGCCTGGCCCTAGGCCAGCTGCGGGTGCTGAGCAGTGGTGCATGGGCACCCAGGGATGCTGCCCAAGAGGAGGAAGACAAGGCCACCGGAGCCCTCTTCCTCATCTGGCCCTATGGCTTCTACGTCGTCGCTTTCCAGTGAGTCGCGTTCCCACGCCCCGCAGCAGTCCTGGGTGGCACTTCTTTCCACTCCTCTCCCATCCTGGGCTCCATCCTGCCTCTGTGGCCCTGCCCACAGCCAGGGCTGTGCCAGCACCCGCCTGTGCCTGCAGGCTGCAGAGCAGGGGCACTCAGGCCCTTTCTCCTCTCTTTCTGCAGCTCCTGCCTGCTGAAGGAGCTCTGGGGCAGCACACTCCTTCGGTAAGCCCTGTCTCCACGTGCAGCCTGGAAAGTGGGTCACAAATGACGCCGGGGTGCTCTAGGCACAGCTGCATGATGTGGAAACGCCGTTCCCCAGCTGGGGAGAGGTGCCCTCATGCTGTGGGTAACTCTGGAGTGGGCAGAGCCTGTGGAGATGCTTTGTCCACCTGTGTCCAGCCAACACCTGACCAGCCCTGTCCCCAACACTGCTGCTGCTCTCCACCCGACTGCTGGGTGGTACCGGCTCTTTCAGGGAAGGTAGCAGTTGCTGGCACAAGAAGGAAAAGATGGCTTGGGTCTTACACTGCTCATTCTCTGCCATTGCCCTGTGCACAGGCCATCAGAGGGAGCGCAGGGAGTCCACATGGTGCAGCTGTCCTCCATCAACCTCGTGAAGCAAGAGGTTTACGGAGGACAGCTGCATCATGCATGCTGTCTGCCCTCCTTCTGATGGTCTGTGTGCAGGGAAGGGGCAGAGAAGGAGCTGTGTGAGACCCAAGCCATCTTATCCTCCTTGCATATGTTAGAGAAAGACTATTGCCAAACCTAGTTCTTCATATTCTGTGTGATATTTTACCAGAGAATCTGAAGTTGTACACACCTTTTTATTTATATTTACATTGGCACTTTTTTGGGTCCAATCTAAATGGAAATTCTGTATCTAACTGCTGAAAGATTTTGACTGAGACCTCAGTAAGCTACCAGTGATTGGTTAACTTTGTTTTTGAAATAGACTGTGGTTTAATAGGAAAATGAGACATCTAGGGATATTAGTTGTATTTTCTGTAAGAATATGGAGAATTTTCTTAGGAAAAATTTTAATATCATTAGCACAGAAGTCATAAGAGTTGCACATGAGAGCCAAGTATCTTTGTTCAGCTAATGTAGTGGAGGATGCACTGAGTTTGTTCATTGTTTGTTAGAGCAATGGCAGCTTCTCCTTTAGGCAAGTGGCTTTTTAGAATTAGAAGCCATTCCTGTCTAAATTAACACATTTAGAAAACGTGTCTACATGAATAATGAACTCACACAGCAGAGCTGCTGCTATCTGATAGCAGAACATTTTTCCCATTTTGGAGGTTTTTTAGTTGACCTAAAACTTCCCAGTGGTTGTCACTGCTAGTTTTTTCCCTGTTTGACAAGTCAGAAGTAAAAGGTGTTTTCTTGTACTGGAACAATTTGCATGTTTGCATTTTTTTACAGCTGTTGCAATGATGTAATTGAAACCCTGAAGAGCTCTTGCTCTTTGTACTCCTGAAAGCTACAGTAAACAGCTTTTTGCAAATTTCCAGTCTGGAGAACTGCAAAGTAATTATTCAAGTGTTTATGAGGAAGAAAAAAAAAACCCAAAGACTTTTCCTTTAGAGACAATATTTTAATGCAGGTTTTAGTTCTCTCTTTCCTGTTACATCTGCCTTTTCTCCAGGTCAATAATGACTACTTCCTTAGAAATTTTTCTCATTACATGTGGTAGAACATCTTTGTGTAGCAGCTGAAAAGAACTGGATCTGACCTCTGTCAGTCAAACACTGGACTAAATTATTATTTCTATAGCACATACAGTTTTCCTTTACCTATTAAAGAAAATTACCAAATGTTGCCCAAAGAAGTCATAGATGCCCCATCCCTGGAGATGTTCAAGACCAGGTTGGATGGAGCTTTGAGCAACCTGATCCAGTGGAATGTGTCCCTGTCCATGGCAGGGAAAATTGGAACTGGGTGATCTCTTAGGTACCTTCCAACCCAAACCATCTGTGATTCTTTGATTTTGTATTGCTCCCATGCAACTGCTAGAGACATTGTACTAATCCGCATGTATATGGGCCAGATTAATTTTTGCAACTGAGCTGAAAATCTGTGCCAAATTGTATCATAACCCAGGAATAAAAAGGATAGGGATGACTTATCTTCACACATATTCTCTGCAGATTGTTTCAACCAAATGCAAGTAAATGCAAAAAATGTGGTTGATATTTCCAATTTAATCTTTGACATCCCAATAAGTCATTGTAATATTAAAATTATTTTCACTATGCTTTCTGCATGAAAGACTAAAAGAATCTATGTTTTTAATAGAATTTGTGCAGCAAAGCATTGACAAAAAGTACTAAAGTACTTTTAATGTTTGTTCCTGTATTAAACATGCTTAGATGAGGCTTAAAAACCCACCAGAGAATTCACATTTGCCTCAGTGCTTTTAGTAAAAGCTGTAATTATCTGTATCTTTTGACAATGCTTAAAATGGAACACAACCTAATTCTCAGTTATACAGCAGTGTAGTACAGCAAAGATATTATCATCTATTTTTTCATTATAGGATGCATGTGCATAACCAGTAAGAACATCAACATGATTATTTCTTAGTAAACCTTTATGCTATATAACTCTTTCTTGGAGTACCAAAAATTAGACCTTACTCTGACTTCGTCATAGAACATTTCTGTTGTATAGGTAGACCAAGACTTTGACTTTCTGGGATATTTTCACTCTACAAGTCCTGTTCCTCTCTAACTGTCAGTAATCTCATTACCTTGTGATTTTTGGGGGGGATTAGGGTTAGCCTTATGGCTTCCCCCTTCACCCTTGACAGCATCAGCAAGGTTGGCATCTCCAGCAGAATCCCTTGGCATTACTGCTGCTGAATAATATGTGCCAGAGCTTTGTACTCCACCTCAATTTTACCCCCCGATATTCCAGGGCTTAGCAAAGTGCCCTGTGATCCCAACAGCACTCAACATAGACTGGAAGGTAAGGCTGGCATTGACCTAATTAGGAGCCATAGGACTAAAAGGGTTTATAGAGTTTACATGACTATGCTTAGCCCTTGGTTAAAAAAACCCTTGGATTTGTTTTTGGATTTGCTCGGATTTGTTTTATTGAAATATTAAAGCAGCCACTGACACCTTTTACATTTTTTTTCTGGTCACATCTTTTACAATTCTCTAGTATATTTACAGCTGAAACCTAGCAGCTGAGGAGAGACTTCTAAATGTGTTGTGATGGGAAAGGGCACAATGCCCTTTTTGCCTTCTGAAATGTTTAGTGCTTAACTATTGAATTGTAAATGTAGTTCAGGGGGAAGCTCCCCATTTACAGGGAAGCAAGTGGTAAGAACCATTAGTCGAGCAAGGGTCTTCTAGATAGGTGAAAGTATGCCAGGTCACGTAGCAGTTTCATCTATTTTAGTGCTGCCTTTCAGGAAGAAAGCAATAGAGAAGCTTAGGGAAGAAAGGGAAAAGTAAGGGAAGAATGCAAAGGCACATAATTTAAGGCAAATATGTGATGGTATTTCCTACTCCCATTCTCATATTCAGTAGAGGTGTCTTTGTGTCTGATAATGCCTGTTGGAGTTTTAGTCCATGACTTGATGTAGTTACTTTTCAAATACCCGTGAATTTTGTTGTCTGCAACAGCTAGCAGCGGTGAGTTCCAAGGTTTAGCTATATGATGCTAAAGAGCTTAATTCCTACTTTTGCTTCCTACCTGCTGCATAATTTTATTTGACAACCACTAGTTCTTGTATAGGAAAAGAATAACCATTCCTCCTTCATCCTCTCCCTGCCATGAATTTTATTTGTATCTCTGTCATGTTACCCTGTTAGTCATCAATTTCCCAAGGTAAACCACTCATCTAGTTGGTCATTCTTTGTCCTTCCCTGTCTCTAATCAGTCTTCCGCTATCTTCATCTCCAGTAGGGTTCCTCCTGCTCTCTTTGTAGTTTGTAGAACTCACAGAAGTAGCTACACTGATTCCAGCAACTTAGGGTCTGGAAATGGGAACTTCAACCAGGTCCCACCAAAAGTGTACTTACTGTTCTGTCTCAGAATATCCGTTAGAAGATGTTTGCAGAAGCATATAAACTAGATACTATTTCAAGAAGATTTTCATTTTTAACCTCAGATTCATGCTCTGCAAGTAGTTTTTTCTTTCCTTTTTAGAATTGTGCCTGATTAAGACTTGTACAAAAAAAAAAATTAACCCTCCCCTGCAACAGCTTTGTCCCTTACTGTCCAATAACAAATTAAAATATTGGGTCAGTCTGCTGATTGCATGTTCTTTTTCTTGAGATGCCTAAAACAGGAAGAGTTTTCCCTGTCAAGAAGGGCTGCCTGATTTAAAAAGTTCTGAAATGTATATAAGCCCATAATAATAATAATGTATAACTATTCATTTCAAGGACAAATTTTTTTTATTAACCCTGAAAAGCAGTTTTCTGGACAAAACCCCCCAACTTTGAAATCTGAAGCTAGCCTGGCTCGGAATTTGTTCTGCAGTAAGAAATAAATATAGAATGCTGCAAAACACAGTTAACATAAGTGATCCTGAACTGATGACTACGTCAAATATTTGCTGAAGTCTGGTTTTAGGCAATATAATGGTCTGGGCAAAATGGCTAATGTCCACCTTAGACCTTCTGTTACAGCCATAAACCTTCACTGATTAACATTTTGGTGACCTAAGAAACTGATCATATACATATATATTTAATGACAGTATAAAGGAATGAATCACTTAAAATGCAATTAAAAGCTGCTGCTTCAGCATGGACTTTTAAGTCTGTTTGAAATAATTAACTTCAAGATGATTTATTGAAGAGATTCATTTTCAGTTAGAGTTCAATTAATCTGTGTGACCTCTTCTGAAGAATATTGCTTACTACAGTTTTAGTGGATATAGGATGAGCTAAGATAGTGTTACTTGCTTTTTTACCACCTAAAAGACATCTGCCTTGATACCTCTTTGCATGTGTAATTTATTTTCACTGGCATATCTCTAATTAGGCAGTATTATATTTTGAACACTGTCTTTCTTGATGCAAGGGTTTTATAAAAGGCAAAATCTAAAGAATCTCACAGATTAGATCTTTCCATCTTGCAGCACATTTAAGCATAACATGGAGCCATAAATTGTTTGTTAATTCTCAAATTTCCTGTTGAAATTGTAAAACCGCAGGAGTTTATGTATGTAAGATCCTATGGATTTCCAATTAACAAAGATAATGTCTACAAGCTGTGGATACTGTAGTGATAATATGAGGAAACAACTATTTGGTGATTGAATTGAATATGTATATAATTATAATTTGAATCCACATAACAAAAAGAACTCTTTTTGTATAATTTTTGTACTTCAGAATTTTTGGTAAACAAATAGGCCTAACTTCTCTGGCAATCAGTGGAAAATGGTTACTTTATATATCCACCCCCCAAAAGAAAACCCTAAGAAATTCTGTGTGCGTGTTTATACCCTCTTTCTGTGAGTTTTCCCCAGCACAGTTAACTCCCACTTCAGTATAGAAAAGCAGGCTTGCTGTCTTGCACACATCTTGATCTTTGACTTTATATGGTTTTCAGCCAGTCTGAGCATAATACTCAGATTGTTGAAAGCATATTTTTCTCCAGTTCTTCCTGGAACCAGCTTTTAGCTTTATAAATAAGTTGTTTCACACTAGAAGGAATGAAGCATTACTTTTCCAACATAATTCTTCTGAGCATCCAAGTTGTTTTATATTGTTTAATTTCGTGTTCCCAGTGTCAGCCTCCTTATATTTCATTCCCAGTGTACAGGAAGGACAACAAATTAAGGCAGACAAGCTAGTTGCAGAAAAATACCATCAGTTATGCCTGACAGTTCCTTCCTCGAAAAACACTTGGGGGTGAGGAAGCCTCTGGTTTCCTTATGTCACACATATGTCTCACATAATAAACATCTTCACTATAGCTTATATCTTTGCTTAAGCTTATAAGAAGGAATTTCTGGACTGTCAGCTATCAGGATCCCTTTCTGAAGCGTCCCTTATTGTTGCACTCATTTTCAGTATCTTCTGTCAGTGATGTAACAAAAGTACCTTGAGTCTTTCTGTTATTAGGAGTTGGCATGACAAAGTAATAGCAAGATGCTTGCATGAATTAACTGGAATATCTTTCTGCTGGAGTGAAGCTAAGCTTCCTACATATCATGAAGCATGTGTTTTTAAGCTTATTTTGCTTGCTTTACTATGTTGCTACAGTTTTATCTGTACCACTTGACCACTTCCTTTTGCTCACAATGCACTTCATCACCTGCAAGACTGTGTCTGATCCCTTACTATAAAAAAATTCTGGGGACTAGGCACATAGAGAGCTTGATGGCAGAGCAGCAGCTGGGGAACTTGCAGTGCATGCTTTAACTTGGGAATACCAGTCTGCGTATAAAATACTTCCAGTTTAATAATCATAGTTTTCATTAAAATTTGTTATGTCTCTTTATCAACCAGTAGGGCCTGGCTGTTACAGGAAGGAGCAATCTTGTGGTAATGAGATTTCAAAAGACAAGTTGAATTTGTTCCTGCAGAAAAGGAAGGACATGAGAAGTAGCAAGTGCTGAGAACACAAATAGGAGTATCAGAAGTTTATAGACTTTAACAAGCTCTTCTGACACCAGAAGGACCCCTTCTGGTCAACCTCTGAGCCTAAGCTTACACAGCAGACCAGCATGTATGCCTATGTTTTTCCCTGAGAAGTTATTTTAGTCTGATGATCTACAAGACTGGAAGTGAAACTTCCACGCAACCTGAAATTCCTCTCACTTTAGTTCCTCTCAGAGGTCATTCTGGCAAATACAGTCATCTCAGTTTCTAGAGCTGTAAGGTCCATGAACAAGGATTTTGTCTCACTGCTACTGATGGCTTTTGTGTTAACTACTGATGAGTAGTTTTGGCAGTTTCACCTCACTTCCTATTCTACCTCCAGAAATTGATTTTAAAATAGGGAAGTTAATTTTCCTGCATTTCCTCTGTTGTTAGAACAGTAAAGCACTGTCATAGGTGAGTCAGAGCATCTTTCCTTAAACTCTTGTTCTCAGTTGCCACCATCTCTCCATTGTGAACACCTCAAAGGCTTCTACTGACTTATCTGAAAACAAAAGTTGATATTTAACTCTGCTTATTAGACTACTGATGAAGAGTGCTAAGCAGATAGACATAAAAATTGCCGACTACCCAGAGTGGTAGCAGCTCTCTCCTCGCTTTTGTGCGCAAATGAGTACATTAATGGCAGAACTAACCCTCAACTTAACCATATAATTTTGTGCACCATTTATCTAAGACTTTTAATTCCTCTTGCACCGCAACAACTAGTCTGAGATTAGAGTCACTGGCTGAGAGATATGCAGAATCACAGAATGCTTGAGGTTGGCAGGCACTTCTGTCTGCACCAACTCCCTGCAAAAAAGCAAGGTCACCTACATCTGGCTGCCCAGGACCATGTCTCGATGGCTTTTGAGTATCTCCAAGGATGGAGACTCCAGATTTTCCGGGCAACATATTGCAGGGTTCAACCACCCTCACGTAAAAAAAAAAAAGTGTTCTTATGTTCAGGCAGAATTTCATGTGTCTGTGCTCATGTTTCAACTAGTTTCTGCCCAGTTTTGTGGTCTCACTTATAGTGTGGGATTCATTTCACCTAAAGACTGATTAAACTGACTTAAAGTAAGTCTCTAAGGCAATGCCTGTATAGCTAAATAAAAAAAGCCAAATATCGACTGAGTTGCAGTGTGGGACCAGCTCCTCTGTGGCCAATGTGTCTGAAAGTGAATTGGAAGAGTCTCAAGGAGAGCCAGGGAGTAAAGTGAGAGGTAAGCATGGTGAGTGGTCAAGGACCAGTGCTTGGTCTTGCTCTCTAGCGCTCTCTTGTCTGCCATATAGTGGCACTCTGTATAGAGTGGATTAATTTACTCCTGCAGATGCCTGACAGATTTGTTACACCCATAGTACTTAACATCTTCATCATGCAGAGGATTTTGTGCCATTAATGTATCATTCCCTTACAGAATCGTAGAATCATAGAAAGGTTTGAATTGGAAAGGACCTTAAAGATCATCCAGTTCCAACCCTCCTGCCATAGGTAGGGACATTTTTCACTAGATCAGATTGCTCAAAGCATCAAAGCCTCCCTTGGTTCATGAATGTATAAATGAGAACACAGAAAGGGAGAGATTGTACTCTCCGAGAGATTGAAAGGGAAAGCATGTGCTGTCCATGTGTTAGAGAACAGATGTGGCAAATGTAACTTCTGCCTGTTTATAAAACAAACAGAACAGTAGTAAAACCTGAAAATGCCTTTATACACTCTATTACATAAAATTGTTGGAGATAGGTAAGCTACAACAGAAGGAGATCCACATGATTTCTAATTCAGAAGAAACACTGATTATGAGTTGGTACAACATACTGTACATCAGATAATTTCTGCAACAAATCGCTACTTTTAAGGTGTAGAATAAATATGTTAAACTTTTACATTTGAATAAATTGAAGTTATTTAATAAGTTTTAAGTTATTAAATAAATAACTTAGTTTATGGATAACATATCTTAAAGTATGTACCATCCTTTCAGGGCAAAATTTGGCCAGAAGCTCCTATTGGATTCTGATTATTATTTTCTTCTTGGTAGATATTTTCAGGCAGAAGTCAGGTCTATTAATTGTTTCATAGATAGGTCAAGAGGCTCAATAGCTTCTTTTTGTGGACTGGGAAACATTTATTTCCTCTCTCAGCTGCCACTAATTTATACACATCTGTTTTGTACTACAGGTATCATACTTCCACTTATTTTCTCTCCACTGTCAGCCTTCACTATCCTCCAGCCTAATATTCCAGTATTAAATATAGTCAGTCAGAAAAAAAATTGTGTTTTACAGTACAACCTTGTGACTAATCCAGGGTCTTGTAGGTAATTTTTATCAGGAACAGGAAACCAATTCCATTTCCTAAATGTCAGCTCAGTGATTTACTTAATACAGAATCACTGGAAAATAAATTACAGTGTAATCCAAGGTCTAGGGAAGTTTTCCAGTGACTCTTAGGGGCTTTAAAGTCAAGAGTTACTTCATTTCTGGCCTTGCATCTGTGTAGTTCAGTTCAGACCAAGCATTTATTTTCCACTACAGAAACTGTCTCAAGGCCCAGTGGGTGGCTGTCAGCTTTCCCTTGCTTGGGTATGCCAGCCTGACTGATGTACTAGTACTCTTCCTTTTTTGTATTGTAACAGTAACATGGATCTTTGAGAACCTACCATCAAAAGCTTAGGGTGCCCTTTTAAATGTGTATGGAAGAAGAGATGAGAAGTTTGGCAAACCCTCAGATAAAGAATATATAAATACCATTGTCATTAGTAAGCATTTAATTATTCAGTCTTCAACACTGGAAAGATATTTGTTTTACCTTCATTTTTGCTTCCCTAAAGATACCATTATTGCTGTGAAAGTTTAGAAATAAAGTTATGGAACATTAATTTGTTCCACAATGGTGCTAGTTTGTTATTTTAATTTTATCTTTAAAACTTTTTATTAATTTTGCTCCCCCAGAAGAAGGATAGTGGGTGGAGACCTGTTTATCTCGCTCCAGCACTATGTCTTCATCATAGGTGCCTAATGATTGCCCCAGCCCCTCTCTCTAAGCAAATACATAAATAAATAAATATTTTTTAAGAATAAATAAATTCCTTTCCTAGTTGTAGGAGAGAGGTTATGTGTTTTTGAAGGCTTCCAGAGGGAGAATCACTCCAACTGAGATGATTTTTAAATTCATTAATGTCAATGGCTAAGTACTTGGTTTTGGTGAGTTGGAGCTCAGTTTGGACATCTTCAAAAGCACCTTCTTCCCTCTATTGCTGGTTAATTTACTTGAAGACTGACCTAACATGTAGATACTTACCCATTAGACACAATCAAATCCCCAAATCCCAAATAAAGCAAAGGCAGAATTCTTTTAAAATGGGGTAACTCTTTTATTTTTACATATGTTTGTGGTATGACAAACATATTTATCAAATACTTTTGAACATCTGTACTAAAATCTCCTTGACATTTCAAACATCTCTTATATTTTTTCTGATTATGCAAAATTTCATTCTTCTCAGGCTATGAGACCTGATCAGGCACCAAGGAGTCAAGTAATGTTGAAGGGTATAAGATCAAACCTTTCTCAGATGCGTCAGAGATAAAACTCTGAGAACAACATGTAATAATCAGAAATAATGGAAGAAAATGCTTGATGGTATCAAGCCAGACAGCAGGAGTTTCTAATGATACATTACTTGAGGGCAACCATCCCTTGAAAGTGCTAAAATATTCCTTCCTTCTGTACTGCATGTACTGATTGTGTACAGAGTGCTTGTGTTATCTGTGATATTAGAGAAGTGTTTTGGGAACATTAAGAATTTTAGTGCGCAGTTTATGTCTTTTTTGAAAGATAAAATGCACTAACGGTCACTTAGACACCACCTCCCTTTCCTTGCTACGTCTGGCCCACCTCAAGTCACCACAGAAGACAGGCAGGAGTTTCAAATACAGTTATGCTACCAGCCTCTCAATGAATGTTGATGTCTGGGTGGCAAGGAGGTCCAGGCTGATGGTCCAGAAATCTGAAGGATCTGGCCGGTGCCTCAGTGCATGTGTTTGTCTAGGATAACAGCAGTATTGCTGCCCTTTGTTTCACTGGTGTGCAATAGGGATATAGAGAAATATTGAGATTGGAGGGAGGGGATGAGGGGAAGACTATCCATCTGTAATGGACCTGGGCTTCATTTGGCTTCCAGCTTGCAGAACTACCATCAACTATGCTTTTAAAATTCTTTACTTGCAAAATATGCATGGTTCTGAGTATAGGAGCAGAAGGCTTAATTTGCTCCTTATGTCTTGATACAAAAATGTTTTGACACAGTACCTATCCAAGGGGCACCTTGCTCACTTATATTCTTCCTTTCCTATGTTTAATGGTTTTATCTATGGGCTATTACTAAGCATGCTTATTGCACTGTATCTTCTTACTGCATTTTCAGGCAGCGCTGCTTGCTGTTTCTCTGTGTAGATTGCCACATATTGCTCTTTTTCTTTCTGTTCTTGCCATTAAAAGAGTGTATTTTATTGTGCTTCAGCCATAATTCAAAAAAGAAGGGTTATTGAGGTGCTTAGGACTGGCAATGGGGATGAGAACGTAATTCTTATCAGTGCAGTACAACAGCTGAAAGAATCAGATCTCAGGTAGTAGGATGTGATTCTAGGAGCTTTACAATAATAGCAAGGAACTGGATATGCTACACATCTCAAATCATAAACTGTGCTGATAACACCACTTTTAAGTATTTTTATAGCCCTTTAACAATGGCTCAAAATGAAGAAGTGCTCTGTGCTTATGTTTAAAATTGGTTCCAAAAGAGAGACTAAAATGTCTAACCAGTACCTATTCTGTATGACAGAAGGGAAAGAAGAAGCCTCAAAAACCATAATAAAGAACTACTTACATTTTGATGCAAGGACAATTTCATTTCCATTACTTCCCCGACAATAGGACCAGGGGTTACTGTATGAGGACAGGAAAGCCTCCCTCACCCTGATAACATATAACTTGCTATGTAAGTCCCACTGCACTCTTCTCACATGTGCGGTAAAGATAGTATCTATAAATATTTCATCCTTTAGTGATCATTCTGATAAACCCTATTCCTGCACTGTGACCATTAGAGTACCAGAAGTTAAGGGCACAGACACCAAGAGGCTGTGACCCAGCCATTAAACATTTACATAAACATTTGCCACACGATACAATATGTAACTAAAGAATACCGCAGCATGTGAGGAGTTAGTGCAATTAAAGCAAGGGGATTCTTACTCATGGTAGACATCTCTAGCATCTCACTTTCAAGGAGAGATTTCTCTGTGTTCAGTACAGAAGGAGCTTTCTATTATTTTAACACTAAGCCTATCCTTACATCACTAAGACAAGTGCACGTATATGTTATTTACTGTTGAGCTGCTTTAAGTAATTTCTGGAAAACACTAGCTCATCTCTTGTATCCTTCCCATTGTTCTGTTTCCTGTAGGAGTGTTTCCCCTAAAAAAGGATGCTGGTGAGGCCTCCATGTTTTATGGTGCAGGTAGTTATATTCTTTTAAGTTTTGTGCTCTTAAAAGTAGCTAGGATTTAAAAATCTTTTTCTTCACATAATGTATCTAAAACTTAGAAATTGAAAATAAAAATGATTGCTTTACTATTCTTGAAAATAAGACCTGATCATGATATCTGGACTAGCTTGTGTTTTTTCATGCCTATCAATTCCAGATCTTTACAGATGTAGATAGAAATCAAGATACTGGTTATATTCAAGTTATATTTTAAACCCTGCCTTAAAAAAAATATTCAGCATTAAATGCTTCTTTTGAGAATGAAATTCAAAATGCTAAGACACTATCCCAAGCCCTACATATGAGGCTTATTCTGGCTGTTCTGTAAAACCCACTTGTGCTACTTATATAGCAAGAAAGGGAACACTCTTCATCATCATGTTCTGCTTGAGAGGTATTATTGCCTTTCCTTGAAATGCCTTGTCTATTGGCGCTTTATCTGGGGCTCCTTGGTATATCATGTATCCTGTTTATGTCACTGCATGCAAGAGGTCTGTTCAGGATCTGTCTTAAGCTTGCAAGCTTTACATTTTAGCATTTTTGTTATATTTTATGAGTGTTTATTTGACTTGAAATGACAAATTCCACATTTGCTTCTCCTATGGACATTTGGTCTCAATGCTGGTAAGTGATAAATGTAATTTTATGAGATTAGTATTTTATTCTTACCCTTTACTTTCATGAACTATAAAAAAGCCACCTTGTTTAAATAAAATAGAGAAGTTCACATTTAGTGTCATAGAATTAACTTATTTTTACATTGTTTATCTTTTTAATTCTTTTTTTAAAATGTTCTTTCTGCTCACAGCACTCAACCTAGCATAATTACCTAGATTAATATTTTGGGATTTCACTATTAAGAAGTATCTTTTGCTTCCTAAGGAAGGTTTGACTGTCTTAAAAAAGGCTTGTTTTTACTGTAGCAGGTTTCCTTATTATTCCTTATGTGTGATTCAGTGAGATTATTATGAGATTAAGCAGGGCATACGTGAAAGGCCAGAAGCTTAGCATACTCCTGCATCCACTGATTTCCAGTGTTCAGATCTTGCTGACAAACCCCAAATTGACTATGGACAAGTCTACGAACTATCTAGAATTGCATGCTGACATAATCACCCCCTAATGCCATATGCCACATTGGTAGCATCTGAAATGTCCATACTCACAGTATCTCATGTTCAGGGGTCTGTTGCCAGTGACTGAAGTTATCTTGAAGATAGCTTCTTGAAGATGGCTTCAGTGGACATGGGTAAACCAACGGATGTGATGTACCTGGACTTATATAAAGCCACAACATCCTCCTCTCTAAATTAGAAAGATATGGATTTGATGAGTGGATTATTCAGTGGATAATAAACTGGTTGGATGGTCGTATTCAATCAGTAGGGGTAAATATCTCAAAGTCCAGATGAAGGTCCATGACAAGTGGTGTCCATCAGGGGTCTGTACTGGGACCAGTGCTATTTAATATCTTCAACAATGATATTGACAGTGAGATTGAGTGCAGCCTCAACAAGTTTGCATATGACACCAAGCTGAGTGACACAGTTACTACACCAGAAGAACGAGATGTCATCCAGCGGACCTGGACAGGCTGGAGAAGTGGGCTTGTGAGAACCTCATGAGGTTCAACAAGGCCAAGTGCAAGGTCCTACACCTGGGTCAGGGCCATCCTTGATTTCAGTACACAATGGGGGATGATGTGATTGAAAACAGCCCTGCAGAGAAGGACTTGGGGATGCTGGTTGATGAGAAGCTTGACATGGGCCGGCAGTGTGTGTTTGTAGCCCAGAACAACAACTATATCCTGCACTGCACTGAAAGAAGTGTGGCCAGCAAGTTGAGAGAGGTGATTCAGCCCCTCTATTCCTCTCTTGTGAGACCTCATGTGGAGTACCGTGTCCAGTTCTGGAATCCTCAAGATAAGAAGGATATGGAGCTGTTGGAAGGGATCCAGAGGAGGGCTACAAGGATGCTCAGAGGGCTGACGCACCTTTGCTATGAGGGCAGGCTGAGAGTGTTGGGCTTGTTCAGCCTGGAGAAGAGAAGGCTCTGAGGAGACCTTATAGAGACCTTCCAGTACCTGAAAGGGACCTAGAGGAAAGCTGGGGAGGGACTGTTCACAAAGGCTCGTAGTGACTGGATGAGGGGGAATGGGTAAAAACTAGAGAGGGGCAGATTTAGGTTAGACATATGGAAGAATTTCTTCACCATCAGAGCGGTGAGGCACAGAAACAGGCTGCCCAGGGAAGTTGCAGATGCTCAGGTTGGGCAGGGCCTTAGGCAGCTTGATCAAGTGGGACATATCCCTGCTCATGGTAGGGGCATTGGAACTAGATGATCTTTAAGGTCCCTTCCAACCCAAACTATTCCAGGATTCTATGATTCTGTGACCCTTGTATACTTATGGAAGAAAACATGTGCTAGACATATGTTTTCCCAAACCTCAGACTTTGAATGCAAGATATAGCTTAAATTGCATCTTATTTCCAAAGTTTGTAGCATAAACAGGAAAGAACTGGGGGAAAGAATAATACATGATATGTCGCGAGAACTTTCATACTCAGCACAAGGTAACTGGGGATAAAGAGAATTATCTGCTGGGGAAGAATTACAGCTGATTGCTCAGGAAAATGTTTCTGATTCAAGAAAATAATTAAAGCAAATAAAGGAGGGAGTCTTTTATATACTGTGGCAAATGTGAGGAATGAATAAGAATTTGAGGCTAGCTGTTAGAAAAAAAGATTCATGATCATTTGGGAGAAGAAGGAAGAATAGCAGCTGAGTGAGAGAAGGTAGACTTCAATAAATTCACAGAGTGGGTAAGGAAGATATCATTAAAGACAAGTGCTGTTAAAGAGTTACCTCCTTTAAAGATAATACACACAATTACATAATGTCTGTCCACAGGTATGTATTTCCCACTGTGAAGAAAAGAGAAAATACAGTAAGAGATGAGCTTTATTAAAGCATGAACTGTATGTGAACCTTAAGCACAAGGAAGAATCAAGCTGGAAGCAGAAACTAGGTCAGGCTACTGAGGATGGTTGATAAATATATCATGAACATGTAGGAACGAAATTTTAAAAAGCCAAAGCTTGAAACAAGAGGCATCTGCCAAGAGATATCAATCAATTTAGAAGTGCAATTGTAACAGAAGAAAGGTAAAGGAAAGAGTGAATTGGTCACCTGTTCAGTGGAGAGGAAAAGCTGTTGCTGGATGATACTCAGAAGGTCAATGTCTGAAATAACATTTTTGATTCTGTCCTTACAATAACAATAAACTGCAGTTGCCAGAGATTACAGTTCATACCAGTGATAAATGTAAATACCTCAACTTTCAACAGGAAAGGAGCAATTAGAGATTAGGTTTTTAAAGGCAAAAAGAGATGATGAGTTTCCTAATGAAGAAATTGAAGAATTTCATGATGCCATGAAACATTTACATATTTTGCCACATGATACAACATGTAACTAAAAATAACACTTGAGAACATGTGATAGGCAAGCGATATCTTGAAAGTTTTACAAAATTAAAGCCAGAGTCTGTTTTTGAATAAGGAGAAAGAAATACTTAGTTATGATACATCTGCCTGCTAAATTTCTACTCTGAGGAAGTGTTTGAGCAACTGGCACATAAAATATTTGTTAGCACTAGATGACAACACGGATACAATTAGCAGACGATATGGAATTATCAAATCCACATGATGTCCTCAGGGACAGGACAACAGGATTTGAGAACATAAATCCTATTTAGCTTGAGTTTAGTAGGGCTTTCTGTATTGTCTTATATACCAAATTGGGAAAATAGGGTCTATACCTGGAGGTTTGGCCAGATGATCTTCAAGGACCCCTTTGAACCCGAACAATGCTATGCTATGATTCTATAAAGCACTGATACAATGTGGGTAGATTAGGTTAATTTCAGAAGCTGCAAAACGGTGAGCTGTGTTTTGCAACAAAGAGGAAAGCACATGCCTAGCGTGTTTTCCCAGAAATTTTTTTTCAGTCTGCTTGTGTACATTTCTTTTATTTTCCCCTTAAAGACTTGAAGAATATGCCCACTCAGTTTTCAAGTGACATGGTGCTAGGAGGCATGAGAATAACACAGAAGTCAAAATTACCTTGAACAATTGACTTTGCAACTTGAAAATAGTAAGATGAAATTGAATAGGAAAAAGTGTAATGTATTATTCTTGGGCAGGAGTAATCAGCTAGACACAAATGGGAAAGTAATTATCTAGTTAAATAGCAATACTTCAGAAAAGGAGTTGGGGTCACAAAGTGACCATAAAACACAAATGGAAAAAGTCGTAGGTCATTCTTATATATTCATGTAATACAGTATGTAAGATATGAAATACTACTTTCTCTCTGTTGGATATTGTTAAGGTTACAGAACAATATCTAAGTTTGGGGCATTGCATTTAAATAAAAGCAACTGACAAATTCAGAGCAATGGAGTAAGAGTGATTACAAATATAGAAAATATGACCTGCATTGAATGATTGAAGTATTTATTTAATCATTAAAAGGGAAGGGCTATGCATTTACTAGTCTGCTATGTGAAAGGATGTTGCAAAAAAGATAACAATTTGTCCAGTATTCCCATGGTGAATAGGAAAAAGAATAACAAAATTATAGGAGGGAAGATTCCAATTAGTAACTGAGAAATATTGCTTATGTAAAAGAATAGCAAAGAGTTGGCAGGCTTTTCAAATGCTCTATTGCTAACATAAATTTTTTACATGGCCATGGTAAAGAAGCTGAGGCTTATGCCTGCAAGGTACATTTGGATTTTCAATATAATGAGCTGTTCAGGTTGTACTTGGCTTGGGATAGAACTACAGGCCTTGTGAAGTGGATGCTGCCTCACGACTGAAGTTATTTTTGTAATATTTTGAAGTCAGTGCATGCTCCATCCCTTCAGAACCATTCATCTGGAGAAGAAGTTTGAGTATGAGAGAAGGCAGCTTAATTTTCCATTTACTAAGTATAGCCCAGTGGTGCTTGAAACATAAGCAAATAAATTGTTCAAAATCAAATTAAAAGCAAAGATGCTGTAGAAATTCAACTGGTTAGAGATGTTTGTGTCTTTGTAAAATCTGGCTTTTAACATACTTTATTTTTGCATGCTTTAGAAAATCAGTGAAATTTTGGTTAATTTGTATTAAAATAATACTTCATTGTGAGGTTCCTGGCATACTTACAGACTCATACTGAAGGTTTAAAGAGTGAATCAACACCAAGAGTAGCAAATAATGCAGACTTTGGAGATCTAGTCCTGATTCTTGTCTCGTACTTTCTTTGAAATACTATATTGCTGTTGACTGCAACGGAATTATTCTTTATATGTATAGAGTTAAAAAAGATAAACAGTAGTAGACACATACTTAAATAAAGAAATAGAAAACAGGGAAATGGAGAATTCATCTATTTAGTGCAGGGCTACCTCCATCCCGATAAACATAATTGCTCCAGAGAGTGATTCTGAGTCTGCAGGCCAAGTGGGATGTGGTTAGGTTTGCCCTGTACTTCAGTAATCTGACCATATCCATGCTGTAAAACATTCAGCCCTAGAGTCTGTTGGATGCCCTTATGGATTTCATTATTATTTTGTGTGTGTTGTTTCTGATTCAAAGTGCCTGTGATAGTCTTAGAAATTATTGCAGCCTGCCACAGTGCAGAGATTTAAAGGAACTACATTTGTCTGTAAGATGAATAAGAGGAATGTATCTCTTCTTCCCACCTGCACTGACACCCAAAGAAGCTCGTGATAGCTGATGTCATGTCTCTACCAACCCTCTACCGTACCCATTCTGCTTTGGTAAACTGGGAGATTCCCCAGACCACCGCAATGAGGGCTGAAACAGGCAGTCTGGAGGAGCACACAGGACCAAGCACCCACATACTTTTGTAGGAACATAAAAGGGAAAACAGGAACAGACCTAATACTCCACAGGAATGTCTGTGTATTTTGGGATTTTTCCACGAAGAGATGTGAGAAATTGGCCTTTTCTTTAGATTTGGAGAATAACTTGGAAAAAAGCTTTAATGGGTGGGATTTTACTTAGTTTAGGACCAAAAGCTACAGGACACCTTGCATTCAGTGGACTGAAAAGGCTTTTGTGCATGTGGTCTTTCACTTGGTCCTTATCTCTGGACCTGCCAGAACTGTACAATCTGATGGTGAATCATACACTTCCATTGGTAAGGAAATCATTAAGGCTCTTGTGTGGTTTCCAGTTTAGGTAGAAATACCTGGCAGGGAGACTAAGACAATACTGTTTTCTGCAGGAAAGCTTTGAGATCATATTTTCTGTCCCCAGCTTTTCTATGCTTTGTGTGGAAATCTTTTAAGGACCTTGGTTCTTGCTGGGATAAAGGATATCACCAGAGCTTGTCCTCCAGCTCATTGCATAGTTATGGAAAGAGAGCTGGCCTCCAATGACTGACCAGGAGCATCCGTGCTGCTGTGCTGCTTGGCTGTGGCACTCACTAGGACATCCTCAAAAATGGGGACACTTAAAACAAGACAGTCTGGGCAAGGGGGTTTTCAAGAGAGGCTTTTTACTTTGAAATCCACCAGCAGTGATAGGAAATGTCATTCAAGTTTCACTTTATGCTTTCGGAAATATTTTTATTTAAATATACTTTATCCCTCATAACTTTTCAATCTTCCGGCTTCATTCATCTTGAAGTTTACTTTCCTCCATATGTTCACCATCAGCTGAAGAACCAGAACTGATGAGCTGCTCAGACATGTTTTGTCATGCTGTATATGAGTTTTTTGCTTTGCAGATAAATGTTTTCACGTTTAACTTGCACCCCTTCTGAGAAGAGATGAGTATTCACTGTTAGCACTGTTATCTCATACTTACATAATAGCTATTCATTTGCTCGATGAGTGAATTTTTCCATTAAGGATTTCCAAGCCTCACAATTGCACTTTGATGCAATCTTGGCTCGCTCATAATTAGTATAGAATGGTACATGATACCACCGTCTTCCCCATGATGGAAGCTCTGGTTTAGATGATGCAGAGCACTTCTGTTTTATCTAAACAAATTTGACTCAATTTAGAAAGCCGATCTCACTAAATAGCATCTTGGGATTTAATAAAACGCATGCAATGTGATAAAATGTTTGGTAAGTGCAAGGATACGCAGAAATCTTATTACAGAAAGCTATTAGGTAAATTTGCAAATGGTTTTGTTTGCTTATTTACATTTATAAAAAATCTTTTGCAATTCTATAGTTTAATGATCTATAGATATACTTCAGAATTATATTAATTTGACTTACAGATTGCATTTTGGATTTGACTATGTAAGAATTTTATCTATGCCAAGTGAAAGCAGAAAAAAAAATCAAATTTTGTTGATTTAAACATAATTCAGGATAGGTTTAGCACTCAGTCAATCCTTTTGCTTGTTGTACTGTCAGCAGACAACAAAGTCAGTATGTCAGCTTATAGCAAAATACTTTAGAAAGGCAGGGAAGCAAGAGAAAGAGGGCAGAAAATCTAGGGGCTGGTTAATGGAGAGTCTGGCAGTTGGGAACCGGATACTGGAGGAGATATAGGCTTATTCCAGCTACCAGAGACACATATGTGTGTGCTTATGTGTATGCCTGTGCTTTTTGGGAATACTCATTTACCCACACATCCAGGCAACTGGAAAGTAAACATTTGGGTCCCAAAACCATTAACTTTGCCTCTTCTTGGCCAACATTGCATGCACAGGAATTGTAAAGATTCTCACAACCTTTTCCTTCTCTTCTCCTTAATTTCTCATGGCCCAACTTACTGTAATAATGCAAAGTACGTTCTTCAATTTCATATTGGATTTTATTCTCCACACAATGCAAGGAATGTCTACAGTCTGAAATCTATTACAGCTGTGTCTATGTTGCTGCAAGGAAGGCAGGCCAGGCAACATGTTAAAGCACATGATACACATTCTCCCATGTATATAATTTGTAGGCAATGTAGAAAGTTTTAGGGATCATGTCAAACTCTTTTAGTTTAAAAATATTTTATGAGATAAGTTAAATAATATACAGACACATTCATTACTGTAGAAGTTGCTTATGCTTAAAAATTCCTGAAAGAATATACTACTTTTATTCCTTTTATTTTTGAAAGATTTAATTTATGTATATTTGTAATGATTTGGTTGTATTTAAATATGCTGTATAGCTGTGTTAAATTCTGGGGCACAGGCCTCATTGTTAGATAATTGTGCTTATTAGATAATTCGAAAACGAAATCCTAGCAGCTCAGGAGCAAGTCATCCTCATATTCCAGAAAAGGAGCCAGCAGGGGAAAAAACCATCTTGGTTGAGCAGAGAGATCTTGAGAGGCATCAAAAAGAAGAGGAATGGCTATGAGCTTTGGAAGAAGTGACAGGCATCTTGGGTGGACTACAGGGAGGAAGGGAGATTGTGCAGAGAAAAATCAGAAGGGCTAAGGCCCAACTAGAAATCAGATTGGCCAAGTCTGTGAAAGATAACAAAAAATCTTTCTATAAATACATTAACAATAAAAGGAGAACTGGGGAGAATATTCAGGTCCTATTGGATGCAGAGGAAACAACATTGACAGGGGATGGAGACAAGGCTGAGGTACTTAATGACTTCTTTGCCTCAATCTTTAGTTATAAGGAAAATTTTTCCCTCTGTGTACACACCCGGGAGTTAGAGGAGCAGAACAAGGCTCCCATGATCCAAGAGGAGGTGATTGGAGACTTGCTTGTCCAGCTAGACACCCACAAGTCTATGGGGCCGGATGGGATCCACCCAAGAGTATTGAAGGAGCTGGTGGATGTGCTGGCCAAACCCCTTTCCATTATCTTCCAGGGGTCCTGGCTGACTGGGGAAGTTCCACTTGTTTGGACTCAATGATCCAGTGGGTCTTTTCCAGCCTAGTGATTCTGTGGTTCTGTGACTGGAAGCTGCCTGATGTGCCCATCTACAAGAAGGGAGCATCCAGGGAACTACAGGCCTGTCAGTTTGACCTCAGTGCTGAGGAAAGTCATGGAACAGGTGATCTTGAGTGCTATCATGAAGTACATGCAAGAGAACTGAGTGATCAGGCCCAGTCAACACAGGTTCACAAAAGGCAGGTCTTGCCAAACAAACCTGATCGCCTTCTGTGACAAAGTGACCTGCCTACTGGTTGTGGGAAAGGCTGTGGATGTGGTCTTCGTGGACTTCAGTAAAGCCTTTGACACAGTTTCTCAGAGCATTCTGCTACAGAAACTGTCAGCCTCTGGACTGGACAGACAAATGTTCTCCTGGGTGGAAAACTGGTTGGATGGCCAGGCCCAGAGAATGGTGGTAAATGGAGATAACTCCAGCTGGAGGCCAGTGACAAGTGGGGTTCCCCAGGGCTCAGTGCTGGGTCCAGTCCTGTTCAATGTCTTTATCAATGACCTGGATGAAGGCATCAAGTGCACCCTTAGCAAGTTTGTGGATGTGACACTAAACTGGGTGGAAGTGTGGATCTGCTGGAGGGTAGGGAGGCTCTGCAAAGGGATCTGAACAGGCTGGACCGCTGGGCTGAGATCAATGGCAGGAGGTTTAATGAGGCCAAATGCCGGGTCCTGCACTTGGGGCACAACAACCCTGTGCAGTGCGACAGACTGGGAGAAGTCTGGCTGTAAAGTTGCCTGGAGGAGAGGGACCTGGGGGTGTTGGTTGACATCCGACTGAACATGAGCCAGCAGTGTGCCCAGGTGGCCAAGAAAGCCAATGGCATCTTGGCTTGGATCAGAAATGGCGTGACCAGCAGGTCCAGGTAGGTTATTCTCTCTCTGTACTCAGCACTGGTGAGACCGCACCTCGAATCCTGTGTTCGGTTCTGGTCCCCTCACCACAAGAAGGATGTTGAGGCTCTGGAGCTAGAGAAGAGCAAGGAAGCTGCTGAAGATGCTGGAGAACAAGTTTTACGAGGAGCTGCTGAGGCAACTGGGGTTGTTGAGCCTTGAGAAGAGAAGGCTGAGGAGAGACCTTATCGCTCTTTATGACTACCTGAAAGGAGGCTGTAGAGAGGAGGGAGTTGGCCTCTTCTGCCAAGTGACAGGGGACAGGACAAGAACGAATCGCCTTAAGCTCCGACAGAGGACATTCAGCCTGGACATCAGAAAAAAAATTTTCATGGAAAGGGTCATTGGGCACTGCAACAGGCTTCAAAGGGAGGTGGTTGAGTCACCATCCATGGAAATTTTTAAAAGACGGGTGGATGAGGTGCTGAGGGGCATGGTTTAATGGTTGGTAGGAATGGTTGGACTCAATGATCCTGGAGGTCTTTATCAACGTAGTGATTCTGTGTTTCTTCCTAATGTTGAACCTAAATCTCCCCTCTTTCAGGTTTAAAAATGTTACCCCTCATCCTATCCCTGCAATCCTTGATAAAGAGAACCCCCTAGGTTTCCTGTCAGTCCCCTTTAAGTACTGGAAGGCTGCTATAAGGTCTCCCCAGAGTCTTCTCCAGGCTGAACAACCTCGAATCTCTCAGCCTGTCCTCACAGGGGAAGTGATCCAGTCCTCCATATCCCTGGAACCCTCACAGGGATCCATATTTCTTAGCCTCAAAACTTGTTACCAATGGACGATGGTTTTTTTTATAAAAAAAAAAAAGTGTCAAAAATATTGTAATAGGATAAAATTTGGAAATTTAAACACAAAATTGTATGCTTTTTATCAGTATTTTTTTTCAGCTGCAGTGTCAGACTAAACACAATACTGTGGAAGTGTTTGTTTGCTTCCTGGAATAATGAAAAGAGGAAGCTCTAAAAACCTAGAATATCTATCAAAACCCACCAACCATATGCAATTATTTTCTATTAGGGCCAGAGCAGCATTTTCACATAGCCACTGGCTAGTATTTGCCCTGAAGATACACTACTTTCAAAGTCAGTACCAGAGTTTTTGAAACTTGCTTTACATTTTTTAAATGAGAGATCTCATTATGTGCTGTGACAGTTGCAATTATTTAATGATAGTTGAACTTATTAAATTACATATTTACATGTGATATATATTTATTAAATTATACGATAATTAATGATAGTTAAATTATTTAATGGTATGTGTAATAAGTACATTTTGCACGTGAATGCTGCTGTATAATCAATGGTGATAACACACACATTTGCAGATACTAAGCTATCTATCTTTGTGGTTAAAATTGTGACTAAATCCTTGTGCTTTATGGCCAAATCAGATCTGGCATAACCTGACATGTTCAGTGAAAAAGCTTTTGAGAATCTCAACTGTTTCACCTCCAGGGAATAGCAGACTACACGTTATTCTGTCAAACATTTTTGCTGGGTTGATCGTGTGTGAAAGAAGGAAGATTTTTGCTTCAGCAGGAGTGGTCTCTTCAAGATGTTTCTGTCATTGTACTTCCCTTTTTAGACATAGATTTAGCCTTTCTTCCCCAGTTGAATCCTTTCAAAAGGAAAGATAAATAAGCGCCTTATAATTTCCTGGCTTGGTGTGGGTTTTAAGTACATAGTTTTTCTCTGTTGAGCAATACACAACAAAGTGCCATTACAAGGCAGTGATTTCTCTTCCCTATTGTTAATGAAGATTTTACAGCTAGTCTTCTCTGTATCTCTGATACAACCTGACAAGTTCAGCACATTAAATCATTGAACTCCTCTTTACAGTATTTAACAAAACAGCATAAGAAAGGAGGTGACAATCATTTTCATTTTTAGCACAGAAGCACAAAATTCTCTGGCAAACTCTGTTATCCCTTGGATTATCCACAGAACAAAAGGTAGAAGAACAAATCTAATACCCATTACGATCTTAGCAACTTCTAAATCTTTCAAGGATACTTGTTTTGACTTTGATTACACTAGGAAAAAATGTAATCAAATTTTATGTTACTGCGGTATATAGTCGCTTGCTCTTTGTCTAAACATTTCCCATCCAGAAATCCCCATGTGGTTTGAAGACACTACCCACATCATTACTATATAAGAATGTGTTGCTGCTGGCAGAGAAATGACTGTGGATGTTTTTGCAAAGTTTTTAGCTATTATCATTTGCCTATGAAAATATATCATATATTTGCATTATCCTAGTAATAACATACATATGGCCATTAATGGAAGGGCAGGAAAAAGAGTGAGGCATTACTTTTCTTTCTCTTCTGAATACTTTTAATGCAGGGCATATCACATTTGACACAGCAAAAAATACTCTTGCAAACCTGCAAAAAGTCTGTTTGGTATTCAGATGGAATGAAGTCAGCATAGTGAAAAAGCAGTGCTGGGCCCTTTCTGAGTCTCTGACAAAGGCACAGACACTGGCTTTTTATTCTCTGCTGCCCTACTATTCAAACGGACTAAAATATTAGTCAGGCATTTTTTAATATGTTTGAATGAGCTCTCTTGACATTTCAGGCTGGGTGCATAGTGAGCAGGGTACTTGAGTTTTAATTTTCCTGTTCAGCTAAATAATGCAGCTTTTCATGGTCCCTCTCCTCCTGCAGCCCTCTTAACAATATTTGAAAGTTGGTTTTTGTTTTGTTTTTTTTTACTTTATGCACATTTTATACTTCAATATTTGTTGTACAAATTATCGACAAGCCATAGCAACTGCTGCCAATGGGCCAGTAGGGCACACACAAGCTGTGGTGCCCTCAGAGAGGCTGTGGGCAAGAGCGATTTTGAGGAAACACTGTTAGATATTTCTGTTTTAAACAGCTCTAGGATCCTAAGCCAAACATCATGCCCTGTGCTTCCTGGGCTGCACTTGCAATCCAGAAACCCAACTGTGTCCTGGGCTGCATCAGAAGAAGTGTTACCAATAGGCTGAGGGAGGTGATTCAGCCCCTCTACTCCGCTTTCCTCATCTGGAGTCCTACATTCAGTTCTGGAGTCCTTAGAACAGGAAGGACAAGAATCTGTTATAATGAGTCCAGAGAAGGCAATGAAGATGATCAGAGGGCTGGAGTACCTCCCGTATTGAGGACAGGTTGAAAGGGTTCAGGTTGTTCAGCCTAGAGAAGAGAAGGCTCCAGGGAGACCTTAGAGCAGTCTTCCAGTACTAAAAAAGGGGCTTACAAGGAAGGCTGAGAGGAGGCTTTTTATCAGGGAACATAGGGATAGGATGAAGGGTAGTGGTTTTAAGCAGACAGTGAAGAGATTTAGATTAGGTATTAGGAAGAGATTTTTTTCTGTGAGGGTGGTAGGCTACAATCCTTTGGAGGTGTTCAAGACCAGGCTGGATGGGGCTATGGGCAACCTGATCCAGTGGAAGGTGTCCCTGCCCATGGCAGTGGGGTTGGAACTGGATGATCTTTACTTTCCTTCCAACTCAAGCCATTCTATGACTTTGTGATTGTTTCACTCCCTGATACCCAGAGGAACTGAACTCTCAACTCTAACTCCAAAGGACACCGCAAGGGCCAAAATTAATGAGCGATAAGAAATCGAATGGTGTTACGTTGCTCTTGCTGCAAGATGACAAATTCTGTTTACAATGGTGTTATGAAAAATATGAAACATTTCTTGCTGCCTCCTACATGTGACAAGTGCTTCTGAAAAACTGAATCTTAGTAATTACACCATCGTAGGTAGCAGCAGGTCATTTGTTGATTTGTTGCTCAGAGAGAAATTATCTTTATTTCTTTTACCCGGATAAGTTGCCAAGACTCCCTCACAAAGAGCTGCTTGTTTTCAACCCCAAATGTTTTTCACTGTTTGTTTAGTCCTTCAAGAAAGTGGCTCCACTGCATCCATGACACAATTGGTAGAAAAAGGAAAATATGATGCAGGCTGCCGAAGCCACTTGCAGCTCATGAAGAAATTTGTGTGCTTATGGACTGTCTGAGAACACCCTCACTTATACCTATCATGATGGAACAGTGAAGATTGGGTGGCGAGATACTGCTGAGCATCCTGTGAAGCATGGGCTCCCTGTGCATGTGGAGGGAGCAGCACAGCAGCTGCACAACTTCTTTCCCCTTCAAGAGCTGAACGTTCATCTTAGAAAATGGATGCACATGGCAGTAGAAAAACTGCATAGAGCCAAGGCAGGTGTAATCTAGTTTAGGATCCAGAAGCAGCAGGATAAATTTAAGTGTGGATTAATTGGTAATTCACCCAAGGTCTGGGGCAGATTTTGTAGCCTGTGTTAACTTTCATGTTGCCATGGCTACTGTGCCCTTGCTGGGTGGTTAAAACACACTCAAAGGTTTCTGTCGAAGCAGCAGTTCTGTCTTTGAATGCATTTAGATGTATCTTGTGCTGTCATCTGGACCGAGAAAACTCTTTACTGACTTGGTTTGTAAGCTTAGTCTCCCTTTGCCCCAAAATGTAATTTTCTGAAGTAGGTTGTGCACTATAGAATTTATTTTTAAATAAAACATGAAAATGAGAAGGAAAAATAAGAAGCCAGAGATTTCAGTGTTAATGTTAACTTTTTTTTCTTCTTTTTAGGGAAATCTAGTACTCAAATCACTGTTCACTCTACACTTTCTATATGCACAGTAGAGGTTAAAATTGCCTGCGTCATACTTTCATACAGAAAATTCGGCTCTGAATAACCATTGCTGTTAGTCTAGTCCTCACAGAGGATACCCCAAAAGCAATTAGATTCCTATCTCTGTCTTTTATGAGAGTGAAATCTAATAAAGCAAAATACGTATTTTCTTCTCAAATGAATTCAGTGGTTCATGAATTGGGTTCTCTTCTTGCACTTCTGGCCTTAGCCAAGTTTCTCCTTCCTGCTAAAGAGTGAAGGATTTCAGTCAGATTGCTGTAAGACTGTTACACAAAACAGTCCAAAATAACTGAAGCAAATCTTAGCTCTTCTCGTGCAAATTCATTTACACTAAGACAATGGAATGTGGAAAATTCCCAGAAGAAAAGAGTGACTGAAACAGATTTATACACTTTTATGGAAGATGGATAATGCTTTCTACTTGGCAAGGAAGATAGAATGCTTTTACAAAGCCCAACAGCGCTCTCTGAATGCTAACAGCATGTCTCTGTTTGTGGAAACACAGCATTCCTGTTTCGTCTCCTCTCTTTTGGGCAGAGTGCACGCAGCTTTTTCTTCTTGGAAATCCTTGTGTTATGAAGAACAGCAGAACAGTTTTCACTTGTGCTTTCAGGTGAAGGCCAGGATTACTGATAGGTGCTCTGCTACAGCCTCACTTCTCACCCTGTGCCCAGTAAAAGGACTAGAAGCAGATTCAGAGCAGTTGATATTGTAGTGGATGTGACTCCATGGAGGCTGGTATGGCTTGGGCACTGGGTATGTTTATAATATTCTGGAAGATTTCTTAGATAGCTTTACACAGTGTCAGCTTCACTCCATTTTCACTTCATTTTGCTTTCACTTCCATAATAGTCTCCAGCCACATTGACAGCATGAGTGAGGTTAAAATATGGGTACGTGAGAAAAGGATCAGGAAATGGTACCACCACAAGGTTCCAAGTAAGTGGAAGGTAAAGTACTATGGTATGTGGCAGGAAACGTTCTCAGCGTTTACATGAACAGACAACAGTTATCCACTTTATCTGACCTTATGAGGAGTGGCTGAGAGAGCTGGAGTTGTTTAGCCTGGAGAAGAGGAGGCTGAGGGGAGACCTCATTGCTCTCTACAACTACCTGAAAGGAGGTTGTAGAGAGGAGGGTGCTGGCCTCTTCTTCCAAGTGACAGGGGACAGGACAAGAGGGAATGGCCTCAAGCTCCGTCAGGGGAGATTTAGCCTGGACATTAGGAAAAAATTTTTCACAGAAAGGGTCATTGGGCACTGGAACAGGCTGCCCAGGGAGGTGGTTGAGTCACCTTCCCTGGAGGTGTTTAAAAGATGGGTGGACGAGGTGCTGAGGGGCATGGTTTAGTGTTTGATAGGAATGGTTGGACTCGATGATCTGGTGGGTCTCTTCCAACCTGGTTATTCTATGATTCTATGATTCTTCTTCAGTGCAATCACACACAATTATTTATGTACCTGGTATTAGAAATTCATGCTGTTATGTCTGTACACATAGCATGTGTGTATTTAACCATGGGTATATCACTTACAGAAAACTACTACTACATCAGAAAACTCCAAGGTATCTTCTAATATGTCAAGCCACTCTGTTAAAATCTTTAATTCCTGATCTGCCAAACAACCTTATCTCTTCTCTTATCATTCAGAAAAAATGAGGTCACTCTTGTTCAGTGACTATTGAGGAAAATGAAATACCAGTTATCCAATCCTTTCACAGAATCACAGAAAAACTAGGTTGGAAGAGATTTTGTTTGTCTCTCCTAAGAACTAACTTTTTCTTCTACTCCTGACTACTATTATGGGTCAGGAAAAAGCTTTTGCATGACTTTGCCAAAAACTCAGAAAGAGACATGATTTTTTTTCCTATTCCTGTTTTGGTTTTTGGTTCGGGTTTTTTTTGCCATTTGCCAAATAAACATTTCTACATGGTCGTGGATATATAGGCACCAAGGCACCATGGAAAATGTTTTAATCCAATCATTTCCATTTTAGAAAGGAGATAACAAGCAGAAAGGAGCAAGACTGGCTCCTTTTTGTCATGCAGCTGGTGGCCTACTAACTCTCACATCTTTCAGGGCTGGATGTTGTTAAGTTCAGGAAAGAGAGTAACAGTCCAAGTAGACAGTAAAGATAGTTCTTAGCCTTTCCTTTCAGCTGTGTGTAGATGTGCTGTATTCCTGCTCTTGGGTATAATTGCTGCTTGAAATTATAGCCGGTTTCAAAGTTGCAGCTGGAAACCTTTTGAGGTTGTCAGAGTATCCCTTTTCTCCTGACTACACTCTTGTACAAAGAGTTTAGCTGCCATCAAAGGGTCAACCTCATCTTGCAGCATGACACGGGCATCTGCGCTCATCTGCCTTCCTGTCATGCCACAGAGTGTGGGAATCCTCAGTTTCTGGGTCAAATATATATCCTGAAATTGAGCAGACCACAATTTTTGGGATCTTCTCTGAGCTCATGAGTAAATATCAGCAGGAGTATATCTCTGTAGATAAAAGTTGAAAGTCTTCAATAAGATTATGACACTGGAGTGATAAGGCCAAGACAAGTACTTGAAACAGGAAATGTTTCACAGACAGCTAAAAATCGAGTGCTGGCCTTTAGGCCGGAATTTCAATCTCTTGCTTCATTCCATTTACCCAGGATTAAAATAAAAGCATTTAGAGAGAAAGAGGAAGAAGTAAAGCCCAAAATTCAGCTACTAGCAGTATGTAGCTTGCAACTCAGCTTGCATGCAGCTGTTCTCTGAAGCATGGCCAGAGAAAGTAGGCAAGAGAACTGAAGAATTAATTTTTTTTGGTAAATATTAGTCATCTTGTGATTAGTAATAATATCTTTTTGTATACGATTTAAAAACTACCCTCATCTGGGGTTTTCTGACAGGACACGGCCAAGAATTGATGTTTTGGTAACAAGGACACAAAAAACCAAGCCAAACATGACAAGAAGGAATATTATAAGATATTAATAAATACATTTTGAAGACTTTTTTAAAAAGCTTGAAAAGTTCCATTTTCTAGAAGTTTTTTTTCTCCCAAAATTTTGTGATTAAATTCATTTAGAGAATTACAAAGAACCTTTTCCTTTCTTTAAATGCATATCTCCCTGTAACCTGAACTGTGGTGTTATGACAGCCTGAGCTCACTGTAAATACATATTCCATTTCCTTCATTGCCCTTGCCTGATTTCCAATTTGTATGGTGCTACTATGCTTCCTAACCAGTAATATGTATTCTTCCTTTGCAGAAGACAGAGGCAGAGAAGGATGCCATAGATTCTTCAGGTGGATCACCTGTGAAATATATGCGTATTTACATTAATAGAAAACAGAGGACTTGAGTGATGCATTTGCAGTTTTACATGGAGCATAAAGCATTTACTTGTTCTCTCTTTATGACAGTCTGCAGTTTAAGCAAATTATTTGCTGACACAAAATGTAACAGGAACTGTAGGTTCAGAAGCTCTGTTCTGCTCTTTTATCTGCTCCTCTTTCCTCCCTGAGCGTCTTGATCTCCCCTGAAGTAATACTTTGAAACTCAAAGCTATTTTTTTTTTATGAGCTATATGGTGGCTAATAATATTAGGACCATCTTCTAAATGAGCAAAAATGGCTTCTCTTTAAAAACAAGACTTTTCGGAGTTCTTCCCTCAGCAGCTAGGACTATTTTTTTTTTCAGCCACGTACACAGAGCAATTTCCTGGCACCTGCTTCACAAGCTTCCTTCCCAGAACTTGGTCTCTGTCCTCCCTACTATCATGCTACTTACTACATGTGCAGTTTTTAGAAAAGGCTGTAAAAAGCACCTTTTAATTTAAGCCTTTACAGTGAACTGAGTGATTAATTCCAAAACCAGCAGCAGAACAGTCTGATTACAGCTCTCCTGGTGCAGCAGCAGTCTGCCTTATAGAAAGTATCAATTATTTCACTATATGTGATGTTATTTTGGCTCCTACGAGAGCCAGGCTTGATGTGACAGAAACTTTAACTTTCAGAGAATGGGAAGGGCCATCCCAACATGTCTGCCTTCTACAACTTCTTAGCTCCTGGAGATGAGAAGTCCTTCAGGGCTGCTGCCAGAAAGAAAGATTCCTTCCTCCTCTCCTTCCTCAGTGCTGATTGTACAGGAGGAGATGAAGGTCCTGGGATGACGGGTAGGTCTTGTCTCTGCTTTCACCTGTAACTTTGGGTTTGGGAAAGACCAAAGGCAAGATTTTCTGAGCATCATTGACACCTCAGTGGCCAGATTTAACATCTAAGGTTTTGCAGAGTTACTAAAGAGGATTTGCTCAAATTCAGAATGATTCACTGCCCAGAAATAAGTGGAAGGATGACTCAGAAGCTTGTCTGCTCAGTGAGAATTTGTGTCCAATGTCCAATATACTTGGTTTCAGGGTCGTGTTGTTTCAGGAACATATAAGTCTCTAGGACCAGCTGCCAAAGCCTGTTCAGTGTGACTACTTGAATTTCTGACCTCCTGCCTCTTTTTACTCTAGCTTCTGGTGTTACGTCACCTCCTTCCATCTCAGAAGGATGGCAGAAAAATCCATGCAGCCCAAAAGCTTGCAGTACCCCTTAGCAATAAACACATGCGAGTGGTAGATAAATCTGCAATGCATGTGGCAATTACTTGGTTTCTTGGTCTCCATCTACTGAAATATAAGTTCAGAGAATAACTGTTTTCAGTACTTCCTCTTCTGTCTCCTTCCTTTTTTTGCCTGACATGACAGTATACCAGTGTTTTTTGGCAGAACTGGAGAAGCGTCAACATCAGAAGCACATTCAAGCAGCTTCACTTCTGGTGCTGGAGACGACAAATATCTGGCTTGTAGGAAAGTGAGGAGACTGCTATTTCTGCACCCTTTTTGTTTCTAATTCTTCGCTGCCTCTGCCATCCATTGTACTTCAACCTCCCTCTGGTTGCATCCAGCAGCAGTGATACTTTTACACATCTGTCTCTGTTTTGTAGCTTCCCGTAGTATTCCTTACACATCAGCTTCTAGGCTCTAACTTTGAAATATGTCCTACTTGCAACATAAATTATTCCTTGATTGTGTGATTCTGACTTCACTTCTGTCTGGACAGGCAAGTGGAGTCATTCCAGTCTGGGAACAATTGTGGGGAATATTCAATGAATTCCTACTGACAATTATCCATCTGATCATAAGGAAGCATGTATAAAGTCTACTGTGTTACCAAGTACCATACTAAAGGGCCTTTGGCAAATTAGATTTCCATGTTTTAATGGGATGCTGCTTTCAGGGAGCTGTGGCAGATCATGAGGTTGTCTCATCACACATTTGATTGGAGGACTGAACAGCTAAATGTAATTGAAAGATACCTAAAATATAGGCTTCGTGCTGTAAACAGAGGTTGTAATCATATATACCTGTTCATCTACATGTCAGAACTGGAGCATAATTGTCCAAATATTAGGAGTGGGCAGCAGATTTGAAAATCTGACTTGAAATGTGCATTCCAAAACAGGAAGGCATTGACAAATATCTCTTCCATGTTAAAGACTAAACATGAAGACATACATCCCCTCAACTAAAAGATGCTTAACTCTGTCCCACATGTACAAATGAGATTTGCCTGTTTTTCAGTCAGAAAGGAAAGGAGCTCCCTGGTTGAAGGAGGCAGAGGAAGAACCTAACCTCCTATGAAAGAGTTCTATGGATAATTATCTTTTCTTTGTTAGTGTTTCTGTGCCTTCTATAAAAATAAGAACTATCATACAAAAAGTCATTTTGTCAGCGAGTTTAGCATCTGACCTCTCTAATACTGTTTGTAATGTCGATGTGTTGAGCCTGGACCCAATCATGACGACAGAAAATGTCTCACTGCTCCCTTTGACTGCCCATTTCTATTTGTAACCATTGCATGTCTTGTTTTCCACTTAGATTAAATGAGATTATAAATGCCTTGTGACAGGTGCCATCTTGTTCAATGTTTATGAAATACATAGAGTGGTTTGGTGAACATTTGCTGATTTACTGTTTTTTAACCTCATTTGATGACAAAACAGAGTGCAGACCTGCACTTGTGCCATAGACACATGCATCTGGGAATCATACTCCTGCTGAAACTTGTCTTCATTCAGCCAGGGAGCAGATGTCCTACTTCAAGTGACAGAGGAGAAAGCAGGAGAGCATTGTGAATTGTAAGGGAGAAGAAACCTCTGTGGTTGGTGGAAAATGACTCATCTTCTGGGTCTCTCTTGGTGAAAATAAAGTGAATGTGGCTGCTTTTGTAGTAGTTACATATCATGAGAACAAGCTGTTCTTGTGGCATTTTTGGCTAGGCCATCTGGTAGAAAAAATATGCATCAGGTAGGAAGAGGGAGAGAAATAATAAAAAGAAAAAATGAGAGGGTATGAAAAGTGGGAGGGAAGCAAGTAGAAGAAAAAACTAAAAAGAAGTGGATTACATTCCTATAAAAGACAGAAACAAAGAACCTGCCAGGGAAGAATATAGAAGGAAAAAAAAAAGAAAATTAGATATTGTTGGGTTACTTTCATCAGTTTTGTCAGGAATCAAATCAAGCCCTTTACCAACCATTTATGTTGTCATCTGACTTTAGTAGTATATGAATTACTTAACTACCACAAAGAGTATTTGTGGTAGTGTCTCTTTGAAGTCCTCAGGAGTCTGAGCTGAGGAAGCACATGGATTTTGTTTTCCTGTGTACAAATTTATCTAGGAGTTTTGACTATTTTTAGATTTTGATAAATAATGTAGCTACTTTTTCCTTTATTATTATGACCAGTTATTGAGCCTATCTGAGATAGCAACTAAGGAGGAACTCCATAGACTTGTTTATAGCTACTACTCTGTCTTCCGCTTTCTGTTCCACTTCACTATGGAGACTTTTTTTTAAAAATGGACCAACATCTCCTAAGCTATTTTTGGATAATGATGTTTCAGACAACCACAGTATTCGGTGCTGTAGTCAGAGTAGCTGGGATAGCACTGGGTGAGGTGTGGCTTGTTGGAGGCTTTGTGCTTGTGTGCAAAGAATAGACTGCTGAGGAACATTGGGCTTGCATGAAGAAGAAATCTCTGTAAATGGTGAGGAGACCATGCCTAGGGATGCCCGAGAGAGTATCTCGTCACCTCTCCATGTGAGGTAATCCAGATGTGTGTCTGCAGGGATTCCTTTGAGGAGCTCCCTGCCCTGTCTTCCCCTGGAGCCTGCCCAGAAGGTGCATGCCGTGGAAATGTATAGCTCCCCCTATCATACCCCTACTAGGTCTGCCCCTCACATCTCAAGGACTAAAATGCATGCAAGGGAGGAAAGCCCTCCACCTGAGAAGAGCAGAACGTAGCTGGCTGAGGTGAATGGCTGTTTGGCTCAGGACTGAGTTGGGACCACCAGGAGAAAAGTGTTGGGATCTGAATGTTCCGTTTATCAACTGTGCCTGCCATGACCTACTGTTGCAGATGGAGCTGCTCAGTTGATAAATGGCATCTGTTTTAATGAGGGAAGCTGCACTAAGAAGCTGAGGCAACGTCAAGGATACCTGTCAGCAGAGAAACCATCACCTGTGCATGAAAATGGAGTCTCAGAGAGGATGTAGGAATTTCCAGCAATATTTGAGCATGTCTAACTGAGACTGTGAAGACCTGGATATCCCTGAGACTCGTTGGTATCTTTGGAGTAAACGGGATTATCTATATGTTTCACATACAGTTTTGCATTGGCTTTTTTTATTATCCATTCTACTTCTCATTTTAATACTTCGATTATTTTGTCATCTTTGTAATTTTAATTAAATAAAAATTGGCTTTTAATTTTGACTCAGTGCCTTGGGACCAATCTATTTCTTTCCTGTTGTCATTTCTGTCCATGGCATACAGCTCTGGCTGACATATGTAGTCTGTCTAAATATCAAAGGTTTTAAAAATGGAAGCAAATGAGGAAAATATCAGGAAGAAGCAACCACAGTCTAGCTGTGGTTTACATGGAAAAACATTTGTTATCTCAAATCTAATTGCTAAGATAAGTTCAAATACTGAACTCAGACGTCTCTGTTGCTGATCAAAAGTGGGCACTATTCTTTGACCAAAGCCACCCACACCTAAAAAAAGTGTTTTTATCACAAGGGCAGAAGACTGCAATGCAGCTTTCAAAACCTGAATTGCTACCACAGCTCTTCCACTGAACATTTCCTACTTCAGTGGCAGAGGAGATATAACAAAATCTAACGTGAGTAATACAAAGCTTACTGCATTTTGAGTGGATAAAACAGATGAAACCTGTTCTATTTGCCACTGTCTTCTTGCATCCAGCTTGTAAAATAGGTATAAAGGTATCATTTCCTGTGACAAAAGCTCTTATGTGAGAGCTAGAAGCTTTCTCTCCCCGTTCAGGTTAACTCACTGGTTAAACAGGCAGCTGTAAAGCCCAAGCCAAAAAGTCTTATAAGAATCCCAGTGAAAATCAACTTCTCCACCCTCCAAAATAGTATGGGGAAAAAATTCTATTTCCAGTCACATACAGTGAGAAATCACTTAGAATTGCTGATGAAGAACTGTAACTGTTGAGAACAATTTGTCATTATTATGCTGTTACTCATGGAAGGTACAGGCAGGAAAAATGCAGGGAGGAGTTTGCAAAGAGCTTGGGAAGAGGACAGAAGTTATAGCAGATATTGGCACTAAGAAGACAGATTGTACTGTATTTATTAGCTGGAGTGCTTCCTGTGCCTGCAGCATCTCCGAAAAGGTGTAGTTTTCTTGTAGAAATAATAGGCCAGTTACATTATAAGCCAGCATGTGGTAAATGAAATATATGGATGGAGGGGGCTAGTGAGACTCATCACAAAGAAGAAAATGTAATTAAGAAGCATTCAAATCTGAGTCAGGCATGTATGAATCGATCAGGTAGGAGCATCCAGTGGTGCAATGTGAATATGCAAGGACATAAACTATGTTTGACCTGAGAAATACGATTACGAGGAATATACCATGCAACTATGACAATGCCAATAAGCAAATATAAGTTAATGAGGAACACACAGTGAAGCATTTCTAGAAATCATAGTAGCTCTTCTATTCTTTGCTTGGTATCACATATTTGACTGCTAAGCAAAACTGAGAGAGGCAAGAGTATAATTTTGTGCCCTGTTACGAATTTTAAGAAACTATGAAGATACATGGTGCTGATGTGCAGATGCCAATGCAGAACTCTTGAGTTTACTGACAAGCCGGCAAAGAAAATGAATTATCATACACTACGAAGAATATCGGAAGCCAAGGTGTTGTCAATAAAACTTTTAGGAAAGCTGGAGTTTTGTTACAGAAGCTTCTATTTCCATGAAATCACTGAACAGAAGACTTGGATGGGTGCATATTCCCTTTACTGAAGATCAATTCTGAATTTCTTTTATGATTTGGGAAAAGACTGTACCACATGGTAATGCTGCAGTGAGCAACACTGTAACACCACCAAAGCCAGTGCTGAGGTGTAAATATCAGATTAAGTGTGGGTATACTGAAGCTGAAAAAAACTTAGATCCTTTCAATCAACAATCCACTGACTTCTGAGGAAATCTGGATAGCCCAAGGGAACTAGAACTCCATGGGAATGTCTAAATCAAAATACATGAGAACTAGAGGTCATAAGATCCGATGCATCTTAGGTTCCATTGGAACGTCTCAGATTCTGTTCTGCCCTGCCAATGAAATGTTACATGATGGCATCACGGAGACTCAGGAATACCTTCTTCAAGAAAAAACAAACAAAAAGAATCTGAAGCATTGTGAAGCTATGAAGTGGCTGGAACAAGAGAATACTGCATCTTGAAGGAGACCTAGGAGCAACAATGACAAAATCAGCTTCGTCATAAACGTCCTAAATGGCACAGAGAAGAATAAGTTTGAATAAAAATGAGATAGCGCCTTGGCTTGTATCAGAAACAGTGTGACCAGCAGGTCCAGGGAGGTTATTCTCCCTTTGTACTCGGCACTGGTGAGACTGCACCTCGAGTACTGTGTTCAGTTCTGGGCCCCTCACCACAAGAAGGATGTTGAGGCTCTGGAGCGAGTCCAGAGAAGGGCAACAAAGCTGGTGAAGGGGCTTGAGAACAAGTCTCATGAGGAGCTGCTGAGGAAACTGGAATTGTTTAGCCTTGGGAAGAGGAAGTAGAGAGGAGACCTTATTGCTCTCTACAACTACCTGAAAGGAGGTTGAGGAGAGGAAGGTGCCGGCCTCTTCTCCCAAGTGACAGCAGCAGGACAAGAGGGAATGGCCTTAAGCTGGAGGTTCAGCCTGGACATCAGAAAAAAATTTTTCATAGAAAGGGTCATTGGGCACTGGAACAGGCTTCCCAGGGAGGTGATTGTGTCACATTCTCTGGAGGTATTTAAAAGACAGGTGGATGGTGTGTTGAGGGGCATGGTTTAGTGTTTGGTAGGAATGGTTGGACTCGATGATCCTGGGAGTCTTTTCCAACCTAGTAGTTCTGTGAGATGCTGGTTGCTGGCTTTCCAGCAAGAAAGAGATCTGTCTTAGCATTTTGCAAGGGTACAAACCCATCACAACCTACTGGAAAGCATAATGTAGAGGCATTGACTAATTGCTACTCAGGAAAGGTACTCCTTGGGACAGATAAACAGAAGAGGGTGCATTTCTCTGCTGCAGCTTAAGTGGCTCAGGAGACAGAATAACATCATACTTGAATTTTTCTTACTTAGGGCAAAGAGGATCTAGGGTGAGTAGCATCACCTCTAGTGTGTGCTAGGAAAGGAGAACTATTTATGCAGTCAAATTGACCAGTATGGAAGGAAGCAATGTCATAGGAATATGTTTCTGTCATTGCTTGTAGAGTATTCTGTGCATTAATGACCAGGCAGTGAACATAGGCAATTTATACTTAGGATATTAAAAAGCCTTAGGTGAGTTCAGAAATAAACAGAATCACAGAATGTCCTGATTTGGAAGAGATCCACAAGGATCATCAAGTCCAACTCCTGTCCCTGCATAGGACAACCTCAGCATACATGGTATGTGTATAAGGGAATTGTCCTAATACTTCTTGAATATTGTCAGGCTTGGCACCATGACTACTAACCTGGAGAGCCTGTTCTAGTACTCTACCACTCTCTCAGTGTAGAACCTTTTCCTGTTCTCCAACCTAAACCACCCCTGGCATATCTTCCTGCCATTCCCTTGGGTCCTGTCATTGGTCACCATACAGATCAGTGCCTGCTCCTCCTTGCCATGTGAGGAAGCTGTAGACCATGATGAGGTCTCTCCTCAGTCTCCTCTTCAGGCTGAACAGGCCAAGTGAATTTAGCTGCTCCTCCTACAACTTCCCTTCTAAACCCTTCCCCGTTTTTTTGGCCCCAACATACTGTTGAGGAATGAACATCCAATGAACCTTATGGGATGTGTAAAGACTATGATAATCAAGAACATCAAAGAATATTTTAACTCTTGGAAACACCAGCTCACCTATCAGAAAGATCAGATTAATCTGTTTTTACAATGGAGAAATAAAGTCAATGATTATTTCTCCATTTTCTGGAATATTGGCCATCCCAGAGATACCAATGCCAGGAAACAGGAGGTATAGGGAAACTGAAATGTAGGTAAGGACATTTCATTCTTGCACCATGCTCCAATACACTGTAGTAGAATTCAAACAAGAATGTTTGCTGCGTTGCTGTCATGCCTGGAAATGCTGGAGAATAGTAACATTTTTTAAGAAACAAAAATGAAATAGGTATTTACTTGAAATCCACAAGAAAGGCTTCCAACACCTGTGAAACGCAAGTGTTTTGATACAGAAATAATTGAGTCCATCTTTTATATAAAACTAAAAAAAGTAAAAAAAAGTAAAAAAAAGTAAAAAAAAGTAAACGCATGACCCTAATTGTATACTTCCTTTTAATCTGAAATAAGAAAACCAGCCAAGACCATTATATTTAAATTACTAGTCTTGTTTTTCTCAATACACAATTTCTTACCAAGGCTCCCACAAAGCTATGGAAATGAAAAGTGAAAAGAAAAAAGACCTATCCACAGCACTGCTGCTCTGCACAGAGCAGAGATCAGCAGAAATGTGTCAGAAAATCAAGGCTTTGCTTCCTGATAAGGCATTCTGCTACAACAAATAGCTAGTATGCGTAAGTAACTAAGATATTACATAGTAAGCAGAGGCCCAGCTAAAATAAAAGAAAAGAAATAGAGGCTGCTAGGAACAATGGTAGCCATCAAGTGTCCATCTTAAATAATGTCAAAAGAGGGAACTGTGATTTAGATCAGATGGGCTAGTTATAAGCTCAGGATAGCAGTGAAGCTGTAACTGAAGATAACTTCAAAGAAGGGTCAGCCCATAAAAAATGAAAACCTTTTTTTAATTAAAGAAGTCTTCTCAAACTGGAGAAAAGGCAGCAAGTTTTGCCTTCCAGCAGCTAGAGGGGAGTGGAGTTTCAATTTTCTAAATTGGTAACTAATCTGGAGCTAATATGAACTACTAATCTCTTACTTATGCCCCAGGTCTAACATCCTCCTCATTCCTGCATTTGAAAGTGTTATTCAAAATGTTTAGGATATTGAAATTTCAACTTTCCTGGGGAAATGCAGAAATTACAGTGGTTTCTGAGGAGTACTTTTAAATTATTCTCTACTTAAAAAGTTGTTGCTACAGTTAAATTAAAAAAAAAATTAAAACCCTATTTCCAAACAGAGTTTTGTACCCAAAATAGCACATGATTATTGACAGCATAGTATGTCATCAGTGTTGCGATTATCCCAAATTACAGAAAATCCCAACATGCATACAATTAGGCCACTGAAACAACCCTGACTCTGCCCCATAGTCCCATGGTGCAATAGCCATATGATTATGATTAAAGCTTCTCAATATCTGCAGTCCCAGAGCAGAATAAATTACTTTTTAATTTATTTGATGTTTTACTTTAAATTCTTCTGTGCTAACCTCTGTTGCCTTTGCTGCAATGAGTAGAATTTTGAAAAGAAAGATTTAAGATTACATGTCATTTGTTGCCATGAATAGCATAGCTGGAAATCCATCTGCATATGACTATTTCCATTAGTGAAGCTATCAAAATATGTCTCACTTTTCAAGAGATTTCAATCCTATTGCCCTTAGTGGGGTTGAGGTCAAATGCCCCCCTTTGTTTCATTTCCAACGTATGCAAAGTTAACAACATAATGATACTGGCTAGTTAAATCTCCAGTTAAACTGCCCATGTAGGGGCACTGAATTGGCAAGGTGGATTTGCAATTGCTCTCCTGATGCTGGCTGATCTAAATCTTCACTTATCAATAGTGTAAGTTTGCTATTTACTAGCCGAATTTTGTCTAAGCTGCCAGAAACCTGGCCTTTGGTAGGACAAGCTTCTGTTCTGCGACAACATTAATAGGTATTTTCTTTTATCCCAGGTAATGGGTCTCGCACTTTTGTAACAGAATTATTTGAGTTCGATTTTTCTTTTGAAGTTCCAAGGATAATGGCAAGGTTGACTACATATTCATTACATTTCCTATTTCAGTTCATCACCATTAACAAACAATGCAAATGATCACTGATAGCCATTATAGAGCTCTTTGCCATTTCTATGCAAGACAAGCTCTAACTGGCTTTCTATTCCAAGTTTCTAAACTATTCATTCTTGCTTCTTCCCATCCCCCACTTTTGAGGCTTGTTATGCTATGAATTTTCTTTCTCTTTGTCTCTCTTCCCTGGTGAATGTTCTCTTTGCAGCTAAGTCCTTCCTTTCTGTTGCCAGGCATGATTTTTTTTCCCCTTAGGTTGCTAGGCAATATTAGTTTTCTTCTTATTTTACTACTCATGTGACTTGTGCTTACCATCCCCTTCCAGCATTACCCCACACCTTTTATTCATTACCACCTCTGCTTGAACATACACAGCTGATCAAAAATTAACCAAGTGAACACTGGAAGAAGCTTAAATGAAGAGTCTTTGCTATCAATAGCCTTAGAAAGTCAACGTTTATAGAAAATTTCTAAATTTAAAGAATGAAATTTCATTTTTTCTCTGAAGAATGCCTTTTAATAAAATCTGAATTTAATGCAAACAATTCTGGTCAAATAAGGAAGACCTTGGCTGTAATTATCTAATTTATTGTCATGCCTAATAAACACAGCATAAAAGATCATTGAAGTTATGCTATACTTCAGTATGTTTGCTTATGAATCCATCATAGAGCTCCCTCTATTATCTAATTTATTACACTTTCTTCAGCAAAGAGTGGCACAGATAAGAAATCTATTCCTTTCTGTCCATCAGAAAAGAAGGGGCTAAATGTGAGGTGTTTTATTTCAGGCAATTCAAGCAATACATTGCTAGTGTGCTGTCCCCATGACAGTATGAAAATTACCTTCCTAGCAGTTGTGAATTATCCGATTTTTTTTGCCTTTGAAATTTCTTCCAACTTTTTCTTCCACTGGTGCTGCAGCAGCGATGACAATGCTCCCCCACCACACGTGCTTCTGTCATATAGATTCATCATTGGCTTCTGTTCAAAGTGACATACAACAGCATGGAACAAATGGGTGATCCTCACAACTGACAAACTCAAGAGATTCAGCCTCTCCCACAGCAAACTCTGAATTTCCTTACGGATTGCTGCTCAAGCCATCTTTCTTCTCTTTCCTATCAAAAACTCCTGTCTTGCAAGTTTCTTTCTGAGTTCTCTTCTGTTACGAGGGGACCAAAGACCAACCCTTGCTCTCCAGACTTTGACTTTTCCCCATTCATGACAAAAACCCAGGCTAGGAGAAGTCCTGACAGTGGAGCATGCCTATTCCTCCTTTCCATCCCACCCTCCATGCAGAGCAGACCTTTCTCTTCATTGTCTTTACAGAAGGAAAGAGCTTCTGCTGGCCATAGCTGGCCTTGATGATTGCTCCCTTCATCAGTGGGAGGATCTGAGAGGAAAAGTGGTAGAGTAAAATAATAAACAGAATTGATACAATAATACCATATTAAAAAAACATAGTAATTCAATAATCTATCTGGTTCAGCCTTATACGATAATGCCAAGGTACACATTTTACCACTCCTCTAAGGTCCTGCATCACAGCTTTCCCACCTGTATATCCTTTGCTAAGGTTCATTCAAGCGTGAGTGGTGGGTCTACCTCTCTCTCTTTTGCATATCATGTATGGAGCTTTGTTACCTGCAACAAGATCACTGTTAATATATGTTTGTATAAAAGGAAAATAAAGCTGACCTTCTGGTCTTTGTTGGGTACAGGCTTCTTTTCACCTCCTTTACAGATAATGCTGCCAGAACTTTTCAGTTTCTCTCACATACCATCTCTATAAAAACACCAAAAAAGATGATTCTGGATATCTCTTGAACAGGCTTTATATAAAAACATCAGTGTAAATTCTCTTTCAATATACATCAAAGTAGTCTTGCTGAAAGCAGAACAGATTTATGCTAGTAGACATTCATGAAAACCTTAAAAATCAAATTGGATGGGCTCCTCTTGTATCACTAAATCCCATCTCTAGAAATTGCAGTTTGTTTTGCCAAATAACCCATTTCATAAACTGATCACGCTGCTTGTTTTTGATATGTGAGTATTGTCTGCTTTGTGATGCTAGAGCAAGTATTTTCTTTCTTTTTTTCTTTTGGGGCAGAGCATATCTAAAAGAAAGGCACTATTGAGCTTGATATGGAAGAAATATTACTGTCAAAACAGAAGGAACAGAGAAATGTAAATAGTGGAAAATTTCTCTGACTGAATAATCAAGGTCTCTTTTCTGAATCTTGATTTGACTGGAGAAGTCTGACAATAAGGAACACTGAAATACAGAGGAATCCCCATGCTGAATTCTTTTCTGTACCCTGCATACTGCCCTATTAATATGATCTCAGTATCTGATTCTGCCGGAACTCTCTAAAGCACATACAGGAACTGCACATGCTTGTTAGTCGAACCACTTCCGTTACTTATATCACTCCCATTGCAAGCCTGGTCTAGTAATCTCTGTATCGGGTGATGCTATACCTTGTCAACAGCTAGAGAGAGCAGGCAACATTAAGGAGAACAGTTCTTTTTTCATATGCCTGATGCTTAAAACCAGAAAACAGATTGACAGAGAGAAAAAAAGGTTTCTGACTGGTGTAGTACTGCCTTGCCGATGTGTTTTGCAAAGATGATGCTAGAGACACTAGCAATGGCAGTGTAAAGAAAAGATTACTTGAGAAACATTGAGTGCCTGCCTCCTTTGTAGGAATGTGTAGTCCTTTTCCTCTCCAAAAGGCCTCCTGTGAAATATTCTTCTGTGCTTAGTTTCAGCAAGGGGGTATGGGTCCTTCCAAAAACAGGTATGCTCATTAAAGAACAACTAGTTTACTGACAAAGAAAAACACAGTTAACCCTACTGGGAGTAGGTTGAACTGGCCCAAGCTCTTGCCTGAAATGGAGTAACTATGTTAGTCTCCAAAAACTGATTGCAAAGTAAAGCTTCACCCTCCCATCCCACACCCCTGTACCATACATGTGATTCTACATGCATTTTTCAGTGTAATCCACTGACCTGCTGCACAGTCCTCCACTGTCTCTGCTCTGTTATTTTTCAGACAATGAATTCACAGCCCAGATGTGATTTTGACATAATCTGATATCTTTGGGTTAAGGATTATAAATGGCCTGTTCTCCTAGTTTGTCTGTTTGTGCAAAACCAACCTTGACTCATCCTGCGTACAACTGATTTGAAACATCAAGCCTTGACAGTTCCTCATTGAGTTAAGGTTATGGTGTCTGGCTTGGCTGGGTGTTTTTCTGCCTTTGCTGGTGTGGGTTTCAGGCTTTTCATAAGCACAGTTCTTTCCCAGCCCATTTTTTAAAGAAGAGAATTTTAAAAGTGAAGATCTTCAAAGAAGTAAACATGAGTTGACAACTAGACCATAAATCATAGCAATATTGTTCTAGTGCATGACTTTTGTTTGCACAGCTGTTATCTGTTCCACTTTGTCAGGGTCGTGTGGTTATAATCTTCCATGATCAGGAGCCTTTCCAGCTTGGAAATGGAAATAGCATACCCATAACTATGCTATAAGGTTCTGACACCGTACCTCAGAGACTTCTACCTATGAAAAAAATTGTACAAAGAGGAAATGAAAAACTGACTGGTCGTTATGGTGGCACCAGGAAAATTTATGAAAACACTATTTTTATTTGCATTGAAGGTAGATGTAGGAAGGGATGCAGCACTTTGGTTTCAGGGATCTCAGTCTATTTTGGCAATTCTGCACACAAGTGAAGTGCCAGAATGAACAGAGAGAAACAAGATGTGTTTGCATGACCTTCTGCAGTGCCATATAGTGGTACTGTCTCTATTAGGAAGAGCAATACTCAACCACCTATGTTAGCTGTCTTCATCAGAGCTATCTCATCTAACACTGCTAAGTGTCTGCATTGCCTCCAGAAAGGTGTAATTAATGGATGGACTGCAAATGCGGAGCTGATTTTAGCCCCCGTAGGAGACTCTGAGGTGGAGTATTGACTCTTTTATAGGCCTGAGGGCAGGGTTATGATATGTAATAATGTAACGTACAAAACTCCCTGACCTAACATTAACGAGAGCCGCCACATCCTGACAACATAGTGCAAGGGTAAAGAAGAAAGAGAGGTGTGGGTCTCAAAAGCAATTTCACTGTGGTGCCACTTCTGAACTAATAAATGCCATCATTTATGAAAGCTGGGGAGGGACTCCATCAGGGAGTGTAGTGATAAAATGAGGAGTATCAGTTTTAAGCTGAAAAGAATGGAGATCTAGATTAGATATTAGGAAGAAATATTTTACTGTGAGAGTGGTGAGGCACTGGCACAGGCTTGATGCTTCAAATCAGTTGTACGCAGGATGAGTCAAGGTTGATTTTGCACAAACAGACAAACTAGGAGAACAGGCCATTTATAATCCTTAACCCAGAGAAGTCATGGGTGCCCTATTCTTGGAGGCGTTCAGACCAACTTGCATGAGGCTTTGAGCAACCTGATCCAGTGGAAAGCATCCCTGCCCATGGCAGGGATGTTGGAACTGGGTGATCTTTAAGGTCCCTTTGAACCCTAAGTATTCTATGATTCTATGATCTTTCAATTGCCTCCCAGTCACAGATGAGGCAAATCGAGAAGCAGCTGCAGATTCTGCACTGATGTGGTTATGATGTCCTCAGAATGCAGCTCTTGCTGGGAAGGGAGAGCTCTCCCTGCCCCTGTCAGCTCTTACTGACTGCAGTGATAGTGTGACCCATCTTGTTTGTGAAAATCACAACAGGCCCAGTATAAGCTCACACACTTTTTTGATATTTATCAGGGTTGCAGCCAAAGCCTCTTCCAAGAAGAGTTATTGAAACGAAGCAGGCCTCAGGAAATTTAGCTTTATATCCAGCACAGTTAAACTGCTCTGTAAACAAAATACATTAATGACAATTTGCTTTCTGCTAATCTCTATTTCTAAGAAAACTGCATTTCAGTATCTGATATATTAGAAGACAGATTCAATGGAGCTTCCTTTGCAAGGTCAAGTCTTGATGTGTGTGGCTGTGAGCTCAGACTGGCATCTGAAGGATGGTGGCCACCGAAGAGAAGAAGTGGCCACTGAGTTCGGTGGCAGGGTTCTCACTGACAACAGCACTTACACCGAGTAGAGGTAAAATGACTAGACAGTCCAGACCTTTTTTTTAAATAGTGGACACTCCCTTGAGAGGGATGTTTTAAAGATAATGTGGAAATTGGAGAGAGGTCCATTTTCCACTGAAATACATACTTTTAGTTAAACTAACTAAAACATGGAAATAGAAACTTTATGGGACCCAGTCTCTTTGGCTTCTGTTCATCTGAGTCCCATATTTCTGCATGGGATTCCACAGAAATGGAACTCCCATATAATTTCATGATAGGGTAGGAATTTAGCACTGCCCCAGCGGTTTCTGTTGTTCCACTTGAAATGCAGGAACAGATTACATGTGGACCTAAGCATGGGTTTACGTAAGGGGGGAAGTGGTTTTTTTCTCCAGCTATATCCCTATACACATGTTTAGCCACAGAGTACTAAAAGAACACAAGCACTCTCTTTAATGGTAATGACATTTGCTTTCCAGATTGAGGTCTGAGTTTATCAACACTGGGCTGGCAGCATTGCCTGGATATGGAAAGGAGCAAAGCGTGAAAGGGTTTTGAAAAAGATGGATTTGAGAAGAATTTAAGGAGAATTTAGGGTGCAACTGAGTAAAATGGAAAATTTCAGCTCCTGTGGCTGTCTCCACTGTGGGTAGGATGGGAGGAATAGTAAGCAGCATATTCAGATAATTTGTTTTTTATTTCAGCTACTATTGAGTTAGGCGCTATAATGCCAGTCCTATTTACATCTGCTAGACCAAAATAACTTCATAAACAGTAGGGTTTTTTTGACAAGCGTCTGTCATGGTTTAACTTTGTCTGGGTTTGACTGGCAGCTAAAAGCAAACAATTGTGGTCCAAATTCCACCCCCTTCTCCCCAGTGAAAGGGGAAAGGGAAATAAGAGAGAGAGACCTGTGGGTTGGAAACTAAAATGGCTTTAATGAAACAAAAACAAAAATAAAGAAAATAATATTTATAAGAAAATAATGAAATATACACAAATATTAGAAATTGAACACTCCCCCTGCAGTGACTGACACCACTGATGCTGCAGAGCAGGCACAGGGTAGGACCCCAGTTTCTATATAAGGAATCAGTATAAGCAATACCAGTGCCCTGTTACCACTTCTAGATTGAATCACTGTCTGGTAAACACACAGTTAACTTTCAGAACATGAAGTTACTTAAATGAGGCTTTGCTGAAAAGTAAGAAAACTGATTCTACTTTAGCTCAAACCTGAACAGTCTCAAGTGCATCTCGGCACATAAGAACAGAAGCATTTCTTTGCTGTCCTCAGCGATCCCCAGCACATTCCTGTCCAGTCAACTTGTATTTGTGAGCCAATGGGAGAATTTAGAGTACTCAGGCTGCCTTGCGTGAGTCATAATTGCATCAAGAATTTTGGTAGAAGCAACTTTTGCTAAAAGAGCTGACGAAGTATGTGCATCATTGTACGAAAAGCCCTCCCACTGAACAGAAGGAGACTTCTTGTCCTGCAAAAAAACTCCAGTACAGTAAGAGGCAATATGCTGTAAGCCAAAGTACCTGGAATGCAGGTTTATATAGTGTGATTTTGAGCACCTTCTAGATGCTGGAGTGCAAGGAAATCATCTTCTACAAGAATAATGCCATGCTGATAGTCTTCCTAGAATGAAGATGTTAGTGCATTTTGTAACAGAGCAGAAAAGTGTTGCTCCTGCCATTTGATGTCCTTTGGGATGAATTAAGCTATTGCACTCATATTAAATATGGGACAAGTTGCAGTATGTGTTGAAACAGATTCACCCATTACAGATATTAGTTGAAATTTACAGCTCTCATAAGAAACTACAATTCAGCTGGGCTCAACAGTCTTGCACTCTTTTGTATCAGCAGTGAAAGTGAGCCAATGTTTTTCTGAGATATTTTTGTACTCTGTTCCCAAGGCCTCATTTGGTTTCCTGGACCAATGTCATTCTCCCAGATGTATAAATTGTCACCAAGCCACCATGTTAGCCATTTAGATAATTTGTAGCCAAAGGAAAATACCTTCAGTTCAATTGATTTTTCATAAAAAGCCTTTTTCCAATGGAAAAATCTGCAAGGTCAATCTTTTTTTCCTTTCAGTGGGAAGAAACTGTGTCTGAATATGGGAAAAGTATTATTGTATATGACATAATGGTTCCTGTTTATCTTACAAACATAAAGTCCCACTATGAATGCATGAAGTGCTTGAAAACATAGCTCCATAGAGCTATGAGTTCAGAGCTTTGTGTTGATGCACTCAGCTTAGTTTAAATTTCAGTATTTTTACTACCTGTCACAAAGTATCTGAAGTGCCACTATCCAGTCTTCATAGGCTGGGCAGCTTGCAATGATGCTCGGAAGACTGACAATGCACGGAATGGTGCCTGGGTACAGCTGGAATTTGTCAGTCTCTCTGCTGTCGTCAGACTTCTTACAGCAGTGGCATAACCTAATTCTGGCTGCAGACTCATACTGCTCTGATCAGCAGCATTTCTAAGTGGGAGTCTGATCTACTAAAAGATTTCTAAATTTTATTATTACTTTTTATTTCTTGTACCATTATGACATGATTATTTTACTTTGTTCTTGTATGTTGTGATGCAGCACTTAAACCTTCTTCATACAGTAGCTCTTTAAGATCATTTGTTCCTTATTTCCTCTCCTATCCCCACATTCTGTGTTTCTGTTCTGCATTTGTACATTTGTTTTTAACTCTCAACTTAAAACAGCGTAATATTTTTCATCAAGTCTAATACTGAAACTAAATCAGGAGGAAGGAAGGATGAATTGCTATTGTGAGAAAAAGGAAGGATACATTCCTGTTGTATGGAAAAAGTGATGTCTACCAGCAGCAGTACAAAATAGCTACAGAAATAGCAAACAACTCAAAAGCTAGTCTCTTCTTCATGCTTGTAATGTCTCATTGTTTTCCATAGTCTCCTTGCTGCTGTCCCCCAAAACTGACAGCTGGTGGCTGAGAACCCTATTCTCTTCTCCAGTGGCAATAAACTGCAGCCTTTCAGGGTAGTATCAAGGGGCTGGAGGTGAGTTAAATGTTGAGGATGCTTTGTGTTTGTGTGCATGTCCATGCATGGTTGTGTGGCAAACCCACCCCAAAGCCTAAACTGAGAGCAGTTCTTAATAGCAGCCTCTGCATACAAATGCCAACTGTAGCATCTTCACAGCCTCATTAGCTGGAACTCCAGAGACCCATCACTGCCTTCGAGATGCTCGTGTGAGCATTGTGTTACTTCCAGTCTGTGTACACGTTAGGCAGGATCTCTGAAAGCAGGAGCAGGTGGGGCAGAGAGAACCTGTAGGACTGACAGAATGAGCAAAAATTTTTCTTCACTATTCTGTTTTCACCATCTGTCCCCTAACAAGTGCCCTTCCAGGAGTTCTGCAGATGGAAATTTTCCTCTCCTGCAGCATCCCATGCTTATCTCATACTGGCAAAAATCGGTAAGACAATTCATGCTCTGGGTGAAATTCCATGTGTAGCAAACACCTGTAAATGCTATAGCTTTGACACACAGCCTTTCCAACTCACCACAGAACCATGCATCAACATCAAAGCTTTTATCTTGCACAGTTTTGACCTTCACATGGAAAAAAATTTCCACATTAGTGTTCTTATTTCTGAAAAATGTAGCTCATTTAACCCACATATGCAATGTAGATGCATTTCTACTAACACGGAGCTGTTTATTCAAACCCACTACATTTTTCATAGATTGTCATATGGAGTTTTTTAGTGATTTACTAGTGCCTCAAAATTAAGATCAATAGCACCACTGTGATAAATTTACAGATAGCCTAAAACTATGTGCCTAATATTGGCAATTCAACTTCCAGCATCACTGCAGACCATTTTGGCAGAAGTGTTCACTTACTCCTATTGTTTGAAACCCTGTTGACATTTCATATGGTACAAATACTTCCTGGGGGACCAGAGAAGGGCAAATAGTTCAAATATGTGCTTCTGAAGAGACAGAATGATGGTCCATCTCTTCATACCTAGTCACAATTGTTGATAACATGATGTATTATTAAGAAAGGGGAAATGAGGGCACATTTTGCACCATTTAGCTGGTATTTTCAGTGTGGTGACTAAAGGCATGGACTCCGTTTTGGTGGCAAAATGAAATCGATGTATTATGCACAAGCAGAGATTTATATACCCTTATTTGCCCTGTTAGCTAGCTAGCCCAGTGATTTTCCTCACTAAAGTCTCACAGTTACAGCAATTCAGCACACTCTACTTGCTACAAATATTTCTCTTATCTAGCAACCAAAAAACTCCCAACAGTTCCTTTGCAGTTATCTCAGCTCCGTGTTCTCTCCTTCTCCTTAGCTGTCCCGGGGTTTATTGCTTAGCTATCCTACGGTTTCCTGCTAACGAGTGCGAGGATATGTGCTGTATTATCCTACAGGTACCCAATGGTGGAATTCTCTGTCCCCACATTTCAGCACTGTTCTGTAAAAATGAGCCTGAAGAAAATTGATTGTATTCTGCCTAAATAAACTAATTACTTCACAGATGAATGATGTGTATGGATTTATAGGTGTTCCTACTATTACACACATGTTTTTAAGCCTTTTCCAATTCCTGGTATTTCACCCAAATTACTTGTTTGTTTGATGAATCATAGAATTATTAAGGTTGGAAAAGACCCCTAAGATCATCCAGTCCAACTGTCAGCCCAGTAATAAAATGCTTACTAAACTATGTCCCAAAATGCTTTGCCAACACGTTTTTTGAACATCTCCAGGGATGGTAACTCCCACATACCCGTCAGAATCTCCCATGCATCTTAGGAACAGGGAGAAGGGAAGGAAAAAACCTCAGCAGAAAATTAGGCAGCTAATAATGAGGGCAACAGAAAGGATGTCTATGCTATGGTAGCTTGCCATCAATGGTCCTGTGTGAGCAAAGAAAATTGTATTTTAACAAAGGAAAAATGCTGGTCAGAGTTTCCAAGTTCATATCTTGCTCTTTTTTCCTGAGAGTCTCTATGGGATCTTAGACTTGCAGCTCAGCAGCCATGAGATACCAGACTGTTTCAGTCTTTTTTAGAGCAGGTTTAGATGTCTGGAGCATCAATGAGACTACAGAATCACAGAATCATAGAATCATTGAGGTTGGTAAAGACTTCTAAGGTCATCCAATTCAACTGTTAGCCCAACACCACCGTGCCTACTCAACTGTGTCCCAAAGTGCCACATCTACACATTTTTGAACACCTCCAGGGACAGGGCCTCCATCACTTCCCTGCACAGCCTGTTCCAATTCTTGACCACTTTTTGGGTAAAGATTTTTTTCTGAATATCCAGTCTAAACCTCCCCTGGTACAACTTAAGGCCATTCCCTCTCATCCTATCACTTGCTACTTGGGAGAGGAGACTAGCAGCCACCTCACTACAACCTCCTTTCAAGCAGTTGTAGAGACTGATGAGGTCTCCCCTCAACCTCCTCTTCTCTAGGATAAACACTCCCACTTCCCTCAGCCACTCCTCATAAGACTTATTCTCCAGACCCTTCACCAGATGCTACTAGATATGCAGCAACTCTTGGGACAAGTCAATCTCGTTTAGCTAGGACAAAGAGCATTTCTGTCCTCAGGCAGCTGTGGTGAGCTGTGAGACAAAACATTTCACTGGAAATGCACAGTTTAAAATCCATGATTCAATAAATTTCTTTTATACAGCAGCTTCCTGTGGATTATATCCAAGCAGTGCACTAAACAGCACAGCAGTCTGGTATTAAAGGAAGACATCCTTCAAGTCCTGTTGCCTCATATGAATGCAGGACACCGGGAATATGCTCCGATTAATATGCCTACAGGGTTCACTTGTGAGTTGAAGGTCAATTTAGCAGAATAAATTAGAAACAAAACTATCAGATATAGGGAAAGGCAAAGGGAAATGTGAACGTTTTATGCATTCAAACACTGAATCAATGAGAATCATATAATTTCTTTAGTTAAAATGACCCAATCAGCAATTTTCAGCCTAACAAATATTTTCTTTCCATATGAAGTACAATAATATTGGCCTGTACAGTACAATACTGGACCCTCAAACCCATCTGAGATACTAGATTTTTTAACTGGATGATTTTGCTCTCCATATTTTTCTGTAGCCAGTTATACACTCAGACCTGCTCAATGCCTGGTCCATCTGTACAGCCCCACATTCTTGTGGATTATGCTTCAGTCTACTTATGGGTAATGAACCATATTTATCTACAGTCTACCCCTGTTTATGCATTGTTTCCTGAGGTCTGCTGAAATAAGACAGAGAGGGGATTTGTAAAAGTAGAATAAACTAGTGAATAGATTCCTGGCCAAGGAGTCAAACACTTTGAGTTAGAATTTCTCTCTGTAGCTGCTGATATCTTGTATAGAACACAGCAGCTGACTTATCACAAGCTCTCACCTTCCATGAGTACATTCTTATCTTAACCATGAAATACTGGACACTACATAAAGCCCTTCATTTGTGATTTCTAAATGATTGTAGAGGAGGCTGTTTGCATCACAATGTTCTTAATAACCGTTCCCTTTGAAAGACCAAACCACTGAGGGATGGACGTGGTCTCTTCACAATTCTCTGCTTTTAAGGAGGAAAATGTGGGTAATGCACTTCAATCCCTCTCTCCAAAAAACTGAGAGCAATAAAACCAAAAAACTAATGAAGTCATGAATTCATGGTCTACCCGAGCAAAGAAACATGGAAAAAGCAGGACTACTGGGATTTTAGCAGACCATTGTGAATAGTTCTAGCCTCACTAAGTAAACCCCAAACTCTTCAGAAACAGCATGACATTTCTTGTGTACATTTTCATTTATATTTCTTTATCCTGTGTTGTTTTCTAATTGAAATATTCTGGTTTTCATAGCTCTCTCTGATGACAAGGTAGGTAATGTAGCAGGTGTTACAGACCTGTTTTGCATACTTCTGCTAATCTTTCTTTACAGCTAAAAAGCTATTGTTTTCTGCTTACTGACTCACTGGCTTTTTCAAACTTCCTAGAGGAAAAAAAAAAGCATAACAATAATTGCAACTGTTGTCACACAAAGTGAAAACTGACCCCAGAGTGAAGGACAAGTTAGAAAATCCTGAATTATTTAGACATTCTAACAACCATACATGCCAGAAATCTAATAAACAGGTGGTAAAAGGCAGCTGCCAGACAATTGCAGTTTAGAAGCTGAATGCAGAAAAGCAGTTTACAGATAGTAAAAAGGAAAGCAGCTGTTCTAGACTAAACACAGCTGGAAGACGAATCCACTTCTTGCTTGCCATTTGTTTTCACTGAATGCTGTGTTCTTGTTTCTGCTTCTGCCCAAGCCAAAACTAAGGGCATGTAAACAAGGAACAGGTAGGCATGATGCTAAACGTCCTCAAGTTGCAACAAAAGATGTTTGGATTGGAATTTTGAAAAAAATTCTTTACTGAAAGAGCGGCAAAACGTTGGAAGAGGCTGCCCCTTCCCTAGAGGTGTTAAAAAACTGCATAAACGCGGCACTTGGGACATGGTTTAGTAGGCACAGTGGTGTTGGGCTGACAGTTGTACTTGATCTTGGTGGTCTTTTCCAACCTTAATGATTCTATGATTCTAACAAATTGTCTCAGAGTAAATAATTGTGAATAACTATAAGGGGAATCCATAAGTGCATTTTTATATGATCTTTGAGGAAGTCACTTACCAAGTCTGCTTACCTATGGACAAGAATTTCTAAATTCTGCAGTAAAGCATCCTCACAGCTGGTGCTGGAACACGTCCAAATAAGGGCAATGAAGCTGGTGAAGGGGTTGAAGCACAAGTCTTATGAGGAGTGACAGAAAGAACAGGGATTGTTTAGTCTGGAGAAAAGCAGGCTGAGGAGAGGCATTATTGCTCTTTACAACTGTCTGAAAGGAGATTGTAGCAAGGTGGGTGTTGGTCTCTTCTCCCATGTACTAAGTGATACGTCTAGAGAAAACAGCCTCAAGTTGCACCTGGGGAAGTCTAAATTGGCTGTTAGGAAAAATGTTTTCACTGATAGCACAGTGAAGCACTGGAACAGATTCCCAAGGGAAGTGGTCAAGTCAATACCCATGGAGGTATTCAAAAGATATGTAGATGTGGTGTTCAGGGACAGGGTTTAGTGGTGGCTTGGCAGCATTGTGTTAAGAGCTGGACGTGGTGACATTAAGGGTCTTTTCCAACATAAACAGTTCTATGATTCTGTAAGTGCAAAGAAAACCCTTTTTGTGCTCCAAAATAGCTGCCTCCATCCACTTTAAGGGATTGTTGCTGTCAAAAACGGTAAGGCACAGGACTCAAATGAAATGCAAAACAAAGACAGAAAGAGCATCAAAATACTACTTCAGCAAAACGAAGCGTATGTATAGCCAACTCTGTTCTCTTTTTATAGCTCTAGGGATGACTAGCTGAAGAACCTGTCGAAACCCAGTGGTTCAGTGATTAGGACGTAAGATCTCACAGGTAAGGAGAGAGGCAGAGTGGTTATAGGGAAGGAAATTTGTTGGTGTGGTGCAACCAGAGCAGCAGTTGCGCAACTAGGTGCCATTTACAAATGCCACTTACTCAGGATTTCTCCCAGATAGGACCAAACTTCTTGCTGGACTAAAGCCATTCTGCCACACTAAATCATGGGAAATAACTAAGTGTACTACTATTCCTCATGGCTGTGGTGTTCCCTGAGTCCTGATGGTTTTGTGTCAGCATCCACTTCTCTTTTCCAAAGGACTGCAGGCTCTGATTGTTCTGGTTCCTGGATGCAGCCTGCTGCAGTTAGCTATCTCCCATATCCTTCCCAGTCTCCCAGCCCTCCGCAGAGAAATGTCCTTGAACATTGCCTGACATGGTTAATATCTTCCCTCTTGTCCCTCTTCCCTGACATACCTGGCAATCTTCCAGCTATTTTATATGTTTCATGGTATGCTTATTCTTCATCACATTTCCTGGCTTGCTCCATCACCATCCAATTGGTTTCATTTCTTGCTCATCAGAGGTTGTCACTAAGAGATTTTTCTGATAAGGAAGAAAGAAACCTCTAACAATCATACTACCTTTGAATCCAGACCTTTGGTTTTTACAGAATTGGCCCTCCTATGGATTTTAGTCTCTTTTATACTTTTGCTTCCACTGAAATACTGTTACCGTCTTTAAGAAAGGGTCTTTCACTGGGATTGTGTATTACTAGCACCTGCGATTTCACACTTTGCATCTGTGAACAACACTGCTTTTTTCTTTTTGTCTGTCCATATAGCCATCTGGAGAGCTGAATTTTATAAGCAGAGAGTACTCTAGCATATTTAAATAAGCTGTTGGGAGTACTTAGGAAGAAATAAGCCGATTTGTGTGGAGAAGAAAAAAAGACGAGGCTGCTGGTTGATCATGTGTCCTTATTCAGTGTAGCCTTATTTTATTTAACTGAATCATGAAATGTTTAGAATGTTTTAACTACCTCTTGTATAGAAATAAGCAAAATGTAGTATACTAATTAGATAAGAAGTCAGTAGAAAGAAAAACTGCTATCAGTAGAAAGGATGTTTTTGGAGACAATTTTTCAAGTAACAGGGTAGATAGAACTGTCCTTTCAAGCTACTTGAACAAAGGAGAACAAGTCCTGAAATAATTATACAAGATTTATATATAAGGAAATCAGAAAAGACAAGTTAAAAGGAGAGGAACAGGGCTGAAACAGAATCACAGAATCACAGAACCACTAGGTTGGAAAAGACCTCCAAGATCATCAAGTCCCACCATTCCTATCAATTGCTAAACCATGCCTCTTAGCACCTCATCCACCCATCTTTTAAACACCTCCAAGGATGGTGACTCAGCCATCTCCCTGGGCAGCCTGTTCCAGTGCCCAAAAATCACAGAATCATAGAATGGTTTGAGTATGAAGGGGCCTTGAAGATCACCCTGTTCCAGCCCCCCATGCCTTGGGCAGGGACACCTTCCACCAGGTCAAGTTGCTCAAAACCTCATCCAACCTGGCACTGAACACCTCCAGGGTTGTTTACAGTCCTCTAGAAAGTGGTTTACAATCTATATCCACAGCAAATGTTTTACCACTGCCAAAGGTTTGCACAACTGGATTCAGAAAGAACTGAAAACATCTTGGGAAAACCTTTGTTGACTTCTTTCTCGAGGACATCCAGATTATCCTGACAGAACTGAAATATATGCCCACCCAGGAGCTAATAGAAAAATAACAACCAGTTGGTAGTCACTGATTTCAAGAAGCATAGTAACAGTTTCTTTAGAGTACAGATGAGTGCAGAAATGGTATTTGACATAGGTTCAATGTTCTGACCTCACTTGCCTTTTCTTTTTTTAGAATCGCCTGTGCTGGCTGTACCATGTCATACTTGCAGAAGGAAATTCAATAAGCATTACCAGTACTAGTGGATAGTTGTCCCTCTCTTCTGAGAAAACAGACTCCTGTTTAATTGCAGACCATGTTTTTATGACAGAAGCTTGAAAAAGCACATTAAGTATTTTCAATTACTTACTAATGTGACAAACACTATGCAGACTCTTCTGTAGCATTTTGCCCTGTACCATTCAAATGACCCTTTGAGCATTTAAGTGAGCATCCAGTATTTCTACTGAAAAACTCTTCCACAGTCTAATTATGTGAAAATATTTATTAATAATATGTGTTTCTAGTTCCTTTTAAAAATATCTAAAAAAACCCAAACAAAGAAAGATGACTTCATTATAAAAAAACCCTCAATCTCAATACAACTCATGTAATTCTGTACGATTTCCTTGTTTTCTCAGCCAGTCTATTCTTTCACGTATAGATATATTGGCATTAAATTTGATTTACCATGTTTGAAAATAATTAGGTAGTGGATTTAGAGGAGTTTCTATTGGGATTTGTTTTTTTTTTTTTTTTGTTGCACCACTGACATAAATGTGATTTGCTGCCTTATTTAACAAGATGAAGTGATCTTTGCTCAGTTTCTCTCTCTCTCAGTTCCTTCTGTGTAAACTAGGAATTAGAATTGGAAGGAAAAACAACTGACAACAAGAGAAAAACACTAACATATTTATTTTTATTTTCCAGCAGCAGTAATAAGGAGAATAGGAACATAGCAATAATGAGGTTGTAAGGGTAGCGTCACCATGGTAAACTGTCAGAGTAACTCCTCAATAGGGCACAGGACTAAATTTAGAAGACTACACTGCTGATGAGTCATTGATCATTGCACAAGTGGCACGGTCTTTTACTGTGTGTATACATACAGTGTTTTGCGTACAGGAGTATACACTTTGGCTGGGATTTAATTATACAATTGTGCAAATTATATCTTACATTGTCACAGGAGAGACAGAGTAAAAACGATCCCCAGTGGATCTGGATATTAGGGTTTACTTAAGAACGAGTGAGATTAAAGCTTTTACCCAGCCTGATTTCCTCACACTCCTCTCCCTCCCCATCAGCACTATGTTCCCCAGGTCTTAGTGTCCTTCCCCACAGGGAAGGACAAAGAGAAAGCCTCCTGGTCAGGGAAGGACAAACAGAAAGCCCTGTCAGGTGATGTTGTGCTCACAGTTGTCAGCCTCAGGTGTTATCAGCCAAGGTCTCTGGTTTTCCCTCAGCATAGTGCTCTGATCTGCATGGTCTTCTCCCACTTCCAGGATCTTTTCTTCAGTTAGGATCTTCACAGCCTTCTTTTTGTGTCCTCCAGCCCCCAGATTTCCTAATTTAAATAGTCGGTGTGCAGAAGCAAATACACAATCGGCTCCTAATTGGTGGTTCTGTCTCACATAGTTTCATTAATCAGAGGAATCAGAATGTGCCACAGTTACATAGTGCTTGTGTAATAAAAATTTACAGCCAGCCCACACCAGCTATTAGTTAGAAGGTGGCAGGCTTGTACTTGCTTATGAGTTCAAAAGTTCATTTTCTGATAAGTCACCTACTCACCCACAGATATGCAATTACCTGATCCTTTCACTGTTCACAATCTAAGTAATTTTCACCCACTACATTTGATGGGGGGGGGAAAGCTTAAACTTGATGGGAAAATAGCTAGATTTTTTTCTGGAAATAAAGAATCTCAATGACTCTAGTGCATCTCTGCCAGTGACAACTACAAGAATGGCTGATGCTTTAGGGGGAATCTAATGCAATAAGACATGCAATAGAGTTACCTGGTTACTGTTGCAATACTACTCTGAAGTAGAAAACAAGGCAAATTTTTCCTGACCACTCTATAAGCTGTCCTGAAACTAATTTCAAGTTTTTGCTTTTCAGTTTAGATAAAATCAAAAGTAATTTCAGGTAACATTTAGAAGTTGTTCTTTCTTCTGAAATCTGACATATTAGAGCACAGGTCAGATTTCTCAAGTAATGGATTTCTTGTGTATTAAACCATGACTGGCTTACTCTTTGGAAGAGGACTTGAAGTGCCTTGGCACCAGAACAGCTGACCTCATGTCCAAGCAGGGAAGAGCTTGAGAGGGCAGTGCTTTTTATTTGGATATTCTTTATTTTTTTAATTCATTTATTTTTTAATATCCTTCCTATAGGCGATCCAGGGGAAAAGAAGAGAAAGAAGCCATGCTACTGCTTGAAAATGCATGGAGTAGGCACAGTGGTAGAGTAGATACCAGCACGAAGAACACTGCCTAAGCTGCACATTAAATGCGTGAAGAAAATTCACATATATCTCATACACAGACAGCAAAGTCATATATTTTCACTATTCCATTGTATTTTAGCTTTGTCTGTCAGAACTCATGTGAAAATAAACGTGCTTTGACAACAGATATTTTTTCAGCAGCTCCTCCTTAAGTCACTATTTCAGGAGCCGGCTATGTAAAATAGGACTAAAAGAGCTACATTGTGCTCTTGATTCTGCAAACATGAATCTGCATCAAACTACAGAGTTTTATGGAGCTATTTCCAATTTACTGTTGTGTAGCTGTGAGAAAAATTGGCATAAAGAGTACAGCTGTCTAATATTTTCTTCTGTATACTGGTTTCTTATGTGAAGAAGTAGACAGCCTTCTGTTACAGGGTGATTCAGTAACTCCCCAAAACACTGTGGTAGCATTATGACCACACAGACAAGCAGATGCATCAAGCTGGCAGTGAACAGACTCTTCTTTCAATTTCTTAGTGACAGTTGCCACCCAGTGATTTACAACTGGAAATGAACATGTAGAATAATACTTTGTGATAGCCTAATATTTTATGATGCCTTCTTTCAGAAGACCTAATTCCACCATATTTCAGAGCAGAAATTTTGAATTTGTCAGAGGAGTGTGCAAAATGTTGTCTGTCATTCCAACAAGACTAACTTTAGTTTGTTATTACTTTGCAAAATGAGGAAAATAAAAATAATTGGCGATTATAGGCATATAAAAAACTTAAGGGAGCTCTGCAGACAATAAAAGGAAGGTGCATCCACAGTGGAGGTCTGGTGTAGTGAATGTTTAGAATTGTAGACTACTTCAGGTTGGAAAGGACCTTTACAGGTCATCTAGTCCAACTTCCGCTGCAGAAACAGGGACAACTTAACTGCGTTGAGTTGCTCAGAGCCCCATCCAACCTGACCTTGAATCTTTCCAGGAATGGGGCCTCCACTACCTCCCTGGGCAACCTGTTTGCTTAAGACTATTATGGCAAAGACCTCAGGAGTTCAAATCACGATTCTGAACAAAGGAAGCAGCGTCCTGTGTGTTAGGACTGCTGTGACTCACATTGCCTACAGATTAGCATGGACAGAAGAAAGATCAGGAATGAAAACAGGGCTTTGAGGTTCTCTTGCTCTGGCATCGTAAAGATTTACAAGGCTCAAATACTGTGGGGACAAGAATCTGGCTTAGAAAAGTTGGGTAATAAAGACTGTGGGGGTAAGAGTTTCAGTTTGGTCAGAAAGATTAAAGTTGGTAGAGGTAGCTGGAATAGTTAAGATTGTGGTTCCTGCTAAAGAGAAGAGCTAAGTGAAACCAGGGTGGGTGAAACGGTTGGGAAAACAATGCTGAGAGACAAGCTAGGGAGACCTCATGCTGACATTACAGCTGTAAAAATGCTCTTTTAGCATAGTGCGTGCTTTCAAGTTCTGCCTTCTTCTGTAGCCTTAGGTCAATTCCCCTCTGACCTGTTTTGAGATGCAACTCAACTAAACTTGTTGCCATAGTATTCTTCATCTGCCTGCTCTGCATAGTTTAGCACTGACGTTTGTAACATCTTCGTAAAATTACTAGTTGATTAACTGATAGCAGCACTGCTAATGCAGAAGTGAAAATCAAAACAGTCTCACTGACATACGCGATTTAACTATTAGGCCCACTTGGTCTCAAGTCTCACTTGGGCAAGCTCACTGAAGATAAAACCATTTTCTGATTAATGAGTATGCACTCTGGACAGGATATGTGTGTCCTCTTTCACAATGCTCTGATTTTAACAGCACTTCAGAGTACATAGTTGGGAAATAATGTTTGCTCTTGTGTTCCCAGGGACCTGATATAAAAGCATTTTGCTCACTGCACACAATTTGGCATATATGGAAATTTTCATTCAAATGCAGAAAAATGGTTGATCTGGGATTCCCTTAAAAGAAACACATGCAGCCATGTGTTGAAGCAGGCCAGGTTGTAATATTGTCTATAAATCTTACATTTAAAAAAAAAAAAAAAGCAGCCCAGTGCTGTGTAATTGTAAGTACATGTGAAAAAAAAGGAAAGGTGCAAAAGAGAAGGAAGAATTGCTTGTCCCAAATCCATAGTTCCAAGGAATACTGCCTCTTTGGGAAGATGCCTTCCTGTGTAAATGAGTCAAAGCTTGTAGGAAGAGGTTATGTCTTTTAAAACTGGAAAAACAGAAAGATTTTCAGGAGCATAAGTCCTTCTTTAAATATGTAATTGAAGCAGAGAACTTTAAAGCTAAACACAAGCTAGAAAAAATAATCTGAGCACAACTATAAACTTCAAATTTAATAGAATAATAGAATAATATAATGGTTTGGTTTGGAAGGGACCTTAAAGGTCATCTAGTTGATCTCACCAGACTTGACTGGTCCTGCCAAACCTCATCTCTTTGACTGGGAGGACTGGTAAAAAAACCTACCTGTGCTCCAGAGCCCTTTAGCAGAGCTCTCAGGCCTCTGTAATCCTTCTTGATACCACTCTGCTCCTGGCTGTATCACTGGTGTCCATGTGAAACCAGAGCAGTGGATAGCAGTCAGTGGGCTGTGAAAGGCTTGATAGCACCTTGGTGACAACCTTCATATGAGCCCCTGGCAGCACTCCTCTCTGGAAACTGGGTTAAATTGGCAAATGGGTGCCTCCATCCCCTTCAAAAGAGAGCCTTCTGCTACTATCACCCATGGCCTTTTCTTCTTTGCACTGGTTGTTATCCAGAGGGCAGATTCGGCTGCCTTACCTGGCTTCAGTGTCTCTCCAGATGTGGCAGTTGTTTACTCTTTCGTCTGCAGAGCGGTGAAGTAGTTCTGCAAGAGCACCTCAGGCTTCGGGGGAAGCCTCTTCCTCCTGCTCGTCTTTGCCCTTGCAAGCTTCCATTCTTCTTCATTGTTACCCCTCTTCCCTTCTGTGTTCCTGCCAAGGGAGTTCTTGACTGGCCATAGCCTGTGGGTGCACTGCAGATTGCACTTGGAAGCAGCTATCTAACTCCTCCTCAGCCTCCCTGATGCTATGCAGCCTTCTCATCACCTCCTGCAACTCAACCAGCTGCTGCAGGATCTCCTCTACCTGAGCACACCTTCTGCAGGCAGCTCTGCCACCTGCTCCATGAGAATGGTCAAGGCAATTCCTACTGTCTGAGGTCTGTGTGGCAACTTCTCCCCTCAGCATCTCTGTCTCCATGGAGGCATCAGCTGCTGCTAGGGTAGATGGTGCAGGCCTTCCAGTTGGAGCTGCAGTTTTTGCTCTGAGACCAGTGCCCACCATTGAGCCTTGAGGGTCTGGAAGGATGGGTGCACTTGATCTGTGTAGGTGGTCATAGAAAATGGTGGTAGGATGGAATGTGCAAAAAAATAGGTTGTGTTTCTATCACAGTGATGGTTTCAAATATTGAGTAGAGTTAGTAATTTTAGCTCTCAAGACCATCTTTGGCACTGTTTCATGTAATCATGAGAACTGGGAGGTTAGTACTGGAGAAGCCGTATGGAGAGAAATGTTTTCCTTCTGGATAAATCGGTATTTTGATCCTTGATCAGTCCTCTCTGTGTTCCTTTTGATGTGCAATGGTACCTAATTTCAGATATTTGGTTTACCTGTGGGCATCTGGTACACTCGGTTAATAATCTCTCACCGTGGGAGATGCAAAGGTAAAAGTTGGTGATTATTGTGTTACTATTATAGGAACATTAATTTTGGGTTGTGATGGTATAGTGACAGATTTTTAATTTGTTTATTCATGTTGGTCACCAGGAGAAACTACTCTTAATGATGATCTTTGCTAGGTGGGAGTGATGTCTGAAGATTTTTGGTATTTTTTCTATTATAATTAATAGAATCACAGAATTAGTGGTGCAGGAAGGGACCTTAAAGATCATCAAGTTCCAACTCCCTTGCCCTTGGCAAGTGCATCTTCAATTGGATCAGGTTGCTCTTAGCCCCATCCTGCCTGGCCTTGAACATCTCCAGGGATGGTCCTCTGGGCAGCCTGTGCCAGTGCCTCACCACCCTCACAGGAGAATATTTCTTCCCAATATCTCATCTAAATCTCCCCTCTTTCATCTTAAAATCATTACCCCTTGTCCTATCCCTGCACTCCCCAAAAGACATCTCATAAAAGACATCCATTTCTAGCAGGCCTACCTTCCTCACACTCTACAGGTGCAAGGATTGGACCAGTACTTCTCATATCATTTTTCTTCTTTTCCTTTTCTTTAAGGCTTAGAGTCAAAGAGGAATGAAATATTGGGTAGAGCTATGCCCACTTGTCCTTCAGAATAAGAGCTACCCCAAAAGAAACTGTTATCTTGAAGCTGTTTTCCTAAGCTGCTTCTACCACAACTGTGCATGTCCACACAGGTAAGCAGGAGAGAGAGAGAACAGAAACCTTATCCTCACTTTTTTTTAAAAACTGCACTGAATTACCAATTTTGCTAGAAAATCGTATTATTCTGACTAATAAAATACTTTTTTTTTTGTCAGGGATAAGCTAGGCAAAGCTAAGATGATATAGCACAAGAAAATGTTCAAGAAGCGTGCAGTTGAGTACTGTTTAAAATTCAGGGTCACATTCTGCCCTCAGGTATACTAATGCACTATGCTTTTGGAAATCATACAAGCATATATTCATCTCAGGCCATAAACTGGTCTTCAGTTTGGACACATTTATTTTTCCTATAGTCTGACTGCCCTACCACTTTGAACTCATATGTAAATACCATATCATCTCTGCTGCTGTTTGCCAGTACAGCACTGCAAGGAATTGGGAAGAAAATTTGTTTAGCTGAAAATATTTTCTTTTCAGGAAAATCCTTCAGGGGTGTAAGGTCAGGTAAGCTTTTGCATACCACTGGGAGACGGAAGAAAGAGGATGACTGGAGAGTGTTTTTGTCTGCCAGGTAGTGACTCTAACGCATTTTAAAGGATATTGGGTAAATATTCAATGGACTTGGTGCAATTAAGTTCGAGTCCCATTTTTATAACTGACTTCTTGGGCTGAATGTCAGTAATGTGAAATTATTTCAGTGTTTCTTTTTAGAATCATTGAGGTTGGAAAAGATCTCTGAGATTGCCCAGTCCAACCAGCAGCCCAACACCACTGTGCCTACTAAACTGTGTTCTAAAGTGCCATCTCTACACGTTTTTTGAACCCCTCCAGAGATGGAAACTTCACCACTTCTGTGGGTAGCCTATTCCAGTGCTTTACCACTCTTTCAGCAAAGAAATCTTTCCTAATATCCAATCTAAACCTCCCCTGTCCAACTTGAGACCTTTTCCTTTCCTCCTTTCAAGCGTTACCTTGTATCTGCATGTACATTTTGGAAATCTTCTAGAGCTGCAAAAGGTAGTCTCTGGAGCAGCACCAGAGACTGCCTGTGTCACAGTCCTCTTGACAGCTTTTGCAGCCTATGATTACCCAAGAATGAAGTTATTGAACCAGCACCATGGAAGGATTGTGTGAAAATTGGGAGAAAAATGGAGGATTCCTTTTTAAAAGTCATGGACATTCATAAACACCAAGAATAGGCAGAGGATATGTGGGAATCAATTCAGCAGGAGTTTAATTTTCATCTGCGTGTAGGTGGTTTTGGACTGAAGGAGGAGTATGTAATAATGGTTTTATAATCACAAGAAATTTGGCTGTAGGATGACATGCTGACAGGGCAATCCGTTTCTGGTTTTACTCAGATAATTCACCAACATAAGCAATATGTTTACATGCACAAAATGAAAATAGAAAATAGAAAGCACATTTTTCCCAATTTAGGTTGAGAATAAATAAATGTATACAATGTGCCATGTTAATTATAGCTTCACAGTGTGCATCAAACTTAAAATAGATACTATTCCTGTTTCATTAGTGCAATAATCATTCATGTGCAGAGCTTAATTGACAGAAAAGTAGTAGAACTATTCTTACAGGATACTTTTTTAAAGGCATTTTTGAAGTCACATAGTACTGAAAAGGTTAATGTATGCTGAAAAATAGGATGTGATACAATGATCATTTTATCATTCTTTAACAATTTTAGCAAAAAGTTATACGTGCTAAAATTAAAAAGAAACGAAATGGAGTTTTATAAAACTCAGAAAGAAGTAATTGTTATGTTTTGGCTTCTTCCTGTAATAAGAAATCAAAACGGAAGTGTAGCTGATCTTGTGGGGTTTTATTAAATCAATGCAGAATGGGATTTTTGATGTTAATAAAATATAGAAGACTGTCAAATCTGTACAATGCAAGTAGACTTCTGCCAGCTGCAGCTGAGGAGGATGTTTCTTGGTCTTGTAGGGGTTGTGTTTAATGCTGGAAAAATAGCACTGACAAAGCATTCAATTTCAGAGGTGCATCTGATTGGTGAGAGTGTGTGACTACCTCTGGAAAATTTTGAATGAAGAACTGTCCTAAGCCAGTTACTGATTGACATCCACTTCTTTACTCATCCGTGAAAACAATGAAATAGTCTTGCAGGACATGATCCAAGGGTCAATGACTAAGGTGAGGTGCAGCTCACTCATCAGCAGGGAGGTAGCATGACAGTGTATCAGTGAGGTGAGACATAGAGAAAGGGTGAAAAAGACTGGTGGGATTACCTGAGGTCTGGCCAATTGTCAGACTCACAAAAAGTGTTGTTTGAGATTCAGAAAGATGTGAAATTAGTGCTGTGCTATTTGCAATAAAAAAAACCCCTCCCAATGACTGCCTTTTATCTTCTCAAAGGCTAAAACTGGTTAACAACTATGTCTCAGTAGGATTCTTTCTCTTGCTTGCCAGCCTGGCCGTTTGTTGGGAAATTCAGAAAGGACAGAGCATGAGGTGGATTCTTTGGGTTTGTGTGGAAGTGAGGAACAACTTGGGTAGCAGAGAAGTTGCTTCCAGAGTGTTGCTCTGCAGGGAAGGTGTTGGAGATACAGTGTATGCCAGAGCGTTTTCTATAGATACAGGTTTGGGGACATGAAATACAGTCATGAAATCTACTTTCAGTAAGTTTCGGTCTAACACTGAATGGAGCTGATAAGGGCTGATACACGTTATATGCCCCAAACAAATTACCATTTTGGAAGTATTGTCAGCCCTTGGGCCTCAGCCCAGAAAGGGTCAGTCTGGAACATCAGCACCTTCAGTGGCAATGATGAACTCCTTCCAGACTATGTGAGGCACCATTGCCTGGCTAACAGGCAATAACACCAATTGATAAGGAAGGATGCCTTACATTAGATATAGAATAAGAGACATTGAACATAAAATTATGTCAAGCAGAAATCACAGCAGAATCAGAGTTTTAGAAGGTAAATGAGCCTGAGAAGGCTCTAAAGGGGTGAAAGAGATGTTTGGGCAAACATACAGCTTGTCTAAGTCAGGTTACTTAGTATCTGGGGTGCCCTCTGAAGGTGTCTTTTTCTCTACTGACTCCATAAAGATCCTACCATGACTACACTCCTAAACCAGGCCCCTGAACTGCCTAATTGTCTATGGGATCAATCAGACATCTCTGTAGCTTTAGGTTAACTTTGCATTTGCTTCTAATACAGAGTTGTTGTGATAATCAGCTATACAGGATCTTGCTAAGCAAAACTTCAGACACCTTTTTCAAGGATTCATCTTCTTTTTGTATCCTCTGGTCAGCTCAGAAGATTGGGGATCATTTTCTTCAGACTTTTTTCACTTAGGGAAATTATATTAGCTTTTCATAAACTTCTCTGGCAGCCTCAATCAATCTCAATACATCTCAAACTCAAACACTTAAATTTTTTTAATGAAGAGTCTGGTTTTGTTGTTAAGGCAGCTAGGCACAGACTGAGAGAATTCTTTAGAAGATGTTTCAGAGATTTTTGACTAACTGCATGAAGTGACACTGTCTTTAGCTGACCTCTTATTTTCTCCTGATTTCCTCATCTTCACCTTCTGGTGTTTGGAAATTATTTTTAATTTCTGTAACTCACTGGACATTAATCTCATTGCACTTCTGCTGAAGTCAATCAGGAATGTATTATGCTTCTGCAAAAGAATACAAATAACACAATCTACCCACGAGCATTTCTTTATGCAAGATATGTTCTTCCTTACCTAGTGGCTTATCAGCTAGTGAAAAACTGTAATATTTATTTATGACAAATAGAATAAGTCTCAGCTGCAGAAGGGAACAGAGGTCAAGCAGAAGTGTGTGAGTCTCATAATTAACTGAAACACTTGAAATTCTGATCATAATTTTATTGTATTCTTTTCTTGTTGTAATTGGCAATGGCCCCTATATCTATATTTTTCCATAGCCAAAATGCTTATGATTGATTTAGTAATTATTTTGGGGTATAATTTTTGTACATCTTGTACATTCCTCAATGTTATGTAAATATACAGCCTCTAAAACTGTTATGGCAGCTTACAGTTTTTCCAAAAAGTATGGTATCATGATATAGCATTTAATGTTCTTTTGTTTCTAACTCAACTAGAGCCGTTATTTTTAATATGAAGTAATATGCTGACAATATTAAGTACTGTAATATTTCAACCTTTTTCATCATTAGAATAACATAATTCTATATTTGTTATAAACAATTATATTGCAGAACCATAATATCCAATTTCAAGTGAGAATGATTTACAGAATAATAGAAACTAGAAGCATGAGTAATCACAGCCATCTTTCACGTGGACATTTGAAGTGACACTGATTACAGAGACAGACTCTTTCTCATAATCTTTCCTAAATAAGATGCAACAAATTATGTGTCATTGTGATTTATAAGATTTGGGGACTTAGATATCTAGCTTGAACTCACACACCATTGCCAAAGGCATCTTGCAGTTGTCACGGTGCAAAATAGCCTACTTAGGTGAGCAATTTGGTTCTTATGTGAACTCAAGATCTCCTGAGTGCTTGTCTTTTTCTGTTGGCCATAAATAAGGCATAGAACAGCTATACTCCTAAGCAAGAATCTCAGCGAAGCACCTAAACTTGGAAAAACTGGAACATGCATACTACATCTGTTTCTCCTTTAAAGTATTTTGCAATTGTACAAAGTAAAACTTCTATATTGAGCTCTGTTCTGAGGATACAGACAAAAATGTATTTCTAGGAAAAAACTAAGGCTTATCAGAGGAAATATTAGCAGTATGAAAAGTATGTAAAACATTTCCAATAAACCTAGACTAAAATGGAGACTCTACTTGCCATCCATTTCTGAATTTGCAGATCAAAGAATGGAAAGATGCTTTTTAAGTACAATCTATTTGCCATGCGTTTATCCAGGAACAAATCTCTATTCAAAGCCCTTAGTGGATTGGATTCTACTATAGTAAATATCTCTAAGGCAGTTTTTTTCAGTAGGCAATGAGAAAGTTGGATCTTCATAAAGCCCAGATGGGAGTAATTTATAAGATGTTTTTGACAAAGGAGTCCTGGCTTTCAGCAGGTTTGGTAAAGATTGGAATTCCTTATTTTATGCTCAATGAAAATTTTCCATAAATATCACATTTACTGCCATTATTCCTAGATCTTCCAACTTCCTTTCCTTGTGATTTTCCAGAAAATTATTTTCAAGATGCCTTGGAAGGAAGAGGCATACTGTAGACAGCACTGCACAAAATACAATCTTGCCAGCTGCTTTCCCTAAATACCTTGGTTTGGTACTATTTTTTATATGACAGAGCAACTCCCAGGCTTTGGAAAATCATATTCAGTATCTTTACCTCAGTGGAAAGGACAATGCCCTGGCCACCAGGCTGTGGGCTACTTCAAGTTGAGGGTGAATTTAAGAGTGTCAGTCCACATCTTGTCTGTCAAGGAAAAGCCACTGTGAAAAAAAAAACCCTGAATCACTATTTATTGTTCCAGAGAAAGAAAACTTACAAGAGTATGTGTAATTCTAAGACACATTGGATCTTATTTATGAGGGTACCTCCAGAGTCTTGTGCTTCTTTCAGGAGAGATGAGTCTATTTACTCAGCTGAGCATAGAATAGAGTTACATTACCACTCAAATTGTTGATATGTGCAGTTCATCTTTGGAGAAATTCATTTGCCCTCAGACATTGCCTGTGGATCTTATGGCTATGTCTATTCTGATCAAACCCTAGTCTCCACGCAGAGTTGCACTGATTTTCATAGTATGGTTTAGCTTGGAAGGGACCTTAAGTATCCAGCTCCAATCTCCCTGCTATGGGCAGGGATACCTTCCACTGGTTCATATTTCTCAAAGCCTCATCCAACCTGGACTTGAACTCTACCACTAAAGGAACACCTACAACTTCTCTGGGCAGCCAGAGAAGTTTCCCTCATTTGCTTTGCTTGGGACTAGGCCCTCTTACAGTGAGCTAGTTTGAGCAGTCCGAGTTGAGTGAGTGAGCTAACATTAGGGACAGGCAGGGATACAGTTCTCAAATTTGCTTTCTGCCACTCTTTAATTAAGTAGGATAGGTGCAATCTGTGAGCTTAGCTGGAGTCTGAGTTCTACTACAGGTACATCACTGCTTTCACATGTTAAGCCCCACTGAAGACCACAGGATACTTGTATCCCACAAGGCTTTTAGCCTTGATAAAAAATTGTCATGAGTCAGCATCAATCAGATTGAATTCTTTTAGGTGACAGGCAATAGAAGAACATTGCCACAATAAAGAGAAAAGAAGGGGAAAAGAAAGTCCGGAAAGGAGAATTATTAGAAATCTTCCCTCTGTAATGCTAAAGTTCAAAGTAAATCTGCTCAATGGGATTGCTTCTTTGAAAGGAGCTGTCTGGATAAAAATACATTCCTCATTGATAGTCAGATCATTGAGACTGAAAAAGGAGACGCTATTGAAAAAGTGCCTTCAAACTGGCTTTGTTTGGCATCTGAGTGAGTTGTGGGAGCCCTGAAGCTATACCAGCAGCTTCCTGCCTGCCACTCCTGAAAATGCTTTAGATAGTGTGAGCAATAAACACTACTTGATGGGAAACTCCAGAGTAATGGTTTATATTGATTATATGCTAACAGCAGCGAGACGCTTGATGTGGACTTAGAGAAGCTGAGCATATGAGCTGAATATCCTTTTCTAATAACAAACAAGATATAATACAAAATCTAGGACACTACACCATCCTGTCAGATAAAATGGTTTTCAAATTACATTCACACTCAACCTAAGCAGTGTGTGGCTCTGAAAAAGCCTGAAATTATTGCTGATTTTCTTGTAAGCCAAATTAATTCCATTAAAGTCAACTCCAAATCAGATCAATGGGATTTGTATCTGAAATTTCACATTTGCCTGGTGGTAACTCAACTGTTTTGAATTATTATTCTTCTTTTGGTGTAGAACCAAATAATTTTCATACGTGTGATTTAGACTATGTATTAAAAAAAAAAACACAACACATTAAAAAGTCAAGCAAATCAAGGTGAACTTAGAATAGACTTCACAAGGATATAATAAAATGAATTGAATTCTGGTTGACAAGTACAGTTTGGTGACTAAATCTTCCAGTAGCTGTGGGTACTGTCACAAGGGACGATCTTCTTGCTCCATAGAGAACAGAAAGTTTCCCAGGGCATTTATAGGGTTATGATCATTAATGTGAATGCAAAGTTCAGATTTTGGGAACTAATAATTCTTAGTATTTCTGAGAATCAATTGCATAAACTTGATATTAAGGTTGGAGACTGAAGTGGTGGTAAATGGAGTTAAATCCAGCTGGAGGCCAGTTACAAGTGGGGTTCCCCAGGGCTCAGTCCTGGGTCCAGTCCTGTTTAATGTCTTTATCAACGACCTGGATGAAGGCATTGAGTGCTCCCTTAGCAAGTTTGCAGATGATACCAAGCTGGGTGGAAGTGTCGATCTGCTGGAGGGTCGGGAGGCTCTGCAAAGGGATCTGAACAGGCTGGACTGCTGGGCTGAGACCAACGGCATGAGGTTTAACAAGGCCAAATGCCGGGTCCTGCACTTGGGGCACAACAACCCTAAGCAGAGGTACAAACTAGGAGAAACCTGGCTGGAAATCTGCCAGGAGGAGAAGGACCTGGGGGTGTTGGTTGACAACTGACTGAACATGAGCCAGCAGTGGCCCAGGTGGCCAAAAAGGCCAATGGCATCTTGGCTTGTATCAGGAACAGTGTGACCAGCAGGTCCAGGGAGGTTATTCTCCCTCTGTACTTGGCACTGGTGAGACCGCACCTCGAGTACTGTGTTCAGTTCTGGGCTCCTCACCACAAGAAGGATGTTGAGGCTCTGGAGCGAGTCCAGAGAAGAGCAACAAAGCTGGTGAAGGGGCTGGAGAACAAATGAGGAGCGACTGAGAGAGCTGGGGCTGTTTAGCCTGGAGAAGAGGAGGCTGAGGGGAGACCTCATTGCTCTCTACAACTACCTGAAGGGAGGTTGTGGAGAGGAGGGTGCTGGCCTCTTCTCCCAAGTGACAGGGGACAGGACGAGAGGGAATGGCCTCAAGCTCCACCAGGGGAGATTTAGGCTTGAGATAAGGAAAAAGTTCTTCATGGAGAGAGTGGTTAGGCATTGGAACGGTCTGCCAAGGGAGGTGGTTGAGTCACCGTCCCTGGAGGTGTTTAAGGTTAGGGTAGATGAGGTGCTTAGGAGCATGATTTAGGAATTGGTGGGAATGGTTGGACTCGACGATCCAGTGGGTCTCTTCCAACCTGGTTATTCTGTGATTCTGTGATATATGTTCTGTATTGAGATTTCCCTTGGTTTTTGTTTTTGCTGCTATAATCCATTGCTTTATTGCATTTAGTAACAGTAATGGTATCTGAGTGTAAATCTTGTAGCAATTCTTTTGGTGAGTTTTTTGGGTTTTGTTTTGTTTTAAGGTTTCTGGTGTGCTTTTCACTGATGTTTTTTTATAGCTTTCTCCTCGCTTTGAACATAGTGTGCCTGGTGCTTTTCTGTTTAATAGTTCTAGCTGCAATTCTTCTGCCAAGTCTGTTAGAAAAAGAGGGACCGGATTTAACTCTCCCTCAGAAGAAATCATCTCAATTTTTGGCAAAACCCTTGGAAACTATGTGATAGGGAAAGCTGCAGTGGGAATACCCTTGATGGATGAGTTCCAAGGCTGGGCTGCCCTTACAAATTATTCTTACTCACAAGCATCAATTGCAAGAGACTAAGAAAATATTTGAAAACAGAGAATAAACTATGGAAAAAACCCACTGTAATAATGCATCATAAGAACTGAGGAGCACTCACTTAATTTCTCATTTAGTGCTATGTTACTAACAATATTAAGTCTGCTATACCCCTCCTCCACTTCATCCCACTGAGGACTGTTGAAACCCAGTAATTCAGCAGCTCCATTATCTGGTTGCATGAAACTTTGGGGAAGCTACTTGAAGTGACTACACTTGTGTTACCAAGGGCAGAGGCTATCAGCTCCCTGCTGCTTTGTTTAACCTCAGATCAAGCAATTTTGGCTCTGCTCTCCACCCTGGTGCGTGTGCTTACTTTGAAGCAGCCTCTACACTCTTTCAGCTTGCATAATATAGTCAAAATGCCTCGCTAGCATACATGCTCCTTAGGAATGATCCAGGGTCATACAGAGTCCTTAACTGAGCCCTTGACTCTAAGCAGAACCATGTCCTCAACAGCAGCTTCCTCAGATTTATCCACTCACCTCATCCAGCAGTTCCTTATTGTGTTTCCTCATCACGCTAGTTGACTCACAAATCCTAGCCATGTGTGTGTCCTGTCCTTTCATTTTCTGGCATTACTTTAAATATTTTATTTTTCACTAACTCAAAAAATAACTGCATTTTAACCCAATTAAAATTTGAATGATCCCAGTGAGTAACTTCAGTAAGCTCTTCTTGTTGATTTTCCTCTACGCCTATCTGATGTTGCCAAGAAACTCCAGTCTGGAGGTTTTTGGTACTATATATGAGTAAGTATTGCTTTTTTTATGGATCAGATTCTCACACACATATTATGAACTTTCAGTTATTATCATAGTATTTAATTATATCAGATCACTGAACAAGTTTGTTCTCCATGTACAACCACACTTGCGTACAATGGTTCAGAAATGTTGTGAAATTAGTAGAAAAACTTTTTTTCATAGCTTTAGAGTCAGAAGCGATAGAGGGCCTTTTTCTCAGTCTTTATTAAAATATTGATCTCTGTAAAAAGAAGAGTAGCAAGTGAAACTTTCAAAAGCTTGCAAATGATTAAAACAAGAGGCCTCTCACTGGGCCTCTGATATTCCTAATTATAAGAATCACTGTCATCTCATATTGTAAAATACATCATTGCTAACAAGAGATCTGAAAGCTTATGGCTTAAAAGAGAGTGAACACAAATCTAAAGCTTGCCAAAAACAGAGTCGTTTTTTTTTTTTTCTAGGAGTCTCTGATGAGTATTCATAGCCTGCGGGGAAATCATTGTGTCTGGGCTTTAAGCTAGGGTTAAATGACTTTTTTTTATTTTACTTAGTTCACTGAAGTTCATTATTGGTTGCTTAGAATCAGTGGGGATAAAATTTGCAAGATATATATTGTTTTTATTTTGAACAGGGAAGGAGGGATCTCAGCATATGCACTGTCAATAACATCCCTTCCACACCCACCTCTGTCTGAGAGGAGTTTGAAGTGCTCACCCAAGTTAGGGGATACCCCTGGCTCAATCCGTTTGATATTTTGATTGGTAAGAATCTAACCCTCCTACCACCGATGTGCCTTGGTAAACCTTGATGTTGTTCCTACCAGTTTTTTTTTCAAGGGAAGAAAGTATAATAGATGTTGGAGTCAACCTGTGGCTCTATGATAAAATCCACTTCCTTTGCTGGGTGTCTGACTCCATGCCACATGTCTCCTCACTCCCCAGATCCTAGGGCAGCATTTTAAGCCCGCTGGTCCTTTCTGTGCTGCTCCTAACTGCAAATGACCTCAGTTCACGCAATATATGCTTCAAATATTGCCTTTTACGATCAGAATGGGATCCAAATAACTTAATTACATTTCTCAAACCCATTTATCCTTGTCTCCCTTTATGATCAGCAGATAGATACATATCTTAGTGTGACTCGGCTTACCCTAAAGTAAAGGTTTATAATAGATGCAAGTAACAAAAATGCTCATCCCATTCCCTAACCTACCTTAGACCTTTACTCTATGATGGGATGAGCCACATTCAGGTAAGCAAACATCTCTACAGTGAGTGCAGAATATGACTGAGGTGACTAGCTCCGATATAGGCACTTACTTGAAAATAATAGTCTTTTTCTACAACATGGAATGTCAAAGCAGATCATGCTTTGGGACCACTACTTGCCATAAAGGTAAAGAAACTGGGCAAGAGTCTCATCTGGATGTCAAGATGCTGCTTAAAGGGGAGATGGCCTTGGTATGAAGTTCAAAGCTAATGGAAAAAAAGACTCGGATGACACTTCAGTTCTCAAAGTAACAATAAAGGAGAAAACCCCCTAAAGAAATCTTTAAATAAGCAAAAATCAAGAATTATTGTTTTGAAATGAAAAATGGCTTTGCCACTTACCCTCACATACAGCAAATGCCAGGATTTCTCACTATTCTGGGTTTCTTTAGAGCCAAAGGCAGTGGAATCAATATATTCTTTTCAATGTATTCCCCAGGTGTGATTGAAGCATAATTGCATTTTTATGAGGTATTTGGATTTTTAAATTTATTTTGTTTTAAGACACTTGCACTTCATAAAAAAAAGTAGTGAAGTCACTGAGGTTTATCCTTTTAAATTACTTTCACAGACTTCAGTGGAGAAAATCTTTTTATTCTTTGTTCCTAATATAAAGTAATAAAACCCCAATTCTTGTATTTTCTAGTTCTCATTTGTTAACTACTGAGATAGTGTCATTTTCGACTATGGATAATTATGGAGCTGGCACAGATGCTTGAGCAAACAATGGGTTGAGCAAAATATAAGCAGAGAAATTCTGTAATAGGTACATGTCAAGCCCTCAGCTGAGAGCTGGTACAAAACACTCAGATACTTTCTGCCGTCACTGGAGACATTTTTGCATCACATCTATTTAAATGAGCATCTAACATTTTTTTTTCCCCCTCCAAAGTAGAAGGGGATAGACTATTTCAGTCGGAAGGGACCTACAGTGACCATCTAGTCAAACTGCCTGACCACTTAGGGCTGAACAAAAGTTAAAATGTGACATTAAGTGCATCGTACAAATTCCTCTGAAACACTGTCAGGCTGAAGATTTTCAGGGTACGAGTCTGATTCCTGTACATACTTTAAGAGAATAAGGTAAAAATAAACACAATTGCAAGGAAAGAAAACTTCTCTCGGGTTTTATCTTTCATTTCCAATTTTTGGCCAAATAGCTCACACTGTATAAATTTTTTGCTAATGCAATGCTGTATAACCTCATCTATCGATTCTTGCCAACAGATGTTCCCTCTATATAATAGTGTGTCAGATATGATAAGTTTCAAGGTGTTTCCTTCTCCTGAGAATAACACTGTAGGCCACTCTATTTCCCCTTGTGGTGCTCTGCAGAGCAATATTTTACTGTAACCTTGTCTCAAACATGCATACAAATGTTGAAGAAATAAACAGAGATTTGGGAATGCACAAGAAAAAATATTAAAAGCAATGAAAACCTCTATATGAAGGCGATCTGAAGAATATCATTAAAGTAAAGAAGAAATCCATAAGATCTCATAGAAAAAAATAAATTTTACAGAAAGTGTTGCAATTACTCTCTGCTGATATATAAAGGGCTAGGGAATTCCAGCAGAGTTGGAAAACGAGATATTTATAACTTATCTTTTTTTCACAGAACAATCAATGTGCAAAATTAATCTCCTCTGCCTCTCTCTGATATAATTGGGTTAGTTCAGTTTAGAAAAATGACAAAATATACACACAGATAATAAAAAATGAAATGTTGCAGTGAAAGTGTTGAGTTGTGTGCCCTAGTGCACAGAGTCAACAATGGGTATCAGTTTAAAAGTTATCCAGGGGAAGGCTGCTGCGTAACTAACTGTTTAGGGGATTCAAATAGAGTAGGAATTTTAATACTTTGCTGCTGGTCTGACTTAGCACAGCAATTTTTATGCATAAGGTCATATGTTGTAGCCCAGAGAGAGACACAATGGGGACAAAGGGTCGGACATATACATGAATTGATGGTAGTTCATTCCAAGACAGAGGCAAGGAATTATTTTTGCACAGGTTTTGCAAAACGTTGGTCTTGTACACCCTGAACTTCCTGCAGAGGCCCAGAGTCTCTTTCGAAAGGTTTGTTAGACTCAGCAGGGTTGCCTCTGATTCATGCTAGTGGAGGCAAAATGCAAATAGGCCAAGGGCTTTCATCGGATGGTTTCTATACAAATGGCTCTGGAGGTTTTCAAGGGTTACCTCAAGTTTCCGCAACTCTCTGTCGATTTTGGCTGTAGGAACTTAATCAACAGCTGAGCAGGCAAAGCAGAATCCTAGAGCACCTCACCCTGGAACTCAATGAAATTTCCAGGTTTACTTCACAGGGTCTAATAGTCTCACTCCAAATTTAACAAACTAAAAGAAATAAAATAAAATCAAAACAAAAAGCAGAGAGAAAATTATATACAACACCACTAATCTAATCTAGTTTGTATAAAGAGACATCCTATGTTGGTGTAGTTTATACTCAGAAAATACTGTCATTTACTGCAATAAGCAAGTTAAGTAAAATCCAGACAGCTTTATTTGTGGATATTAACAAATTTGTTAAATCACTAATTTAATTTACCTGTATAATATACAGTGGATGGGTATACTATTGGGAGTACACTTATGTCTACATGGTTTAGAATGGATTTTGGGGAATTCAGGAACACTTATGCACTAAGTTGCAGTGGTCATGCAAGGGCTATAAGGACCCAGCTATCTTCTGATTATAACTCATAATCAATTAAGGTGGTTGCAAGACTTTCCTCAAAATAAGTGTTATTCTGCAGAAATTTAAAAAGCAGTCAATGATGAAGATTTTACCACAGCCCTTGATATGTAGTTGCAGTGTTAAGTTGTTCCTCTCAGGTAGAAATCAACATTTTGCTTCTAATAATTCTATCAATATCAAGATTAATAATTACACTGTGATACTCTATACTAGCGAGTCTCTGGATTTTCTTTTTATGTGGTGTTCTGTGGAAGAATGTATTTGTAAGAATCAGCCTATTTTTGTAATGCAAATAGACAAGATGCTCAATAATAGAGGCTGAATTTCAGCTTTTGCTCTGATCCCCTCCTTACTCATGGCTCTCAAAATGTCACTAGCATGCAACTTGATCAAATCAATTACTTCAGAACTGGAATTTCCCATGCTTGGGGCTGAGCTCTGTTACACTAATCCATGGTGAGTAACAGCCCCATCACAGAGAATCATAGAATCATTAAGGTCTCTAATATCATCCGGTCCAAGCATCATCAGAATACCAGTATGCCTACTAAACCTTGTCCTGAAGTGCCACATCTACTTGCTTTTTGAGCCTCCCCTGGTGCAACTAGAGCCATTTCCTCTTATCCTGTCACGTTACCTGAAAAAACCACCATCCACCTCCCTACAACCTCCTTTCAGGGAGCTGTAGAGAGCAATAAAGTCACTCCTCAGCCTCCCCTTCACCAGGTTGAACAATCCCAGTTCTTTCAGCCACTCCTCATAAGACCTGTGCTCCATCCCCTTCATCAACTTTGTTGTCCTACTCTGGACATGCTCCAGAAGCTCAATATCTTTACCGTGCTGTGTGGTCCAAAACTGAACACAGTATTCAAGGTGTAGCCTCACCAGCACCAAACACAGGGACATGATCACTTCCTTAGTCCTCCTGACTAGACCATTTTTTTGATACAAGCCAGAAGAAACATTGTAAAATGACAGAAGAAACCCTTTCCCACTAGCAGATTAACTCCCGAAGGATGGAGGCTAAGCTATAGAGCTTTTGTTGGCATAGGAGTGCAGGTGCCTGGGGAGCTGCTGGCATAAGTAAACTGGTTACTGGGTACATATCGTCCATATTTTATCCAACATTATTATAACTGGAAAACTGCAATGTGAGTTGGGTCTCAATCTTTCACTCCAGAAGAGAACTATTTGTTTCAGAAATGTATTTGTATGCTATTTTGGTAGCTTATGGTCTTGTTTTATGAAGTATGTTGGCATATCTTGGGATGGAAGATGCAATACAAACATGACTGATAGAGAGAACTGCTCATAAAAGTGTGGAACCAGAGGAAGAATAATTTGGTGTTCTTACATCAATGTATGAGCTTTTCAGGTACATCCGGAAGAACATAGTCTCTCGGTTTAGATGGCCAACATCAAATTCTCAGGTTTTCTATCATCTAAATTGTTCCCCAAACACTTCTTTGTAGAATTCCTTTCTTGATTCTTAAATAGTTCTAGGAAGGAAAAGTAAACATTAAATATTGTTTCTTATCTACTCATTTTTGTCTGATAAATAGAGAAGGTTGAAGTGGCACGAAAAGATTACTTCAATCTTTTATAAGAATCTTTGAAAGGAAGAGAAACATTTTGTCACTATTGGGAACCTTGTATTAAAAGAAAGATGTTTCAGTAAGATAAGAATTTACCTCTATAAAACCAGCCTAGGCCTGTAGCTGGTTGGGTAATGGGACATGTCAATCACCAGTGGTTCAGATCATATCGTGCATATTTCACAAGTCATATAGGGGAAAAATCCATAGTATTGAGGAAACCTACAACAAAAATCTGCTTCAAGTAAATGCTTCAGTTGCCAAGGTTTTATATTTCTAAGTGATTTGCAAAAATAAAACAATCTTTTAGCAGTTAATCAAAGAAGTTATTGAAGTCTTTTAAATTTGAAGCTCAGCTTATCAAAAAATATTTTCTAGGTACTAGCTGTTCATTATTAAATGTGTCAAGCAAATGCTGGTTGTGATCACTCAGTTCCAGATATTCTTGGAACAGACTTAATGGATTTTTTTTATGCAGAACTCTGTGAATTTCTTATTCCTTCAAATTACAATAACAACACTGAAATGAAAAAAAAAAAAGGTATAGCTCTTTCTTTCTATTTTTGTAGACAAAGTTACCAGGTTAATGTGTTAGGATTGATGCTACAAAGGTATAGCTCATAAAACCACCCTTTTTTACCTCTCACCACATGCTCTTTGACTCCCAGTAGTGTGAAATTATCTTTGTACATCCTCGGGAAATACTAGTTTTGATGTTGGCAAACCTCTGGAAACTCTGGACATTTGTGATCAAAATGTTACCAGTTCGATGCTTTTCAGAAATTCTCTGCAGGTCATGTTCAGAAAGTTGATTTTACACCTGGGTTATTACCTCCCATTCTCTCACTTGATCCTGTTCCACTCCAAGAGCTGTATGTGATCTCTTCAAAGGCCTGCAAAGTTGCTATCTCCCTTACTGACAATACCAAGAATTGGGTGAAGATTTAAAGCTCTGTGAATATTCACCACAATGAAAAAAGATATTTTTTTATCCTAGTAGACTTTGAATTTAAAGTACATCTGATATATATTTTTCTCTGTATGTACTCAGCCTCCCTCCCTCTCCCCCCACACCTTTTCTATATATTGTGGACATTTTCACACATTAGATTTTTTTAAATAGACACATCTAAGAATACTTCAGTGAAAAGATTTTTTTTGCAAAACTCCACAGCTGTACTATGGAGAATAATTCTGGTAGTTATAACAAAGTCTAGAAAGTTTGCATTTTTAAGTCATCTAGTGTACTTTACACAATGAAATGAACATATATGTTAGACCATAAACCTATCTTGGAGGCTGAATATGAATTTTCAAAGGTGATTATTGGATCAATAAGCAAAAAAACAATTATTGCTGATTCTTCAGCTTTTCCTTTTCCATAGATCTTCTGAAAGATATGTACCTTATGATTTAATAACTGCTCTCCATTTCCATTTAACATTTGATGGATGAGCACCAGTAATGAACAGGTAATATGTTGCAATCAATGCCATATATTGCTTGCATTTGGAACTGTCTGCACTGTACAGTTCAGCATCACGTAGAGATTTGCGTTGCCTCTGTCTACGCAGTACTGTTAGGAATAGACAAAGAGACTAGCCTGAGCTACAAAAACAGCAGATGAAAACTTGCCCAGATGTAAACATTCATTCAAATTCCAGGCTTGCTGTTTCCAGAAATACCAGTTCAAGGTATCTATGCATGGTGTAGTATTGTATTGAGTGGATGCATCCTGGATAAAAAACCACTGGAGAAAGTTAGCACATGCAACAGAAGACAGCCCTAAGCCATCGCAGCATCAGCACAGCTTGGCTGCTTGCATTTCTTTTGGTGTGAGTTGCTCTAGAGAATATCATAGTCAGATTGGTGTTTGCTGATTGGGATCATGGTCTATTTCTTTTCTGAAAGGCAAAGCGTGTTTTCTGATATTGAAGATGTTGGTAATATAGAATGACCATAATTGCATTTTAAGTGCTGGAAAGTGTGCTCCTTTGCTTGGAATGCAATAGAATCATAGTATCATAGATGCTTTTGGTTGGAAGGGACCTTTACAGACCATCTGGTCCCAACCCTCTGCAGGAAAAGGGATATCTTTAACTCAATCAACTTGCCCAGAGCTCCATCCAACCTGACCTTGAATGTTTCCAGAGATGGGGCCTCCACTGCCTCCCTGGACAACCTGTTCCAGTGTTTCACCACTCTCTTTGTAAAAATTTTTTCCTTACATCCAGTCTAAATTTTCCCTCCCTTAGTTTTAAACCATTACTCCTTCTCTGGTCACAACAGGCCTCACTAAAAAAATCTATCTCCATCTTTCCTATGAGCCGCCTTTAGGTACTGGAAAGCAACTATAAGGTCCCTCTGGAGCCTTCTCTTCTCCAGGTTGGACAACCCCAACTCTCTCAGCCTGTCCTTGCATGGTAGGTGCTCCAGCCCTCAGATCATCTTTCATGACCCTCCTCTAGACCCACTCTAACATCTCCACATCCTGACTGTGCTGAGAGCTCCAGAGCTGGACGCAGTACTCCTGGTGAGGTCTCACAAGATCAGAGTAGACGGAAAAATCACTACCCTCAACTTGCTGGTTATATTTCTTTTGACGCAGCCTGGGATACAGTTGGCTTTCTGGGCTGTGAGCACACATCGCTGGCTCAACAGAATCATAGAATCACCAAGTTAGAAAAGACCCAAAGGATGATCGAGTCCAGCCATTCCTATCAATCACTAAACCATGTCCCTCAGCGCCTTGTCCACCCGTCCTTTAAACACCTCCAGGGAAGGTGACTCAACCACCTCCCTGGGCAGCCTGTTCCAGTGAACAGGATGTACTGTTCCAGTAAATAGGACGTTCCAGTGAATAGCCTGTTCCAGTGAATAGGACATACTTCGGCTTAGGTAATGCATACAGCTACAAGACAGATGGCTCCTATCTTCCAGAATTAAAAATTGTACAGGCCCTGAACTTGTGTATCATTCTGAAATATGAGAACCATATTTTGTTTACCTTCACTGCAGGAAGCTTTGTTGAATGCATGTAAATTGGTGAGCAATGGTTAGGGTGAAAATACACTCCACTTAGAAAAGCCAAAGGAGCTTATGTATTAGAGTATGCTTCAAGCTATGAGAAAGACACCATCTGTGGGTATCTAATTCCTCTTCTTCACAGCACTGTCCAAAGAAGCTTAAGGTCCATGGGGCTACTGGTTTTGTAGGAGGGCAGAATAAGTCAAATTAATTCACCACTTAATAAGACAAAAAGGAGGTATTTTGACCAAAAAAAAAAAAAAAATCTCATTTTCCAAGAGAAAGAGGGGAGGGTGGAGGACTTCTGGGGAATTAAGAGATGAAAAGTAGTTGTGCTAGAATCAAAATTGTGTTCTGAGGAAGGAGATAACAGGAAGCAGGTTGATTGCTGGCATTTAAATAAAGCTACTTGACTTTTATCAAATAAGGGGAAATGATTACTTGACACTTACATTAATTGCTGAAGAGACATAGGAGACTCATTTTCAGCCTGAGCATGATGGGTTGCTTCATCAAGGGTGCAGAATAAATTTCACTTGTTCTAGAAAACTTATATATGAGAAAGAACTTTTTATTTTCCTTTGTGCATCTTAGATTGGAGCAGAACTTCACTGGTAACAGTTTGCTGTAGTCTGCTAAACCTGGCTTTTAAAGACCAGAGTTGCTTCCCAAACTGGCCTTATCTGGTAAACCTTATCCTTGTAGTTGCTGTCCTTTGTCTCAAGAAGTGTGTCTGTGTCAGCAAGAAGCCCCCTCCATATAAACCTGCTCAAATCTAAGTGTCTTCCTTCTTTGGGAAGAATCTGAAGGTGGAGACAATCTGCAATTTTGCAATTCCCTTCCACACCTGTATTTCTCCAGATGATCTGGAACCTGATGATGTTTGCTGGGCAGTATATTCCAGATCTGGCAACTTCATCCAGCCAAATTTTGGCTTTTATTTTCTCTCTCTCTTTTTTTTTTCCTTTCTATGACAATGCGTCAAAGACTTAGATTAACATGCAAAACCGACTGCAGAGTTCAGAATATATTACACCCTCAGCAGAGGAACTATAGGCTCAGTCAAAACTATGTTCCTATATCCATCTTCATTTCAGCTGTCTGCGAAACAGCATATACTTCATGAGTTGACATACTTCATGACTTGACATAGTATAGACACCTAAGTAGCAAAAGCAGATTAAGAAAGTGAAGATTTAGTCAAATTTCCTGGTCTTTAACCCAGTGGCTCAAACTGAGACATGAGTCAGATCCTTGCAGCAAATGACAGAAATGATCAAAGCTGATCACTGCTGGCTAGAGTGGTGTGGTTTGGCTGGATTACTCAATGTGATGAGAAAAGCAGATAGTTAAAATTTTAGTAACAACTGAATTTAGAAAACATCTTTCCCTAGATTTTTTTTCTCTACAGAAATATAAAGCTCAGTCTCCCACTGGACAATCATTAATAGAACTGGGAGGAAAACATTTTCTTTTCACAGGAAGCTCCCATTCTGGATAGGGATTTAAATATTAAAAACGCCAAAAATGTTCATGAATCATCAGTCTAAAAATGTTCCTTGAATATAAATCAACACTTCTTTTGTTTTGATTTTCATTATTCTTTTTCATTGCTTTGTAAAATAAGTAATACATGATTTGTTTGCTTGTTTGGTTTTTTTTATATGACCCCGTATAATCTTAAAGTGCTTTTAAAGTAAAAAAAATACTTATTTGGAGGGATTTAGATATTAAAACATTTTTCTAACGCATCTTATCTGAAAGGTTGTCTTTATTTAAATAGATTCCACCTTGACAAATAGACATTTTATAACAAAATACATCTATAATGTAAAGTTTCCTTTCACGTTTAATCACAGGTCTACCAAGCACCACTGTCTTGAATTATTAAAGCTAATTGTTGGACCATTGCATTTAATCTGCCTTTATGCCAGTGAGAGCTCCTGTAAGCAGATGCAGATCACTGAATTCTCAGGGTCCGGTGTGAGAAATTAATGCAAGAAAGATATTAAAATATAGGGAAGCTATAGGCCTTCATGAAATTACTTCATTGCCCCTCTAAAATATTCTTAATTAGTTTTCTGTGACCCTAATCTTTGAACTGCAACAAGTCATTACAGAATTCTAATTATTCTTTAAGCCTCTGTGTAATGAGAAATCCTTTCTTAACCCACAGCTTCTAATATAATATTTTGTTACTCTGAAAGCATTGACGTATTTTAGAAAAAAAAGCTCATTATTTTATTCCTAACAAACTGTGCATATTGTAAAGCACCAGTTTGTCATCAGTTCGACAGAATCTTAATTGCAAACACATGCTTTCATCAGTTTATAGTGTTACTTTTAAAGATACTACAATGGTTTGGCATCACCTTTACAAAATCATTCAAACTTTTTTAAAGGATTCTTGTTAAAACAGAGTATCTCAAGTGATTAATTAATTCCAAATGACATGACTCTGTTGTGGCCACACTATTATATGAAGCTTTCCTTCTTCAGAGAAACTAGACCCCTTTCTATAATCTCACATGTTCTTTATACTATCAATTTTTTCTTGCTGTTCCCACTGTTTTCCTTTGTTGTAGCACAGTAAATCTGATTTTTACCACTGCTCATGAAAGGCCACAGGCTTTGTGTTGATCTAGCAATGTGGGATCTCAGGGTTTTTTCTACTTGCCTTGGCCTAAAATGGCCTTAACTTGCTTTATTAATTGTCTAATTGTCAAATAACTTTTGCCTGGCTGCTTGGAGTTTCATGTCTGGGAACACTGTGTGTGGCAAATGTCTGCAAACCTAGTTAGTCATGGTGGGACTAGTTAAAAACCTTTTGTGTTAGGTTGGGCTACAGGATGCTACTGGAGACATTTCAGACTTTATCTGGAAGGTGACCTTGTTAAGAAAACATAAAAGTAACTCCAATCAGACACCAACACTGAGGAGGAAAAGATTCCATTATAACCTCTCCTAATGAGACTTCAGGGAGGTAATGACATGCTGTAAAGCACATTCTGAGGAAGGAGGAAGATTGGCACTGTCAACCCAACCCAAACAGATGTGAGGAGGGTGAGCATAATTCCAAGGGAAAGAAATAGATAATAGTAACTTTTATCATATAATAATCATAAGGATAGAATTTATAAGATTTTTCTGTATGATTTGATCTGAATGTATAGCATAAAAACTAGAGTAATAATTTAGATAACCACACTGTTAAAATACTAATGGAGCAAACAAAGAATTCTCAGTTCCATATGTTCCTTTTTGCTTAGAACAAGACTTCGGGTATGTATCACCAGTGGTTTGCCCCAGATACTTTTTGTTTCCTTTGCTGGAATGACCATTGCTACTTCCCGGAGTCAGTGTTTTCTCAAAGGTTTAATTTTGCCTAAAAGATCAGAAATAAAGACTGAAAGCTTACTTTCTTACCTTTTCTATGTTCAGTGACCACAGTTTTCTTTATAAAATTCTAGCTAATAGATGGCTGAAATGAGTGAATTCAGAGGTCAATATTTTATAGTCACACTGTTTCTGAATTTTCTAATTAAATAAATGCTACAATAATTTCTTACATATCTAATCTTATATATTTTTTTTAAGATGAGAGGGGGGATATTTAGATTAGATACTAGGAAGATATGTTTTCCTGTGAGAGCGGTGAGGCACTGGCACAGGTTGCTTAGAGAAGTCGTGGATGCCCCATCCTTGGAGATGTTCAAGGCCGGGTTGGATGAAGCTTTGAGAAACCTGATCCAGTGGAAGATGCCCCTGCCTAGGGGAAGGGGTTTGGAACTGGATGATCTTTGAGGTCCCTTCCAACCCAAACTATTCTACAATGCTAGGACCGATTGAACATGTAGAACCACGTTATTTCTGTGAAATAAAGTTACACCCCCAGATGTATATGAAAAATTTTGAATGCCCTAGACTGCTTTCTTAAGATGTTAGATTCATATAAGAAAATATCTCTCCCCAAACCCAGCCTTTTCTCTGTTGTTATTTTAATAGAACTGTACTAAAAGGAAGCCAAAGGAAATAACAACAGGGACAATCAAGTTAGCATGGCAAGACAGTCTTGTTTGCAAACTGTTGCCAGCATCAATTCATTTCTGGCTTCAGTTAGTGATCTCCACTTCAAAAGCAATTATTCGTAAATGATAAATCTTACAAACTCCGAGGACCTGGCATGTTATGGATTTTGTAAGTATAATAATCATATATTTACTAGTTCTCAAAGCTTCATTTAGCATCTCCAAAAGAGCAGGCAGACTTAGCAGCCAGATGTCTGTTTATTGAACTGCTACATGCAAATAATATTTGTAAGCAGTAAGTTGGGATTCTAAAATGGTACCTACAGTAAAAAAGGCAAAAGCATAAACTGACTTGCACATACTTATATTGCTTCAAAAACATCAGAATCAAGACTATTGTCTCCAGATAAAGTATTTTTTTTCCTTTTTCTTCCACAAATAATAGTTTGATGATCCATAAATTGCCTTCTGTGCTGGAAATAGTAAAACATGACTCGCTTGATTATCTTGTTATTCTTTTCAAACACAGTGATTTTTTTTCCCAAAGCAATCAAACATTTTCATCTTTCTGAACATCTGCAATCATCTTTATTTTCTGTGGTTTATTCCTCACATGATTAGTTCCACTCCTAATTATAAAGCAACACCTATTATGAACAATACCTTACTCTATTGACTGTGTCAATAAAAACTGAAAAATGTGGAGAATGAGATTTATATTAATCTATATAAGGATAGCAGATGCCATCCCTTAGCAGTGCAAATAAACGATGCATTTTGTTCATTAAATATATGATAATATAAGTCTCCCTGATCCAAATTATTATTATTTTTGAAGTAACCAAAATTCAGGCATTGCAAATCATTCCCATTGCTTTAGAAAAGTTCCTTCTCTAGGCACTATAGTGTATTTCTTTATTTAAATTCTAGTTAGTGTTTACTAGAAGCAAACCTCATAGATATTCTTTCTAACACTCAGGAAAACTGGTAGCAAAAGCCTGCAGTTTATTACACACATTTTGATTTATAAGTAATGTCTCATTTGGTCAAAAGCTTTATTTGTCTTACTGGTATCCCAAAGAAATCAATGGCTGTCAGGAATCTGAAATTATAGTGCAACCAAATTAAAATACCTTCAGAACAAATAAATTACTTATTACCATTGAAATACTTAATCTTTTTGCTGAACATCTTTGAAATATTTAAACATAGAATTAACAAAAGCATTATATTACAGAGGCCCCGTGAGACATTCATCAATGTCTTGTCTAAGAGCCTTCTGAAAGCAATTAAATGTTGGAAGGCATGGTTCATTGTTGGTTTTGATGATCTATTAAAAAGGATTTAGAGATATTTGAGTTCTGTTTGTGACTGTTTGTTGTATCCTGTTCCCATTGTGTTAGTTTCAGAGAATCATAGAATGATAGAATGGTTTGAGCTGGAAGGGACCTCAAATCTCATCCAATTCCAACTCCTCTACCATGGGCAGGGACACTACCCACTGTACCAGGTTGTTTGAAGTCCCATCTAGCCTGGCCTTGAACACCTCCAAGGATAGGGCATCCATGACTTCTCTGGGCAATCTGTTCTGGTGTCTCACAACCCTCACAGGAAAAAATATCTATCTATCCCAGCACTCCCTGGTAAAGAGCTCCTCTCCAGCTTTCCAGTAGGCCCCCTTTAAGTACTAAAAGACTACTAGAAAGTCTCACTAGAGCCTACTCTTCTCTAGGCTGAACAATCCCAACTCTCTCAGCCTGTCCTTGTATGGGAGGTGCTCCAGCCCTCTAATTATCTTTATAGCCCTCCTCTGGACTTTCTCGAATAGATCCATATCCTTCCTGTGCTGAGGATTCCAGCAGTGAACAATGTGCTCCTGGTGAGGTCTCACTGAAGTGTAGTAGAGGAGAATCACCTCCCTCCACCTGCTGATCACACTCTTGTTTTGATGCAGCCCAGGCCATACTTGGCTTTCTATGCTGCAAGCACACATTGGTGACTCATGTCGAGCTTCTCATCCATCTACTTGCAAATCCTTCTTTTCAGGGCTACTCTCAATTTATTCTCCGCCCAGCTTGAAATTGTGCTTGGACATTTCATTCAACGGGATTTTGGGCTTGTGTTGCAGAAGCCAGAGAGGTTTCATTCCTGTTTTCTTTGATAACTTTTTTTGGCTTCTGGAAGTGTTTTTTGTTTACCTCTGAGACAATGGTGACAGGCTATGCCAGAACTTGAATGTTGATCAAATATGCCTGCCCTCTATACGGTACTAAAAGTCAACAAACATGGCTTGTGTCTTGTTCACATATTTAGGATTAATATAATCATCAGATTTAGAGTTAAATAGACTTTCCTCCTCAGCCTACCTGGCATTAAACATTGCCTTCTTGGTTTTGGTCCTCTAGCATTTTCTTTGACAGAGGCCATGGTTCATTTCTTAGGAAATTTGAGTGTCTTTTTTCAACCATCTCCTCCTTCAGAGACTTCAGGGACATTGCTGATGCCTTCAGTCTCTTTTGCTCCCATTATTGTTCCTTCTGGGGCTTTAAATTCTGCGGTGGGTTTGTATGGGCTAGCAAGCAAATACCACCTCAGCCACTTGCCCCTTCCTCAGCAGGATGGAAGGAAGAAATAGGAAGGACAGTAATGAAAAAATTTATGAGTCGAGCCAAAGACAGGGAGATAGCTTACCAATTACCATTGCGGGTAAAACAGTCTCAACTTGGGGAAGGCAAACTTAATTTATTGCAAATTAAAATATTTAATTACTAATTCAGGTAGTGGGAAACAAAAAGAAACATCAAAATTACACCTTTCCTCTCCATTTTCCCAGGCTCCACTAACTCCTTTGAGGGGAGTGGTGAGGTATGGTCAGTACACAGCAGTTTCTCTCTGTTGCATGGGCTGCAGCCCATGAATCCTACATGGACTCCACAATGGAACATCTCCACTCCCTTTTTATCTGACTGTGGTTCATGGAGGGCTGTTTTTTCCTACTGTTTTTCCCACTGCTCTCTTGTCCGTTATTTTTGCCTTTTCTTAAATATGCTTTCTCAGAGGCACCACTACCTTGGCTGGTGGTTTGAGGTGTTCCCTGCAGCGGGTCTGTTGGATCTGGCCTCTGTGTCCTGCTCTGTTTCACTGATCCATGACACGTAGTCATCATAAAAGCTCTTCTGGTGGAGAAGATATACTCCCACAGACAGCAAATGTCAGGCCCACTAAGAGATTGTGTCATGAGAGAAAACACAAATTTCTCAAGCTGTGTCTGAGCCGTGTCCAAGTTGGTGCAAGCCTGTGAATGGACATGAGCAACAGAAAAACATGTTCAAGGAAAAGTGTGTTGGTAAGCAGATGGGATGATGAATATTAAACTAGCTGTAAATTTTACAGAGTTTATTCCCAGAAATAAGTAATCTTATTAGAATTGAGTATGATCCTTCTTATTTCCAGCAGTGAAAAATATATTTAGGAAGACATAAATAGCTTCATGAAGCCTCCACAGAAACAGGTTCAAATTGCAATTGACTTTTTCAGAACATTCTTGGGAACTGGATTTTCATTTTCCAAATATCGTTTCCTTTAAAAAAAAAAAAAAATCATTGGATAAACTTCAAGGATGCACAAACCCAGGAAAACCAGCTCCAAACTGGGAAACATAACAGCATAGTGCTTTTGGCAGAATACGACACTCTCCAGATCTTCTTCTTACAGAAAGGCTACCTGTTGACATGAAAGTAGAAATTATGGATATCATATTTGTAGCAAAGATAACATCATGGTGAAGATAATGTATTAAAACCCAGGAGAGATGGACCTGACTCATAGCTCTGATTTCTTTTCAATTTTATGACAGTTTTTTAATCTTTCTTTACTTTTGTCTATATATATGGATGAGATATTGCATTCTATCTATCTTGTTTGTCTTCTTTATTTAGAATATGACTTCTGCCACTAATAACTTTAATGAACTTTGGGTGCATAAGCCCACTGTGATATCTCCAGACAAACTCTTTTGTTACTCCACTTCATAGTTCTGCAATATAAGAACAGTCATGACCAGTCATAATGAGAACCAGAATCTGGGGATATTCAATGCAAAGAAAAGGAAAAATGGCATTGAAATAATGAGTGCTAATCAAAATAATTTCAAATGACATTGTACATCAAACAGATAAGCAGCATAAAGCTTTGACTTGTTTCAATATCAGTTGAACAGTTTCTGGTAAAACAGTGTTAAATTCATTGACTAATGCTATGAGACCTCCTGGAGCAGCAAAGTCTGTATATCATAGTATAGCAGAGATACTAATAAATGTGAGGGAGTCAATAGTCATATCTTTTTAATTCCCTGATTCATCATCATACATCATAGTTAAGTAACTGTTAAGCATTCTGGACACGAACTGAATGAACTGACTTACTTTCTCTCTTTTTGAATCAGCATTCAGGTATTATATTGCTCAAGTTAAACTTCCCCTTAAACTTCCATGTATTGATGGGCACTGTTATATGTATTGCTGTGAATCTTAAGTCTTCCTCTCAACTACGATTGAGTTCCTGCTAGCATTGACACAGAAATTTAAAGTTAATTTATTTTACTGTTTCACAGCCATTCCAATTCAGCCTAGCATTTTGGATTTTTAATTCAGTGATGTCAGCTGGATACAGATGTAGAGCTATACAAGTTAGTAATTGATAATAGAAGGCACCTATGCAGGGAATACACTGTTTTGCAGGAGTGGGTAGGCATCTGTCCCAAAAGCCTAAAACCCAAGGATGTTACAGAGAGACTTTTCTTTGTCTTCAATAGTCAGACCCTGAGTGATCCTTATCTGTAAAATTAATAAGCTTGTTGCTCAGTTGTACTGCCAAAAGGAAAAAAGAATGGACACATTTGAGCTCTTTTATTTTTAGCCTGATGCAAAGCTGTATTAGGTATAATCCTGTTTTTCAGAGTGAATGAAATCCTGTGTATCTGAAAAGCTAGGGCTGCTGTCTCAGATTTATGGAGCTTAACTTGTTTAGTTTGACAGATGCTGTTCAGGATCAAAAGACGTCGATGGAAACAATGCTGTATCTTCAAGGTCAGACAAACTCTAAGGAAGAAGTTGTCTTGGAACAGTGTATGACAGAAAGAAGCAGCATGTTGAATGTGTGGATGACTATAACTATCTGAAATAGTATGATAGTTTTCATAAACATTTGTCCCAGGACATGAGAGAAGTTTAATCAGGCAAGTGCAGAGATATTCTGTTGCTCACTCATAAGATTTCTATATGATGGTCTCTTATTTTTAGTAAATCCTTAGCTTAAGTCCTGTTCTTTCATCTCACTACTTATATAGGTTGTCACAGGACACTTTCTTTCTTTATTTTCAAGCCCTCTGTATAAAAATGGCACAGTCTTGAAACAATTCTCCTCAATATTTTGTTACAATCTGAAAAAATATATACTAATTTCTGGACAGAGGTATTAGTATTGGATGGGTTGTGTAGAATTATGGATTATCTTTCTATTGCAATAGCACTGTTATTGTAACAAGACACATGAACCACACAGTCCTTCCACATGTAATTCCAGAAACATCAGGAGGACTCTGTGGAAAGTCTATGCATCTTTCTACAGCATTAAAAGATGTTTGACTCCAAAGCCAGTCATTTAATAAAAGTTGGAGCAATCTCAACAGCTGAATGATCTTACATGCTGGTTACTATTTAGTCATTTTAGCCACACAGTCAAGTTCAAGCTTTCTTGCTAGTGTTTCTCTTATAAACAGTATGTCTTCTAGATATTCCCTAAGGTTGTTCTCCTAATTATTAACCATTTTTTAACTCTAAGAGGTGTTTAACTGTGTGGAAGTGTAGAACGTCAATTCTTGTTCTAGTTCGGCATTTCATTGGTGTTTCTGGCACAGTACCTAATGGACGCAAAGATCCAATTCAGTACCTGACTGGAGATTGGAGAGACAGGCAAAGGCTATGGCAGCTGTGTGCATCTCTAACCAAGTCACAGTTTTATTGAATCCAGTCATTGCAGAAGAATGCAAGGAACAACCGAAGGTCACATTTATAGGCTTCTTCCTGTCTTTACACTCAAATAGTTAGGCATCCAACTCTCTGAGCCACGTAGAAAGAAAATGAGAAATTATAGTAAATGTTAATATTGAACCAGATGGAAATACTGTTATTAGAACAAAATGTACTGAGCACAGTCAGTCCAACTGTGTTATATCCAAGAAATCTATCCTGGTTATGAAATACTTTGATCCAAATCAGAGATTCCTTCTCTATTTCAAACAAGCTAATAACTGTGAAGATATTTTACAGATTATCAGACAAGTGTCTAGTTGCTTCTAGCAAAGGGTTTTTTCCACATGTGAGAAAAAGGCCAGCTTTTCCCATCTCTGGCATTGTAATTCAGTCTGCTACAATATGTTGCTGAAACAAGAAATTTGACATTTCCAGAAAACTGATGGCTGCAATTTGTAATATGTTGCAGAACTGTGAAGTCACAGAAATGGCATTTCTATGAATGTCACAGTCTTGTTGGTAGAACAGAGAAAAGAATTAATGGTATAATTATTGAATACTACTCAGATTCAGTGTTATAGATAGTGCAGAGAGTGAAATGGTATTGCACAATTCTGTAATCTAGTAAATCATCTGGGACTGATGCTCAGAATTTGTCTTTTGCTGGTGATTACGTAGTCATGTATAGCTGGACACTTAAGCAGAAACTTGAAAAGTACCAAAACATCTAAGAGATTCAAATCTTTAGATCTTATGTAAATTTTATTACCTATATCATCAGCACCTAAAGATAAAAGAATTAACGGCTTTCAAAATGTTCCCAGAACTGATAGTGCATTTTAATTTTTAGCTGCAAAGGAAACTTCTGCTGTTAATGTTTAATAATTAAGTCTTCTGAAAGTCAATATTTTTCCATCATTGTGGATAAAAGTTAAGACACTGGCTTTTATGATAAGGAACTCTTATACTCTTCAGCTAAAGGATCAAGCCAAATTTTCTGTTGTGATAAACTGACAGCTCAATGATTAACCACACAGAAGATTCTAATGAACCAAATAAGTGTTGTGGCCAGTACCATTCTTTCTGTATTGCTCAATTTTGTATTCAATTCAATTTCCTGTACTTGTCATAAAAACATAATTTTCAGAGAAGTGAAGATTTTTTTATTTTTCCTCTGAATGCATAACTACACTACAGAAGAGGTCAAAAGAAAGTGAAAGATTTTGTTCTTGACATTGAGAACATCTGAAAAGGAAAGAAGAATCTGTTTGAAATTTGCAAGGGATTTTTTTTTCCTGCCAACACAACCTGCAAGGAAATAAAGTTCCTGATTATTGTTTTGACTTTCCTGCTACTCATGGAAGCATTTCAATTGGCTGTAAGTATTCCTATTTGGAATTCCTAATGGTTGTTTTATGAAACTTTAAATGATACTATTATTCTTACGTTTATTCTTAAAGAGTCAGGCTTATACTGTCTAGTTGTCATTAACTTCTGAACGTTGAACTCAATGACCATTTCATCTGCATTTGAGTCAAAAGCAGTGGAAGATAGTCATCTGTAAGACTTAGAGATGTCAGAGAAAGGAGACCCTGTACCAGCCCTCACCAACAGAAAAGCTTCGAAACAAGTATATATATTACTAGACAGAAGTGAATCCATGCAGGGAAAAAAAATGTGAATGCTTTAAATAGGAACAAAAACATTTCATCTGAACTTCCAATCAACCTTAAGATTCAAATTCATAAGAAAAAAATGCTTGGTAAATTTTGGTGTTTTAATTTCTGCTTTTTGAAGATTTTCCTCTTGATTTTTGTTAGAATAAAAGCTGAGACATTGGGGCTTACTGTGATAGCAGATGGTGGGCTTCATAACAAAGTATATATAACTGGAATCCCAGGTGCCATAGAAACTAGTAATGATCTCATATAATTTCTCTCAAAGTACCAGATTTATTTAATCCCCTATTGTGACTCCTTTCAAGCTGTACCTCCCATGAGTTATGGAAGGGGGTGGATAATATTTAGAGGTAGTTCCAGGCTTCTGTGTCCAAGAATTTGGCTGATCATGCAGTGATATGTAAGTGATAAGACAGAGAAGGCTCCTTGTGGATGTTTTCCCTTCTCCTCTTGCACGTGGAAAGAATTACATGAGGGTCCATGAAACATATTTCAACTAATGGAGTGCTCTACAGATCCCCTGCAGGTCAAGAAATTGGCTTTTTCGCCTTTCCTCTGTGAATCTCCTAAAGCACTGAGTACAGAATTTACACATAAGTGATTCTTTGAGGAGATATATCTTCACAATTTATGTCAGTTTGTTTTCTAATGTCTAGCCAAACTAATGACAATTCCTTTGCAATCACAACATTTCCTGGAAAACAAAATAACACTGGAGTTAACGTAACTTGTTGCAAGGTCTAATGGTCATTGAGAAACTCCAAAAAATTAGAAAATGTAATGACTTACCCATACCTTGTAAATACTATTCAGAAACTTCAAAGTGTTCATATGAACATGAATCATCTTTTTTTTTTTTCCTCAGGAATAGAAAATGTAACTGAAGTTCATACCAGAAATCTCATGTTGCTAAGGTTTTTACCACCTGAGATGCAGAACTCAAAGCTATTCATTTCCTTAAATTTCCATATTGCAGTAACTGTCATTGTTAGCTGGAACCTAAAGTGTCAAGGATTAAGCCATTATTCCATTAAAAAAGAATGGCAGCAGTGCAAGGGATTAAAAAGCAATTGGGAATATACACAATGAAAAAATTGCAGGTCTAATAATTCTTAGTTATCAAGAAATAACAATGTGCTAATTCTTCAGAAGAAAGAAGCAGTACTGTTCTTAATTCAAGCTGGTTATTGTATTCATGTGACACAGTAAACTATACAAATTCTCTGTGCTGGCCAAATACAAGCCAAAGATGTTGTTATAGTTTAGCTGAAATTGCATGAAAAGGCTTCACAGAAACACTGCAGTGTCATACTAATTTAGCACTTTGGAGCAACAAAGAACTCTGAAAAATTGGCCAAACAATAGCGGTAGTTTCTTGAATCTTTAAGACAAAGTATAAGATCTCCCTTCCTTGCAGATGCATTACAACTAGAGTTGAAATTTTACTCATTACATACAAGGCACTGAAGAGAGTAAGTGCTTTTGCATTAGTCATTCAGATTACATAAGGAGACTGCATCCATCTTATCGTGCTGCAAGAAATATCATTTGGATAGGACAGACAATGTGATATGTGAGAGCAAGTTTAAAATAGATAACCAAAAAAAGTTTAATGATCTAATTTGCACAAGCAGACAATATATTCAGTATTTACTATTTACGTATGTTGATTCTTTTTACGTGTCACCTGTTTCAGTTATGCTGTCTTCAGGTCCCTGGTTATATGAGAAGAAGCCCATATGAAAGAAGAGAACCTGAGATTAGCACTTCTGAAAAAAGTTTTGAAAGTACATCTGCAACCCAATCTACCTACCTGGGTACTTGACATGAAGCAAACTGAAGTAGTTTCACCTAAACACCTGCTAAAGCAATACCTAGTAAACAGAATGAGCAGGATCTCTCTGATATGTGCAGGGGGGAAATACTGTTCACCTGTTTCAGCTATTTATTTTTCTCGTGCATTGCATATGGAAAAACATTTGTGTAGTGATGGTGTCTTTGGCATAATAGCCCAAGATCTGAACACTTAGTCAGCAGGTGAAAGACACAGAGCTCTCACTTCAGCTCCCAGACATGAAGCTTAGAGGGAGTTGCACTTGGAGCTTAGTTCCTGCTCTGCTGAAGTCTGTGGTCTAAACTCTGCATCAAATTTCCTTTTACTTCTCTTTTTATCGTAGCTTGGCTATTTTCATCGTTACTGCAAAATACTACAGGTTCACAGGGAGGGTGGGAATTTCCCTTCCAGGATATCACAAAGTTTCATTGCTCAGAGGCTTTTGTGGGATGTTTTAGCTTTGGTAGCAGCTGCTCACAGACTAGGAAAGGACACCAATCTGAGTCTTATGAGATTCACTGTGCACTTGTGGAGCACCAACATAACACGGAATGGAGAAAATATGTTAGCTGATACACAGAAATGCAAAGAGACTGCACAGAGTGTGAATGAGGGCCGGTTTGTCATAGATATATTGAAACTACTACATATCTGCTGCGTGTTTATCATTTGTCTGGGTCTCCTGGACACCAGGCACCCTGGGAGGAGTTGTAGCTACAGGTCTTCCTCTGAATGTATTGCCTCCTAGAAATCACAGGCAAATCACAGGTACCTCACTTTGCAGTGTTAACAAGGAGAAGTTAAGGTCCTTAGGCAACTTGATAAATTGGGACCTGAGGATATTTTTGTAGTTCTTGGTAAGTTGTAGTTTTCACTTTTCTCCTCCAGGTGGAACAATGCTCTTTCCTCCTCCATTTGTGGGAATCTCTTTGCTTTCATTGAGAAACAAAATGAGACCTATTTACATCCCTATTTGTTTTCTGTATGTCAATGATTTCATCTGCTAAAACCATACTTGTTTATATACTAGGTGCACTGAAGGCATTGAGGCTATCAGCTACCCACGCCTCACATAGATGTTCAAAATCTCTGTTGAGTGGTTGAAGTTAAGTAAAAACTTTTTGTCGTAAGGATTTCCATTGTGCAATGTGGAAGTCCTCTTGCTCCTAGTCTTCTGAGCAGATTCAGAGATTCAGAGCCTCTCTTAAATGCAGCAATAGCCTAAGAAATCTAAAAGGAGATTAAGATACTAAGAAACCGTGTCTAATTTATGCATAGCAAGAGCAGCAATTTAATTCCTTTCTAGCTAGAAGGAGGATTTCCACATTTGATCTGTCTTCTGTACTAACCTAAATTTCTGTCCTTTCACTATTACTTTCAGTCCTCATAGGAATAAAGTTCTGGAGTAATAGGAAGGTTAAAGGGTAACAAAAGAGGAAAACTTGGTCTTTCACTGCATCACAGAACCCCTTTCTATCTGTCTTTCCTTTCTAAGATGCATTTCCATTTTGTCATTGTTAGTTATAGAAGAAGATATTAATCTTTTCCAGGTCTGATTTTTTTCTTAACATAATGACAAATAGGGTGCCATTTGTTTCTAGTTTTTATGAATTACTTACATTGACTGTAAATTCACGTGTCCTAAACTTTTGTTGTCTTTCTAAGAGTGAAGATGATTCAGGAATGTGGTTCAGAAGCACTTTCATGACACCATCTGGTGTAATACAGGCCAGAACAAGGTACTTGTCACCAGATTTTTCTTTCAGAAATGAAGAGGATCAAGGATCCCTCATATATCCTGAGAAAAGGGAGAAACCTGCTGTGCGACATGAGAAGAGACTAAGGCAGGTCAAAAATCAGGCAAAAAATGTGAAGCCTTTAAAGCTCAAGCACAGTCTTCTGCATGAGCTACCAAACTTATAGCTACTACCTACCTTTAACTTATTTCTACTGCTCCAAACCATGCAATAAAGCAGGTAAAGTGTTTGTTTAAGCAGTAGCTGTAACAGCAGGATGCAATCATGCACTATGCACAATGGTTTAGTATTTAATAGGAATGGTTGGATTTGATGATCCAATGGGTCTTTTCCAGCCTGGTGATTCTATGATCCTGTGATATAAACTGCATTCAAACATTGTTTAAGGAGATGTAACTGAAAATATGGCTATCAGTTTTCATCCATTTGACTTGTGATATTAACAATTTCTTTCTGTGAATCCAGAAACAGAAATCCAGTGAGTGTAATTCTCATTGAATTCTTCATGAAAAATCATTTTTTCATGGATTTGAAAGCACTGAAATGTACTGATCACTGTACTCTTTCTTAATGATGTAACTCAAGTAGCAGAGAAAACATCTCATTGGAAAACGCATCACTGAGTGCATTTTCTATTTACTAGTCTACCAGTGGGTGTAGAACAGTTAAAACTATAGCATCATATATCAATGTTACAGCAACAGACAAATCTGAAATTTAAACGAATAGTCTCATTAGATCTTCTAAATTTAAATAATATTTGAGAATGATTTAAAGCTCTTAAGGTTGTCTCAAATCAGATTTTCAGCTTTAATTAATTACATGTGTTTGTAGATTAAAGTACTTGGTGTAAAAGTTAGATTAGTTTCAGCATGTTTTAGGCTTCCCCCTACAAAGAGATGTGAAAGAGCAGAAGTACTATTTCTACACAACATTGATAATTTACTTTATTTTAACAGCAACAGCTGTGAAAGAGCCATTCTTAGACCTGCTGAATCATACGCTTGCTGGTCTGCAGTCCGCTGGAGTTCAGAGAGTCTGCTTTCTTTTAAAAAATTGTTCCTTTTTAGTTTAAAGCCTCACATCTGGAACTGGATTTGGTCTTTTGACTTTCATAGCAGAGACAGCAGTTCTCGTGTGGATTTCTAGAGATTTTTCTGTTCTACGGTTCCTTTATTTTGACAGGGCAAAGCTGTCAGCTATCAATAACAAGGTGGCAGACAAACCTCATGTCTTTATTTAACACTTGACCCTGTGGACCTGACTTCTGAAGTGTCCTCAGTGTAAATACTGACATTGCACCTGCAGCTGGTATCTTTATTCACAGCAGGCAGCACGAGGATATCGTTCTTCAGGTACTTGAGGAGGGGGTGGGATTCTGAGCCACTGGTGGCTAGATGACATTACTTCATGTCATGTTTCCCATTCCCTTTCATCCTTTCAGAAACTTCCTACTTATAAGTTCACCTCATCAATACAGTATCTCATTAAGGATGAGAAATGCAGAATTTTTCTGAAGTCACACATGTTCCTTCACGTGACTGAGTATTTACTTACAAGGGCTCAAAGAGAACCTCCCTCACTTAGACCTTTAACATTTCTTTCATTTAGTTGTTATTGTTTAATTTCTGACTCATGCTGTTATTATTTATTATTTAACTCACTGTATTGTTTGATTCTACAAGGTGAGTTAGGGTGCTGTTTATTGAAAGGGTGTTGTACATAATAAAACCCTCAAGTGTCGTGTCATTGCTTGATAGAACTTTGAAATTAAATGTCTCTAGGAATATACAGTTAGGTAGTTAGCGAGCTAATGAAGTGGTCTAGCTTGCTTACAAGGAAACACAGCATGCCTGAAAGGAAATTCTCATTTTAAAATTTAACAAGCTGGCTTTCCTCAAGGGTAAAGTATCTCCATGTGCACAATTCTACCATAAAATCCAATAACTCTATTCTGACACAATGCAGACAGCATTTTTAATGCAGATTTTTAATTATTTTTGTGAGAAACATTTTAGCCCCAAAAAATGCAACATGATTCTTCAATGGTAGGAAGGAAACTGGGACTATCCTTAGCTTATTATTTAAATAGAGGTGGCTCTTTCTGAGGCCATCGCAGACCCTTTATTTGCCAGTGAGGCTGATACTTTCTTTGAGCTCTGCTGTTTGTGGCAGAACTTTACATGTTCATCTGGTAGGCTAAATATCTTGATGGAATGTAGGAGTAATCTATTCTCATCCTAATCCTTACTGTACTCCAAAGACCTGTTCCTGCTTTTGTAATAAATGGGCCTGTTGCTTTGTGGAGTTAGGTGGTTTTACAGGAAATCATATGGGATAATGGGTATGCACTCTCATTTTACAGTGTCTTGGAAATGTATTACAGAAATCTGTGTGGATATGTTTCATGACAGCTTGATTTTATAAGTTTCCTTTACGGTACTTTTCTCTTCATCAAAGCATTTACAAAAGCCGCTCTGATTTGTCCTGCATTGTTATTTCCTACTTTGATGGACCTCGTTGATGTCACCTGAAGAATGTGGTATCTTCTCAAACCATTTGTTTAGCAGAACTGACTTTATTACTGGCAGTTTTGAAGGCTTTTGGAAATATGAATTAAGTAACTGAAAGAACTGAATTAATGAAGTTAATTAATCAGGAAAAAAAAGTTTGAATCCAAAATGAAGGTCTTCGGAATTAGCACTGTAGGAGGAGGACAGAACTCAGTGTTTCCATTAGTGTTCCTAGACTGCCAGCAGCCAAGAATCTCAGCAATAAAACGTGGCAATAGATGAAGGGAATATCATGATATTGCCCGGGTAATGAGACTGCTACACAGGGCACTGTGCATTTATTGTTACTGTTGTAAGCTCAGGGCAATAGGGATTTGTTCTCATCTATTCCAGGAGATAATTTAGCTTCTTCACCAGCAAGTCTGTGTGTATGCCTGAATGAAAGGAGATGGTATGTGTGAAAGGTATACACTGCTAATTTTAACTCACTGCCTTCCTTCCACTCAGAGCTGTAGTCACAGCATAGCCAAAACAGAGCCCATCTTCATCTCTTTGATTATCTGTTAATAGTTTCTTGTTTAAAATTTCCTGTCATTTCAAGCTACAAGGATTTCACTTGAGACAGGGCTGTAATGATCTGGATATGGTTCAATACAACAGTGAGATGAAGCAATTCTCTGAAATTTTAGCATCTATATATGATTACCTTCTACCTTACAGAGGTAGAATGAATTCTTTCATACCTACTCTAACTATATTCTTCTTTTATACTCAGCATGACCTTTTTTTTCTCATTGTTGAAGTTCTCAAAACAGTGAAGTGCTTTGCATCTTCAGCTCACAAAGAAGTAAAGACTGGAGGAAGGAGTGGCTGCTCCTCTAGATGATACTACAACAGATCCAAAGCCAAGTAAAAATGTTGCTGTGAAATTTTTCCCCTACTCCCTACCTATTTTTTGCCTTCCCTACTATGTGGAAAGATGAGTAGGAAGGTGACATAGTAGCTAGTTAATTTTTCTGCAGGGGCATCTTTCCTCGCAGGAAATTCTCAGCAGGAAAAAATAAAATACAAATGGAAAAGACACATGAATCAAAACCTCTGTTGTAGCATTGATGAGAGACTCAGTAAAGTTGTTTGTGAAGTACTTGAACTACCATAGATGTGGAGGAAGAAGTGGTCCTTAGGTTGGTTTATATGACCTTCATGGTATCACAGAATTTCCTTCAGCTGCATTGGTAGTAAGCCTACAAACCGGGAATAAAAGAAAGACCTACGTGATGCAAATGTGCACATTGTTAAGATAATGTCATATACTGCACTGATAAAACTATATGATGTGCAATGAATGTGAAAAAAATGGAAATAGCGTTTAACTTATTGTTCTCATTATTTGGTCCTGTTCACCACACTCTCAAGTCCAGTGAAGAGCTCTGCTTTTAGAGATCAAGTGTTAAGCTTCCTCCATTTGGTCACTCTATTGCACAGAAAGTTTTTACAAATCAGAATTGTTATCCTGTTTTAGATGACTGAAATGCAGGCACTGACAGAGGTGTAAGATGAGCAGAAGCAATCTTTAATTACCACTGAAGTGTTTTCATGAAGTATTTGAAAAGGTAGGAGATAAGCAAATTTGTCAATATTATTGTTAAATTAAAGGAAGCAGAAGATAATCCAACAACAGCCTGATCTATAGCACAAAAATCCCAGGAGTTTTCTAGGTGCTCTATCTGTGGCAGTGGACCCAGTAAATCTCTCTTAAAACTGGCCACCTAAGGGAAGCTGCTCTAAACAGAGACGGGAGTTTTAGAGAGGCCTATTGTGACTGGACAAGGAGATTTAGACTGAATGTAAGGAAGAAACTTTTTACAATGAGAGTGATGAAATACTGGCACAAGTTCTCCAGGGAGGCAATGGAGTCCCCATCCCTGGAAACATTCAGGGTCAAGTTGGATGGTACTCTGAGCAATCTGAATGAGTTAAAGATGTCCCTGCTCCTGCAGAGGGTTGGACTAGACCACCTGTTAAGACCTCTTCCAATCAAAAGCATTCTATGATTCTATAATTCTAAATGTCAGGTTCTGAAGCCTGCAGTCGCCAAGTAGCTAATCCCATTCTTAGTTTTAGGTAGTCATTTTGGACCATGTTCAAGGTGAGAAGAAAAGTGTGAGAGCCAGCAGTTACAGAGACAAAGGTGTGTATCACAGGATAGTGCTGTATATTTCCATTTCAGTTTTCAGTGCCTGGTGAAGCTGTTTTCCGCAAGTGCCCACTCAACGGACAGAGAGATGCACTTGAAGGCCTCCTGCAGGAATTCATTCCACCTCAGCCATTAAGCTCATTAGTTACAAAGTGGCTCCCCAGCTGTGTGATTTGGTATATAAGAAGGGTTTTATGAGGAGGAGAGCACTGGAATTCGTTTCAGTGGTTTCACTGGCAGATCAACGGCTGCGGCCTGCTCCTCTGGGCATGGCTGGAGCGTCCTGACTCCATGCAACGCTCTTCCACAGCAGCACTTGGGCAGCACTGTGCTTGCAATTCTCTTTCCAGTGTACCTGGTGCTGGTAAAGTGCACTCATGGGTAATCCCACCACTTAAAAAAAGAGCAATTTTTTTTGTGTATGAAGCTGGGAAGCTGGGGTTTTTCAGGCTAGAGAAGAGAAGACTCTGGAGACACCTTATGGCAGCCTTCCAGTAATTACAGTGGGTCGGCAAAAACCTAAGACAGGGCCCTTTATTGAGGACTGCAAGGATAGGATGAAGGGGAATGTTTTTAAGCTGAAAGAGGGGAGATTTAGATTAGATATTATGAATAATTTTTTTACTATGAGGATCATGAGGCACTGGCATAGGTTGTCTGGAGAAGTCATGGACGCCCCATACCCAGAGGTGCTCATCCAGGTAGGACGAGGCTTTGAGCAACCTGATCCAGTGGACAGTGTCCTTGCCCATATCATGAGTGTTGGAAATGGATAATCTTTAAGGTCACTTCTAACTCAAACCATTCTATGATACTATCATTCTATGATTTTGAGATTTATCTCTGGGAAGGAGTGAACTATAATATTTGCCAGGGAAGCAAAAAGGGCTCTATTACTGATTCATGTCCCAAGGAAAATGGTCTCTATCACCCGAGAAGCTCAGGGATGGGAACAAAAATATTTCAGTTGATAGTGAGTTCAAGGATCCTGTGGCTCTCAGGGCTAGGAAAAAACTTCCCTTTGGTAAGTATCCATATTAGAGTGTAACTAACATCTACTGTTACTACTTGCAACATTATTTCCTTTTTTTGACAGACAACCTACAGGCTGCATGCATGAAAACATTATATTTCTTTCTGTTGTAATCTCACAACTAAGCCTCATATTGTAATTTCTTTCAGAAACAGAGGATAATTAAAAAACAATTTTCTTATTTATTATTTAATGCTGTTACTTTTGCTGGACAGAACTCAAAAATAAAATAATATTAAATACTGTATGCCTGTGATCAGGAATCATACATATGGGATGTGTCCTTTTGATCCTATTGAATCATTTCTTTTTGATTCTTAGGCTTAGAATGCTTAAAGATAAGTCTCTCTTTATGGGGCTGGAAGAGAGAAGAGAAAAAGTTCCTTCTCAACCTTACATTCTGTGACCAGTTTATTCTAAATATCTGCAATGCATGACTAAGAGGTTAAGGCTTTTAGTCACTAGTATGACATACAAGTACAGGGAAGACTCATATAAAGGAGGGTGAAAAGTTGTGAATGATGTTGGTCTTACCTCATATGGCTAAGTGGAAGGTCACCCTTGCTATTCTCGTGCCACAAAAATATTCCAGATGAGAAAGCTGAGACCAGGAAGGCTGTGCTGAAGAACAAATGCAGTGTTGCTCAGTGTCTAGAGATAATTTACAAACACACTGATATTAGGGTAACAACCAAACATGCAATTGGCTCTGAAAGCTCTCTCGTCCCTTATCTTTTCATACACATTTTTCCAATTCTGGAGGCTAATGGTTCTGGAATTCTCAATTACAAGAGAGGAAATTAACAGTAAGTCTTGCCTTCCAAAGCAAGCTCATGCTGCAAATTGTCTTTGAAGTTGCTTCATTCCTTAACAAATTAAATTCATTACATTCGCTTCAGGCTGTTATGACAGCCACATGTAGAGGTGCCTATGCTAGGAACTGCCCTTTACTTTCAGACAAACAGATGCGAAATTTAGATGATCATGCCCACACAGGAAGGTCAAACACATCTTCATCATATGGCACCTAATTTTGAATGGAAAATGTTATGCTATTTCCTGTGCCAGCAACAGAGTCAACATTACTTTAGTTAATCCCCTTGAGCTGCAAAACTTGATTTCAGTACATCTTACCAACAGCAGAAATCAGTTTAAAACCCAGACTTGTACAAGCACACCTGTAGGTTTTTATAGCAGGAATTTTTGCAGTAATTTATCTGCTTTGCTTTCTCAGTGTGGAAAGGACAGAAGGAAGGGGTAGCATATCAGTTTAACTTAGCCAGCACTAAAATTGTCAGTATTAACTATGCCAGCTATATAGATGATACATTTGCTCAGACAGAGTCGTCACCATTAATTTAGGGCTACAGGTGCATGTATTCCTTAAAATTTAATTCAACATCCTGCTATAGGTACCTTATTTGGGGAGCAAGAAGTTGTTCAGATATTGCCAGGCAATGCAGAAGAAGAATTTTTGTCATACAAGGCAAACAGATTGGGTGGGATTCCTTTGTTATATGTATTCATTTTAGAATACTCTGCAGTAGGATGTCATGTCTGGCCTCTGGGTGCTTCTCCAGAAGACTGCAGGTCTCCTGGAAGCCTTGTATCCTATCTACCAGCTCTGCATACCTACTGTGGATAAGCTTCACAAATTCTACATAAAAGTTCACTGGAGGCCACGTGGGATAGACCTGGCATCTTGAATCTGCTTAGATACCTACTTATATGCAACTGAGCTGAACCCTAAATCTCTATTGGTTATAATGGGAGCTCAGGGATCCGATTCACACATGTAGGTATCTACATACAGATACCTAAATTCAGGCATCTTTATCTGTGGATTTTTCTGCTCTGATTTCTATTAAGTAATGACAGGGGAGACGCTTTTCATTTAAGAAGTAGTGTAAGGACTAGCTCTTCTGTTTATATGGAAATAAAAGCAGATATCCTGTGTCAGGCTCTTCTTTAGTGATGAAGAGTTTCTCCCAGTAGGAAAAGTTAAGAGAAATACTTTTTCAGTATTGAATTCGTCCTTGACTCAGCTGTTGTTTCTTGACAGACTCATAGAAAGGTATAAAAATATGTAGTCACTCAGCTTTATTACTGACATTTCAATAATTAATATTGATTCATAACAAATATTTGAAGGTGAAATAAATTTATTTGCTTTACTGATTTTACCGTCTTCTAGACACTTAGCTCTTTCTATTTGATTGCTGTCTGTTTTTGACATATTTTGACATGTATTTACTTTTTTATAGTGATTCAAAATAACCAGTGTTGTCATATTTCCCCAGGATTAATCAAATTAGTATCTCCAAATACACTTTTCATTATTTAGTCCTGTAAGTATTTAATTATCTTGTAGTGGGTTAGCCCTGGCTGGACACCAGGTTCCCACCAAAGCTGTTCTATAACTTCCCTCCTAAACTGGACAGGGGAGAGAAAAATATAATGTGATTCTCATGGGCTGAGATAAGGACAGGGAAATATTATTCACCAGTTGCCATCATGGGCAAAATGGATTTGTCTTAGGGAAAATTATTTTACTTTATTGCCAATCGAATCAAAGCAGGATAATGAGAAAAATAAAACCCAAATCTTAAAAACACCTTTTCCCACCCTTCCATTCTTCCTTGTCTTTACTTCATTCCCAAATTCTCTACCTCCTCCCCACCAGTGGCACAGAGGGACAAGGAATGGGGGTTGCTCTCAGTTGTAACACATTACTTCTGCTCCTCTTTCCTCCTCAGAGGGAAGACTTCTCCCACTCTGTGCCCTAGCACAAGGTCCCTTCCGTGGGATACAGCTCTCCATATACTTATCAAAAATGAGTCCCTCCCATAGGCTGCAGCTCATGATTTGCTCCAGTGTGGTTCCCTTCCCACAGGGTGCAATCCTTCAGAAACAGACCACTCAACTCTGGGTCCCCCACGGGGTCACAAGACCTGCCAGCAAACCTGCTCCAGCATGGGATCACAATCTCTTTTATTCATCCACCTGCTCTGGCATAGGGTCCTCCGTGGGCGGCAGGGGACAGCCCATCCTCGCCGTGGTCTTCACCAAGGGCTGCGAGGAAATCTCTGCACCAATGTCTGGAGCACCTTCTCCCCCACGTTCTTTACTGACCTTGGTGTTCACAGAGTTTTTGATCTCACAGATTCTCATCCCTCTTTCGAGAAGTGATGCACAGGTTCTTTTCTTTCCTTTCTTAAATATATGATCACAGACATGATACTCCCGTAACTTCAGCTCAGCTTCAGCTAGTGACGGGTTCATATAGGAGCTGATTGGCATTGGTTCTATCGGTTATAAGAAAAAACCCCAAGCAACTTTTCACAGAAGCTGCCCCTGTAGTTCTCCCCAGTGCCAAAACCTTGCCACACAAAACCAATGCAATATAAACTGTCAGGCCTACTCCAGCAAGAATGGAACTGCAAGTAAGTTTACTTCAGTAGTAAATGGTTTGTGTTTATTCCTGTTGCACGCCTACAGCAACTGGAAGTGCTCTAGTGCAGGCTACTTTTTTTTTTTCCATTAGGAAGCTTATAGTATGTATTTAAGCTGAAGTACTGGTCTTAAAAAGTGATCTAGTCGTAGAGCTACCACATGAATTACTTCCCTTCCCCTTGAAATGAAATGTTCAAGTTTCATATTTTGAAGTTTATGTCAATGTGCTTATGCCTTTGATGTCCCAGAGATGCTTGGAGAACTGAGCTCATGCATAAGACTCAGCAGGCTTCACAAATTCGTAATGTCATTTTCAAACAGGAGTCTATTAGACTAGAAGTCCTATAAAAAGAAGCCTAAAACAGGACATTTCAGGTTGCTGTTATGTCAGCTAACAGAAAATTGAGAGCTTCTGTTGACTTTCTAAGGAAACTTTGGTATGGTTTGTGGCCTTCTAAGTCCCAAACTGGGGAAACATCTCTGCCTGCATCATACACAAGGAATGTGAGTGACCCCTGCAGTTAAAAAGTCTACCTAGCTTTATATCTGCTTTGATTTTTGAAGGAAAACTTTAAGACCATTAGTCAGGAAAAGACTGAATACATTTCCAAATGCAGAAACAAACAGTAGTCTGCATTTTTGTAATGGAATGAGAATAGATGGTATGAAATACATTCAAGATATATGTTAAAGATGTTAGATGAAAAAATGGATTCTTTTATAAGATCTGTGAATTTAATAAAACCAGTGTTGGCTGGTTTCCGGTTACAGAAATATCACAGATTTTTTAATCTTAATTAGTGATCTATCCCTAATTTTAAGAATACTGCCCACAATGTATATGGCCAAATAGCTGCCTATTGCATCAACAGTTATGCAGGGGAGTAGCTAATTAAGTAAACATCCACTCTATGTTGTCAGACAGCACAGTAGCCATGCCTTGATGGCCTTTCTTTGTTGGAATTATGAGTATAAATAAAATCAATGTGGATTTTAATGAAATTCAAGTAATGGAGTTTTGGTGAAAAAAACAGTCATTTCTAGTGTCATAAGATATGCATGTCTATTAGTCAAAATGTTACTGCCAAGAAGAAGTGGCTTCCACAGAAGGCAGGCAAATTCCCATGGGTCAGTCAGAGAGAGGTCTGGTTTTGGTCAGAAATGCAGACTGTGGATCCAGACTGCCTAACATGGAAAGAGATAAGTACATCAAATGTATCTTTCTCTCTATTGTGACAAGTTCTAATATTTAGATGCTTTGGAGATGACATAGACAACTCAGAACAAGCAGCTTAGTACAAAGTCTCTGCAATATCAGGTCAAATCCCTGCAAGTTTGAGGTCAAATGCTGCCTGCATATTTTTTATATTTCCAGAGGAGGCTTTAGGAATCCTGTTTTGATTTGGTGCAGTTCACAGAAGCTCCAAACAACACTGCAGTCCCAGCGCTTGGGACAAGAAGCCAGGCTGTAGAAATCATCTAGTTTTGTGAGCAATATTTAATTTATTCCTGTTACGGGCAAAGACAATATAGTCTTAAATTCTTAAGTGCCTCTGAAGAGGGGGAATATGTGACTGGCTTGGCTGCTCTGAAAAATCCAAACTAAAATTACCATGATGCTCTTAAAGAATCATAGAATCATTAAAGGTTGGAAAAGATCACTAAGATCATCCAGTCCAACTATTGGCCCAACACCACCATGCCTACTAAACCATGTCCCAAAGTGCCATATCTACACACTTTTTGAACACCTCCAGGAATGGAGACTCCACCACTTCCCCGTACAGCCTGTTCCAATGCTTCACCACTATTTCGGTAAAGAATTTTTTTCTAATATCCCGTATAAACCTGCCCAGACACAACTTGAGGCCATTTCTTCTTGTATTGCTAGTCACTTGGGAGAAGAGGCCAGAGCATACCTCGCTACAACCCCTTTCAGGTAGTTGTAGAGTGCGATAAGGTCTTCCCTCAACTTCCTCTTTTCCAGGCTGAACAATCTTAGTTCCCTCAGCTACTTCTTGTTCTCCAGACCTTTCACAAGCTTTATTGTCCTCCTCTGGACACGGTCCAACAACTCAATGTCCTTCTTGTAGAGAGGGGCCCAAAACCAAACACAGTATATGAAGTGCTCTTGAAACCTGCTTCTTCCTATTTCCATGTTTCAGCTTCTCCTGTGCTTTCCATCATCATTCTGTGACAATTTGAAACTGCCTCCTTCTCACCCTTAAGTGTTTTACCAGTCCTGATTTTGTTTCAGTCCTGTCTTGTTTTTCAGCTTTGACCTGGCATTTTATAAGTCACCTACTTCCTCACTTATCCTCAAGTAAAATGGACTGGATAGAAGCCTTTGTGTGCATCTGCCCAAAGAAGTGAAGGTATGATCAGGGGCAATCATCTTTTTGCTGGAGCTGAGAAATGTTGTACTAACGCTCAATACTATGGTTAACTTCAAATTCTAAATTGTTGGGTCTGCTTGTTACATGTAGTACTGCTTAGCCATGGTCCTCTCAACTTTCCATTGCTGTAGAAGTACAAAGAGAGGAATGTGTCCCAAGAAAAACAGGAGACACAAATTTGATTACCAGCCATGCCCTGTGAACAACTTTCGGCTATCCCTGCTTGAGATCTTCTCCAATTTAATTAATTGCCTGATCCAAGACAAATCTTCTCGATAAACACACACTTAGGAATATCGCAGATAAATCAAGCAAGGAATTCTAAGTGATATTTCTCATTCCTTTCCTTCTGGATGCCCTACAAGCATTAATTTCCCTCTTAATTTTCTTCTCTATCTCTTTTTTTAAATTTTAATAATATTTTTCTTTCTTTAATAGGAGAAAAGTGGGCATGGTAAGAATAAAATTGTTGCATTGTTTTTCATCTTTCTCTTACTGTTGTCATAATAATATTTCATTAGTTAGTAGAAGACTTTGGCTTACCCCACAACATTTTGGAGCGTTTATTTCTGTTTATGGTTATGTTAAATTACATAGCTGTAAAGCAGTAGCTGTTGCACTTTCGCACAGTAAATGGCTTCATGAACATGCAGAGGCACGGTGTGGAGGGAATGAAAGTGAAAAAAGGAGCCAAATCTTGTACTCAGTCATGCAACGTCAATTTATAAAACTTATGTTCAGTTTTGATTCAGGCACAGAAAGATCATAAAGTAAAGTACATTTTGGTATGTGCTTTCTCTTGTTGGGTACTAGGAGTATTAAGATACAAGACCTTAAATATCTTTGTGGGTCTGTACATTCATTGTTCTGGGATTTATTTCTCCATTGCTCAGTCAAAGATGAGTTTTTGTTGGGTACAAAGGGCATTATGAATATAAATCTTTGCACTTTTAAGAGTCATCCAGATACAACAAACTATACAGATTCTGTAGAGAAACATAGAATCAGATATGCTCAGTACTGTGATATTAAGTTGTGCACTTATTCTTGGTTTTCTTTCCTAGTCTTCTTTCAGATTTTTCTGTAATAAAAATAATCTGTAGTAGCATCATCATTGTAATTACAAATTTTTAGGGCTTTCTTAACCTTACTCTGCCATTGGTAATTCTATTATAACCTTTGGTGGCTTTTTGAGCCCTTCATATCTGTTTTTTTTTATTATGGATTTTTACCTTCTATATTTGGAATTATATAGACTAATTTACTGCTAAGTGGAAACTATGGAGAGCCACAGCAAAGAGTGTTAGGGTCAAGAGACAGTTTAATTTCCCACAAGCAGAAAGATGTACAGGGCCCTAATGATGATTGTGCCCCTAAAAGGAAAGGAAGAAGGAAAAAAAGAAAACTTAAAAGAAAAGAAAAATGATAAAGAAGGAAAGGGGGAAAAGTGGAAGGAAAGGGGGACAATGAAAGAAAAAAAGAAAAAATAAACAAGGAAAAGGAAACTTAAGAAGGAAAGACAAAGAGGGAGAGGGAGAGGGAGGAAAAGAAGGGAAGAGAAGAGATGTAAGTTCTTCCTTATCCACTCATTTCTTAAAAAGATTAAACACCTAAGAATTTGTTATTATTTTACAAGGATATCTAAGTGTGAATTCAATGTTAATTATGTTTTGAGCACTTAGGGGAATTAATGACATCTATAACTTTATACTACTCATTTAATTAGGGAAGAAAATTGTTTAAATTTCTATAATTTTGCAAGCAGTAGACAATATCATATAGCCAGGGAATCTTCTATGGCTGTCCTTGATTTGATTTTCGTTTAATATCTACTAACAGCCTTGTTTCCAGTCTTCCCTACTAATTTTCTTACGTGGGAGGTCATTCACTGAAAAACAAGATCTTGAAATATAAGACTCCTACCTTCTAGGTTAGACTTACTTTAGGAATGGAAGCACGAGACAGTACTGTGAGAAACTGTAACATCTGTAAATGCAGAGCTGAACGTTCACATCATCATTTTGGGTGTCTTTGCTTTTAGGTATTGATCTTTCTTTAATCAATAGGAACAGTAAAAAAAGTCATCTCTGCCTCCATGGATGTAGCCAGCACTATACTGTAACAACATGATACACTTTCTGATAAGAGACAAAAAAGGGGACTCCAACATTTTCAAACAAACCAGAATGCTCCAAATTACTCTGCACCTGCAAGGATGAATTTGATGTACTTTGTTATCTAATATTAGCTACAGACTTAAACAATGGAATGAGATGTTGCTGTAATGAAATGTCACTAGTCTCCTTGACACCACAGAAAAGTTGGGACTATTTAGTGAACTGCAAGGGAGAGAGAAAAAAATATCTCTGGACAGACCAGACATTAGTATATTAGGTGGTGATTTTTCTACAGATGCACTAATTGCAATTTTAATTCATGCATGAAAAAAAGGAGGGAGCACAGATTTCTTCTGTCAAAATAGTTCTGAATGCTGTGAAGCTGTTAATGAGTAATGATGCCTTGGAGGAAATGTTAACATGTCTTTTTCTGTAGTGTTATTTTGCACTTCTCCCTTGTTATCTTGTAGAAAACATTGATTGTCATTCAAGCCTCAAAACAAGAATATGACAAGTATGTAGGATTTCAGAAAGAAAACACAAAATGCAAGACAAGCAAAGCCCTTAAGGTGAAAGAATTTTTTTACTCCTAAGATGTACTTAATCTGTCTAAAAAAAGTATCCGTAAAATTGTGCTTATCTTGCTACATACCTTAATGTATGTAGCACTGAATCACAAAATAACAAAATAATGAACTGTGCTGAGTGGTGACATGCCTCAGTAGCCCTATTATAACATTATGATACAATACTATTAATGCATTTTGCTGCAGTGCAGAACATTGCTCCTAATGGACATCATGTATTGTAGCAGAGATCTGTTGTGTCATCTCTCTCAGAGAAACCTTATTGCTCTCTACTACTACCTGAAAGAAGGTTGTAGTGTGTTGGGTGTTGGTCTCTTCTCCCAGGTAACAAGTAATAGGACAAGAGGAAATGGCCTCAAGTTGCACCAGGGGAGATTTAGATTGGGTATTAGAGAAATTCTTTACCGAAAGAGTGGTTAGAAGAGGCTGCCCAGGAAAATAATGGAGTCTCCTTTGCCAGAGGTGTGGTCTTTTCCAATCTGAATTGTTCTATGATTCTATGTTTTGCTGGAGTACTTAAGCACTTAATAGACTGAAGGAATACTTGGGCATGCAATTAAATCAAGATTTCACAGCCAACCAACTGAAAGATAAGAGAAATAGGGGAAATACCCACCATTTTGTGACAGTTTACTCCAAATGAAATGACATCAAATACCTGAGCAATTTTCCTAGAAATTTCTGAGAAAGACATTGGAACTTTCATAATCCTATTACTATTCAAATAGTAATCAAAGAGAAACAGCATGAAATCACTATCTTGTCTGATAAGACATTTATCTGTTTTCCTGCTTTCTTATATCAAATATGTTCTACTGAATTATACAATAACATCTGTTGAGAGTAAAAAAAGAATTTTAGGTTGGAATTCTACTACAGTAATCAAGAAGATGTCATTGATAACTTCTATAATAGGGACTGTTCATGAGCAGACACATAGTGCACGAAAGCATTGTCCTATCCAGTAACAACACCATTTTCCTGACCCACCATCAGCATCTGCATAAGAGATATGCAGTGTAAAATTAACTTGTCATAGGCAACATGTTGGTTTGTGTTAAAGAATGATGAGAATTCCGTGGTGATTGGAGCTTCCTGGTAATTACAAACTGTGTGAGATTCTCTGTAGTGGTTATGACTAAACAGGACAAATCCAGATAAAATGCATGAACCCCCCTGTTACTTTGCGATATCAGATATTCCTAAGTCTGTGTTAGTAGAATACTATTTTCCATTTTACATTATTGGATGATTGAGTTTAATGAGATTAATCTCTACTTTAAATGTTTACCATTAGAAACAGAACACAGACGGGCTGTTCTGTTATGCATTAATTTCCACATTAATGCATCAAAAGAGGAAAAGTTGATTATTTTTATTCCTGTGTTTTGCCTGTTATCCTAAGAGTGAAATTTGTTTGCTTGTTTTTTTGTTTGTTTTCATTGAATCAACATCATTACAAATGCAGTAAAGTACTTGGTGTTTGTTTCCGAGCAGTGCTCTGAGCTGGCACTGTATTACAGGTTCTAAATTGTAATTGAGGTTTATTTTAAATTTTCTATGAGAACAAGCTCTAGATTTCTTCAGCTTATTTTTGTCAGACTTAGAATAATATTTTTTACTGGGATTTTTAAGATCTACAATTTAGACACCCCCCACAAGGAAAATAATACTTCAAATAAAAGTAAATGTAACACTTTACACTGTTCCAGTTTCACATACTAAGAAAATTGCTGATGCTCCTTGAATCAACAAGCAACTAATGAAAATAAACTGATTATCAGAAAATCAATCTTTAAAGGCATCATAATACAATGGCTAAAAATTTGAAGTGACAGTGAGTGTAAATTGGAATTTCCTAGACTGCTGCTATAGAAATTATGTTATTTGTTTAATATAAGAGCAGAATATGAATTGACCTAGAAAAGACTGAGTATATTTTACATTTCACTTTTGGTCCTTTATGCAAGGATTGGGAGATTTATTCTTCTTTTTAAAATTGCCATGGTTTTGGCCACAGCTGCTACTGTAGCAATACCCAGCTATTCAGACAAAGAGGAAGAATCACATAGATATCCAAGCAAAATTTCTTGTTTGGTTGTTGCTAAATGAAGAATGAGAAATGTACATTAAGGAATGCTGTAATTATACATTTTGCATAGTTTTTCTGAAACCGTTTGCACCATTTTTAAGGCAATGTGTAACATAAAGCAGATCCCTTAGCTCCTCCAGATTCCAATTTACTTGCATGTTACTGAAATAGTTTTCTTTCACATGAATTTAGTGTTTATGAACAGACTTGAGACACTGCAGGTGGAATTACTCTGCCTAACTACAAAGCTGGCACAATATACAATTTAGCATTGCTCAGCTGGAAGACTTCTCATCCAAAGGCGTTCAGCCTGAAGAAATCTCCTCTGCCTGAACATGCTGCAGTTCCTGAAAACCCCTCATAAACAAGCATTAAAAGTTCCTAATCATAATTTAAAAAAATCATTGGTATTAATTATTGTAGTAGTATTTTTCAGAGTTATCTAGTGCTGTCAATATACATGCATAACTCAGAAGTATATCATCATTGAAAGATCAAAAAAAGACCAGAACCACATCCATAAGTAAAAATAGGTCTGGAAACAAGTAGTTTTAAGGCAATAGAAATAGAGAGGAAAAAAACCCTATTTACTCATCATAGAAAATGCCAGGGTAGCTCTTTGAAGTACCAGTATATCGTTCAATAAAGACAGAGCTGTTGAAGCCTGTGGAGATGTTGGGTTCAATGAAGTTCCCTAAATGCAGGCATCTAGAGCCACTGGAGTTGGTCCTAGTGCACTGCCTAGCATCTGTCCTCTGCTACAGGTGGCCAAAGGACTAAAATATCTCCTGCAGCACCCCGGGGAGGGCCTGGGGATGTCTAAGCACATTGAAGACCTGCATTCAGGCAGCTCAGTTGCATTTCCCATGTCTGATGTCCCAAGCTAGCATAAAATAATCACAGGGAATAAAAATATAGAATAATAGGAAGAGAACAGTAATATCCAAAGTTGATCAAAGAAGCAGCACTGTACAGGGATAGACATACCTTGCAGTTTCCTTATGCTGATTATCTACACCTGTTTTGTTGGTGAGATGTCAACATTTCATTTACGCGCTCACAATCTCACTTATCTGCTTCTGAAAGCCCTTATTTATTAAGTTACATTTTAAGTATTAAAAATAATCATACAATATGGAAAATCAGAAACAATTCTTACAGTTCTCAGAGAATGTTATCTGTCCCAGTAGCATGATATCGCTGCCTGTGTCATTTTTTCCTTAATTTCTGTTGAGTTTCATACTCTCCTACTATGTGTATGTGATCTCTATGTACCAGAGTATAAGACATGAGTTTTCATAATATCAAGGTTTTCAAATGTTTTTCTGATGCCAGATAGGATAAACGACACAGTAAAAACAGCTTGCTTTTCCAAAAAAACAAATAAAACAAACAAACAAAACATGTGTCCAAAAAGACAAATTGCTGTGAGGCCAATGAATTGGGAACTAAAAAAATTATAATTTTTAATACATCTGAGCATAACAAAATTTTGGAAAGATTCTTGCTGTAAAGCACAGTAAGATGAACATTGTCACATCACTGAAAGCTAAATTAGAAACAGATGTCTGCCCACACAAAGAAAATGATCTTATTAGTAAATGGTTCTTCTAATGAAGAAAAAAGTGAGACTTCAGCCAAAAGAAAAGAGAAGCAGTGCATAGCAGAAGGTGGACTTGAGAATTCATTGGCAAAAGTGAGGGAAGCAGTCATTTAATTTTCAATTATATTTAATTTAATCAATTCTTTAATTAAGAATAGTAATGTTATGGATATTTTGAATAATTTGATGGAAGTATGGCAAGTCCACGCCCTGTTAAAAATAAAAAATAAATCTATAATTTCTTGCTAATTTAAAACATTGTTAGTTTTCTTTTCAGAAAATTGCTGGGAGCTATTTTGAGATTTTTTTGACTAAAAATTCTGAAAATAATGTAAAAAGTTTATTTTCTTTATAAAAGCAATGTTCTTGATAAAAAATAACATGTTCTTCCACAGTTAATGGCCTCAGCTGTTGATATCTTGCTAAGATGTAGTTAGAAATGCTTTAGGGGAAAATACAAATTCACTTTCATTTAGCCACAGCTTTGCTTAAAGCTGCCTCTTCTGTACAGATTGAATTCGGTCTGAAGAACAGTGATTGTCACAATGGGAACTTCTGTAGCTTTTTTCACCAGTAGATCCCAAATTGCTTGGTAAGGAAGAGTAGAGGATGATTTACTGAATTTTAAACTCTTGCTGGGACATGTTTTTATGGCTTTGAAATAGAGAAGTCTGTTCTCAGCTGGAGCATATGAAATATTTCTTTTTTTAAGCAACAATGATAAGCTTTAACAGTTTCAAGTGTTCATTCCATAATGGAAAATCTTAAAAGCCTTTGAAAAAGCATGAATCCTTAGATGAACTGTGATGACTTGTGTCACTGGGAACATGCAAGCCCTTTTATTGTGGGGTCTTACAAGCTGGTTTAGCAAAACCAATTCCTGCACCGTGGAGAGGAATAACTCCATGTACCAGTATAGGTTAGGGGTTGGCCTGTTGGAAAGCAACTCCATGAAGAATGACCTGGGAGTCCTGGTGGATAAAAAGTTAACTGTGACCCAGCAATGTGTCTTTGTGGCCAGGATGGCCAAAGGTATTCTGGGGTGCATTAAGAAAAGTGTGGTTAGCAGGCAGAGAGAGGTTGTTCCCCCCCATCTACTCTGCCCTAGTGAGGCTATGTCTGGAGTCCTGTGTCCATTTCTGGGCTCCCCAGTTCGAGAAAGACAAGGCCACGAAGATTATAAGGGTCTGGAGCATCTCTCTCTTGAGGAGATGCTGAGTGAGCTGAGTCTGTTTAGCCTGGAGAAGAAAAAACCGGGAGGGGATTTTATCAATGCTTGTAAATATCTAAAGGGCAGGTCTCAAGAGGATGGGGCTCCCCTCTTTTCAGTGATTTCTGGCAACAGGCACAAACTGGAACACTGGCACTTTCACCTGAACATGACGAAAAACTTCGTTACTGTGAGCATGACAGAGCACTGGAAAAGGCTGCCCAGGGAGGTTGTGGAGTCTCCTCCTTTGAAGATATTCAAAACCCACATGGACTTGTTCCTGTGTCGGCTGCTCAGGGTGATCCTGCTTTAGCAGGTGGGTTGGACTGGGTGAGCTCCGGAGACCCCTTCTAATCCCCACCATTCTGTGACTCCGTAATTCCATAATTACGTGATTCTGTAACGTGAGAGGAACTAGCTGCTTAAGTGCCTGGAGCTCTAGCCCCAGAGAGATAAATTTTTGGTCGTGCTGTTGTATCCTGTCTTGACCACAAACCCCAGGTTAGCTCAGGAGCAGACAATAGCATTCCTTGCAGAGGGTTGTTGCAGTGTCTGCTGTTGCTCCCTTTTACTCCAGACTCCTGGGGACTTGCTGCACAGCTCTGAATTCCCACTGTGGCATTAAAAGTTATGCTTAGTAAAACAATATCTAAACTTAAAAATATAGGACAGCATTATTGCAGTAACAAAATATCAACATAAGTAAATGCTGTATTTTAACTTCTCCTGAGTATCTTGACCTCCAGGAGAAGGTTTTTTATTTAAATGTATATGTAGGCATATTACAGCAGATTCAATATATTGAATTTCACCACACCCAGGGTAAATGTTAGAGTATCTTGAGGAAAAGGGTGGGCAGAAAAAGGGTGAAACGGGGAATTAATTATACAACAAAATTAAAGAAGCAATGTGTCTTTTTAATCTGTCAGCTTTCAATTTTATGTCATATCCCTCATTTTTGCAGTTTATAGCTAATGTACTTCTGGACAGAAGGGCAAAAGGATTGAAGACAGTGTTAATTTCCAGGTACTGGGTCTACTACCATAGGTTAGAAATTTAACATTCATTCGTAACATTGAATTTAGTTACAAAGACAAGAAAAGGCATTGTTGGTAGGCAGGCTACGACCTTACTGTGAAGATTACAAAATGAACTATGACATCATTACGTATTTGTTATTCATCTGTCAAGAAAAAAAAAAGGGAAGAGGTAATAACAACTGAAACATTATTCAAAGTCTATTTACCTGTGCCTCAGGAGAACATGCTTAAACAGCAGGAATATAATCAGTCTCATTGAGTATCTTCACAGCAAGTTTCTTCTTAGAACTAAACAATTTTGCACAGTGTATCAGGTAGGGGAGTTCTCAAATAGGCAGCCTAGGACTGAAAAACAAGTGCACGCATGGACACCTTGTAATATGGAGCCAAATTTTATTGATTGGCTTGCTAGTACATGGAAAAAATCTTTTTAGTTCAGCAAACATTTAGACATTATTCTGTCTCTTACCTTTTTTTGTCTAGGGTATGAGCATCAGCTCAAATGTCGATACAGCTTAACTTTTCATGACAGATGTTTTGTTTTGAAATTAGTTGTTTAAGGTGAGGTAAAGTGATACCCACATGAACTGTCTGGCTAGCTGCAAATACTGCATGCACTCAGAAGGATAAGCAGGAAGGAGACTGACTTCTTTAGGTCAAAAGGGGAGAAAAGGTGAGGACATATGACTTGCAACAATTTGCAGAGGGAGAGGGCGAGCAAGACTGATGAGGAGCCTGACTGCTGTGGCGTCTGCCCTTTTGCTTCAGGACTGCAAGTCCCTGGTCCCACAAAAGAGTATAATTTTCCTAGAAAACAGTTAATTTCACTTGACCTGCCCCAAACCAATATCCAGAGGAGGGCAAAGGAAAGAAATCTGTGTGTAAGAGTTGATCCTTTATTAGTAAAGCAAGAATTTTCACCCAGATAACCCAGCAACAGTTTGCTTACTAAATCATCTTCCTTCCCTCCTATCCTTGGCAGGCTCTTCCTACTTAGCAGAGCATCTAGAGTAGTTTTAGAGGGGCTCTGCAGGCTTTTTATTAGTTTAAGCTTGTCATAGCTCCAAAACTCCTTTCTATTCTCCCTGTTTTATTCATCTTGTCTACACTTTCTCACATGAAATTGAAATTATATAGTGAGGGAGTTTCCAGCCCAGATAAAATTACTTTTTATTGAGCAGTAACCTTCACTCATCCATTATATCATATGCACCACTAGCACAAATGATCTTCCCCATTCCACTTTCCACTCCTTGAAGAAATGAATTTCTCTGGAATGAATGAAACTTTGACAGGCCATCAGTTTATATACATGGCATTTTTAAAGTGAGAACATAGAAGCTGCAAGCAATCATCTGACTCATGTGTATATTTGTGCAGCATGAAGAGGAGGTTATGAAAGAATCCAACATTTTGTTAGGTAAAAGATGGAAAAGTCAGCTAATACCACATTTTATTGCACCAGCAAACATCTTTGCCACCTCAGTTTGTAATAATAACAATAATAATTTTAGATTCCAGAGTCCCTTTCTGCTTCCCGCACAGTTTGTCACAGAATGTCAGAATTCACATATAATACCCAGAATGAAAAAAAGAAAACAACAAACCCCAAACTTTCTTCTCTTCTGATAAGATTAACTTCTTACAGGCACTACATTTTTCTCCATAAATAAATAATGATGTGACATGGAGTCTATGGGAGACTGTATCCTTCTGGATCAATATCTGGATTCTGGACAGGATATTCAACGACGTCGACGTCTCAAATAGCACTAGACATCCAATGTTGTGGCAAATGCAGTGGACCCAGTGGAGCCTTCAGAGCTGTTTATTTGACTAAATCCACCTACTTTAGGACAATCTGAATAATTCTCTAGGCTCCACTGACTGGAGTAGCTAGATTTCCATAGACTATGAGAAATTTAGACACCTTCGTGACCTTTGAATGTATACGTTACAGACAAATAAATCTAGGTGCCTGAATGTGGAATTAAATCTAGAATTGAATTCTATCTTTTGCTGAACTGAATTAGTTCTGAGAATTATTCAGACCACCAGGAAGAAACAGAGAAAGAAAAGGGGAGGGAGGAAAAAAAATGATCCATTAGGAGACAAAGCTTGTGATGAAAAACTGGAAGAAATTGGTCAGTCCGGAAAAGACTAAAAGACACAATAATAGTCTCCAAGTAGTTTTCATACAGAGGGAAGTTGTATATTATTCCCTATGTACAATGAGAATAAAAGAAGTAATTGCAGTAATGGGAAACATAATTCTCATCCTGAAAGAGGAGTTTCTAATCATATGGTTGGTGAAGTGCTGATGTACACAGCCTGGAGTGGTTGTAGAATTGCAGTCTCCAGTGCTTTTAAAGAATAGGTTAGACAAACATTTCCAGGAATCGTTTCCATCTAATTGAATGTGCCAGGGGTCATGAGCAGGGCCAGGTGAGCTTTCAGTCTCTTTAATCCCTGTTTTCACCAGTTCATCTCTTCAATCTTGAACTACTTGATGCTGAATAGGATACATCAGTAAAATATCTGCTTTAATTTTAAATTATACTTCTTCTATGGTGAAGAAGAAATACATATTCAAGACCTGACAAAAGTGATGAGTTACTGAAAGAAACAGCTTGGATAATGCCTCTACCAGAAGACTTAGCAGAAGAGGAAATGTTACCGTAAGCAGTAAGGACTGATAAGCAGCATGTGCTTTATTTATTTGTTTACAACTTCTTTTTTTTCCTAACAAGGAGGAACAGTGTTAGCAGGGTGTAATGTAATATAAAACAGATGTGCACACACCTGATCTTGTTTTACATTCACTGCTATCACTGTCACTGCTTTCCTTCCTAAGTATCCACAACAGCCACTTTTGCTCTCCTGTTGCGCTGTATTATTGCTGAGAGCTCCGATGGCTGCGCATGAGACCCTGGAGCAGGAACCTAGTAATCTCTTGTACTAACCCATGAGCTAAACTAAAGCTAAAGTTTAGTCCTTGGCAGGCACCAAGTCACATCAGAGCTGCTTGCAGCTGTCTAAGAAAGAAGGGAGGGATATTGTTGTCACAGATCTGTGCGTTTCACTTTTTAAACAAACACTGGTATAAAATTTTAAATATCGAGCTTCCAGCTTCCATAACTGTGAAGACATTTTGAGCTTAGGTTTGGCTCTGGATTGCATTTTGCCCTTGGAGGAAATTAGCACAAAGAACAAACAGTCATAACACTGAGTGCAGTAACTTTGCAGAATGAATGCTGTGGTCTCCCTACAGCTCGGCCAAGACCTGTGTTGGGAAAACTCAACTAAAGTAACCACAGCAGTTATTTTACTTCTAGAAAACATGTTGAATAACAAGGGAGACAAGATAACACAGGCTCTTGGCTGACCTCCCTCTTCTGATTACCAATTCCTTTTCAAACCCTCAAGGTTTTAGTTACTTAAAATTGTAAAAAAAATGAAGTATCCTTCTGACTGTGTAGTACTGCTAAATCAAAGTGGTTTTGTTCTTATTATAGGTCATGGTGACAGAATTATTTCCTTCATTTAACACAAAGGCTTCTTTTAAAAGCTAGGAAGATAAAGTGGAAAATTTGCAGCTTGTTGTAAACTGTGACTGTGCTATGGGAAGGAGGTGTGGGTAAAGCTGAAAGAAGAGACACTGACATCTGAGGGAAAATGGGAGAGGACAGCAGAAGAGAAAGTTATTAAGATCACAGATGGTAGGTGACTGGGATGTATGAGAAGAACAGTGCTGGGAGGAAGCAGACAATTACCTATCAATCTCCAAATGAGGGTTCACACTCACATTTTCTTTGGATGATCTTATGTGCAGCCAGTACAAGGTTATTGAACTCTATGAACCCATGGGAAACCAGCATCAGAAGGAGCCTGGATGCTTTTCAGCTCATGAGCAGAAGACAGAAACTGGGACAGGTGGCTGCTTTGTTGACATGCTCATGCTGCCTCAGGCAGGTATAGCTGGGAGGATAAAACCAAAATCAAGTGGTTTCAGTTCATTTTAAACAAAGTTAGCACATAATTTCTTTGCTAATGCTAGTATGCTCTTATCTGCTTATTCATAAAATTTGATGATTTAAAAAGTAACTGTTCATGATTCTAAATTCCATAGCTGAAAAAAACCCAGACAGTACTGATGTTAAGCAGAAGTAGTAAAATAACATAGATTTATATGAACAGCTCTCTAGGAAAAAGTAAGAAGAATTTTGTTTTTCAAATGTTAAAGTCTTGTGAGTTGCCATTGCTTCATGAGAAAATGATTATTTTCCACATGGGAAAATAAAATGACAGCATCTGTAATACAACCTTCTCAGCTGCCACTTCATCCAAATACTCTGCAGGAAGGGTGATACCTTCTGAGAATATGAGATGGGAAGGAGATCATTCTTGACCATCTTTGTTGGGATAGTCCCCAGTAGTCAGAAATCACAGCAAGTTCACAGATGAGCCATAAGACATGACACAGCTAGTGAATTAACCAGCTTCACTAGTACCTTCACTTCTTCGCCGAGAGAGTGGCTGGTCACTGGAACAGGAACCCCAGGGAAGTGGTCATGGCACCAAGCTTGTCAAAGTTCAAAGACCATTTGAACAACTCTTGTAGTGATATGGTTTAGTCCTGCAAGAAGCATGGAATTGGTCTTGAAGATCCTTAGGGATCACTTCCAACGTCAGATATTCTGTAATTCTGTGATTCATTAGGGACATTCCCAGAGGTCCACACATCCACATAACAGTGGAGACCGCTTCAGAAGTTTGAGTATTTTTAAGTAATGGCTTGTCTATAAGCATTTAAATTCTTTAGTTCGTTGATAGTCCTTCTCTGGGAAACATCTGTAATTTCAAATATCAAGAAACATATGGGGAATTGTTCCTTTATGAGAACACCACTAGAACTGGTTGTGCTTGGCAGAGAGGTTTACATACCACTTTATTATTTAGTGATGACTATTGTATTACATAAAAGCCAGCGTTATGTAAGGCAGCTTGGGCACAGTGCAAGCGCTGGCAGGGGCAGCCTCTGGCAGGCTCCCCATCTATGCAACCACTGCGCGACAGGGAGCCATTCTGCATCTGCTATTTAGATCTGCTAGCACCATGCAGCACTTCTCCCTTGGTATGTGACTTGCTCTGAATGACTCTTCAACTCTTTCCATCCCAAGCTGGTCTGCTTCCAACTTCGGTGGTAGATGCACGTATTTATCTGTAGCACTGGTTTGGAGCGGGGGTTACTGCAGTGGTCAGTACCTGTCTCCGTGGCCATAGTACCATTGTAGTCTTTGTGATCCTGGCCTGCTGTAGTGTTGCTCAATCTGGAGCCATTCACTGTGGATTTGAACTATGTTACTGACTGCTCTCAACAGCAATAGCGGCATCTCTACAATATGCCTGTTTTTTCCTCAGTATCTCCATAATGATCTCTCCAGCCCAACCATAGTGCTTATGGATGGTCTCTGATGGCCCACAGTCAGTCTGCTGTCCTTGCTTGGACAGGATTTGAAACTGATGCTGAGTGATATTCTTCCTTTCTGCAAAGCAAAGAACAAAGATGACCTTCTTTTGCTCAGCAAAAGGAGAGGATGTGTGGTTTTTCCACATAGCTACCTACCTAGCTGGGGCCTCAAGATGCCACACAAGAACTTCCCTTTAGTGAGAGAAGCTAACTTGGAGGAGTGACCCCTTCATGGATAACTGCTGTGCCAAGACTGTCAAACTCCTAGAGAAAATCATAATGCAAACCTTCCTCCTTATTGCTGGCATAGACCTGTCTGTTTCTGCAGTCAGCAGTAATGATTCATCTCACTTAACCCAAGCCATCTAGGATTTAGTCATCTAGCTGTAAAGTAGATATCCAGGTTCCTTCTGTGGTCAGTGGACAGGTAGGTCACCTCAGAATGATGACTCATCCCACTCAAGGTGGATGTTTGAAATAGATATACCAAATAGTCTTCTGGGAGTACCTATTATTCTTCACTAACCATAAAGAGAGCCTAGATAATTAGCTGCAAAATCCCCATTTAGTTGGGGAACAAATCCCCACCAGTAACAAAGTTTTGTGACTTACAGGTTTGCAAAATGTTATATCAAGGTTAGAGACAACTATGACCACTTTGTATCTTCCAAGAGCTGTGAAACAGGCTGGTGCCCAGGGGAGGAAAGATGAATACTAGTGCTCAGTCAGTCACCCTACCCTAGTACAGATGTACATGACACACAGGTTGATACAAATAACACATGTGTTTGATTCCGTAAAACCTCTCTACAAAGCAAAAATTATCTTAATAAATACATATGGTTCTGTTTCAAAACCCTAGTGCTACCTAAACTTCAGTGGAGCCTATCTGCTCTCTCAGTATTGGTAATGGTGCTGGAATCCTGCATTTGCTTTGGAGTACCAAAGTTAAAGAAAGATAAAGCTCAGTCTGAGATAATCAGATTTCAGAATACTTCCAGTTGCGTCAGGGTTTCATCATAAAAAACTGAAAAGTGTCACTATTAAACTTCATTTTGTTTTTTTTCCGGTCAGGTAGTTTAGAGAGGTAATTTAATAATTTCCTCTAGGTCCCATAGAGCTCTTCCTGAGCATCTATTCATACATTTATTTGAGACAAAATATAATAAATAAGGCAACTAACTCCTTTCTTTCAGCTTCCCCTCATCCTATCCTTGCACTCCCTGATAAAAAGCCCATCCCTAGCTTTCCTTTGAGGCCCTTTTTACATACTGAAAGGCTGCTATAAGGTTTCCCTGGACCCTTCTGTTCTCTAGGCTGAACAATGCCAACTCTCTCATCCTGTCCTCATATAGGTGCTCCAGCCCTCTGACCATCTTTGTGGCCCTCCTCTGGACTCATTTGAATAGATCCGTGTGCTTCCTGGGCTAAGGACTCCAAAACTGAATACAGTACTCCAAATAAAGAGTGTATGTTGCACTCTGTTGTGTTCTGTGATTTATTTAATTGAATTTATTAATTTCACAGGGAGACTTGATTGACTGCTACATAAGTAAAAGATCTAAGATTTACCTGAGGAGAGGATGACCGTGTACACTTCGATTCACTCACAGAGTGAACCTGTGAATGGGTTTGTTGGACAGTATTTCATTTACTTACAGATTTTTTTTTCTGCAAAATATAAAATAAAAATTATTACATCTACCTCATTGTAATTAATGTCATATATGTGATTTTCTTGGAGTTTGCTTAAAAATGTCACCCACTTAAGATGTTACAAGCAGAAACTAGTATGGTAGAAGAAATTATATAATGAGTTTTAGGAAATAATTTTGATCTTGGTTAGCAGAAGTGGCAAGCTCCATGTAGTTGTGTAGTTGCAGATATTATCACTTTCTCTGGTATTGTCATAACTGCAATGGGCTAAGGTTATCACCAAGGCGAGGTTTCTAGTTAGAGAAAATTGGGGTTTTCTTTCTGTTTTGTCCCTTTGAAATTTTGCAGTTTATTGAGACCAGTGTTATAAGCACCTTCCATGCTCACAGAAGATATCCAGTGACACACATGCAGTCAATTATTAAAGACTCAAATCATGACTTCTGAAAACTCTAGGATTGACAAACATGAATCACAGAGATGATAAAAAAAATAAGGTGGGAAGATAAATTGACAGTTGTATATGCTGATGTTTACAGAATTCAGGTTGGATGTGTGAACCCGTCTTGTTGATGTCCTGGGTCTGATGAATATTTAATACTTCAATTATTAATACCAAAGGAAAGAACTTGAGTGGAGGAAGATCAGCTCTCCTGAAAACCACTTCCTGCTTCTTTCCTACGAGGCAGTTCTCAGCTCCCACTTCATTTTTGCACCCTTTTGCACAACGTAAACATCATTTCACCAAACTCAGGTACAGTTTTTGGGAAAGCTCATAAAAGAGTCCGATTCTGAAAAGCGAAAATCAAACCCTCTTGCTATCATAACCTGCCATCACTCTATCAGTTGGCTATGCAACATCCAAGACAGCAAGTGTTTTCCTCAGTATCATGCTATAAAACTGTCTGGTGCATTGTGGCAGAGCTCTGGAATTATTTCAGTTGGTTTGAACTGAAAAACTGCACAAAATAATAAAGATGGGAGGTTTGGTACTATGTAATGTGGTTGTGCCCAGTCTGCTCTACAGGGGAATAGCTTGAGGTTGTTATCACTCAGTACCACCGGGCCTGAAAGCCCTGGAGCAGAAGACATCACAAGTACAAGTGCAGATTAACACTATAGGGGAAAGCCAAAAGGAAAAAACATGATACTACAGACCCTGGCTGACTTTGCACAGAATCATCCAATTTCAGAAATCTGCTTAGTCTTAGGAATGTACAAATGTTTGGTGTTGTCCAGAGACGTCAAAAGTTAGGTGAATTTAAACTACCACACCTGCAGACCCTGCAAGAAATTTGGCAGAAAATGTACTACATCTTGAACTTCTCTCTTCATTATGGGAAAGCCCTTCACAGCTCAGACACCCTCCGTGAGTTAAATTTTTAGGACCTCTGTTTTCAAGAACTTAGATCAAGTACTTTTCAAGAAGAGATTGACACATCACATGCAATGTGCTACTCTCAGTTATAAGTTAATTTTCATAGAATCATAGAATAACCAGGTTGGAAGAGACCCACTGGATCATCGAGTCCAACCACTCCTATCAAACACTAAATCATGCCCCGTAACACCTCGTCCACCCATGCTTTAAACACCTCTAGGGAAGGTGAATCAACCACCTCCCTGGGCAGCCTGTTCCAGTGCCCAATGACCCTCTCTGTGAAAAATTTTTTCCTAATATCCAGTCTAAATCTCTCCTGGTGGAGCTTGTGGCCATTCCCTCTCATCCTGTCCCCTGTCACTTGGGAGAAGAGGCCAGCTCCCTCCTCTCCACAACCTCCTTTCAGGTAGTTATAGAGAGCAATGAGGTCTCCTCTCAGCCTCCTCTTCTCCAGGCTAAACACCCCCAGCTCTCTCAGCCGCTCCTCATAAGGCCTGTTCTCCAGCCCCTTCACCAGCTTTATTGCTCTTTTAATTTTGTTCAGCTTTGGGTCATGAGGCTAGATGGAAGACTGTAGGCATCAATCCAGTCACCCCTATGAAATACCTCCCTTTGGCCTAAATCTACCTTAATCAAAATATTCCCTCTTTACCTAAGGGGAGAGAAAATCCACTGTAGCCCTTCACAAACAGCGTAGTTAATCAGATGACGATTCAGTGAATCATATTCACCTGATTTTTAATTTGTCTGACTTCAAATTACAGATCTTGGATTTTATTATATATTTACCTGGATTGACGAAAAGTCCTTTTATGAAAATACTGTTCATGATATTGATTCTTATGTAGACGAGGTTACTGTTTATCTTAAAAAAGTTAGAATATTCAGGTTTTTTAACTAAAAGGAATAGAAAGCACATGTTGATTGTTTTTTCCTAAATTTTCTTAAAACTATGTTTTCCAGAACCAAATCCATTATCCTTGGTGTGGTTTCACCAATATCAGTCACAGAGGGGAGGTAACAGATGCAATGTGCTCATGACTTCAGCACTTTTTCTTTTAAGGTCCCACAGACACTGCTAATCTGTTCTCTAAAAAATATGACTCCATAATTCCCAGCTCCTAGGAAAATACTCTAAATATTTTTTATATGATAAAGTCTCTTCCAAGAACAGTAGTATGGAAAGTAAGGAGTACATGGTACAATTACCTTTTATTTCTATCACTTTGCCTGCACAGTTTAACTAGTAACAGGGCTCTGGCCCAATGGTCTAAGCCTATAAAGCATTTTATATTAATTGAGTAACCTAAGCTGGCTGAAGATGTCTCTGCTCATTTCAGGGTAGGCTGGACTAGATGACCTTTAAAGGTCCCTTCCAATCCAAACTCTTCTATGATTCTATGAATTTTTAAGTGAATTAGGGGTGGAAATTCAAATCTCTTCTCTTCCAGGTACTGTGCATTGAGTGCTACCCTTGCAAATTCATAATCACTTTTGTTCTGTGTCTCTACTAGTGGAGACTAATCTCAGCTACCAGGAAGTGGATGCAATTGTCTTTATGCTCCTAATATACAATCACTTTGGTTTCACTATTCAAGAGGAAGATTGCTCCTATTGGATTTTCTCTGTGTGTGCAAGTACTGAAGTGAGTGAAATGGAAAAAAAAGAGGATATATGACTAGGAAACTGCACCAAGAGTAAGAAACAGAAATAACCTATTAGCTTTGGTAGCTGCAGGCACTTGAAAATATCTGCAATACACATAGCAACTGAATTTTGCTTACTGAAGCAAAATGCTACTACTTAGGGGGTCAAGTAAAGTGATATTGATTGAATATTGAGGAAATCTTAAAAGCAATGAAACTTCACCATTTCTATAGGATTAGGGATTAGAGAAAAACCATATCCTTTTGCAGGAAGTTCTAAATGTGAGGTAATGTCGTCTCTTTAAAGCCATGAACAAATCCTCATGCATCTCTGGATCAACGGATACTGGAATTCTTCCAGACTCAGCAATCTCTGCCACAGGGTGACAATTTCTTGTCTGCTTATTCTGGTTCTTGCTCACTGTTTTCAGCATATACCTCATCTGCACTAGCAGGGATTTCAGCGGGGTTTGATCTTGGCCTCTACTTTCTTTTCACTTTCTGTGATCTGCCTGAAAGGCAAATCACAGTTCATCATTTTCTCCATTCCAGAGCACAGACATCACTTTTTTTTCCCCCCATTTCCTAGATATTATGTGGTTTTATATTTATTTAGAAGTGGACTTTAGATCACACTGAAAGTGTTCTAAAACAAAGATTTTGTTTCATCTTGTCTCTGTCAGAGCTATAGTTCCAGATGGACAAATAAGCATTTAGAGCGATAACTCTGAAGCACAGACCTCTAAGAAATATATTTTAATAATAACCATCCTGACACCATAGGCTGTAAGAAAGTCTAAATAACGAATCTCTAAAGACAGTCTATAAACCCCATGCATTTTACTGTATCATCTGGCAAGTATAGAAAAGTTTTGATCATGTGAGATTATGAAGGTCAGTTTATTTCTGACTTTATGCTAGAGTAATAATGCAGCTATTGAAATTCCTGATAGAAAAGCTTTTGCTCCATTCCATACTAGTAGGTCTGTTCCAGAGTTATTAAAAACAAATGAAGAAATTAAAATAATATTATTAGAGACAGTTAACTTTTACATAATATGTTAATGGCAAGACTAGACCAAAAAATGACATAAAACTGCTTTATTGAACCAAATGTGCCACTTCCAAGAGCTTGTGTCAATCATAAGTAAGAGCGGTGTCCTTTGTCCTAAAACCCCGGTCCCAGGGGTAAAAAATTGTCCTTTTTCCCATTCAAGAAGACACAAAATGCTGGCTTACTCCAAGACAGTGATTTTACAAAAGAAAACAAAATTGTTATAGATGGCGGACTGACAGAAAGTTCATCTATGAAGTAAAAAAATGATCATAAATCAAGAGGAATATTTTAAACTAGTTCTATGAATGTCCAGAATAAGTTTTGTTTATGATGGATTGCAGGAGAGCTTTTAGTGCACAGATTGGTTTCTCACATGTCTGTGTAATTAATCACATCATTATCTCCTTTACATGATGTCCATGTACTTAAAATACTGCTGTACCTCTGCGAAGCATCACATGTTTTCTAGGCAGTGTAAACCAGCTTCTCTTGAGATGGGAAATAAGTAGCACTCTCCTTGTGTATATCTTCAAATTTTAGCATAATAGCATCATACATTTCTCCAGATCATTTGCCACCCTCTCAGAACAGAGGTGGGCACAACTAAGTCGTAGTCAAATTGGTGTTCCAGGAGCTCAGCTGACAGCAGTTCCTGGCTTCAGGGGCTGACTCTGGCTCCATAAATAATCCTGCTGTATTAGCAAGTGTAACAAAACCTGTTCCCTTGCCATTTGAGTCCTCACTTGCCCACCCACTCACTACCACCACCAAAACAGACAGAGCCCAAAACGCCAAGGCACGCAGCTATCGCCTGCTGCTCGCCCACAACACTCTGTGAAAGCCCTTGTAATGGTGCCATCTAGTGACAACCTGCCCCAGAAATCATAGAATCATGGAACGGTTTGGTTTGGGGGGGATCTTTAAGGGTCTTCTAGTCCAACCAACCTGTAATAAGCAGGGACGTCTTCAGCTAGATTAGGTTGCTCCGTGCCTCTTCCAACGTGATCCTGAATGTTTCCAGCTATAGGGCATCTCCTTGTAAAAAATTTCATTGTTATATCTAGCCTGAATTTACGCTCTTTGAGTTTAAAACCATTGCCCCTTGTCCTGTTGCAACAGGCCCTGTTAAAAACCTGTCACCATCTTTCTCCTGAGCACTCCAAAAATCCCAGAACACATTCATCACTAAAGCAGGCAAGCCTTGATGATGATTTGTACCTATTGAGCACAGGGATAAATGGATACACCAACATGATGACCAAGTGGCCCCAAAGAACACCTCTTCCCACTGCTAGACCTGCTTCCATCAGTTCCTCCTCCCCTCTGAAACAATTATTTCCATGTGTCAGTACTTTGTTATCATACATTAAGAACAAAAGAGACCTTATTTTTTAATTTATCAAATTTGTGAAGCTTAATACATTCAAACTATGTGCCATTTTCAGATGTGAGTGCTATATAGTCTTTAATATGTACTTACATATATAGTGTGTCCATTAGACTGGCTGCAAATGTCATACTGCACAAAGCAGTGAACATTGTGCCAAACCTATTTCACAGTGCCACAAAGAAAAAGTCTTTGTTACTTCAGGCACTGCATAAATAAACTAAAGCTGGATATTAGAAACCCTTTTTTACTGAAAGAGAGGTGAAGCACTGGAAGAGGTCACCCAGGTTAGTGGTGTAGTCACCATCCCTGCAGGTGTTAAAAAAATATGCAGCTGTGACACTTCAGGACATGGTTTAGCAGGCACAGTGGTGTTGGTCTGATGACTGGACTTGATCTTATAGGTCTTTTCTAACCTTAATGAATTTATAATCATGATCATACAGTGAGTGCAGTCACTGAGCAACCTCTGCCAGTCAGTACAGTAAGAGATGCAGCATAAACTGTAGTGCAGACAGAAGAGATACTCCAGACACTGAAGATTAAGTAGGTATATTAGATTTCAAACATTTTCAGTTTCCATTAGTTTACAAAAATATATGGTGCATCTAGAGAGCTTATGTTACCCTTCACGTTTGATCTGAAACTTTTTTATACATCACCAGAAGTCTACCATCTGCAAACACACCACTGGTAGAAATGTGTATGGTCAAAGTTCTCCAGCACTTTTTAACCTCAAGAATATCTTCCGGTTGCTTATACCTATCAGATTATTTCCATGAGATATTTACCCAGTTGTATATTTTGGGAATTTATGCAAAACAAATAAAAAGCTGAAAAAATTAACATGTTGTGGTATACATTCTTGTAAGTCCCTGGAAAATAGTCCCTTCTGCTATGGTATTACTCTGTGATCCCAGGCAAGTAATAGGGCTAATTATACCCTTTAGTTTAATAGATCTTTAGCTCTTTCTCCCCATATTAGTCCCCTAACTGTAAATCAGAGGTAAATCCATTTCTTCCTCCTTCAAGATCAACATAAAAATAAAATAGTTTGGGTTATTTTAAACAAGGTGGGGTTAGATTGATCACCTCCGAAATGCCAGCATTTGGTGGGCTACACAGTAGATATAACTATCCATATACACGTAGAAGAACAGAAGTAACGAGCCCTCAGGCAAATTTGTCTATCCAATGCACAGCATCCTATGGAAAAAAAGACCTTAGAATCATGCCTATAATAATTACATAATCTGTATGCATATGACAGAAATTGAAACTGCCTTAGTTTTGCCATAAACAAAACAAAACAAGCCTCCCCCTCCCCTCCTCTTTTCAATACTATTTGAATCTGTCTCAGTTACATGGAAACGTTATACAGAACACAATGTCTTGACACACCCGGTACAGGATATTGGTTCTCTCTGCCCTGTTATGGCTGTACTGCACACAGGGGCTGTATCTGCAGGATCTGTCTGTTTTGCAGATCACTGTGTCTGGGCTGAGAGCATTTGATTTCAGACCAATTAAATATTTTCCTGGTGTGTGGCAGGACCCATTTAAATGAGTAAAAAAGAAAGTGTTTAATAAATGTTCAAGGAACAAATGTTGTCTGGTATCTTTGAAAATAGATGTCACTAGAAAATCAAGGATAGAAGATGTTTATATTTAAACAAAACTGATCTGATGCCTTGGAATCACATACTGGAAGTTTTTCAAAGATATTAGAAGAAGATCATAATGTGTCTGTATGATTGTACGTGTTCTTCCGGCATAGTTTCAGGGAAACTTTCAGGGCCACTAAGCAAAGGGAAATCAGCAGGAGTTTTCACAACTTAAAAAGACCAAAATACTCCTCAGTAAATTATGAATCACTTAAATAAAACTGCATACTTGAGAATGCAACTTCAACAGATGAATTCCTGAAATGCAGAATGGATGTAGTTCTTAGGTTAACCCTTTCTTACTCAATACCTATCTCACATTGTGTTACAATGAAGTCACAGCAGATAATAATTGAAATGTGGTTACATTTGTTGGGGATAAAGTTTGTTATGTATTTTGGTTATGTACTTTATTGAATATGGGTCCCACTTGAGAAGTGTAGCCTAAATATTTGGGTCAAATATCTCAGAATTCTCAAAGATAATTTAGTGAAAAGAGCTCTCAGAAATGGCAACCCAAGAATTGTAGAATGGTTGAGATTAGAAGGGTCCTTTGAAGATTATCTGGTCAAACCATCCTCCTCAAGTATGGTCACCTAAAGCCAGCTGTGCAGCACCATATCCAGACAGCTCTTGAATATCTCTGAAGATGCCACCTCCCTGGACAACCTATGCCAGTAACTGATCACTCTCACAATAAAAAAAGGGGTTCTTAGTATTACCAGATGAAAAATTGTGTATTTTGATTGTTGTCCACCACCTCTTTTACCATCACTGGGCACTACCAAGAGAAGTCCCCTTCATTCCCTCTCTTCAGATATTTTTACATGCTGATAAGATTCCCATGAGCCTTCTCCAAGCTAAACAATCCCAACTCTCATCCTTTCTCATAGGAGAGATATTCCATTCCCTTAACTGGTGGCCTTTCATTGGAGTCTCTCCAGTAAGTTCATGTCTTTCTTGTGCTGGGGAGCCCAGCACTGGCTGCAGTATTCCAGAGGAAGCCTCACCAGGGCTGAGTAGAAGGGAAGTGTCAAATCCCTCAGCCTGCTGGCAACAGTTCTAGGACATTCCACGATACTGTTTGCCTTGTTTTGCCTCAAAAATGCATTGCTAGCTCATGTTTAGCTTGTTGTCTACCAGGATCCTGTGGTTCTTCTTGGCAAAGCTGCTTTTTAGCCAGCTAATTTCTTAAGCCTGTTGACATCCTTCTGAATGAGAGTGTAACCCTCCACAGTATCAACCACTCTCTGAAGTGAAGATATTTAAATATTAGAAAATATTTAATATTTTCTGGTGTTAATAAACATGAACCCGACAGCCTTAAAGTGTCCATGTATGAGCAGGGCTTGACTTGAAACAGCCATTAATGGCTTCTCTGCCAAAGGCATAATCCATTCTTCAGTTTCTTTATCTTTGCTTTGACCTCTGGCTAGTCTCTGCTACATTTTCAGTTCTTAGTCCCTCCTGATTTTAGATGCCTAGAAAACAAGAATTGTGTCTCAGGAGAAAATATATCCATTTTTTAATTTTTTTTTTATACTTTACTGGAATAAAGCCACTACATTTCCAAATTCTTCACTGAGGAAAGCAAGACATAAAAGAAAACAAAGTCACAGAGAGATAACACATCTTGACATTGTGGATAAAATATTCACCGGATCCATAGGAGATCGTGTGTCAGTTACCATTTCTAACCAAATCAGGACTGGCACTTCACTTCCCCATTAGGTGCCCTAGTGCACAGGTTACAGCTTTATTTTCTTTATTGGTAGCAATAAATAATGAAAAACTTCTTCAGAAGGAGGAACTAAGAAGGATTAACTGCTCTTCATCTATCCGAAATAGCAGAGGATTTACATATAATTCTCTAACACCTTCAGGACATTTACATAGCATTTTTCTGCTAGTATGTTTGTGAAACTGCTTCTCCTTCCTCTCCTCATCTTTTGTCCTGCAGCTACATAGACTTTACAATGAAGGCTTGTTCAAAGTGACACATTTATGTGAAAAGTTTAGGATTTGACAAAGTGCTATATTCCAAATTAAGCCATTCGCACTGGAGAAAACTGTTATCAGTGCTCCTTTTGACCTTCTCTGCTACAGAGAGCAAAAGAGGGTATAGTCACAAAGAGATTAATTTTAAAGAGCAGGTTTAAAATGAAAGCAATTGAAGAGATTAGTTTTCAATTCTGAAATAATAATAATAATAATAATAATAATAATAATAATAATAATAATAATAATAATAATAATAATAATAATAATAATAATAAAACCCAACAGAGACAGTTACTTGGGGGCTGTTATTTTGTCTAATTTATCCTTAAGAGCTCTATTCTGATCAGGATGGGTGCAAGCACAATTAGACCTGTCTTGGACAAAGCCACAACTATCGTGTATCTTATTTTGGATCTGTAATTAGAATCACAGAATTGTAGAATTGTTTGGGTTGGATGCAACCTTTACAGGTCATCTTGTCCAACCTCACAAAATAAGTAGGGACATTTCCAACTAGAAGAGATTGCTCAGAGCCCTGTTCAACCTTACCTTGAATGTTTCCAGGGATGGGGCCCCCTCTACCTCCTTGGGCAGCCTATTCCAGAGTCCCATCACCTTCATAGTAAAAAAATTCTTCCTTATACCCAGTCTAAATCTACCCTCCCTTAGTTTAAACCATTACTCCTTGTCCTTTCACAACAGACCTTGTTAAAATGTCTGTCACCATCTTTCCTGTAGGTGCCCTTTAAGTACTGATAGGCTGCTATAAAGATTCCTTTCGGCCTTGTCTTCTCCATACTGAGCAACCTCAACTCTCTCAGCCCATCAGTTCTCTACTAGCTATCTATATATGGGAAGAACTAAGGCCATAAGTAGTATATAATGCCCTTTTGAGGAAATCAGAATCATTGAAGCATATTGCATGAACTGGGGAGTCCTGGCACTAGTCCCTTGGCCCCATGGTTGCCTGTTTCACGTACTGTAACGTGGTAGCTATAGAGAATGGAAGAGGAAAATAAACAGTGACTTTAGCAAATATGCTAAACGTATTTCCGTTAATTATCTAAAAGGTAATTCTTGCCAAAACTATGGATCAGTTGAACTTTTACACCGTTTTATGTGGACACTGTATTGCGTCTATCAGCATTCTCAGCTCTGCTTCCACACTATTTTTCTTCCACATGATTATTTACAAAAGCCAGGATTTAGGAATGACTGCCAAGTTTACTTTTATAGATTTGCAAAATTTACCTTCAAGGACTGTACTGCAATTGCAGTAAAATGCAAAAGAGACAGATAATGAGAGACCTAAGCCTGTGTCATATAAATCACTTATTTTCTTCACTTTAGACCATTTTTGGAAGAAAAGTCTCTCCTAGAGAATTAGATAGAGACAGAAGAGACAAGTGTGTTTATATGTCTTATGGATAAAACCCCCAAAAGAGAATATTTTGCATTATCATTTCAGGATAAATAAATAACTAAGAATGAAAGAAAAGGAGGCTAGCAATTTTCAGAAAAAAAAATTACCGAGACAGAATGAAACTCATTAGAATATTAAAAATCTGTGAGCATAACATCTGACTTTCCATAACAGGTTGAAATATAGCTCAGTATAGCAGAATCATGGTAAACTAATAATAAAAATGCATTATTCCATTTAGACTAACAGTCTCTTTTGGCCAGAGAAAAGGGTATATAGTGCTTAACCATTTTGTTTAATCATTTTATAAGTGAAGAGCATACTTTTTTCTCTGCTTGCAACATTCATGATGTTCTTCACTGTTCCCTGTAGCTGGTTTTATGTTAAGTAAAGCCAAGTTCTCACTAATAACCACGCATTACACACTGTTTTCTAAAATTTAATGCCATGCAGAGTTATTGCTAATCAATGATAATATTACACAGGACTCAATCAATGCTGAGAGTCTATGTCCAGCATTGAGTAGTTACAGTGAGTTGAACTCTGTCTAGTTTGTCAGAAAAAATACACACTGTGATAAGGTAAACATGTGAAATAGTGATGAGAGTGGGATAAGATGGTAGCCAGTGCTGGGGCCCTTGGTGCAAATTAATGTGGACACTTAAATGGATCCTGTATGTGAGAGTAAGACAGTTAAATGTAGTTTTGTTAAAGTGCACGTCAATTTACTTTTTGTGGTGTTATCCCAAATGCAAGGAAGTAAATCAGAGACTACAGAAGGAAACATACAGAAGATAAATCAATGAGGACAATGCTGTTTGGTCCCAACTAAAATGATAAGATTTATGCTTCAGTAGGTTTTGCAGCAGCAGCTGAAATAAGCCTTCCAAAGAAAGACATACACAAATTACAAGTGGCCTCTATCTCTCCCAAGCTATAGACTGGAATTGAAAGGCCAGAAGGAGTATTATAAATTACAATGTAGATAAGACCCATATTGACTGTGACTTTTTTTGGAGTATTAACCTTTTTCTCTACCTTCTCTATGGTTCTGGATAACTTTCCTTAATCAACTGTTGTTGCAAACTTCAACAATCCATGCAATTTCATTCTCTATACCTGTTAGCAAATCATAATAAAATACAGAGCAAGTGGCTGTGCATTTTTACAAAAATTATCACCCTGACGACAGAGGCCATTTCTTTCTGACAGTTTATTTCTGAAAGTGTGATGCATTGATATACTTCAGGGATGAACTTCAGCATGTTAACAAAAGTGTTAAGCAAATAGACATTCATAGTTTGCACTTAATTATGTTCCACTCAAAATCAAATAGAAATTTTCCCGTGGCACTTCATGAGCTCTTCTTTACGAGATGCATTTGACTAACATGTTACTAAAGCCCTTGAGGATCACTGTCATATTATTGATTTTACATGATATTTATATTGTATATGAAATTATGGAATAAGGAGAGCCATAAGATGGCAAAATATGTCAGAATTCAGAGTTAGTTGTTGATCTGTTCGTGGATAAGCTCAATTGTTATTTTAAGTCTGTTTCATTTTGAAGAAATGAAGTTAAGGAAAAAATCAATAGCCAGAAATAGCTTCAGCTACGCAATGGAAACACTTTGTTTAGTCTTTGTGATAGATGTGAGTCAAGTTAAAGCAAGTATTAAAGTTTTTCTATTGACTCTCAGTCACAGACAAGTCAAATACTGGTACCTGCATTTTTTAGTTCACTTTATTATGTAAAATGAAGATGTTTTTCTCCTACCTCATGAAAGAAAAACATTCATTTTACAAAGTTCATTCACTTTTAAATGAATTAAAGGGGGGAAATGTGTTTTCATGGTACAAAATATTCTGTTTTAATGAGGAAGTACTCAAATGCATGTTATTAATTGCAAAATTGGCAGTACTTTTGATATGTCAGAATAAGCTGAGGAAAATCATGAATTACATGAATTTGTAATTATCTTATGTATAGATATTTTCTTTACAGTGATGACATGGAAGTGCTAAACCAGCCCTCGCAGAGCCACTTTTACACTTGAGTCGATACATGTCACTTTGCTTTTAAACTGAGGTGTACATATTGTATGCAGCCTGACTTTCCAGAAGCTGCCTCTGGTGGTAACAGCAACTCAGAGAATTTATCTAGAGGGGAAAAGGGCTCTAAGCTTATCGTGCAAAACCTGATCTGTAGTCAAACATGTAGTTGGTGTAATGCAAAGAACGGGAGAGGTTGTTTTGTTTATTTTCTGAATTTCTTAATCTTCTGAGACAGAAAGGAATAAAAATCCCCTGTCAACAAAGGGAAGATGGGTTAAGGTAGACTACTATAAGCTAACTCCTATCACCTGTGGAGAAATCTGGGGAGGCACAAGCATGAAGATCACGTGCAATGTCTGGGAGGATGACAGTTGGATCCTTCCTGATATTTGGGGCACTCCCCACATGGATGAGTTTCTGGTCCTGGCAGGTCTTCACCACTTCACTTAGTTGCCATGAGTGTAAGGACTGCCCTTTGAATGTGCTCCAGACAACTGCGGTTTAAGCTCCACCAGAACTGGATTTCTCTAGTGTATTTGAACAGCTGCTTGACAAAAATAAAATGCCTCTGCCAGTTTGTATTGGAGTTGGCAGGACTTTTGCATTTCCAAGCACTTAGTATCTGAAAAAGCACCTGGAATCTGAATGAGCACCATCAGAGGACAGGCAGTCATACCTCTGAGTTTCACTGTTCTGTCTGCAATAATCTAATAAACCGCAGCCTCCGGTAGCCTCTTGCCTTAGGAATCAGCATAGCACTTTCTGATAGATAAAGTTGTTTTTATACAATGTGAGTATCTACCACTGGGATAAACCTATAATTAGGATATCCACTTATGGACATTTTCCAAATATATCTAAACAGTTATGCCAATTACTGGCATAATTGTAAATGAATCAGAATAAGCATCAGCAAATGAATAAACCTGGAAGTTGTACAGTTTGCTTTGTTAATTATATTGCTCATAAAAGAGCTGACATGAGATGTCTGCTATCTGCTGACTGGTGAATGCAAGGGGTTTTTTGTGCTAATATCGAACACTATTAATAAACAGGATATTTAAATATAAAAATATTAATAGCTTCAGAGAGTGTTCAAGAATAGTTATTTTAACACCTAGAACATTTTCATTCTACTAGATTTGGAAACCAGGCATTGGTGGCAACATCTTTGCACTGTGTTAGCAGAAAATACAGGCAGTCTCTTCCTTAGTTCAAACTCTGGATCCAGTTCCAAAGAGCATTTTCTTTCAGGCTTTCAACTACCAAGGCAAGCAAGTCCTAGTATGACAGGCTGAATAAATTTAAGTTCAGACCTTTGCTGGCAATTTCTTCATGCTCAGTTAAAATAAGATTCCTGAGATCTCTATTATTTTGTGTCCCCCCTGCCTTCTGAAAGTATTTGCCCATTTTTATCAATTCTGGAATCATACGAATAAGTCTTTTAAGTAGTTATTTTCCATGAAGTTTTGCTATTGTCATTTATAAAGAAACTCATAGGAAACACGCAATATCGACAGCTAATAATATTGGATTGATGTCATAGTCCTCAGAATAACCTTCATTTTGCAGTTGACCCTTTCCCATGGTGCTAATATTTGACTAATATAATGAGCTGTGCTTGCTTCTCCACTGCCAGCTGGTTCAGTCCCACACAAGATGACAACAAATGCTGGTGAGGGGGAAGCAGCAGAGAGGAAGCGGAGACTAAAGGTCCTGCAGCCTCTTCTTTGGCGTTGCTTGCTGAGCTGTGCTGCTCAACAGCAGCAGAAGTGCTTCACAGATGCCTCTTCAATCAACTATGCAAGTGCTTATGCATCCTCTTCCTCTCAGGAGCCAGGGAAACCACCACATCTGTACCCCCTAGTAGCAAACTTATAGATCAGATAAGAAGTTTGTTAGCAACAATAAGGAGTACCAAGCTCATCATTACCTCTTTTGCCTTCTGCACGTTGCTTCTTCCCGAAAGTCCTGGGATTATGGCATGCATGGAGTTACAGCAGAAGTAGAATTAGACACATGTCTATGGATGGCTGCAAAATTTTGCTGGTTCAGAGCCTGCAGAAGCCAACTCTGCAAATGTATGTGGTAGGACACATTTCATAGTCCAGTTTGATCAATGGAATTATCCCGAAATAAATCTGGCCAATGTCTTTTTCCATCTTAATGAAGTTGTGGATGCCTCATCTCTGGAGGTGTTCAAGGTTAGGTTGGATGAGGCTCTGAGCAATCTGATCTAGTCAGAGGTGTCCCCTGGCTGTGACAGGAGGGTTGGAACTGGATGATCTTTAAGGTCCCTTCCAACACAAAACATCCTATGAGTCTGTGATTCTATGGTAGCTTTGAAAATAGAGAGAGGATAGAATAAAAAAAAAAGGGGGCTCAGAAAGTTAAAAAAAAAAAAGGTTCAAATGAACATATTTCACTTATGCAACCAGATAATTTAGAGCAAAAGACCAGCACCTGAGCATTCTTGTGTTCGATCTCTCAGGTATACTTAACTTGCAAGAACTGTCCAATAAACCAAATACGTCTCCCTTTTTTTTACATTTTTACATATCTGTTTTTTTCTGGTTCAAATTGAAAACTGTCTTTAGCCTACTAACAGAATTCCAGAAACACCCACTCTCTGCAATATCATGCTTCAGAGAGTAAAATATCTCTAATCAAAGGTTCCTGTTCTGGTTTATTTTCTTTTACTGCTCTGCTCTGCTTCTTGTATCACTCAGGAAAACCTGCATGTAAAGCATTTTGAGCAAAAAATGACATATCTTAAAAACCCTTGTAGTTTTTGGCATATCTCTTCTGCTCATTTTTTAAACAGTTGCACACAGCTCCATTAACTTGTTATGGCCATAATATCTATGATTTTACAGAGTTCCTCCCTGCTACCTACTGCCTATGATGTCTACACACTGGAGAGCTGTCCTTTGAAAGTAAGGAGCAAAGCAAGGGAAAAAAGAATTACTTAGAAATTAGGAGCTAGTGACCTAACAAAACCCCCCACAAATAAATAAATAAAGAGAAATCAGAACTCAAAGTCAGACAGAGGAGACTGTGAAATGCTTAATTTTCAACGGTGTATTATACCACAGAACCAGTGGCAAAATTCTTGCCCTCGTCACAGCAGATGCTGGATTTCACTGCTTTTGTATTCCTGAGCACAGTGAAGATGTTGTTCGGGAACAAAATCATGACTACATGAATATTCGGCTGCACTCTGTCATATAAACTGTTGTCTGCCACTGCTTAAAAGCTTTCACTCATCATTCTGAATAAAATTAAAGCAGTTAAGTGCTACAGACAAATTTCTTTGCTACTGTTGATTTGAAAAACAAGGAAGATGTATAGCCAAGATGACATTTACGTAGTACTGTTTGCATTTTGTTAATGATGATTGGGTGTAAGAGCAGCTATCCATTCTTATATTATGCCTGTTTAATGCTACTAGGACAACAGTGTTTGAAATCACTAAAAAAAGTTTACAAGTTATGGTTTTGTCTTTCAAAAGTCAAGGAATTTTTATCTTCCTCTACTGAAGAAGATCAGAAGAAAATAAATAGAAAACCCCCAGAAATTATAGATCTAAAGAAAAATTGCTTGAGTAAAGCATGAGAAAGGCAATGAAGGAGTTTACAGGGGGTAAACTGAAGATAGTAAAGCAGCTTAAAAAGAAAAGGGAAAAGAGTTAAGGGGAAAAGTTTTGGAGTGGTAAAGACAGGGAAGCTGGGGAGGGGATAGGGGGGAGCGGATTGGCCAAAATAAAAAACTGTAGAGATACAGAAGTAAAGGAAAGAGAGCTGAACTGAAGAGGGATGCAAAATGAGAGTGTTGCTGAATGGAAAAGTGGCTATGAATGTCTCAGTGAAGGAAAGGGTGCAGAACTGAAGACAAAGAAATAAAATTTACTGGGATTTCTGGAAAAAGAATATATGAGGAAATTAAATGTGGCAGATGGAATTGGAAAGAAACAGAGGAAATCAAGTGTGAATGCTGGCTTGGAAGAATTCTGACAGTACGATTGGTTGGGGAGGTGGAGCATTTCTAAAGGGATGATTTTTAGGAAATAGTAATTCTGGGGTAAAGTTAAAGAAGGAAAATAGGAATATTGAAGAAATACCTCATGTTCATCTGCTCCTTTCACTTCTCATCCCTTCTTCCTGCCACTTAGTATTATTTTCAGTTAAAGATCCTTTCACCAAAACCCCTCATACGTTTACCTTCTTTGTAAACCACCAATGGTTTTCTCTGTTCCCACCAGCCCTCTCACTCAGCTCCTTTCAGTCCCAAGGAGGCAAGAAAGCCATGCAATGATATAAAAAGCATTATTCACTTTAGCATGTATGTAGTTGAAGTGCAGGAAGCTTAAGAGCTTTGACCATAGAAGAGTCTTTCTCTGTCACTGACACAGGTTCCTGCTGGAGAAAAAATCTCTGTAGCTTCACCTCACATTTCCTACAGTTTTCCCCTTTGATTCTAGAGCATTCACAATATATAGATGTGAACTACAATGCAAAGGATAACTTATTTTGCCCCATTTGCCATTTCAATTTACTGACATCTTCTGCTTAAGGATGGCAACACCAAACATTTTGCTTTACTTTTACATAACTGTAGTTAATATTTGGAGATAAACAATAAAGATATCAAGCATATGGTGCTAGTAAAGGAGCAAAGATTGCAGGTTTTTACTGTATCTGCACAAAGAGAGGGTAATTTACTCACTGTTTTTTAAAGACGGTAGTTACAGGCTGATAGTAACAGCCTGAGAGAAACTCCTCACACTCATAGTAGTCATGGATACTCCACCCCCAGAGGTGTTCAAGGCCAGGCTAGGTGAGGCTTTGAGCAACCTGATCCAGTCTGTTATGGTTTGAGCTAAAGTAGAATAAGTTTTCTGACTTTAGCTAAGTCTTGTTTAAGTAACTTCACTTTCTGAAAGTTAACTGCATGTTTTTCATTGTTTGTCTCTAGAAGTGACAACACAGGGCATTGGTATGCAGAAAGGCCAATGCTTATACATATCCCTGTAGTAACTAAGGCCATCCTTGAGCTGGTGGAGTGCTGTAAGTCAAAGAGGTGAAGAAGATTGCACCTGCAGGGAGGGTTGGGCAGGACAGGTCAGCCCTAACTGACTAGCAGAGTATTCCATACCATATGCATCATACTTGGTATAAAACCGAGAGACCACAAGGATCTCACTCCCTTCTTCGATGCTTAACATCTAATGAGGATCTCATCTATCTATTTGCCCTTGATCCCAGGTCTATGCTATCCTGAATCCAATTCCTGAGCCCAGCTCCCTCCTGGCCTCAGACTTTTTCCCTCCTGCCTGTTCTGCAGCATCTGTGGTGATGTGTAGGCATAGAGGGGTAGGAGTGCAATTTCATATATTTGTATGTATTTTATTACTCTATTTAGTATTATTATTTCATTAAAAATGTAGTTTTAGTTTCCAGCCTGCAAGACTTTTTCCTCTCAATTCCCTTTCCCAGGAGTTGGGGGAGAGGGAGGGAATTGGGAATCCAGCTACTCAGTTTTAGCTGCCGAAATTTGCCAGATGAGGGCTAAACCTTGACATTGCCCCTGTCCATGTCTTTAAGGTCCCTTCCGACCTAAATCACTCTATGATTCTATTCTGTGATTCTATATCACTCACAACAGAAATCTACAGACTTTTAACTATATGTTTGAATTCAGTGAAAGTAAATTACTAGTGGCTTTAACACAACTGGACACTTCACGCAATATTTCTGAAAGATGTGGAAAAAGAAGCCTGATACAAGCTAACCGGCAGACTGCAGTGGAAACAGAGCCTGCAGAAAATTGAGAGTATTTTTAAACTTCTTACCACAGCCTAAATTCCATTAGCATGAGACTTGGAAGGACACATCTGTTATTCTTTAAGGATCTAAAGCAGTTGGCTGGCCTCCTAGCTCTTGAACAAAGTGTTCAGGGCTCACATGGAAACACTGTGCTGCATATAACTAATCTGTTTAATTTCAATTATTTTTTCCAAAGGAAAAAAGAAAGGAAGGAGTAATTATCAAGAAGGATCTGTGAAAGGTCTGCTGTACCTTGGGGTTTTTTTCCAAATCCATCTCCATAGGTTGGTTCATCCATCACCTAGAATTACTGGAAACAGCACAGAAATGTGGAGGTACTGCGGATAAAAAGCGCTATGTCTGAAGATTAGTCTAGCTTCCTATTCCACTGTTTGGTACAATAACAACTTTATAGAACAGATGTGAAGAAAGCTCTGTTCAAGTTCAGACAATTCACAATAAACTGATTCTAAACATTGGCCAGGCTTTTCTTTTCTGAACTCCCTTTCTGTTGGTTTGCACATGTGTATTGTAAAGGAGAACACAGGATTCCTTGCATGACATTTTGGTGTAAAAAATCTGAGTCTAAAATTTTAATAAAACCCAGGTTTGGGAGAGTAGGGGAGAAAAAGCAAGGACTGGAAGGTAGACCGTGGAGGTAATGTTATCCATAGAGACAAAACAAACATGAAGTGAAAGCAGATGCTCTTGAAGCTATCAACAAAATACTGTACCAAGAAAACCACAGAAAATAATTATAGACAGGGAAAAGTTCCCATTCACTGCTCATATGAAGGAGTTAATATTTTCAAGTCTGAATAGCTACATATCTCAGACTGAGATAGGGGCCATAAACATACGTTTGTGTCTGTATGCTGTAGAGAGAGTTGAAGTGGGTTAGTGAACTACAAAAGACTACAAGGAAAATTTACAAGAAATAGACAGAAGAAACATTTTGTGATTACGTGAGCAGACTTTACCAACTGCACTCAAAGCTCTTCAGTACTTAGGTTTTACAATATCCTTATAGCAAATACAATTTATAAAAGTAATATATAAAGGGTAAATGGAGAAAACTATCATATAAACTGCCCTGAGTTTTTCTTGCAAATCCTTACTTGAATCCCCTAATCCTTAAAATAGCTTTCATGAATTCTTTATAAAGCATGGTATTTCCATGTCTTTGCACTGCTTGTTAATATACTTGGTTGAAAGAAACAAATCTACAGAGACAAACTGAAAGTTTGGATTTGTTGTTTATGGATATCTTTTCCTTTTGCTTTTATTGAAGAGATCATGTTCCTGTTTCTAAATACTTCTTGTCACATCTGTCTTGGATTTCTTTCTTAAAGGGGAGAAAAGAAAAAGATTAGAAGTGTGTAAGTGCTTAAGAAGATGAGCTGTTCTGAGCACAGAAAGAGAAGAATTTTTGTGAGATTTAGGAAGCCTACAGTAACCTGGCTGAGACATTTTTGATGGGAGATTGTCTTTGTATCTGGTCACCCTTTGTGAAAGGTGGATAGCTTTATTGATATTTTATGGGTTTATTCCCCTCATTCAAAAGACTTAAAGACAAGAGTGGTGTTTTCTGGCCAGCTGAGTTCCAGATGACTAGTAACGCATGCTTGTCACGGAAGTATTTCACATACTACTTCAAGTAAAACCCTCCAATTATAAAAAGGCACTATAATCATATATTTAGGAACACATGTTTAAACTGACTTAATCTATTTTAAGCAAAATAAAGAACAGCTGAAAAATTTCAAGGGAGATTACACCATTTTGAATGGAGACACACTGGGTTTGGGGTAAGAAACCTTTGATTTAAAACTTAAAGTAATTACATTATGGAGAAAATTGGATTTCAACATATATGGACTTATGGACGATTGCCAGGAGATCCATTCCACTTAAGCCAACTCTGTCAGTGATTCACTGTATACCCTGAACTTAAGAGGGGTAGAGTTTCTAGGAACAAATAATTTACATCAGGCTAAATAAGGCTGAAAAAATTGGACAGGCTTGCTGGTCTGTCAAGCCTGTCAGCATCTCTATCCTATTTTTGTCTGTCTGTAACTTAATAATCAAGCCAATTGTCCTGTTTTAGCACCACCCCCAGAAACGTCAGTAGCTAAAACTGAGTAGCTTTTAGTCCCAATCCCCTCCACTCACAGGAAAAAGAAAAGGGAAATGAGAAAGACTTCAGTGTTGGAAACTAATAGTAAACAGCTTTAATGAAACAACAATAATAAAAGGAAGATAACAATGTTAATAAGAAAAATAATAAATTATATACAAGTATACAAAAATCAATTCCAGCTCCCCTGATAACCACTGCTGAAGCTGCAGGGCAGGCACAGGGAAGGTCTTGAACTGGACTCTGCGACAGGTGGGAGCTGGACTCAGGAGCTGGATCCAGGAACTTGATTCAGGAACACATGGATGGCTTCAGGGGCAGACAGATGGGCAAGGTCCTCCCTGAACATCTACCATCGAAGAAGAGAGATTGACCCTCGTGATCCATAAGCTTTTATACTGACTATGATGGGTACAGCATGGAATGCTTCATTGGCCATGCTGGGTCACCTGTCCTGTTCAACCCTCCAAGCGGGTGCAACCCTCTTCCCACTTACTCTGGGATGATCTCAGTTTACATAGGAATGGATGTGAGCAGTGGCCACTCTACACGCCAATTATCTTAGTGACAAATACCAGGCTGAAAAGTTAGAGAAAAATGTTTCACTTTAGCCCAAACCAGCACCTTGATTCAACTTAATATACTGGCTGAGTTCTGCCCTTGTGTGCTCTTCAGAAATGCTTTAGCACCAGTTCAGCAGGGGTACTGAAAAATGCCAGTGCTCACAACTGCAGAGCTACAGACTAGGAGAAGTCTGTCTAGAAAGCTGCCTGGAGGAGAGGGACCTGGGGGTGTTGGTTGACAGTGACTGAACATGAGCCAGCAGTGTGCCCAGGTGGCCAAGAAGGCCAATGGCATCTTGGCTTGTATCAGAAATAGCGTGGCCAGCAGGTCCAGGGAGGTTATTCTCCCTCTGTACTCGGCACTGGTGAGACCGCTCTTTGAATCCTGTGTTCAGTTCTGGGCCCCTCACCACAAGAAGGATGTTGAGGCTCTGGAGCGAGTCCAGAGAAGAGCAACAAAGCTGGTGAAGGGGCTGGAGAACAGGCCTTATGAGGAACAGCTGAGAGAGCTGGGGTTGTTTAGCCTGGAGAAGAGGAGGCTGAGGGGAGACCTCATTGCTCTCTATAACTACCTGAAAGGAGGTTGTGGAGAGGAGGGTGCTGGCCTCTTCTCCCAAGTGACAGGGGACAGGACGAGAGGGAATGGCCTCAAGCTCCACCAGGGCAGATTTAGCCTGGACATTAGGAAAAAATTTTTCATGGAAAGGGTCATTGGGCACTGGAACAGGCTGCCCAGGGAGGTGGTTGAGTCACCGTCCCTGGAGGTGTTTAAGGCACAGGTGGATGAGTTGTTAAGGGGCATGGTTTAGTGTTTGATAGGAATGGTTGGACTCCATGATCCAGTGGGTCTCTTCCAACCTGGTTATTCTATGATTCTATGAACTGATTCTGGCCCTGTACTCGGAGCACTCTGGCATCTCAAAGCATGCAGGCTGTAACTTGGGAGTGCAGCTCAAACATGGCACATATGCAAGCTGCCTTTAATCCCACAGCTCTGGCTAGGCAGTTCCTGCAGAACTCACCTTCCAGACCATTTCTCTGCACCACTACTCAAGATAACTCTGACTATATTTTAGAGGAAAAGTGAATAATATCTTGGATTTAATTTCATCTCCTATTTCTAGAAAAGGAAGGGTGGGAAGCAGTATGTAGGGAAGGCTTGAGAAACTTTAAATTATTTCATTACATTGTATCACACAAGGGATTTTATTGTTTAGGAGGGGATGAATAAGCACTTGCTCAAAATATAGAAATATTGACCTTTGAGTTCAGCAGATCTGGTGGTGGCAGAACTACTTGCCAAATAGTAGAAAATGAATTAAACAAAAGCCATTGATGTATTTTTCATCTTCAGACTCATATTCTGGACCTTGTGAAGAAATGTAGCCACTGAGGATAAAATAGCATCAATCTAATAATATTTTCCCTCTTGCATTTGTGCCTTCCATCTGTTCACATTTCCTGGGTAACACGTTCATCTCAGCAATGATTAGTTGAAGATCCATACAGACTGCACACCTCTTACAACACTCATTTTTAGCAGTGGACAGAATTTCTGAGTAATTTGTTATTATTTTCATGTGAATGTTGACCTCTGCATCAGCAAAAAATGAGCTCTATTATCTTTACATGAACTGTGCCTTTTCCTTTTTGCTCAAGACCAGAGAGAAAGGAGGCTGCCATCAAAAAGCCACTAATCTAGAGAAGAGTTCTTTCTCTTGTCATCAGGCTGGTAGATTCTTGTGCAGCTCAAATGCGCTCTTTTTATGTCACAGTAGTGTGCTATCGTGAAAAAGCAGGCTGGCTTCATTGACTTCTGCTTGAAAATAATGTTCTCCCATTTTTCAAAAGAAATTTTGACATCAACATTTTAAAGATTTTCCATTTCACAATTAAACTAAGACATTTAGAAACGGCATTTCCTGAACTTCATGCTTTGTCCCAACATAGTTCTCACAGGTTTTGATCAGAGAATTTGCCTTGAATCTGAGAATTGCTTGGCGAAATAGAAAGAAATGGAGATATGACACACAGACAGGGTCTGCAACAATTAGGTAATCCCATAAGGATTTTATAGGCCCATGGAGAGCACAGGAGTAAGTCTGTATATTTGCATGTTTGAACAGAATGTGAAAGCACAAGAAATGTGGACTCTGTAACTAAGGCCCTCATTTAGCTGTGAGAGAGCAGGCAGGAATCTGAAACTTTCTTCAAGGTGTAATTTGTATCCTTTGATCATCAAGTTACTTGTTTTGTCATAATCTTGACTACTTTAGCAAAAACTCTTTACTAGAAAATCTGTCATTCTTTTTCATTGGCATTGTTTTATTCATGCTGGATTTGAGAAATGGGCATTTTCCCGTTGCAGAGAAGCTTCCTGGCAAGTAGAGTTACCATGCCTCCTCCATGACACTTTCGTTATCCTTCGGGTGCATTTGCATGCTGGTAAATGAAATGTGGCTCTAGAGTCAAGGACCTTTCTTCTGCTCCTTCCACTCCATCATTCTCTTTGCCCAAGAGAAATACAGACTTACTCACTTTGCAAAGTGCCTTGAGATGGGTTACTGGCAATCCCTTCATGAAAGTCAGCTACAGAGCCATCCACTTCACTCCCAGTTGGCTAGATTCATACCACTGTTCACATAAATGCAAAATTTTTTGCGCTTCATTCAAGGCCACTTAATTCCTATATTATGTTATCAAGGAACTTTGTCTCACACCATCATAAAAATGTGATTACAGCTTTAGAATGTTTTTTTTTTTTAGAAACTAATCTCTGTGTTCATAGCAAATCAAAACAGAATGTAATCAAATCAATTTGCTTTTGACAGATGTTTAAAGCAATTTTGTGCTACATGGCTTCCTTCTGTCTGGTTTCTACAGTGCCGGACTACATTACTTACATTTTGAGTTGACCAAATATGGAGTGGATTGTTTGTGATTTGATATTCCTCTTATACACTACTGTTCCTTTACTTCTACCATTTGTATGGTGAGTTTAATGCTTGCAAAATATGGTGCTCAGGTAGAAATAAAAAGTTAAGTCATCTGTTTATAAACTGGGAAAAGCACACTAACTTCCTCTATTACCTTACTAAATTGCCTTAACACTAATATGGCTCCAGTAGCAAAATTAAAATATCCTTGAGGATGCGTTTAACTTTAAACAAGTGAGCTGCCCTATTATAAGTCTTGAAATCAATTATACTAATTCTGTTCAAAATCAAAAGAGTTGAAATACTCTTTCAGACTGATGCTCTACTGCCCACTTCTGGAAGTAGGAAAGTAATTCATCCTCAGAATCCATTCTACTCATGACTTCCCTGATGAGCCTTTGCAGTTGACTCTGAGGCAGACAGTTGTTGCACCAAGAGCCAGAGTCCACTAGTTAATCATGATCTGCATTCAAAATCATTCTGGACAAAATTTGAGCCAGTTTTCTGGAAGACTCCATATTTTCCATCTGACTGGTAAATATACTTTCTCACCCTTACTATTGGCCATAAAATGAATTTTCACATTCCTAATCTACGTCAGACTGCAAGTAACATGAAGAAAAAGTACATAACATGTATTACAAGTAGTAGGCACACTAGCAAATATCTCAAGCTTCTTCTCAAGCTTTTATGTCAATCATAAGCTGAAGCATCCCATGAAGCATCTAAGGAATGTAAGTTTGGCTAATACATGAAAAAAAAAAAGCCTTAATAAAATGAAATAGAATATCTTGAATAGCCTTGATAGCACTATTCTTGCTCTTAACAGCTAGTTATGCTCCTTGCAAATGCTGAGTGTTAGATCTTCCCTAAAGTCTCACTGCCTTGGGGGACAGTGTCTCTTTCCCAGGGTTATACTTATTAATTTTCAATTTGCTCTCTGTCTCTGTTTAGGACCTTCTTAATAAATTTTTCCAAGATAAATCCATGGTGGGGACAGCTTCCCTAAAGAGGTGTAAATGCAAACTAGTTGTTGATACGATTTTATTTCTCTGTGTACACATGTCCTTGGAGTTCCTTGGTGTCAACTCCTTTCTATCTTTTCCTGGTCCCTTTCCCTCACTTCAAAGGCATCCACAGAATTTTTTATTTTAGTGCCCAAGGATTTAACATAGATACTGTCAGTAACTGGGAATTTAATTATTTCTGATAGTATTAGCAGCAAGCATTCACATTTGGGAGAAGAGCTCATCTGATCTGTATGGAACCTGTTTCTCTGAAAAAGCTCTACAGTCATAGCGCTACACTGTACTGGTGTATACTACAAGCAATGAATATGCAACAGCAGTATTATTCAGGAATCACTGTTGATGGTAATAACCTTTTTTCCCCAAAAAATTAATCAGAAAATATGTAAGTCAGCATATTTAAATAATGCAGTGAAATCAGAGCACAGCATGAATAATATTTAAATTAAATCTGACAACAAGAAATATAAAAAAGAGTATTCACAGTAATGGAAATAAAGAATTTTGAAAATTACATTTTTCTGAAAGAAGAAATAATTTAAAGACCTGTTTCAGTAAGATAATTTATGGAATCACCTTGTCAGCAAATAAAAATCTTCATTAGACTAGTGAGACCTCTATAATATGAGAAGGAGAATAAATGAAAGCAAGAAGTATATATATTTTTTTTGCTTTGCAGAAAGGTACAGAAACCAAAGCAGGCAGACTGTTTTCATGAAAGACATCTCACTTTTTATAGCTGAAATCTGGATGTCACTAAAAACGCTTTAAGGCTAAAAGGTCTTTTTAAATGTGTTTATGAACTTAAGCACATCTCAGCCTAAGCAGCTGGATAACAAGGAACTCAAGTTAACATTTCTTTGTCATGGATCTCTCAGTGGAGGGGTACATAAATGTAAATGCTGTGACAGAACTTGCTTTGGGTGAGTGATAAGAAATATATTTAGGGAAAGGTAGTTGTTTTATATTTCACTGCTGCTGTTGAAATACACTCAGGATACTTGAATTTTGCACATTGCAAGACAATTTCTAGACAGAAGGGGCAGTGGATCAGAGCTTCAGTCAGCTTAGCTCTAACTTTTAAGTCTTTAAAATGTCTTTAAAAGTCCAAAGGCCAGTGCCCTCCCTCTCTGTCTCACAGAATTATAGATTGAGTTGGGGTTGGGAAAGACCTTAAAGATCATTCGGTTCCAACACTCCACTGCTATGGATACGGACACCTTCCACTGGATTGGATTGCTCAAAGCCTCATCCAGCCTTGCCTTGAACACCTCCAGGGATGGGGAATTCATGACTTCTTTGGACAACCACTTCCATTGCTTCACCACCTTCACAGAAATAATTTTTTCCTCGTATCTCATTTAAATATTCTCTCTTTCAGTTTAATATTCATTACCTCTTGTCCTTTTCCTGATAAAAATCACCTCCCCATCTAAGTATTGGAGGGGCTGCTAGAAGGTCTCCTTGGAGTCTTCCTTCTCTAGGCTGAATAAGCCCATCTCTCTCAGCCTGTCCTCCTATGGAAGGTGTTCCAGCCTTCTGATCACTGTCATGGCCCTCCTCTGGACTCACTCAAACAGATCCATATCCTTCCCATGCTAAGGACTCCAGAACTGAATGCAGTGCTCCAGATGAGATCTCACAGGAGTGGAGGGGCGGAATCACCTCTCTTGACCAATTCTTTGGATGCAGCCTGGGCTATGGTCGGTTCTCTGGGCTGCAATCACACATTGCTGGCTCATGTTGAGCCTCTCACCCCCCAGCATGCCCAAGTCTTCTTCAGGGCTACTCTCAATCCATTCTCCACCAATCCTGTGTTTGGGCTTGGTATTGCCCTGACCCAGGTCCAGGACCTCGCACTTGGTTTTCTTAAACTTCATGATTTCACATAGGCCCAACTCTCAAGCCTGTCAAGGTCCCTCTGGATGGCATCCCTTCTCTCCAGCATGCTGACTGCATCACACAGCTTGGTATCATCAACAAACTCGCTGAGGATGTACTCAATCCCACTGTCCATATCTCTGACAAAGACATTAAACAGCACTGATCCCAACTAGTCTGAGGAACACCACTTGTTACCAGTCTCTGTCTGAAAATTGAGTTGTTGCCTGTAACTCTTTGAATGCTACCATCCAGCCAATTCTTCATACACCAAGAGATTCATCCATCAAATCTATGTCTGTCCAATTTAGAGACAAGAACGTAATGCAGGACAGTGTTGAATGCTTTGCACAAATCCAGGTAGATGATGTCAGTTATGCTTCCCTTATTCCTCAATACTGTAGCTCCGTTGTAAAAGGCCAAATTAGTCACGTATGATTTGCCTTTAGTGATGCCTTATTGGCTGTCACCAATTTCCTCATTTTCCATGTGCCTTCCCTGATGTGATATCATCAGTTATATTTTGTATTTAAGTGAATAGCATGGTCTTTGGGCAACAGAGTTTTACTCTGATAAATAAAAAGAATCCCTCGCTTCCAGCTGATTTAGAGTATCTGCCTTCAATTCTGTTGTTTATAGGTGTATTCCTGAGCACTGTCAGAAATGATTCTCAGTATTCCCTGACCATGCATGCCTTCTGAATCTTCTCATAGGGACCTTTCAAAAAGCCCTTTCTAATGTACAACTTCATCCTGAAATTCTCCATTGTCTGCTGCAATACAAATATGTCTTTTTGGCACTTAGCAGTTATTGTGAATAGCAACTGATTTCTTCCATTCTTCTGTTTGGTCTTACATAAATATCAAGATGTGACAGTAGGGATGAGGAAGGTGTCACCACAGCTTCATTCTGGCATGAGAGGGTATGGGGAAGTAACAGCCCTTTCATTCCAGTATAAGCTGCTCAATTAAATCAATCGCTGATCATAGACAAAGACACTTTGGACTCACAGATGGGAACAACGCCATCCACGCAGATGGGCATGAGCATCCAGCATCAGGGAACATTGTACTATCACTGAATATCTCTGTTGACGCCTGGCCAGAAATGTCAAAAAAACAGGTGCTGATCCTTATCTTCTATGCCCACAATTCAAGGGAATGCACTACCGGTCATTAGTCCAACACTCATCTCAGAAGTCCCTGGAGAAAAATAAAAAGGTTTTAATAAGTAGGTTTAAAACAAGCTGTGTGTTTTGAAATGTATTTTTACTTTTAGAAATTTTAGAAGAGAAAGAAAGCCAGATTGTGTGAGGCTCTGAGCAACCTCATCCATTGGAAGTTGTCCTTGCCCATGGTTGGGGTTGGATGATCTTTAATGTCCTTTCTAACCCAAACCATTTTATATATCTATAATTTCATGAGAACATGAGAATAAACTTCTGGGAAAATAAATAGTTCTCCTGAAGCCAGTGATCTTATTGCCCACTGTAAAATTCTAATCATTTTAAAGGGACCAAAGACTGCATATTGCCAAAGACAATCCTATCAGATTTACAAACTTAATCATGCTGTAGGAGGCACAGCATAATGAAGGAATATATTAAAGAGAAAGGCATTAAAAAGATGGTGGGAATTAATTATATGCTCTTTAAGGGAATGGTCAAGATATCTGTGAAATCACAGATCTACTTGACAGGTTTCACTGTAATCATGGAAGAGCACAGCTCAGAGCTGTATTCTGAAGACTGCACGTTCTCGTACCAATGTTTCCAAATGCTTTAAAAGATATAGGCTCTCTGGGTCTCGTTTGCTCACTTTGGTCCCACTTCACTCTTATCTGTTGCACGAACATCTACCTAATGAAAGGGGAAGGTGCTCTGAGTAATATGAGCACTTTCGGAGAGGGGTCCTAATTGTTGGCTGCCTTCAAGTGAGAAAGAGAAGACAAGAGAAAAGGTAGAAACTAAAAGGCATAAAAGGTATGAGGGAATTAATGCAAGTTTAAAAATGTAAAAGTAGTAGTAGTAGTGCATGGGAGAAGTTTGAGAACTTTTGAATAATTTCATTACATTGTACTACAGAGGGTATGTTATTGTTTAGGAGAGGATGAATAAGCTCTTGCTCAAGGAATACAACGATTGACCTTTGAGGTCAGCAGATCTGGTGGTGGCATAACTACTTGTCATATGGTAGAAAATGAATTAATCAAATGCTGTCAATGTATTTTTCATCTTCAAACTCATATTCTGAACCTTATGGAAGAACAGAAATGGTGCCACTGAGAACAAAATAGCACCAACCTAATAATATCTTCTCTCTTGTATTTGCGTTCTCCATCTGTTCGTATTTCCTGGATGACAGGTTCATGTCAGGAATGTTTAGTTGACGAACCATCCAGACTGCATTAATCTGTAAATGCTGACTTCTGCAGCAGCAAAAGTTTTTGCATTGCTATCATTACATGAACTATGCCTTGTCCATTTTTGCTTAAAAGCAGAGAAAGAGAAGTCTGTACTCAAAAAGACACTGATTTAGAGGAAAGTTCTTTCTCTGTCCTCAAGCCTGTCAATTCTCACATACACTGAGCATGCTCTCATCATATTAGTGTGTTACCATGAAAAAACAGGCTTGCTTGCTTGGCTTCCCCCTTAGAAAGAGATTATTCTCCCATTCATTAGAAGGAACTTGCTTTGTTAAAGAAGGAAATTATATTCAGCAAATGGAGAGTTGATGGACAAGAAAGGAAAAAGGAGGAATAAAAGAAAATGTTATTTTGTGGAGGAAAAAAAACGCAGCAGTTTCATTCCACCTTATCCAGTCTTTTACATCTCATATCATGCTACTCAGTATCAAGTTTACTTTCTTCTGACTCAACAAGAAAGTTTAAAATATCTAATTTTGCAGAAAAAAAAAGCAACCAGTTCTGTTAGCTCTGTGTTTGTGGACAATAGGTATACCTATCTTATTTTACAAATCAGATGTACAAAATCTTTAATGCCTATGTCAGCCTCCATGGGGATTTTATGGACACTGACATACTTCAGTATACTCTGAACTGATATTTCTGTACTGTACAGATCCAAAGATTCATAAAATCATAGAATGTTTGAGTTGCAGGGGACCTTAAAGATCATCCAGTTTGAAGCCCCCTGTCATGGGGGCAGGGACATCTTCCACTGGATTACATTCCTCAAAGCCTCATCCAACCTGACCTTAAACACCTCCAGGGATGGCCTATCCACAACTTCTCTGAGCAATATATTTCAGTGTCTCATCAGCCCCACAGTGAAAATTTTTTTCATACTATCTAATCTAAATCTTCCTTCTTTCAATTTAAACTCTTCCCCCTCATCTTATCCCTGCACTCCCTGGTAAGAAGCCCCTCCTCAGCTTTCCTATGGGAAAAAAACACACTGCCTCTTTTACAGGCTTTTTTCTTTCTTCCACTATGTTTATAATCGTGGACCCAATCCCTGTCTTTTTGTTTTGTTCCCTCTTTTAAGAAAGTATTTTTTTCTGTGGATGCATAAACATTTGAGATGTTAAAAAATCTCTGTAGTATATCAAATCAGTTACTTTGATTTGAATGGACTCCTTACAAGTTTTTGTGCTGACCTATATCTGAATGGGTTTGACTTTTGGAAAGTTTTAGCTGTGTGAACTCTAAATTCATGATAGAATTCACAGAGAGCAATAGGAATTAGAGTCCATTTCCTCCTAGGTGTAAACAAGGTATCAGATACAAAGTGCCAGTTCTTGTAAGGAGACAAAAAGTCTTCCAGTCAATCTTTTTGAATAGAAGTTCAACATTTGCTTTCTGTTTGTAAATATTCTCCACTTGCGCAGTTCTCATATCAATGAAAATCCCTCTAAGGCAAATAAACTTCTTGACAAAGTGCCTAAGGATTTAGATCCAGTACTTAATATACCAAATGTCTTTGATTTAGACACTAGATAAGACATTAGTTGCTTTAGCAGAAAGCTGAGATGCAGTGAGATTCACTAACAATTCTCTGGGAAGATTTTATTTCCATCTGTTGTTCAATTCAGTGAAAAATATTACTTGGATATGGTATGGAAAGATGAAATTTGTTTCAAAGCAGAAATTCACCATGATGCTGTGTAGAAACAGAAAAAAAAAGGTCAAAGTGTTTTTATCTAAACACTTTCAATTTTGAAAACAAACACTTTTTTTTCTGCAAAAATCCAAACCAAAGATTATTTGATAAAATAAAATCTGTAAAAAAAATAATTTGGAAAAAAATCGTAATCCATGCACAGGCTGATTATAAAAAGACAAAATTTTATTAAAGGAATTGAATCAACAATGATATGGACATTTTGGAAAGCCCTTGTAATTTGAAGGAGAGCAGGATGTACAACTATCCTGCTTATTAAGGCTGCTTTCTTTGTGCAGCAATTAGACTATTCCTCCTGTGTTTCACAAAAAATAAATGCTCAATTAGCTAATCAATCTTTATAACATGCTCAGTTGTTTCTATTAACTTCTTTCATGAAAGCATACTTTATTATTAAAGAGCAGCAGTTGCTATTGAAGAACACCAGTTTTCTGTGAACTGTTTTTCATAAGAACAGTTCTTTGTTTCACCATTTTGTCCCTACGCACCAGATTTTCAACTCTATCATTACAATTGTCAAGCAATAAAAGTTAGGAACCATGTCATCTTCCTCTGTTGAGAGGTGATTACATCTCTGTAGGTGTGATTCTTGTCAGTTAATTCTAACTAAATCAGTTTAATTTCTGGCACAAACCACCTATCTTAGTGTTCCTTATATTCAATAAAGAGACATGGACATCCCTCAGGGACATTTATTAAGTCTCTCTTGCGTGGTTTATTTTAAGTGAGATTTTTTCCAGCCATAATTTATTAAAGGAGGTTATATCAACTAACTTCTGTGCGATTTTGGTTGTGGATAGTTCAAGTTAGAGGTGAACAGTTCAACTGTAAACATGCAACAGATTGAACATTAAAAGATTTTGAATACACACTTGCAAATGTTGTCCCCAAAACAGGAACTGCACACACAACAGGAATGACGGCTCCAGTTGGAGATAGTTTTGCTCCATACTTTGCAAAAAATAATAGAATAAATGTTACTGATTTCAAAATTTGATAGAATAGGCTAACCAGCTTGTACCAGAGAAAGAAAAGAGACTTATAGATCAGGAGACTCTTTCCTTTGTGAATTGTAGAGAGGTTTTGATTAACATCTCAAGTTCACCAGTATGTGTGATACAAATATTTTTCTTTTACTTAAGCATATTTATTTTTAGCAAGAAGGCCCTTACTGGATTTGCTTTCATCTCTCATACTGTTACAATTATCTCACAGGTGCAATGGGTAGTCACAAATAAAGACGGGAAGGTTATTCAGGCAGAATGCAGTCTGATAATACGTGTATTCAAATGTGAGATCAACTTCTTTTAAAACTTAATTTTGAATGCCTAGCATGGATGCCCCATCCATGGAGGTGTTGAACACAAGGTTGGATGAGGCTCTGAGCAACCTGATCCAGTGGAAAGTTTAGAACTGGATGATTTTTAAGATCCCTTCCAACCCAAACCATTCTATGATTCTATAAGTCTGTGATCCTATGAACTGTGTTATATATGAGGACAGTAAAAAGAGCTAGGGAGACTATATCTGTTGTAACTCTATTTTCTGATTTTTTTTATTTGAAGCAGTTCTACTAGAGGATAATTAAAAACATAGCAAATCAATTTTTGGACACACAACCCCCAAATAATTTTCAAGATTTTTGAGCTGGTATCACGCACTTCAGTTTGGTCAGGAAAGATCTGCCTGATTTAATTTGCCATATTTCTAACATGCAAAACCTCAGAGTGTTTTATTGCCTCACTGAAAGTATTTTCCATGGAGTGAGAAGTAAAACCCTCACTAAAATTGCAGAAGGCTGAAAGTTTAGTGAGTAAAGTATGCTACAGTGATTCACAGGTAGCTTTCTACACTTTACTTAATCAGATGCATTGGGAATCTACTTAATTGCACATTATGCCAGGGAACTAATTTGGCCTAAGGCAGCGAATGGCATTGACTGCTGAGTAATGAGGATACTTCTGACAAATATTTCTGTTTCATAGATATCATTTGCCAAGGTCCAACAACTTAGGTTGTGCTTAAGCTCATGACAAATGAACACAATATTCTACACTCTCCATTTTCTATCACAGAAGTAGCTAAATAAAAAAGTAAAAATAAACAATTCAGATGGAATAAAATTATTTTATAGGTCTGTGTTTATACATTACTGTATATTAGTTTGAGTAATTCCCAGCTTTAAATTGCACCTAAGTCTGTTAGAGACTGTTAAACCATTATTTGTGGCTGGATGCCAGCTATATCTATCAGCAGTCCAAAAATGTACAGTTGACAATGAGTCATAAATAAGAGATTAATTATTGCAGTAGATGGAAGTTATATTGCTGATTCGGATATTTTGTATCCACTTCACTAAGATAATTTGCATATGTTCTGCCCTCTTATAATTTGTAAAAAGATTTGATTAGAAAAAGGAGTCTAAGAACATTAATGGCTCAAGGGAAGAGGGAGACACATGGGAAGGACGCATGATGGTGCTTGGCTGAAGCCTCAGAACAGAGGATAACAGCCTTTAGTGCCAGAGTGAAAGAGACTGTACGAGTCAGAAAGGGTGACAGGATCAGTGCCTTCAGAAATAGAACAATAGACATTATATTTAGAAGCTCAAAGGCCAACCATGAAAATGCCTAATTGGCTTATACTCTTGATTTAAGCTCTGTTCCCTCATTCTGCATTTTATTGTTTTTTATTCAAGTTACTGAGAATTTTGCCAATGCTCCCTGTGGAATAATTATGTTTACCAGAAAAGCATTTTCAGATATTAATAGAATTTATAACAGTATAAAAAATTGCATGCATATTATGGATGAAATAGGTATCGCATATTCAAGGTAATATATATGTGTCAAATTGCAGAACTATACGAAAAAAAAATTAATGATAAGTCTTGGCTTCTTTACCTAGGTCTGTCCCATTAACTTTAATATCCTAAAGAAATGTTCAGAACTACAGTACCATCCGATGCCCTAGTGAATATCAGCAGCTTCAGAAGTTTAGCCATCTTTTTTCAAGGTAAAGCTGAAATTCCTGAAGAGACAGTTGTCAATTTCTTTTTAAGCATGTATGGGAAATGAGAAAGATTCTGCCCTAACCTATTTATTCTAGACATATGATGCTATGGGTTCTTTTAACTGACTGCAAGGCAAGTGCACTCTGAGTTGATTAGTTAGCTCCAGGATCCCTATATAGCCAAAGCGAAAAAATAGTCACTTTTAGGTCTATTTTCCTCTTAAGAGTCTCTTAAACAAGTGTAGACATCTCCTTTTTTGTGACTTAGGTCATGCTTCAGAACTGCCTGTTTCCCTTCGCAAATGAGTATGGATGACCCAACCAGATTTAGATATCTGCACTGGGTCAGATGAATCTTGCTGTGTGACTCCAGATTTCTAGTGGAACTACAGATAATCATCCTAATGGGGCTGTAAATCAGTTGAAATAGTGAAGCAGTCCTTTCACAACCTTCAGAGCTGCTGCAAGAGGGGCCTGCAGAGTCAGGAAAGACATGGGTCAATTTTGAGATATCGTGACAGGGAGTCTTTGAGATATCGAGACTGGAAGTCTAGAAAATGAGATCTTCAGGAAAAGCTTAGAGAAATGGAGTTTTTGCTTAGTTTAAGAAACAGAATAATTAAGGAAAATACAAAATTACATTCTCTTTATTTCTTGAGTATGCAAACAAACTTGTCTTCAAGTCTACTGGGAATGAGGAAAGAAATAAAATGTTAAAACTTCAAATTGAGGTTATATTAGAAATTTAGATTGCATATTAGAGAAATTTCTAAGAGAAAATATGTTTAAGCAGAGAAACAGAATACTCATTCTACGTATGTTGTATTGGAGAGGAGAGAATCCCAGGCCTTCAACAGTAGTTACAGCTTTATTTTTATGTCTGAATCTTAAGTGAGTAGCTTTTAAAAATCTTAATTCAGTTGGAGTTCTATGGCTTTGTGGCTGACCTCAGAGAAATAAGTTATTAGTGAAGAAATAACTTCTATTCATTCTACTCTTTGAAAAGAAAATGCAACAAACAGGGACTAGATGGAGAAAAGAAACATCCAAGAAGTACGGAACAATTTCTTTGGCCAGAAACTCTGCTGAACAAAGGGGACAGCCCCAGAGGGGCATGGGGAGCAAAGGAATTCCTGCAGAAAAACCGCATTGTCTTTCCCACTAGCTGACCACATCTGACAGCCTGCAAAAACACAAGTTGAGGGTTTATGTCTGCCTATAATTTTTTACTGCATATCCATTCTGAAGAAGTTTTTTTTTCACTCAGTCTGGAATTTTTCATTAGATTTGCAGAGTTTTCTAAATAATGTCGACTATGGTCTTATATGGACCAAGGCTACTATACAGTGTTTAAATATCATACAGCTAAAATCAACAATATTAGATTTACAAAGAAGATTATAAATAATAGAGTAAAAAAATCTTTAAATCCTTATTTTACTATCTATCACATGAAAATAAGAAAGGAACTAACTAGAAAGCTGACTGAACACAAGGAAAAACAACTTAGCACATAAATTATCCCATTACTTTTCAGATGATCACAGAATTCATGTTATTTCATTGATTTTACCTTCTGTTGTTACTAATAAACAAAAAATTCCCTAGGAAAAAGCCATTGTTTTTCTACTGGTGTTCAGCAGATCTTTCTTTCTCACTCTCTTTTTCACTGAAGTGCTGACAGTTAAAGACATATTTGGTTGGCTGTTAGACAATCTATAAATTTGGCCTCTTTACTGATAGAAGACAGTAATTTCCTATACATTATACTCTGGACAGTGGGAAAAAGCCCACTGTAATGTTCCCATGTTTTTTCTGAAGATCATCACTTTTTATTTCCCCTCAGGAAAAAGTATGCATTTTAAAAAAATCCAGGGTTGATAAACTGTAGCCCAAAGGTTAAAAAAACATATTTCCTGGAGACTCCTCTCAAAGGAAATCCCGCTATATTTTAAGGGCAGTTCAAATTGTTCTTTAATAGCTATATGTGTACATATTTAATTATAAGAACATGTATCACGAATGTATCTTTGGGCTGTTTATGACCCTGGAGTTGAATTCGCTGTACAGCAGAGACTTGCTTGGCACACGAGGAAAGCAATGTCATGTCCAGAAGGTGACATGCATATGGCAATATAAGTATTCAGCACAAAGTACCCTTTGATTACACAAAAGTCTAAAGTTGGCAAAGCAAACTTAAGCACTAAATACAAACTGAGCTAAAAAATACTACCAGTAAAACCAGGAGTTACCTGCAAGAGCAAGTATCTCAGTTTAAGTGCCTATACTCTTCAGTGAGTCTTATCCTCAGACTTAAAATCTTTTCCTGTTGCCTTTCCCTCCCCCAGCAACGCCAGTGATGATACCTGCTTTTTCCAGAAAGTTCTCCAGACTCTTTCTACCATGTCCCTATTTGTATTAAAATATGTCTTAAAAATTGTTTGTACTACTAACAACAACTAGAAACATTAATGGTGTGCATGTCAAATGAGATCCCATCACAAATGAGGAACAGCGATAAGAGCTCAACTCAGTTCAAACAGGACGTGGTGGCAGTGGCAGTCGTGAGGGTTTAGAGGAGTTTCCAGCCATGCTGCCACCTGGAATGGCCTCAAGCTCCATCTCAAGCTCTGCCAGGGGAGGTTTAGGCTGGACATTAGGAAAAAAAATTTCACAGAAAGCTCATTGAGCACTGGCAGAGGCTGCTCGGGGAGGTGGTTGATTCACCTTCCCTGGAGGTGTTTAAGGCACGGGTGGACGAGGTGCTAAGGGGCATGGTTTAGTGATTGATAGGAGTGGTTGGACTCAATGATCCGGTGGGTCTTTTCCAACCTGGTGATTCTATGGTTCTATGATGTCCTTTGGCTCCAGGACCATTGTCAGGGTGGCTGCATTTATTTTTCCAGGTGGGATCTATTGATGCTATAGCCCACTGAATTGTCCAGAATATCTCATGTAGCAGTGACATTGGTATCAAATCCCTGAATATTCTATGCATAATGACTAAAAAATTGAGTGAGAGGAATCAGAATAGAGGACATTTCCTTCCTCGTAGTGATTGCCGTCCTCTGGGCAGAACTGTGTTGCCTCTTCCATTACTCTCTTTTGGCCTTTGAGTCCTGTATTTCTCTCCACAGGCTGACAAGTACAACAGGAGAAATGGAGATGTGTTTAACCTGTTTCACAGATTTCTGTTGCTCTTCTGAGAGTTGGAAATAAAGAATCCATACGATGAGCTGAGACATGAAACTCTCCTCCATCTACCCCTTCACTCCTCCAGCTGATAGGACTTCTGTGGATTTGGCCTCAGTAACACACTTCTTACACCCCAAAGTACAAATAACTCTGGGTGCTCCCAGAGATATATTTGCAGGGCTTATAGAAGGAGCTTTAAACTGGGTTAGAAGGGGAAAGGGACCCTATGGGACCTGTTATTTGTGAATAGAGAATGTCTTATGGGAAATGTCACAGTTGAAGGTCATACTGGGCACAGCAATCATGAAATGATTGAGTTTTCAATTCTTGGGGAAGAAAGGAAGAGGGTTGGCAGAAATACCACCTTGGACTTCTGGCAGGAAGAGTTCACTCTATTAGGGACTAGGCTGGCAGAGTCCCTTGGGAGGCAGTCCTGAAGGGCAAAGAATCCAAGAAAGCTGGACTCTCTTCAAGAAGGAAATCTTAAAGGCACAAGAACATGCTGACCCAGTGTGCCAAAAAATGATCCAGCCTGGCTGAACAGAGAGCTTTAGCTAGAGCTCAAAAACAGAGAAAAGTTTATGGTCATTGGAAGAAGACTACAAGGTTGCTGTGAGGTTGTGCAGGGAAAAAAAAACAAACTAGAAAGGCCAAAGCCCAGCTAGAAATTAATCTGGCCAGTGCTATTAAAGGCATTAAAAATGTTTCTATAAATACATTAACAACAAAATAGGGACTAAGGAGGATCTCCATCATTTATTGGATGAAAACTAGTGACCAGCGATGAAGAAATGGCTGAAGAACTTAACACCTTCTTTGCCTCAGTGTTTAGTAGGAAAACCAGTAGTACTTTGAGTACCCAGTCCCCTGATCAGGAAGACAGAGATGAGAAGCACAATGAAGCCCCTATAATCCATGAGGAGATGGTTAATGTCCTGCTATGTAACAAGTATAATGAGTATATACACAAGTCTGTGGGCCCAGATGGGATCCACCCAAGAGTCCTGAGGGAGCAGGTGGAAGTTCTTTGCCAAGCCACTTTCCATCATTTATCAGAAGTCCTGGCTAACCAGGGAGGTCCCAGTTGACCAGAGGTTTGCAAATGTGAAGTCCATCTACAAGAAGGGCCAGAAGGAGGACCCAGGGGACTACAGCCCTGTCAATCTCAGATCAGTGCCAGGGAAGCTTATGAAGCAGATCATCTTGAGTGTCACCATGTGGCACTTGCAGGATAACCAGATGATCAAACCCAGACCTTCCTGGAGAAGAAGGACCAGGGAGTGTTGATTGACAGTGTGCCAAATATGAGCCAGCAGTGTGCCAAATATGAGCCAGCATTGTGCCCAGGTGGAAAAAATGCCAACAGCATCCTGGCTTGCATCAGGGACAGTGTGGCCAGCTGGGCTAGGGAAGTGATCCTTCCCCTGTACTCAGTGCTGGTGAGGCTGCACCATGAATCCTTTGTTCAGTTTGGGGCTCCTCACTACAAGAAGGACATTGAGATGCTGGAGTATGTCCAGAGAAGGACAGCAAAGCTGGTTTTATAGCACAAGGGTTTAGAGCTCAAGCCTTATGATGAGCAGCTGAGGGACATGGGGTTGTTTAGTCTGGAGAAGCAAAGGCTGAGAGGAGACCTTATCACTCTACAACTACTTAAAAGGAGATTGTAGCAAGGTGGGCATTGGTCTCTTCTCCAAAGTAACAAGTGACAGTACAAGGGGAAATGGTCTCAGGATGTACCAGAGGTGATTTATTTTGGAAATTAGAAAGAATTTCTTTACTGCAAGAGTTATCAAGCATTGGATTAGGCTGTACGGGAAAGTGTTGAATCACTGTGGCTGGAAGTGTTTAGAAGGTGAGTAGATGTCATACTCGGGGCATGGTCTAGTGGTAGACTTAGCAGGGCTGGGCTGATGGTTGGACTTGATGATCTTAAAGATCTTTTCTAACTGAAACCATTCTATGATTCTATGCATAGGCAAAAAGTAGAACCATTTGGTTGTTGGGATACCCAGAATTAGGCAGAATCTGAGAAGGGTTTGAGGACAATTTTGAGGATTTAATTTTTTTAATGTAGCTGATATATGCAAAACTTTGGGGCACAAAAGATCTTCTTTGTTTCTGAGATGGAAGACTGCAGAGCCAAACAGAAAAGATTTTGAGCTGCAAACAGCCTCAGTGTAGCACCAACACTACTTACGAAGACTTGTCTTTGTTCAGGGCTTTAGGAAGAGCTGGATATCCAAATACCTTTAAGATTCTTGGCCTTTCTTCCCACTGCAAAACAGCAGAAAAAAGGAAAATTCCAGGAGTTCCAATTTATTTTAACAGCAAGTTAAGTGAATGCTTCCTTTGTTGCATTGATAGCTTTAAAACATCATTCTCTTTGTTGCTGGCTTCTCCTGTAACAGTATTGTGTGGCTTTCCTAAGTACATTTGAATTGTGTCTTCAAAATCCTTTCTGGAAAATGATAGATGCTTGAGCTATGGGAAATACCAACATTTAAGAAAAAGTTAAGCTGCAAGGGCTTTTGATAAATAACAGAATCCTTTCCCAGTTGTTAGAAATATATTAAATTAAGAACTCTCAGTACAATAAATACACTCTGTTTTCTGCAATATTTTTGTTTACTTTTTGCCAAAATCAAAGTGATATGAAATTACTAGCAAAAATAGAATTAACACAGCTTTGTTATATTAGTGTGAAGAAATCAAATCCAGATAAGAATTGGAAAACTGCATGCCACATCACACTTGTGATCAGTGGCCACTAAAGTCCAGAAGAAAAATCCATTCCACTGTTTGGAAAATAGAAAGGATGAATGTGAACAAGATGCACAGAGACAAGAAACACTTTTGGCTGTTCTACTGACAACATTTTATTGAAAGTTAACAGAACCCTTGTGCCCCAAACCCCAGCCATGAACTCCCGGAATGGGAATGAAACATGATGTGATGAAAACCCATGAAAAATATTCAGGGTTTGGTTTTTTTTCAGATTTTTCCAAGAGCTACAGCATCCTGAGCACAGATTCCTCTAGTCTGTACAAATACGTACCTTTCTTCAAGAGTCCAGAAGAGAAAATAAAGTTTCCTGCTGCCATCTACAGTTTCTTTCAGGAATGCCGTCAGCAGCAGACATTGATGTGCTGGTTCATGCTCTTCCTATACATAGAGGCCTCATAGCCCTGATTATAGACAAGACATTAAATAAGCTGAGGTGAGGAGAGGAATTAATTAGAATCCTAGAATCATAGAATTGTTTGATTGTAAAAGACTTTTGAGATCACTGAGTCCAGCTGTACCTATTCACTACTAAACCAAATATTATCAGGATATTCAAAAGGCTGTAATTTAAAAGAAAAGAAATTGAAACATTCAGATCTCTGGCAAAATATTAATTTTGTGATATGATGGATTATGTGAAATAAAGAAAGAAGATCTTAGAATTACTATTTACTAACTTACTCAGGAAAAAAACCTCCTTAGCTGCATGCAAACTTTCACTGTTCAGCTGCTCCCTGTTAAGGACAGTTATGATTCTTAAGAGCAGGTTCTATCCTAATTCGAAAGGATGAACAACCTTCCACTTTAGCAAAAGGAGGTAACTTCGGACTTGAGACTCAGTGCTGAGAATTCCAATTTAAGTAAGAGATCATATGAGTAAAATCTACATGATTGCAGGAGCAGAGTTATCAATTTAGCTGTATTATGTATTAATGGAAATTAGAATTAGTGAAAATTAGGCTTGAGAATAACATGCAAGGAAAGCCTAATCAGGGGGAGCGAAGGAAGGAAAAGGCAATAAAAAGCATCTTTCTAAAAATAAATGTAGTCTTGGACTTGAATAACCAGACATGTGACCTTCAGTGTTCTTTAGATGAGATTTTATTAAGGGGTATGATGTCTGCTTCCACCTTCCCAGCTCCACAAAATAAATGAATCATTATTGTATTTCACAAGTAAAAGAGTATCTGAAGTGCTGACAATAGACTTTCAAGCAACACCTCACAGAAAAGATGCGAAATAACACTGATGTAAAGAAAACAGAAGAAGAAAATTATTACTTAAGGATTATTTCTGTGGAAAAATGTACAAGGTAAAAGTTCATGATACAAAGTAGAGCCTTTTTTCAGAGACCACTATCCTAAAACATGACAAAGAGAAAAGAGTTGCACTGGCAAGTGCAGAATGGCCAAGAACAAAGCAGAGAGCAGAGAGATTGTCATTACTGCACTTAAGAAATAAAATGACGATCTTATTTTGGAGCAGTGAGGCACTCCTGAAGTTTTGATATGATTTGATATCCCTGTTTGGTAATTTCTCCCAGGAAGCAAGAGAAATCTCAACCACTTTTTGTTTGCCATACAAACAATGCTTGACACTGCCTTTTTATTTTTCTTTTCTCCTTTCCCCACCCCCCTCTCCGGTTCTCCCTCTTTATTTGTTATCTTGTGAGCTAAAAACTAATAGGGAAGTAAAATGCCAATGTGCACATTAAGATGAGAAAAGGTAAGACTCTGAGAGACACATTCATTCATCTCTAGGCTGCTAGAAGCTGACCATGATGACAATGTCTGTATCCCATCGAACGTGCTCTTTTGTTCAAAATAAGCACTATACTTTATTGATTCACAGTGAAATTGCTCCGAGATGAATCAAAATACCAGCTGCCCCATTTATTGAGCTGTGAAATATTTCTATTCGCTGTGCAGCTGTGTGAACCTGAACTAATCTAAAGGGCAGATTATCTACAAGAGAGCTCAAAATAGTTTTATTGCAGGCAGTTTGCCTAAGTATTAAATATTCCCAGCTCACATAGGCTTCTGAGCAAGGGCTTATATTGAAGGAAAAGCGTTACTTACTGCATAGAGCACAGATAGTGGCATGATTATTATAGATGTATGGAAATTACAGAGGAATATTAAACACATCCAGTTTTGAAAAGTGCTAAGAAATCTCACGATGAAACAGTGTGTCATGTTTCTCGTTACCTTACATGTGGTACTTTCATTGTGCAAAACTAGAAGTCTGGGTGATGATTTAAGTCTTCCTGATAAAACCATGTGTTTCTCCAGTGAGTGTTATCTCTACAAGAAACTAGAAGGGAATGAATAGCCTACTAGTGTGGTTTTTGACAGATGGTGAATGATAAAGCAGCATTAAAATCATCCAACCAGCTTAAAGTTTTCACTTTAATGCTAGCACATATGCAAATTGCTTTGGGAATTATGTTCTAATTAACCTAAAGCATGTAGTATTACTCTTTAATATAATAGGAGGATTAAGTGAGTGTAGAAGATTTTATTGTCATTATCAAAATAACACTGGTAGTAAAAATTCTGGAAAACATAGAGAAATACTCTAAGAGAGGAACTGAAGCCTGTCGTATTGGGAATTTTTTTTTTCTTGTCGTATTTTGTATTTCATAGAATCATAGGATCATAGAATGGTTTGGGTTGGAAGGGACCTTAAAGATCATCCAGTTCCAAGCCCCCTGCCATGGGCAGGGACACCTTCCACTGGATCAAGTTGTTCATAGTCTCATCCAACCTCGTCTTGAACACTTCCAGGGATGGGGCATCCAGGACAAGAACACTTATCTCAGATGGTATGTGGTTCAGCAAATTCTAAGATCACTTTTCTTTGGTAAATAGTTGAACTCTGATCTGAGCAGGTTTTCAGAGAAAAAAGAAGGTATGAAGGAAGTGGGGATGACATGGCACCTGGAGTTACTCATAAGAGGATCATTGGCACAGAAAGAGAACAGCTAATAGGAAATAAGCATTAGCCCTGCAGGAACACACAGATGGGCAGGAGGATGGTAGATAGGACACAGTAATGAAATAAAAGGAGGTATGGTATTTGTTCACAATAAGCTTAACTGACAATAGGTGGTGAAATGTGCAGTGTCCTTGCTTCTGCTGCTGCTTCTAACTACCTAGTTTTCACTGCTGCACAAAGGTAGGAATGTTTTTTGTTCGGCAGGCAGAGGCGATTGTGAACAACCTGATGATTTGATACCCATATGGATCTTGTTGAATTTTTTCTGCATCTTGGGTTAGTGAGGGACTATTTTCATGACTGATGTCAGGCTAGAAGCTCTTGATAATACTGCAAGTCCCCAAAGAAATACAAGTCCTAGTGCAGTTAGTTAAAGGCATTATTTGTGGGGTTTTTTCTTGTCATATTTTGTATTTCATAGAATCATAGAATGGTTTCAGTTGGAAGGGACATTAAGTTTCATCCAGTTCTAAATCACCTGCCATGTGTCACTGGATCAGACTGTCCAAAGCCTCATCCAATCTGCCCTTGAACACCTCTGGGGATGGGGCATCTGTGACTTCTCTGTGCAACCTGTGCCAGTGCCTCACCACCCTCACAGGAAAATATTTCTTCCTAATATCTAATGTGAACCTCCTCTCTTTCAGCTTAAGACCGTTCCTCTCATCCTATCCCTGCAGTCCCTGCTAAAGAGCCCCTCCCCATCTTTCCTGTCTTCTCCCTTTAAGTATTGGAAGGCTGCTAGAAGACCTCCCTGGAGCCTTCTCTTCTCTAGGCTAAATAGCTCAGACTCTCTCAGTCTGTTCTCATATGGGAGTTAAAGAAATTATGCAAAGAATGTGCAAGCAGCAAAAAACAAGACATGGACTTATGTAAATATGCATACATACAGGTGTTTGCTGGTATATTTCTGGGGAAAAAAATACCACAAAACACTAAACATAAAAGCATTTCTACAAAAATGCCTGCAAATGGGGCTGAATTAGTGATTGGTTAATAACCACATGGAATTTGATGAAGTATTCAGAGACTGATTGCACAATGTTAAGTTACAGAAATTAAGATTTCTCATTATTGATAGAATTTAGTTGGTTATTATTTAATTCTGTCTCTGAAGATGATCACTAGATCCAAACGATTCTCAAGGCAAGGTTTCTGTGCTATATATTAAACAGTTCTGGGGCAATTCTCTGCTATTGAGTGCAGCTACATGGATTGGCCCATATTCATAACATCAAGCATCTTTCTCGTTCTGAAATTGGTCCCAGTCAAAATAAATTAAAAATAATGCAATCGTCCATATATTTCAGGCTATGCCCAGGAGTTGTTTGGGAAAAATCTGGTTGTCCCAGGATTAAAAAAGACTGGATTTAGTACTATATATGACATAATCCAGTGGTGAGTAATGCTCCCTGATAACATTCAATTTACATGGATGAATGTAGCATATTTTTAGCAATAATCCAAAGATAGCAATCATCTTTCAGATTCTTAAAAAAACCCACCCAACCCATAAAGAAAAGTTATTCTATAGATACCACTTCTCAGTGCATTTTAACTGTGTATTCCTCATTGCAGCCTTAATTTAGAAAACATTTGTGATCACGATTAACTTTTAGCTTTGAGAAAGCATAACACTATCATATGCTTTTCTCAATCTAGGATCCATCTGTTGGTAACTTCGTGGAAAGGTATTTGTAGGCAACATCACCACTGTAGCATTTCAACAGAAGAAAAAACAACTCCTTCCTAAACAGGTATTCTTCTACAAGTTTCCACATAAAATAATATCTCTGAAAAAAATGTTGCACTTATGATATTTTGAATCATTTAAATTTTAAATTTTCTGTCTGTAAGGGATAATGAAACAAAGTGAATTCGAATAATAAATTCTATTTTTAATACAGACTTCTCAGAAGAAAAACTTCTAAGGAAGGATGGAAAGAAGAAATGTAACAGAAAAACATGATTTACTTATCCCTAGAGTGCTAATTTCCTAGTTAGTTTTCTGAGTACATATAACTATGTATCAGGAACAAAGAGAAACAAAGACAGAGCAGAAAGCTGCTGAAAGGAAAAACTAATTCCATGAGGGAATATGAGGGAAATAAAGTAGCTTTTTTGCTAGTTTGGCAAAAGGCACAAAGTATTTAGAAGGAATTCAGAACTGTTCAAAAGTCAAAATTGTTACAAAAAGCCACATGATGAGTCACAGACCCTCAGACAAATGAACATGATTTTATAGAACAGGAATGCCCGAACTGCATCCAGAAACTGCAAATACTGCTTCTTGCCTAACTGTCCAAATAATAGTATCAACGCTTGGGATATGAAGACAGCTCATTTCAGGCAGCAATTCCCAGTTACAATGATAACTGTGGAGCTGCTCCTTCAACAGAGCAGCAAATTTCTGAGGATAAATTCATTTACTAGTGTGGCCTCATCTTGACCACTGTGTGCAGTTTTGGGTGCCATGGTATAAAAAGGATATAAACCTACTGGAGAGTGTCCAGAGGAGGACCACAAAGTTAGTGAAAGGTTTAGAGGAGAAGTTGTTATGAGAAGCAGCTAAACCCACTTGGTCTTTTCAGCCTGGAGAAGAGGAGACTGAGCAAAGACCTCATAGAGGTCTATAGCTTCCTCACAAGGGGACAAGGAGCAGGCATTCATATCTTCTTTCTAGCAACCAACCAATGAAAAGAACTGAGGAAATGGCAAGAGAGTGTGCCAAGAAGAGGTTTTGGTTGGATATTAATATATATATATTAGATTGGATACTAGGTTCTTCATCTAGAGGGTCATGGAGCACTGGAACAGGCTCCCAGGAGGAGCAGTCACAGTGCCAATCCTGACAACATTTGAGAAACATTTGCCAGCTTCTTCAGACATGTGGTGTGAATGTTGCGTTTGTGGGTTGTCCTATGCAGGGATGGGAGTTGGACTCGATGATCCTTGTGGATCCCTTGCAAGTCAGGCATTCTATGATTCTGTGAAAAGCTCCCAGCACCACCTGAGGTACTGCTTACCAGTTAAATTCTGCAGGAATGCATGAATTCCACCAGTGTTAACATTTACATTTCCATGTTCAAAGGTGACCATTACAGAGAAGGTGGGATGTGAAATGGGAGGCTGGGAGAGAACATGTTTTGTGGGCTGCACAGAACGTGTGAAGTGTTTGGTGTCTTGATTTGTGGGAGCTCGGCAAATGGAGGAAGGGTGTGGGTTGTGGAAAATAGAGTCTAGGGTGGAGGGTAACCTAAGTGGTATCAAGAAGGAGAATAGGATGTTTGCAGCTGAGTGCAAATGTAGCTGGGAACAGCAGGATAATAGATGGGTGTGAATGATAACATGACTCAATGGTGTGAAAATTTATAGCACAATTTTGCCACGTTAACAAGAATCTTTACTGGAAAGGAGAAATAGCATTAAGACTGTGTCTCCAAACATCAGAAATTACTTTTAAATACTTTTCCTCCTTTACAGGTTTGTGTATTCTTCAACTATTTCATACTATCAGGGTTTTATCAAGTGAGATTTGGAGCTTTCCTTTGAGATGTTGACTAATTGCACATTTATAACACTCACGGGCTTCTAATTTGCTACAGCATGGAGCCTGGTACTCATTTAGATATTATACATGGCAAAATACAAAGAAGAAAATAAAAGTAACTTTGGCTTCAGATACATCTGTCCTTTTGAAGCCCAAAGAGTGCTCCAATATGAACAGCTATTTTATGTTTATAAATAGAAGCATATGAAATATGTTTTAAAAGGAAAATAATAAGTGACCTATATTTAATGCTTTTGATCTTTTAATTAATTTATCCCCTAATTATTGAAAACTGTAGCAGAACAAATGGGAAATACTTTGGTTTATTGTTGTTTTTGGTAAGGATTTTAGCATGCAGCAATATGTGTGTGCAGGAAAGTATTCTACAGGATTATACAACATATTGCTTTTTAAATACAACACAGCTCTAGAGGCTAAAGTTTTCTAAATAATCAAGTACATATTTTGGAGTTGTCATTCTATTGGGGCAGTAATCTGTGGATTAAAATCCCTACCAGTGTACATTGAGACATGATAAAGTATAATGGCACCAGAAGAATATCTCATAAAAACTGCTTTATAGATAAAGGGACAGCCTGAGAGATGAATTTTGGTTTATGGCTCCAGCTCACATTAGACATTAAACAAAGTTAAATGCTATTATTTTCAAATCTATTTACAAAGACACAGTTAAATATAATGCATAAGATTTAATTCTATCTGTTCTTTCCTTAGGCAAAGTACATCCTTCTATACATGAAACTAATTTTATTTCATTAAGATAACATTAATCTTTCTTGAAGTCCTGTAACATTATCCTTCAACAATTTTCTGTGAGATTAGTCTTCTTTTCTTTTTAGTGAATACATAAATCAGGACCATTTTCAGGGCTGGAGACATGATAGTACCCATTGTATCCGGAAGCAATTTCACACACTCTACAGCTTTGCTACAGGAGAAAATCCAGTGGGGGAAGAACAAGGGAAATCTGTGGTTTAGTAATTCCTTAGCACAGACTGCAAAGAACAATGATGTTCAGCTGTCAGAAGAGACTGTTTCCAGCAAGCAGTGAGTATGCATCCTGCCAAGGAAGCTGACAACCAGGTTCTGGTATGAATTTTCTGCTGCCATCTTTAGTGAAAGCCCACTGCGGAAATCAAGCTTTAAGAGAATTAGCAGTGGTTTTTTGATTTTGTTGTAGTTTGGATTTTTTTTCCCTGTCATTCTTTGTGGAGTGACATCTCATTCAAGGAGTTTTGTCCATGATAGAAAATGCTAAAGACACAGAAATCAGGCAAAATTAAGACAAGTTCTTTTGTTTGAAAATGGTTTACATCCACAAACTCATTTTTGTTATTGTAAATAACTGGCATTTTCATGTTAATCAGAAAATCCATCTTGGTTTTGGTTCTATAATGAACTGAATGCAAGAGGGTCTATATGAACACATTTAAGTGAAAGGCACCACTATGACTCACTCCACTGTTGTAGAAAGGAAACATTACCCTGAGCGGGTTATGAAAAATCAAGATGACTAAAAAGAGAAAGTCTGAGAGAAATCTGGGGATCTGCAGTGAATGTTAAAAGTTCGACTGCGTGTTTGCAGCAGATACTAAACTTTTAAAATACATTACATAGGCAAAACCTCTGCTGTTGTTGACAAGACATACTGAAAAACAGAGTTTGGTCAACTAGAAGACAATATAGTCTAAGATACTTCTCTTCCCCATGCCCTCCATCAAATCTTGAAGTAATACCAAGATGCTGAAAGACGCATTTTCCAATGGACTCAGTCAAGAAGGTACTAACGGTCCTTGATAAAGAGTTGAGTTCATCATTTGAGTCTCTGCCAACTGACTGCCTCAGCCCAGCTCTACAGCCCTTACACTTTCTTGCTATGTCTCCTGCTCACCCTATGTACAACAGCATCAATTTCACAAGCTGCATGCCAGCCTTTGTAAAGGTGAATGGACCCTCTTCACATGCAACATATGTGGATTCAAAAACCCTTCATAAAGAGCAAAAGGCACAAGTTTTGTGAGGAGCAACTGAGGGAACTGGGGTTGTTTAGTCTGGAGAACGGGCGGCTAGAGGAGACACATTGCTTTCTACAGCTACCTGAAAGGAGGTTGTAGTGAGGCAGGTGTTGATCTCTTCTCCTAGGTAACTACTGATAGGATGAGAAGACATAGATTCATGTTGCACTACAGGAGGTTTAGAATGGATATTAGGAAATATTACTTCACTGAGAGGGTTGTCAGACACTGGAAGTGGCTGCCCAGAGAAGTGGTTTTGTCACCATCCCTGGAGGTATTTAAAAGACATCTAGACATGGCACTTTGGGACATGGTTTAGTGACAGACTTGGCAGCGCTAAGTTAACAGTTGGACTCAACGTTCTTAAAGGTCTTTTCAATTTAAATTATTCTGATTCTGTGATTCTATGTGTTGATTGTACATATCTGCTTTGTGAATGCATGTCTCCTCACTAAATAACTGCAGAATAAGGAGTTGTCTTCCTTCATCAAAACAAAACAAGAATGAAAAATAAAGATGCAGCTATGACTGTATTTGTGCAGAAACCATTCTGTCAGTATGTGTAATATATTTCTGTTACCCCAGCCATACAAGGCCCCAGCTGATGCTGTATTAGCTGTGTATAAATCGCTAGACCTGTGCCCAAGGGTGTGACCTATGGCCCTGGGCTACACACTGCCAAGTGTTGCTCTTCCACCCTGCTGGGCCCAAACCTCACCAGAGATGCTTGGAGGTACACAGACCACAAACTTCCTACTCATACTGTCCTGGTCTTTCCTGTTGGAAAACATGTGATATAAAACTTTACATTTCACCCTAAAAAAACTGCATGTCATGTCATTATACTTCCTGCAAAGATACCTTAATACTTACAGAAACATCACCAAAGGCCAAACTGTGGAGGATATCTTTTTATTTAGCTAGATAGAATATTAAAACAGTATTAAGCATACGAGTATGTTTCTGAACAAATCTGAAGATTTCCCCTAGAAAGGCTTAATCTGTTACAACTGGCTTCAGTGCTACAAATTTAATTGGATTAACTTTTCCTGTATGCTTTACACTATTCTCTCAATGTCAGTAGTCCCTCCTTATGATGATCCTGCCTTATTGCTCAGCGCTAGAATTCCAGGGATTTATACATTAATTTTTAAGAGGAGAAGAAACCAGGGTCATATTGTGAACAGACTTTAAACTTAGTTTATTTTCTCAGCATGTGCACACATTTACATCATAGGAGCTGTAAAATGAAGATTACCTCAGTCAACAGGAAGCCTGTCTCCCTCCCAGGAATAAAGTCATTATGCAATATACAGTATGCAGAGAAACTCTTAATTTTGAATATTAATCCAAATTTTAAAAGACATAGGAAACTGTCCTGCTGTTTCCACAGCTCCTTTCTGAAGGCTGTGGTCTCAGCTGGTGTGTAAATTAATGCAAAAGTCATGGTACAAGATGTTGTCCCAATTCTGAGAATTTACTTGCCGTCTGTGTGTAACAATGTCACTTATTGTCACCTGCCAAATAGCATTTAGTTATCTACAAAACAAGACTTCATATTTGTAGATTCATAACCTTAATTTTGAGATGAATATGAATTTTACTGAAGCCACATTGAAGTAGATTCTGTTCATTAACTTAATGTTTCAAGACAACTCCTGATTAAATTGTCACATGCATATTCATAAATCCATGCTTTTATTCTACTAGTTGAAACAGATTCTTCACCAAAAAAATACAGTATGAAATCTCAATAATGTGACTAGAATTTTGCAAATATATTATGCTTCAGATGTTAACTTTTCATACTAAGAAAAGAGAATCTTAACTTACTTGTACACAGTCTGTCAGTATTTTCAGCAGTAAATTGTAGAATCCCTAGGCTGGAAAAATCCTTTGAGATTATTAAGTCCAACTGTACCTGTCCACTACTAAACTATATTCTTAGGCTACTGATCTTTTAAATACCTCTAGGGATAGTCACTCAATCATCTCCCTTGGCAGCCTGTTCCAGTGGCCAATAACCTTTTCAGTGAAGGCGTTTTTCCTAATTTGGTTGACAACCGACTGAACATAAGCCAGCAGTGTGCCCAGGTGGCCAAAAAGGCCAATGGCATCTTGGCTTGTATCAGAAACGGCGTAACCAGCAGGTCCAGGGAGGTTATTCTCCCTCTGTACTCGGCACTGGTGAGACCGCACCTCGAGTACTGTGTTCAGTTCTGGGCCCCTCACCACAAGAAGGATGTTGAGGCTCTGGAGCGAGTCCAGAGAAGAGCAACAAAGCTGGTGAAGGGGCTGGAGAACAAATCTTATGAGGAGCGGCTGAGAGAGCTGGGGGTGTTTAGCCTGGAGAAGAGGAGGCTGAGGGGAGACCTTATTACTCTCTACAACTACCTGAAGGGAGGTTGTGGAGAGGAGAGTGCTGGCCTCTTCTCCCAAGTGACAGGGGACAGGACGAGAGGGAATGGCCTCAAGCTCCGCCAGGGGAGATTTAGGCTTGAGATTAGGAAAAAGTTCTTCACAGAGAGGGTGGTTAGGCATTGGAACGGTCTGCCGAGGGAGGTGGTTAAGTCACCATCCCTGGAGGTGTTTAAGGTTAGGGTAGACGAGGTGCTTAGGAGCATGATTTAGGGATTGGTGGGAATGGTTGGACTCGAGGATCCAGTGGGTCTCTTCCAACCTGGTCATTCTGTGATTCTGTGTGATTCTGTGATTCTGTGATTCATTTATGATGTATTTATTTACAAAAGGAAGATCGAAGAATATAAGAAAAGGAAGGCTTGAGATGAAAAGGGAATAAGTACTTGTCAAACAACTGTAGATTCTCTTCCTCACCCCTCCCCACCCTTTTCTTTCCTTTCTCCTTCCTTTCTTTCCTTTTTCTTCCCCAAAATCTCAAAAATCTACTTATATAATATATGTAATGATTATGTTCCCTGATGATCCTACTGGGATTATGTTTGCTTGTCTAAGTCAAAGGGGTTAAGACTTTTCCATCAATTGTAAAAGGTGGTTTCTCTGATGGTCATGAAAATCCCAATAACTAAAATACTTTGCCAAATGAGATCCATTGTGACATTTACCTTATTTTTTCATACATATCAAGAAATTTTAATTTGATTGCAAAAGAGGTTAGAGACAGCTGTATCTTAGAAAGCCGAGTCTAGTGAATAGTTGTTCCAGGAGTGTAGCTGGAGTTTGAAAGCTGCTTTAACTGAGATTACATGATCTGTCAGTTATTTCTAAAATACATGTAATTTACCTGATGACATATTTTTGCGATTTGTCTGAGTTGAAAACTAATATCTTCCCTAAATAATTCATAGAAACAGACTCTTACAGTGTAACTTGCTTATTCATCACAAAGATCTTGAAGGATATTCCATTAAAAGACAGCACACTGGAGAATCGAATATCAACTCTCAGTCTCAAATTAACGGTAGCATTCTTAATTTCAGAGCAAATTACAGAAGGATTGAGAGGCTGACATGGCATACTTAGGAGTTTTGTCTTAAAAACAACAGGCAACAAGAGTGAAGGCCTCCAGGCTTTGCTCCACTGGTGTCCCTGAGCCAAACTCTCATGAGACGTTGATAAGAATGCTGCAGAAGGTTACCCTCTTAAAAAGCTGATAACTGGCCACAAATCAACTTTGTGTGTTGTCTAATATGTTCCTTTTTCTGGCAATAACTACTTTCTAAGACACATGCACAGTTACTCAGGTGCAACCATATCAACCCATGAATTATTTTGAAGGGCAAATTAATGGTAATTTGCTAGTCACTTGCATGGCAGCCAAATTAAAAGAGCTATAGCTCAGAGAATAATGCATTTCAAAATTTAATCTGATTTTAATCAATAAGTAGATTTCTGCAAGCCAAGTATAAGGCCAGATGACCACAAAGGTATCACAGAGGTGTTCACCACCAATGTATCATATATAAAAATAGCAAATGATTTTACAACTAAAGAGAGAATTTTGAAAAAGGATGTCTTCATTCAAATATAAAAATGCTCTTTAATCTGTATACCATTTTCATAAAGCATGTAATCAGTTTTGCTGATTACAGTTCACTATGGAATAAGTGGAGAAAGTAGAATTGATGAGTGTAAAATCATAGAATGGTTTGGTTTAGAAGGGACCTTAAAGATTATCCAGTTCCAGTACATTTCAGTGCTATTGTTTTTAAAACAATGCCCAAATATCAGAACCACAAAGTATATAGAGTGAAAAAAAAGCATTATGACAATGTTTCCTGAATATTTTCCCAATTTCAAAGGACTCTGATTTTCCTTGGAGAACTGTAATGCTGATGTTTAACTTGACATCAATTTCTATTTTGTTCAAACTTGCTTACCCATTTCTGGAAGATGACAGGAAATAATTGGAAACTGAGGAAGGAAACAAATGTCAGTATGAAATTAATTTCACTGAATAACTAATCACTAGATTAACTACTGCCAAGTTATATGTGAAAATATTTCCCTCTTATTGGCTTTAAAACAAGATTAAAAGTGTTTCTGAGTGTCACAGATCAATTCATCCACAAATAATTGAGCTCAAGATTGTTCAGCTGCCAACAGGAGAAGCAGCCTCCTCTTCTGCAGGGTTTTTTAAAAGACTCACTCGCTTTTCATTTCCCACAAAACAACTAGGAAGTCTCATGCTCCAAACTCACTTACATGTGAGGTTTTAATTCTATTTGGATTTCAGTGCTCTGTTTGCCAATTACTAATGCAAAACTGCCCAGCTAAAAGTGACTTACTACTCAGATTTATAACGTAATGTCTCTGGGGAAGGTAAGATGAATGTTTCAAGGACACTATCTGGAAAATGAGCCTGTACACATGTAAACTTAATTTACACACCTGTAAACTTCCTTTACATACATGTAAACTTTTCTAAATACTACATAATCTCATGGTTCTGTCTTATCTGATTACAGTGCTGTACAAGATGAATTACTGCTGGTGATAAACACAGACATCGGCAGCCATGGACTGTGTGCTGCTCTAAGTGTCAAAAATCTCCCTGCAAAATGGAAAAATTAAGAAGTTCTGACTTTTTACTCTCATATACTTTCTGAAAGATCAAATTTCAAAATATTTTCCTACTTTTTTTTTTCCCACTAAGTAACACATGGGCAGGATGCTTTGAACTGTCTTCCGAGTCCAACTTGCAAACTAAGCATGGAAATTATAGCACACACTTACATTCCTTCTCAGATTCTCCTCTTTATTCTTTAGATCTCCTTTCGGTCATCCTTGCTATTTGGACCATTCTTATCAAAACAGAGGTAGGTGTAAAGTTTTTCTTTACAAAGAAATGCTCATCTGAAATTTGTTTTCATTGAAGTGGTGGAGGCAGATAATAATAGCAGATTCAAAAAGGGATTAAACAAATTCATAAGAAACGCTTTCATAGACATGTTGTCGGGGACTGGCAGAAATGTACCTTCTCCCATCCTTAATCCAACAGTTGCAGATATTGGCAAGCAATAAACGGAGAAAGAGTGTAGGCCAGATAGGGTCTTATGCTCCCCTTAGGCAGCACGTGTCACTGCCAGTTTCACAGGAGAGATGGAGGAAGGGGATTGCCAGTCCAAATCTGTTGGATCTATATGCTTTTGTGATCCTACAATGCTTAATCAAAGTTGCCCTCCTTAAAAATATGAAGTATGCACAGAATACCTTGCCAGGCTTTCAGGAAGTAGAAACAGTCATGAAAACAAGAGCCAAGGCAGGTACAGACACCATACAATCAGGGAACGCCAATGAACGGGAACCATGTATTAATCATGCAATCATAGAATTATAAAATCATAGAATCTTAGAACTGTTTGGTCTGGAAGGGCCATTTAAGGGTAATTTCATCCAACTCTCCTGCAGTGATCAGGCACATCTTCAACTAGGTCAGGTCACTCAGCTTCGCCTTAACTGTTTCCAGGGGTGAGACATCTACAGCCTCTCTTGGCAAACTGTTCCAGTGTTCCATCACTGTCATTATAAAAACTTTCTTCCTCAGATGAAGTCTAAGCCTACACTCCTTTAGTTTGAAATCAGTCCCCCTTGTCCTGTTGTGACCAACCCTGCTAAAAAGTTGTTCCCCATCTTTCCTATAAGCTACTTCTATGTAGTGAATTGCTTGCAAAAAGGTTTCCCCAAAACCTTCTCTTCCCCAGGCTAAACACTACCAACTCTCTCAGCCTTTCCACGTAGGAGAGATGTTCCATCCCTCTTACCATTCATACAGCTCGGTATCCCTCTTCAGTATTCTTGGCCTGTGATTATACATTTCCTTAACATTTCTCATCCTTCCTCAACTGTTATGCACTGACATAGGCTAACTTTTGTAATTGTTTTCTGGCCATACAATGAGGTTTCATAAGTCAGTAAAATATTTCTGGAGGGAAGAAGGACATGTGGGAAACTATTGGATTAGGTTGTTCATTGTTTCCTGGGTTTTTTGGTTGTTTTTTTTTTCTTCTTCAATAATCTGACAGAATTCTTCCTCAAGTTTCAACATTATGGATATATTTTTTTAATAAGCTTGCTCAAGGAAGACATAAATTTGAAGCTCACTTTCCATTCTTCTTCAAAGACCTTAATAATTGCAGAAATTACAAGTACTATTACTTCTATTATTCAGTATCAAATAAGAACACCACAAAACACTCCATGCAACTTAATCTCTGTAAGAAGTCTTTAAGTCAAATAGTCTTAAATAGTCATCTGTGTTCTCTTATTCCAACCACAAAGAAACAACCATCAGAGACTATTGCTTGATCAGTAGGTGGCATATATTATTCCTCACTCCCTACAGCAATCACAGGGCTTTATATAAGTATTATTAAAATCAGTAAGAGCTTTTCTATCAGTCACAATGGAAGAAGGATTTGGGTGGAATTTTGTAATGGGAGGTCTGATGTGTAGAGTCACAATAATTTATAAATCACCTCTGCTGAACAAAATTAACACCAAATGTTTTTCACAGAAAGGGGCACTGGCACAGGCTGCCCAGGGAGGTGGTTGAGTCACCTTCCCTGGAGGTGTTTAAAAGATGGGTAGATGAGGTGCTGAGGGGCATGGTTTAGTGATTGATAGGAATGGTTGGACTTGATAATCCAGTGGGTCTTTTCCAACCTAGTGATTCTGTAATTTGTTATTTACGCTGAGATATCTGCTTGTATTGCTTATAATGCTCAATTCTGTACATTTTTGCTGTTTGAGTAGCTGAAGTACCCAAGCACAATTGAACTGGTAAAAGAAAATAAGAATAGAGCTAAGAGATTCTTATTCCTATAGGCATACATGGTAGTTCTCAGCATGGAAAGGTGACATTGTCCAGTCACTCTTAGGCTTGGCATCTAGAGGGAATGGTAGCCCCCTTTTCCCTGTAAAAGTGCTAGTACTGCAAATTCCATACAAGAAAAAGAGAGAGAATAGAACAGAAGAAGTCATCTTATGCATCCTCCCAAGCCCTCTGCACTAATTAAGAGACCTCCTCTAACACCTCTCATTTATAATGCTGTTTTAGTTAATGTGCCTCTGAGAACTCATTAGTGGAGGCAGCACAAACAGAAAGAACTGCAGAAGTTTCTTTGTTCAGGAAACCAGAGAGCAGCACAAAGTACTTGGAGATTTACAGGAAACAGAACAGTCACTAAAGTCTTGTAATCTGGAGGATATTGTAAAATGGAAGGTGTGTTCATCCTTGTTTTGCTTTAGGGGAGAGAACAGGAAAAAGAAGTCCTCTGAATTGTTTAGGACTTTTTTTTTTTTTTGCTATCTTTTTCAAATATCTAGAAACAGACTTTACAAGATTTAGAGAGGCTGAAAATTCACTCCTTAGTGAGATTTGGACACTGTGAGCTTACAGTTAAGTTTTCTTAAAAGCTAACCAAGAATACATTAAAAAAAGTGCTTTCACCACTGGAAGTTAAGGAGAAGAATATGTTTTTGGAGGATACTTAGTAGCATTTGTGTCCCTTGAAGAATCTGCTAAATAAGAAAATCCACATCTTTCAAACTCCTTTGCAGTCCTTTAGCTAAGCTAAATAATTTCCCTTCCTTTTCCATTGTGCTTTTTCTCATTTGTTTATATGGCATTTCCTTTCTTCAAAGCTCAGTATCCTGCTGTGTCTACCATTCTCTCTACTTTTCCCCCAGGTTTCTTTCCCTGATGTTTCTCTGTTCATTTATTCACTTGCCTTTCATTCTCCCACTACTGTACGCTTATGGGCCTCCTGCTGTCTTTGCAGTCCTTTTATACCTCCCCTATTTTCTCAGTGGACAGGAGATTATACAACAGGTTTACAAGAAGATATTCATATAGACAAGAGTATTAAAAGACATAGAATTCCTAAAATACTGAAAGCTCACAGTCTAACGGAACAGAAAACTTTCTTTTTAGCTTGAGGTTCCATGCTGTGGGCCAAAGTGCATTTTCTTCAAAAAAAATTCTTTTCCACTGCAAAAGAATTCCAGAAAACTCCCTTAAAACATTATATACCCTAAATCCATGCTGCCATAGATGAGTCACTTAAATGTCAGTAATTATTTACAACACTTTGAAAATTCTAAGAGGAATTCATTCACAGGTTTCTGATGCCTCACTATTACCCGGTTTCCAATTTAACTACAGATAGTCTCTTTTTGTACTCATTCGGTCTCTAAAGCAGGTCACTGTATTTCAATCTGTTTCTGACTATTAGTCTTCAGCTCTGCTATTGGAGACATTTTAAAGATTCTTCACCATATTTTCTTTACTTGATACCATATTTGATTTACAATTAATATGTTGAGTTTATCAGATTTTGAGCTTTTTTTTTTTTTGCATTTTTAAGAGCAGTAGAGAAATTTCTCTCACTTCATGATATTGCAATGATTTTTATTTCTTTCCTTTTCATTCCTGTCTTGGTATAGGTAAAATGGGAATATTTCTCTTGCAAAATTATCCATCAAATTGTTCATTTTTAACCATACCTGTTATCATCCTCTCAAAAACTGGCAGAAAATAGTCATGGGTTTACTGTATGTCTTTGGAAGACATCATGAAAACCTTTCTTTGCTGAGTTTGGCAGAAATCTCTTGGGGCTGCAACTCATATGAAAGAATAATGGCTTGGCTTTTATGAAATTCCTCCATTTTGTGCTCAAAATAATAAATTGTTTCTTAGTACTGAGACCGAAGGGGATGAATGTGGAACCAGTTCTTTCCTGGGCTGGCAGAGGGTACAACTGAAACACAGCCAATTACTTAGTGAATCCCAGCCATATATAAAATGCGGTAAATAATATGTAAGCAAAGAAATACCTTCAGTATGTGAGAATTTTCTCCATGCCAGGGTACTACCCCAGTATACTCTTACTCTGACTTCACGATACTTCTCATTCACGTAAGAGTGGAAAATATCTTGTGTCACAGGAACAGCCATTACCCAGTCCTAATATACTCTTTTCCTTCTAAGAGCAGGCTGAGATATCATTGAAAACAAAAAACAACCAGGAACTCTGTTTAGTGCCTCCAGAAGGCACCAAGTTATATTTGTTGTTGCTTCCATCAGGGGATATCATCAATCAGAAGTTAATGGCCTTCAGGCCTCTGAAGACATATGAAGAAATCTGTGTGCTGGTAGTTCTGCACAAACGTAGTATAAAGTGGTGAAGTTGAAAGCAGCTTCAGTGCTTGTCACCGCTTGACATCAGCAGAAGTCAGTGCCCATCAGTGTCCAAGTCTAGAACATTTGGACCCCTGGTTACAAGAAGCAGATAAGATTTCCCGTGCGACTTCTCTCCATTGCAGACTGTAGGCTCCTTTCAGGTACTGGAAGGTCACTATAAGTTCTCCTTGGACTCTTCTCTTCTCCAGGCTGAACAAGACCTACTCTCTCAGCCTGTCCTCATGTGGGAGGTGCTCCAGCCCTCTGAGCATCTTTGTAGCCCTCCTCTGGACCTGTTCCTGTTTCAGTCAGGTGTCAAGTAATTATTTCTCTCAGCTCTGCAGGCTGAGGCAATACAGTTCATACAAGTCAGTGTAGGGAAAGAAGAGTAGAAAAGATGATGGTAACAAACACTAGGAACAAAGAGTAAACAAGTACAGGGGTTTATGCCATTCCAGTATTCTTTATTTCTTTCTAACCATCAAATGGGGAGATGCTCTCATTTTGCTAGTGTCACCAGCCTTCCTCCACTTGATTTCCTTCACACATGTTCAGATGTTGGAAAGTCCCTCCATTCCCATTAAAATCACAGTGAATAAAAGAAATTGTGTTCAGAGGCACTTCTCTTCCTTAGTCCTTTTCCTCATGGCAGTGACTCACCAGGAGGGGCGTTTGCTGTCCTATATCTGCCCTGAAGGCAATGTCTCTCTTGTCTGTCAAAAGTGCTGGTTACCTTTTCATTAAATCAGAAATAGACTTCCCATGAGGGATCTTTCTGTCCCCAGATTTTTGCTTTAACTTTTCCATTGTATCAATCAACCGCTGTAAGAACATCCAAGTATAGAAGAGATAATAATAAAGCAAATCTACTTTAACTCTGGAGTTTACTACACAATAAAATGATTAGTCTGAAGAAGTCCAGGTCCTTATTGTTCTGAAACTTGAAGGCAGTTGGAGATTATTGTGCAAAGTTGGACCAAATTTATGCAATAAAACAACACATAAACAGAGAAATTGAAGTTTAATTATGCGGGTGTAAAAACTTCCTCCTTTCATTAAAACAAAAATGTCTTAATAATTACTTTTAAATTAACTTGTTCTCCAGTATATATTAAAAATTACTAGCAACTCTTTTCTTGTTACAGCTGTCTCTGCTTCCAGGTTCTCACTGTCAACGAATCATAGAATAAAATCATAGAATCATAGAATGGTTTGAGTTGGAAGGGACCTTAAAGATCATCCAGTTCCAACCCCACTGCCATGGGCAGGAGCACCTTCCACTGGATCAGCCTGCTCAGAGTCTCATCCAACCTGGCCTTGAATACCTCCAGGGATGGGACATTCACTTCTCTGGGCAACCTGTTCCAGTGACTCATCACCCTCACAGTAAAAATTTTTTCCTAATATCTAATCTAAATATCTCTTCTTTCACCTTAGAATTGTTTCCCCATCATCCTGTCCCTGCACTCTCTGATAAAGAGTGCCACCCCATCTTTCCTGTAGGCCCCCTTTAAGTACTGGAAGGCTTGTAAAAAGTCTCCCTCGAGCTTTCTCTTCTCTAGGCTGACTAATCCCAACTCTCTCAGCCTGTCCTCCTATGGGAGGTGAAAGAAGTGCAGATAAAAGAGGAGATAAAATAGGGTGTATCAAAGCAAAACTTTCTGCAGATATTTGTACACTGCCATGCAAGAAAGAAAAAATGTATTTGTGTTTGCTTATTATTGTCAGGAAAGTTCTTGTAATATAACATTCACATCCTGTCTGTGTCTTCTTTCTCTATGATGAATGATCTGTGAAAAACTACTTTATGAAGCTGAGAGAGTAGATTACTTAGGTTGAGAGTTCACCAAGAAGTTTGGTTGATAGGAGTAGTAACATTCTTACTCATCCTTCTGTGTTCTCCTGGAAACCAGACTGTGTATAAGCAATCTGACATCATGAGAGAGTCCAAAAGCGTAAATTATTGAAAATTTCTGATAGTATAATTTAAAGATGGTCATAGCCCAAAGATAGACTTCTATACAGTGTAGACTAAAGCATTTTATTTAAGTTTTCCAGCTGTGCTTTTTTTTTGTGTGACTGATAATTATTACCTCAATAAACAAAAATGTTAACAGTAATACTAACATTGAAAGCATGTATCTTTTCTATCTCTCCCATAAAAAAGTTCACCTGTAACTGAAAACTAGGATTTTTTTAGAGAAAAATTATTTTTGAAACCTGTTAGGGATTTGAAAAATGTTGTGTGAGAATATTTTGCAATACAGTTTCAAGATCTTATCTGATATGCCTTTAAAAACATGTTGGAAAAAGAAAACAAAACAAAACAAAAAAGCTAGGTGGTTTGCTCTAGGATTTTTTGGTGACTATATGGAAAGTAATTCCTTGAAGCAATTAATAAAGAGTCCACACAGGCAATCTGAACTTCATAGAATCGTAGAATCATAGAATCATAGAATGGCTTGGGTTGGAAGGGACCTTAAAGATCATTTAATTCAACACCCTTGCCATGGGCAGGGACATCTCCCACTAGATCAGATTGCTCAAGGGCCCATCCAATCTAGCCTTGAACACATTAAGGGAGGGAGCATCCACAGCTTCCCTGGGCAACCTGTCACAGTGTCTCACCACCCTCATTGTGAAGAATTTCTTCCTAATCTAGTCCAAATCTTCCTCCTTCCTATTTAAAGTCATTCCTCCTTATCCTAACACTACATGCCCTTGTAAAAGATCCTTCCCCAGCTTTCTTGTAGCCCTTTTCAGGTATTGGAAGGCTGCTATAAGGTCTCCCCCAAGCCTTGTCTTCTTCAGGTTGAATAAACCCAACTCTCTCAGGCTGTCCTCATGTGGGAGGTGCTCCAGCCCTCTGATCATCTTGTACCCAAGAAAGACCACCTGGAATAGAAAGAGACATAATCGTTTGAGATGATTTCATACATTGACCCATAATGAAGGAGAGAGACTTTCCATAGCATGCTGGCATTAACTATTCAGTTTGTATGGGGAAACAAAAAGCAATTTTTTTGTTCTTGTACCTCTCAATATTTTAAGTTGTTTTTGTATTTCAGATTATGTTGCTTCTGTCTGGAGCAGTTATCCCCAGTGATGACAGAATTGTTTCATGTCTGACATCCTGCATCTTTTGAACAGTACTTTGAAGAATGATTCACATCAATCCTAGATAAGATTAGTCAACTTCACAAACACAGCCCATCTACTCAATGTGCGTCAGAGACTCTAAAACTCTAAACATAAAAGCTCTAGTCAAGTTTAGAGTGAAGGTCATAAATCTTTCAGGGCTGTGGTAGCTGTAGTTTATTTAGTGGCCTGAAGTCACTAAAGATTTTATCAAAATCTCAGAGAAAGACTCATATTCTTTCAGGATAGGACTTGGACCAGAACCAAAATCATACTGTGTAGTTTAATTGAATGAATGAAACACAATCTTGATTTGCCAGCTGTTATATTAGAATCCAGACTTCTAATTCTTGGCTCACAAATGACTCTCCGCATGCAGGAGGGACTAAAGGACTGCTCCATTTAACATCCAGTAATTCAGAGCCTGTAGGGGACTCTGTTGCACACAATGCAAATACATGGTTAAAACACCAAAACATTTCCAAGAATGTAAATTAAATACCTTTAGAAGTTTTAAGAAGTAACTTAGTCCTAAAACTAGCAATTTGCAATGAATTGCACACAAAACTTTCCTGCATGCAAATATATACATGTATAAATACATACTTTACAGTGAAATATTTTAGTCTGCTGTTAGTTTGCGAAGACTTGGCTTCTATTTGTCTATTCTAATTCTGAGTTTTAAAAAGTGTTAACACAAAATTCTCTAACTTTCACCCAGTGTCATGCCTGTGCCCAGTCTGGCATCTTTTGTTGTTTTAAAACAAACACAGTATTGCTGGAAATATGACAGAACCTAGAACAAAGATTTGGGTAGGCAAAGAAACACAGCGTGAAGGCAGGTAATTGTGTTGAAAAGTAGCTGTCGTTTCCAAATGTGAAGATTTGAAAATAATCCTTCACTTATTTGCCAGGATAATTTGGATAAAAGGAAGGAATAAGTGTTGCTTCTTCTGTAAGTGAAGACCTGCTATATAGGTCTGATCTCTTAGCTTTATAGTCTGTTCCTGAAAATCTAACTTTAGAGAGTAGAAATGAACTCCAGGAATTAGATGTGTTAGCTGCATGGATAGTAGTTTTGATCATGAATAATGGAATGCAAAGTCAGGTCCTGAAGACCACTGTTGCCATTGCATTTGATTCAGTCAGCAATGCTGTGTTATATAGAGCATATGTGATAATCAAATTCCCTTTCACAACAGCATATGGCTAGATACAACACTGTGTAACATTTGAATAAAAGCAGAAAAGGAAACTGATTACCATATATATATTTAATATCTCCATGGTTCTTAAATTATTAAAATCATCATCCTTAAAAGCAAGACGATATCATGTTCTCAATAAAAAATTATAATAATGAAGAGTATCAAAGTTCATTTGCATGAGTTAGGATGATTAGACTTTCAAAATCTCATTTCCTAAAGGAAATAGTCCCAGGAATTATCATCTCTTCTTCCTTTGGTATTTTCTTGATATATAATTAGTGCAGGCAACCTAGTACTTTCATTCCTGGCTCTTAGGACTCCCTTTTATCATTGAATACAAAAACGTAAATAGAAATCTGCTGACAGAAAAATTATTAAGGATTTCAGCAATTAACTCCTGCTGGAAAATTATTTCTAAATAATTCAAAAATTTGAAGAGGTAGGGAAAATTCAGTTTTGTCACTTTAATGCTACAGCAGTTTATGTCTGTATCATAGCTAACATTCCATGTGTGTAATCCAACTAAACTTGATGATAAAATTTTTTTGACCGGATATCTAAGATATCAACATCTTTTTTTCTAATTGTTCTTTCCCTGTCATAAAAGCTATTAATCAGAGAGTAAAGTGAGGTTAAAGTTTCTTTAAAAGCAAAACTATAATAAATGAACTAGGTCCCAAATATTTGTTGTTGCATCTTAGACAGAAGGAAGAAGTACTTGTGACCTAACTGTCAAAGTTTAGATCTGTTGAATTATTTACAAAGTATTAAGTGCACAGTTGTAAAGGGAACTTGTAAACACAAATCCCCACAATTTTCACTGAAGGATTGTTAAGACTGAAATAGAGAGAAATCCAGGATGAAGAATTTATAACATTTAGTGCTCCGTTCCTTTTTGTGCCATCACTACAACATTTGCATTAAGATTCAGTACTGATTTTCTTACTATTTTTCAGAAAAACACTTCTCCACGTGCAGTAGATGAAACAATCAGCATATCTAGTCAGTAAAATTTCTGTTATTATTGATTAACATGCATCCCTGTCACTTCCTGTGTCATACGTGGACTGTCTAAAGTCACTTGGTCAGTTCAGCCTGGAGAAGAGGATGTTGAAGGGAGACCTCTTCATGGTCTACTGCTTCCTCAAAAGGGAAGGAGGAAGAGCAGGCACGGATCTCTTCTCTCTGGTTACCAATGATAGGACCCAAGGGAATGGCAGGAAGATGCGCCAAAGGAGATTTGGGTTGGATATTAGGAAAACATTCTTCACTCAGAGGGTGATGGAGCACTGGAACAGGCTCCTCAGGGCAACAGTCATGGCACCAAGGTTGATAATATTCAAAAAGCATTTGGACAACACCTGAGACACAGGCTGTATATGTCGGAGTTGTCCTATGCAGGGACAGGAGTTGGACTCAATGAGCCTTGTGTGTCCCTTGCAGCTCAGGAGATTAAATGATTCTATGATATGCTGTTGAAGAGATAAGAATATTACTTTTTCCCCTGGTATTGGAGGTCTTAAGAAATATCAGCAGATTCATTTTCACACTATTATTGTCTCTGTTTTACAGAGAAATTAAGCAGAGAAATACAGTTGGAAGCATGGCTGCTCTTAGGAGTACAGCACATGGTACTGGATACTTTTCTATGCAACTGCACCCTCTTCTAGTTCTCCACTGACTATAGTGGGAATTTAGGCTCTTAACACATGTACAGACACATACTCACTGTTACATCAATAATACGAAATACTACAGCTGTGGTGAAACTGAAAAATCAAGTCAATATTAAATTTAAAAAATTCCAAAATTAAATCTGCTTTTTCAAGGCTAGTAGAGGGCACAGACTAGGTCATAGGAAACTATTATTATTTTGCTTTCAGATTTGCTTAAATTGTCTTGGACAAAACACACAAGAAAAAACCAAACCACCAGTTTGTCTATCTCTAAAATGGAGTTACCAGCACCGTTTTGATAAATACTTCTACCAGAAAAACAATCATTTTCTGGCATGGACATTGAAGGAGGCAGGGCTATAATAACAAACAATTTTCTCCTTATATGAAGGGGAAAGTATGTAGCCTCTTATGAATCATCCTTCTTCACTGGGTTCTGAGGATCACCAAGATGGTCTGCTTTCTACTGGTAGACTCAGAATGCTGTACAAGTAACATTGATATATAGATGCATACTACAACTTTGAAACTTCAAAAGCAACACCAGATGCCCAGTATTATTAATTAAGATGTATGAAAGGTTAAGCTGATAGTATGGATACTTAGAAATTAAAGTAAAGGTGGAACTACAACAGCAGTGGGCAAAAACATTCTCATGTCCATGGACTCAGATATCCCTGGGTACCCATAAGAATAACAATGAGGAACACCATCTGCTGAGCTCTGAAATGAGCTCTTTATTCATGCTTGGCAGACCTGCAAAAAAAGGAGGGGGAAGGAACAAGTATGGGGAGTTCGTAGCCAAATTTTACAGCTAGATAAAGGTAAGCACAGCAGATGTTGTCAGCACTTCCCTCACAGGGTTTTGTTTGCCTCTCCGCTATTTTTCTGTAAAGACTAGAAGCCATCATTCAGGGCACCCACTGAAATAGCAAGTGATGCTTTTGTAAGCCTGGTACTTTCAGTAATCAGGTTTTAGCGATACATAAATACATGCTGTGTGAAATAAATTTAGATTCCAACAGAACCCAACGACAATAACTGAGATGCAACTAATGTTTTTTTGTGATTTCTGCAGGGTAGGCTAAACTAAATCCTTTACAGAGAAGAGAAGGTGCATCAGAGAGATGTCCTCACATCATAGTATCATAGATTCTATAGGTTTGTGTTGGAAAGGACCTTAAAGATCCTTCCCCAGAGCCTTCTCTTCTCAAGGCTCAACAAGCTCATTCCTCTCAGTCTGTCCTCCTACAGGAGGTGCTCTAACCCTCTGACTATCTTCATGGCCCACTTCTGGACTCCCTAACAGATCCATGTCCTTCCTATACTGAGGACTGCAAAACTGAAGGCAGTACTCCAGATTATTGAAGCACATAAATTCAGGACTTCATAATTTTTTGAACAGTAGTTATTGAAACCCAAGTAGGTCTATTGATTATGTTTTCATTTATCAGTAATATAAAATAGATTTACAGAGCATCATACACTTTTACAAAGGATTTCAAATGGATACACAACATTGATACTGTACTGTAGTAAATACAATTTTTTCACAGAATCACAGAATAACCAGGTTGGAAGAGACTCACTGGATCCTCGAGTCCAACCATTCCCACCAATCCCTAAACCATGCTCCTAAGTACCTCATCCACCCTCACCTTAAACACCTCCAGGGACGGCGACTCAACCACCTCCCTGGGCAGACTGTTCCAATGCCTAACCACCCTCTCTGTGAAGAATTCTTTCCTAATCTCAAGCCTAAATCTCCCCTGGCGGAGCTTGAGGCCATTCCCTCTCGTCCTGTCCCCTGTCACTTGGGAGAAGAGGCCAGCACCCTCCTCTCCACAACCTCCTTTCAGGTAGTTGTAGAGAGTAATAAGGTCTCCCCTCAGCCTCCTCTTCTCCAGGCTAAACAACCCCAGCTCTCCCAGTCGCTCCTCATAATACCTGTTCTCCAGCCCCTTCACCAGCTTTGTTGCTCTTCTCTGGACTCACTCCAGAGCCTCAACATCCTTCTTGTGGTGAGGGGCCCAGAACTGAACACAGTACTCGAGGTGCGGTCTCACCAGTGCCGAGTACAGAGGGAGAATAACCTCCCTGGACCTGCTGGTCACGCCGTTCCTGATACAAGCCAAGATGCCATTGACCTTCTTGGCCACCTGGGCACATTTCTGGCTCATGTTCAGTCGCTGTCAACCAACACCCCCAGGTCCTTCTCCTCCTGGCAGCTTTCCAGCCAGGCTTCTCCTAGTCTGTACCTCTGCTTAGGGTTGTTGTGCCCCAAGTGCAGGACCCGGCATTTGGCCTTGTTAAACCTCATGCCGTTGGTCTCAGCCCAGCAGTCCAGCCTGTTCAGGTCCCTTTGCAGAGCCTCCCGACCCTCCAGCACATCAACACTTCCACCCAGAAGTGTCGATCTTTTTGCCATTATTGGTAAAAATCTGCAGGTTTTATGCTGACCTCACAACACGGGATCTAAGGATTTTTCAGCCTTGCCTTGGATTGGGCTGACCTTAGCTTGCTTTAAAAATTGTGTAATGGCTAACTGACTACTGTCTATCCTATTGTATCTTCATCTTTGAAAATATTGCATGTGGCAAAGGCCAGACAAACCTAAACAGTGTGACATGCATCAGCCTTTTGTGTTGAGTGGAGCAGGGAAAGCTGCTGTGCAGTTGCTGTGCAGCTTTCTCATTTCACTTAGGAGCCAAGGAGAAGCAGGTAGTTCTTCCTGGCAAAACATATGAAATAACACCAAGCAGACCCTAACAATTTTAAGGCTGTTACTGATGAGACATATTTGTATTAATTTGAACAATGAGCATGTATTTTTGTAACAGGTTTAATAATTTTGACTATTAAAATATTAATCTGATTAAGAGTAAATACTTAGTTTAGAATGCATGGTATGTTCCCTTCAGCTCATAACAATATTTGCAGTGTATCAAGGCCATTTACTGCCAAATCTATGCTCTCCTGTACCAGCACTATAAATTTAATTATGAACACATGAAGATATTTCCACTGAATTAGCCAGAGCACGCAGCACAAACTTATTGTTAGATCTATGTTGGTTTGCTGGCTTTATGTCAGCTATGGGAGCATAAATGATACATAATAAAGCCTGCTAATAGTAGAAAGTTGACATACCAGAAGTGGTGCACTAATCTGAACCAACAGAGCAAGCTTATACAGGATCAGCTCTTTTTTCCTTGTAGCTGCAACATTTTGATCTGTTACTGGGAAGCTGGAGACAAGTTTTCCTATGTCATAAAATTATAACCTCAGAAATTCTGTCATTGCAGTTTCGATTGATATCCCATCTTACTCCCTTTACAATTCAGGTAGGCTCTAGGATGTTTATATGACAGAGAATGCTCCTTAAGATTTAGTAAGTGAGAGATATTGTGGTGAATATGCCGACTGTTTTTCTCCTTGCTGCTTACATCAGTCATCTTATCTTCCCTTCTTTCTCTCTTCTCCCTTCCATCTCCTTAAATCATTCTCCTTTATTTTTTTCCTTTCTGCCTTTGTTCTTCACCACTTATCTCTCTGTTATTCCTCTCCCTTTCTCTTGTCTTCCCTGATTTGTGATGAGTCCCTCTGCTCTACCTTTCCTATTACCCACTCCACCCCTCCTCCTTGGTGATCTCTCTCTGTACGTTGAGCCCTGCAAAACATTCATCAGCACTTCTTTGCAGAGGAGAAGGGGCACAGCAGGGCATTGGACTAACATGCTCATTCTTGTACTGAATAAGATACTGGTGTTTTGGAAATGATTTTTTGTGGATAGCTTTGCTTTGACTGCAAAGCTGTAAGTGTTGCTAGCAGTTTAGCACTTCCCGTTTCTATCAAATGATTAAATAGGAGGTAAATAGTGGAATTTAACATAATTAATTGAAATATATTATAATTTGATTGTATTCAGTATGTACATGAGGAAAGGTGTGTAGGAAGGTGTAATTATCTGAGAGAATTTAGTCTGGCAACATAAAAATGGAGTAATTTGAAATTAAAAAAATACAATATTAACAAAAATAAAAGTAAATAAATAATATATTATGAGGCAAGGGAGAAATTTTCTGTTTGCCTGTACTCATTATCAGACAAATCTCTCTTACCTGTGCAGGGATGGTATCTGACCCAGGAAAAACTTTTAAAAATCTAAAAATATATCAACAGGAATCAAATTAAAACCGTATCAGATCAGAGTGGGAATCTGACCTTGTAAAAGCTCTAGTTTCCCTTTTCATGGTGTCACTGGATGTTCCGTCATCTCACTGTTAGACTTTTTGTTGCCTCCATGAAGTGAGCTGATGACGTTATTGCAGGCTGTAAAACAAAGCCACCAAAAACATATAGGAAGTTAATATGAATTACAAGAAGAAATATATATTTTGGTTGGTTCAGCAAGAGTTAAAATGAGATCTTTCTTTTGGGCAGTTTTCTCAGAAGAGAAAAATGGCATTTTAGGATTGCTAATATATCCAGAGGGCTAACAGGGTGAGATTGCCACATCAGCAGCAGGGAACAATAAAATAATGCAATGCTTGCTAAAAATGTAAAAGAAAAAGATCGTTATAGAGGTCAAACCTTCATTAATATGAAATAATGATTATATGTCCCAAGGGGATAATTTCATACTTTGTCTGTGGCTGTCAAAGGACAGAAAACACTCAAGGACTCTAAATTCATCTATCCTTTCCCTTAGCATTCAATGAGCTTTCGAATCATCATTCCCTTTTGTTGAGCTTTTTAATCCAGATCATTACCACAGCATTTCTTTGCTGCCTTGATCTCTCAGACTTTATTATGAGATGTGAGTGGATTCTCTAAACTTCCTTGAGCCCCCTGTTCCACTGGACTCCATAAACCCAACCAAGGCACTTAAACATCAAGTCAGGTTGTCCTGACTTTCTGTTACAACCTGGGAGAAACACAGACAGTAACAAAGGTGACTCAGACCTTAAATAGCCTAAACTTCTTTCAAGATGCCTCCAGGAAAAACTAGACGGAGTTTGTATTCCTAATTATTGTTCGTAATTGATTACAATTAGGATAAATTAGAGATTAAGGAAAACTGAAAATAAACATGGTGCTCTGCAAAGAGGTAAATAAGCAAAGCCCTCAGGGATTTTACAGTCCAGTCTGCAGGCTCACACAACAGGATGACCCAAAGGGATGTGGTGATTTAAGACCTAATTCGAAGCATGTAAGTACAGAAGCTTTGACTGATTTTGGTCGGCTTTAGTCTCCGCTTCCCCACAGAGCACCCACAGAGGTGAACCAGGTCTTTTACTTGTCAGAGGAGTGAGGTGTAACTGCCTGTCCAACCTGCAGATACTGTCTGGTACAGCTGCCATCAGTTGTCATGGCTAAAATGTGTTTCTGTATGAGTTTTATGCTTGCATGTTCAGTTTGCTTTCATGTAGTACTTACACTCCTGTGTAAGCAGCCCCATCTATATTCTGGGTGAGTTACACCACATATTCTCCTAACCTTGGTCAAAGGCAGGAAGCAGCTGCACTGTTGCAACCATGCTGACAGCTTCAATCTGGGTTTTACATCAGCTGTCAAGTTGCCAACTACTTTTCATTACTCTTCCAAATAAAACCCCAAATGCACACCTTATTTAAAACCAAATTATCAAGCTTCGGATCACAACTGGTTTACTGAGCTTGTAGAAAACCTTGTGCTGTGGAGCATACGGCAGAAGGAGAACAGGGAGACAGAAAAGTAAATGCTTCACTGGTTTATTCCTCCCCACTCTTTTAATTTAAAATTTATAGGGTTATTTCAATGTCAGATCTGATCAACCACTGAAATACAAAGGTGTAAAATGATCATAATTAATATGCAAAACATTTTTTTCTATGGGAAGCATGCTAACATACATTATTATGTATGGTTGAATGGCATGTTGGGTGGGGCTTTGAACAATCTGATCTAGTGGAAGGTGTCCATGCCAATGGCAGGGGGCTTGGAACTGAATGATCTTTATGGTCCCTTTCAACCCAAACCATTATATGATTCAATTATGTTTATTCTATGCTCATGTTTCTTAGGCTGAGACTCCTCCCCTCCACAGTGCAAGTTTATATTGGCATGTTTCAGTAAAAACTCTCTGCCACTTCAGAAAAGACATATAAGACAAAAGCAGATTGTTTACCCACTTCAGCATGATCAGGCTTTTCTCTAGTACTTAACAATGTTTTCATGCACAGTGATTTTTCAGTCTTGACAAATTTTTTTTTTAATGGATTTGTGTGCATGTTGTGTTTTCTACGTAGAAGTCTCTAGGGTTTTAAGAAAGTAAACTGTAACAATCAGAACTTTACCAACTCTGCCATTTGAGGTAACAAGCACTTAGCAATCACAGTGATTCACATAGGTTTGATAACATAAAAGAAAGTAAGTGGAACTAAAAAAATGTGGATTATGTCGAACACTGTGCCATGTGAGTTAGAAATACTCAAGCTAGCAAAGGCACTGAGAAAATGAATCGTGATTCCTGGTCTAATTCCTCCTGATGACAAGTGTAAATGAAACAGAATAAATTTGCTCAAAGAGGGCTTTGTTCATGCACAATTTTATTGATCCAGGTATGGCCACAGATTATGCAGTTGAGATCAATCCTCATATCAAATCCAAGCTCTGGTAGGAGTGTTCTGCTTGCATACAGACTGTTCTGCCCTTTCCTTTCAAGCTTAATGTTATCTGGCCCATTGCAAAAGAGTGTCCCCATTGCAGTCCTTTCCCTACTCTGTCATTGCAGTCACACTGTGCTCTCATGCAGTCAGTCCCATTTCTCTGTTGTTCTCTGAACAACTGTTTTCTTTCCAGTTAAACAACCAGGACCTCCTCCTGACCCCACAGCCATGCTGTAACTTTTTCACTCCTTCCCTTCTAGCAATACTGAATCTTGAGTGTCCAGATGTATTGCCAGTTTTTGTTCTTACCTAGCTCGTCATCCATGGATCTTCCACATCCACATCCCTTTTCCCTGCCCCACAACTCTGCCTCAGTGTCAGGTCTTATCTTCCCACCCTGTCAGATTTTGTACTTTGATGCACTCATTCCCAACTCGACTCCTCACATCTAGATGCCCAATCTGCTTGCAGTTCCTTTTTTTTTTTTTTAATTTGTTTCCTACATTTACACGGTAGACTTAATTTCCTTATTCCTTATTTCCTCCTTCACTTTCAGTCTCAATCTCTTGCCCTGTCAAACACATCATTCCCCTCCCAACTCTAGTCCCACTTTCCTCACAGCTTGCAATACAAGCTTCCACTATCTACAACCTCACATCTCATCCCATACCCAGGTCATGATCCCACGTGCTGTTCTGTGGTCACCCCTACTTTCCTGTGCTATTTTAACCCCTTGGCATAGGAATAAACTAGTGTTTTTCCAGGTTTCTCAGGCCCAGCAAGAAAGTTGCTAACAAGCACACAGGAGGAAAAAGAGCCTTAAGATCTGAAACTTGGCTCAGCATGATGAAAATAGGTGACAACTACAATTTTAAACATAGTTCATTCAGCCATTCAGCGACATGCTAGCCCTGTCACAGCTGGAGTTTTGGGAGACTATCCTGGAAAGCTGTAGCAAGAGGATATCTGTAGGACATTAGCTAACTGTGGGTTTTCAAAAGTCAAAACAGAGCAGCTTTTTTCCAGAGAGAAAAGGCGTATGCCTTCTAAAACATACACATTCATGTATACATAATGGATCTAAAAAACTACAAGAGACTGAATCTTTTAATATGAGAAAAGCAAATATATTTTCCCATTCCATTACTGTTACCAAAACTTACTAATTGATTTAAAAATAAATGTGAATATTGGGCAGAAACAGGCATTCTGCATGGAAAATTTGAGTTGAAAACAGCTAAAAGAAGGCTTGTAAGCAACTGAAAAAAAAGTCTTCTAATAAGAAGCATAAGGAGTACCAATTGCTAATTAATGCTAACAACCCCAAATCTACTACTTTTCTGATTTTCTTTTTATTACTACTGACACTAAACACACAACAAGCTGAGACAATAACAAGGAGGGGTGACAGGCATACTTAGCATCGTAACTGCTAGACTTTCAGAAATTATTGAAAGGGACTGCTTGAACCAGAAGATAAGCTTTTATTTCTAAAAGTATTGATGAAACAGATAAACCACATACTGAGTCTAATCTGGGAATCCAGAGATGCTCGAATGACTGTCAAAACAAAATGAGAAATAGAGGAAGAAATACTGTTCCAAAGCCTGCTCATTGATTTAAGCATTTTTTGGTGCCAATAGGAACAATAACAATGAAAACCATCTGCTGATTCTGCAATGAAGTCTTTATCTATGCTTGAAAGACTTGTGGAGAGATGAGAAGCTGTATGTGTGGCTGCAGGCAAAACAAGGTGCACATGGTAGATGTTCAGAGGTCCCCACTCACAAGAATCCAACTGCCATGTTATTAAGACCTCTCCGGGGACTGGAAATCAGCTTCTTATGGAGATAATGCCATCAGACCTAAGAGTGCATCACTAAACCTTGTGGTTTAATTCATAAACCATTAGCCAAAAATAAAAGTGAAATTCTGAAATGAATGAGGGTTCAAAAAATAACCTTGCCAGAATAACTCAATATATACTTACTTAAAAATAAACTGACAAATAATTAGAAAACTGATGGAGGATATGCTGGATTCTTATTTTCCTTCTGTGGAAAATTCCATAAATCCCTGACGTCAAATGGTATTTCTTTTATTGTGTGCATTGTCTCAATCCAAAACAGGCTGCTGCATATTCACAGCAGTTGTCATTCCTAGACATTTTTCACAAAGCTATAACATATGTTATATTTAGGGATAGTCTATTTGCATTCATGCACAAGAAACTTGACAGTCAGGTTGAAGGGTGCTGCAAAAATCCGAAGATCACAAAAACTGGACTTTTTTGTTATGGTGGTGAAGGTAAACTTTACACCATTCCCATGCAGGTATTCACATGTTGAAGTAACAGGTTAACAGATTCTGCTCACTACCAGTAATCGGATAGTGGTAGTGCATATCAGTAAATACAATTTTTTACATTAGTCACATGAGGCCACAGACTTGGATCAGACCTGACAGTGGAGCGACTCAGGACCTCTCTGAGCCGGAGTTAGTTTTAACAATAGTCCTGGGACCACTGCCTGACCTATTGTAGCTTGTAGGGTACTATGTGGTAAAAGCATATATTACATACACTACAAACGTGATCAAGAATACAGTCGTTTTTATATGGGGACACATCAGTGCTTCTGAGCTGTGACTAAATTATCCTAAAAGATTTCTCTTCATTTAACTGCGTAAGGTGTAAGATGTGAAGTGAATTTATTGTAGACTAGGATCAAATCATACTTAAAATTTAGTCTTAACTGGCTATTCCTATAATGCTGCAACTCTCTCTATATTCATATGCATCTATGGCTGTACACATCTGTGCCTGTGATGCCCACAGTGCCAGAGTCTGGATCCAGCCTGAGGCCTGGCTGTGGCAGGGGAACAGCAGAAACACATGAGGTAAGGGTGAAGGGTTACTCATCTGCCACGTAGACTTGCAGGCAAGTGAAGAGGAAAAGGAATTCAACCACTTCCCAGCACAGGAAAGGGAGAAGAAAACTTAAATTTTCTCTTAGAGAAGAAAACAAGATGCTTTGGACAGGAAAAGCTGTAATTTTAACCACCGGATCAGAACATGGCAGTTCTTTTGTTCAGGGTGGAAGATGACAATTTCTCTGTAACAGTTAAATCTGTTCCACCTCCTACAACCAAAAGGGATTGGAGTCCACTTTTCAGTAATTAAAGAGTTACTCACTCAGAAATGCTCTGCTGTTGCTCTAAATGCTAACCAACAGAATGTATGAGAACAAAAGCCATCAGTGAAAAATCAGCACAGATAGAAACCATTTGAACTTGCCTCCTTGCACATTTTCTTTTCACAGTTTCCCCAGGTGTTGTACGGAAAGGTATCTTGCAGCAGTGACTGCAAACCTTTAGTCTGGACATTGCAAGTCAGATTTGGGCACAAGCTTGTTGTTTGAAGAGCCCAGCACTACAAATTCAAACGACTAATTTAGTACTCGTGCTGTTCACTGATATATTTGCCTTTCCAGATCACAGGTCCCTGCTTGATTACTCCTAGCATGTCCTCCAAGTGGCTGTATTTGTTTTATTACAGGTTTTTCAGCTGTACAAGTTTTACTGTCAGTAAGTTGTTTAAAGATTATCTGGAAAGGAAGCTAGCAGAGATGCCCTTGTGTTATTGTCAGTTGTAAGCCAGGGCTTGAGAAATGGCTCCTCTGGAGAAGTAACGGTGCCCTTCAGAGATTAAAGGGTCAATCTGTACCATATGGATGTTGTCGTAAATCAGGCCTTTAACAAGTTTATGATGACAGAGTAGTTTTTCATGGCAGAAAACAGCAAAAGTGGTAAGAGGTGCACTCATCAGCTAGCAGAAGTTTGGGATTTTTTTGAGCAGAGGTGGCAAGTCCTGATGCCTGCTAAGTAAAATAAGCACTACCCTGTCACTTATCCCAGCCCTGCCTGAGCGAAGCTGTATGTGTTTCAGCATTCTTCCTCTACAAATTCCTTTCAAGTATACTCGGTATTCAGTAAGAGACTATGCACATCTGCTGTTCCAAGAAGCAAGTTTAATTGCTGATGGGATTTTTTCCCCACTAGCATTTCAACCCATCTGCATGTTGCGATTACTGAAGCCTAATTTTGTTTTTGTCTACTTCAACCTTTTCAAGTGATATTCATTAATGCCATCTATGGCATCTCTAACATGGGGGAAATCTGCCTAGAGTAATTACAAAGTATTTCCTCTGCACTTAGTTCTCATATAAGAGCATGGAAAGATAATGAAGGCTGATTGTAGTGTCATCATTCCATTGAGGAAATGAATGATGCTGTTCAAATAACAGCTGGCTTGTTACATAAAAGAAATGACAGATCAGAATAATAAAGGCAAACTCCCCTTTGACAGATCATTCTAATTTGAAAGTCTCAAATAATTGCCTGGAATCCTGGAAATACAGAAAATAGCACAAAAAAGGCCTTTAAGATTTCTGTCAGCATGGTTGCATGTATATATATATATTTACGCAATTTTACACATGCCTGCAAACATGTAGTATATTTCTTTTTATTATTTTTGCATATGAGATAACTGTATATATGTATTTATGTATGCACTGTGGTGATAAAAAAAGAAAGATCACTAAGAATAGTAGGTTTTAATCTGGAATATCCATTGTGGAAAATAGAAAAACATTTAGGCATATGCCTTTTTATTGTTAACTGACCTGAAGTGGGCATTTAGGAGTGTGAATTATATGTATTCTAATTGAATTTAAGGTGCAGTGGGAGTTTCATCATACAATCATGATTTTGACTACAATACCTTCATAAAAACATTTTGTGAGGCCTTCATCTATCTATATATATTAATATTATTTTATATATAAATATTACATATGTAAACATTTCATATATATACACATACATACTCGCATATGTGTGTGGATATACATACACACACACATACACATATATACACATATATATTTATATATAGGACTTTAGTTTCTAAATGGTCAATTTGTAAGTACTACTCTTCCACAGATGAAATTTTCACTGTTCATCTAATGAGAATCCAAACAGCTGATTTCACCTTGTCTTTCTGCCTGAGGGTGTGTTCCCAGGTAGTCCTTCAGACATTCTAAACCCTAGAGCTTGACTTTTAATTGGGATGGGATAAAATCATATGGCATTATCAGACTACAACACCTGATTGCTAATTGGAATTTGGAATAAGTACAGACTAATGACAAACAAAGTGTAACGTCTTTCACATCTAAGAATTTCCTCAAATGATCCAAAGAAAACATTATTCAGAACAAGATGTTACCTCAAATGATCAGAAGATAAAATTTAAGCAAATTACAAAATAAAGGTAAATTGAGGCATTGGCATGAAGCCTTTAAGTACAGACTTCCCCAGCAGCACCAGCTACATTCCTAAAACTAGATACAGAAGACTTTAAAATCCTTAACATACTCCCATTTTATACTTTCAAGCTGCGGCAAGTGACATGAACTGGGCTTTTGGGATTCACAAATAAGTTGGAGCCAAATTAAAGCATTGCAGAATAACACCGGTTACTAGTCCAGCCTCTTAATCTACACAGCATCTGCTGGGTTAAGCATGAAGGGTGGAGATCACACAACCTGTCTGGGCAATATGTTCCATTGCTTGACTGTTCTAATAAAAAAAGACACATTTTGTATTTATGCATTAATGCTTGCCCGTGGGGTAGCATAATCTAAAATCAATGCTTAGAGCTTTAACAAAGAAAGTCAAATAGAACAGAAAATCCCGTTAGAGAGGGCAATAAAGTAGTTTAAATTGAGTGTATACAAAGTCTTCATGAAAAGCTAGCTTCAGGAAATGGTGGAAGGAAAATGTAAACTGATTCAATTACATTTTTATTATTATTCATAAATGAAGAGATAGGGATCTGCCACAGCAACAGAAGACCATATGTTATTTCTATGTAAATTTGAAAATGGAGTGTTCTCACACGGAATTAAAGCCAAAGCCAGAAGTACAAAGAACTTTAAAGTAGTACATTTATGAGAGGAAACATAATTTTCTGACCAGTTAGTCAAAGACTGCTAGAAGGGATATTTAACACTGAATTTTTAGATGTGTCCTTTCACTTCAGAGCTACACATGTAGCTTTATAAAAATAATACATCCCTTGATTGATTGGAACATAAAATCATAGAATGGTTTGGGTCAGAAGGCACCTTAAAGATCATCCAGTTCCAACACCCCTGCCTTGGGCAGGGAAACCTTTCACGGGATCAGGCTGCTCAAAGCACCATCCAGCCTGATCTTGATCAACTTGAGGGATGGCAAATCCATGACTTCTTTGGGCAATTTGTTCCAGTGCCTCACCACCCTTACAGAAAAAAAATCTTCCTAATATCTCATCTAAATCTCCCCTCTTTCAGCTTAAAACCATTACCCCTCATACCGTACGTGTATTCCCTGATAAAGAGCCTCTCCCCATCCTTCGTGTAGACCCTCTTTAGGTACTGAAAGGCTGCTAGAAGGTGTCCTCAGAGCTTTTTCTTCTCCAGGCTGTGCACTCCAACTCTCTCAGCCTGTCCTTGTATGGGAGGTACTCCATATCTCTGATCAATTTTGTGGCCTCCTCTGGACTCACTCTAACAGATCTATGTCCTTTTTAAAAAAAATATTGCGTAGACAGGACTAAGCTGCACTGCACATGTGAACTGATATTGCCACTTGAAAACATAGCTTCTGAAGATGTTATTCATTCCAAACTTAGTGAATAAATTTAGAGAAAGGCTTTTCCTGAAAGTCATCATTTGTGGCAGAAAGATATCTGACTACATTTAGAAATGGATTCAGCAATCCTGAGTTCGTAGAATCATAGAATCATTAGGTTGGAAAAGACCTTAGAGATCATCAGCTCCAACCATACTTGTCTATTACTAAATCATGTCCCCATGCACCTAATCTACCTGCTTTTTAAACACCTCCAGGGGTGGTGACTCAACCACCTCCCTGGGCAACCTGTTCCAGTGCTTTATAACCCTTCCTTTGAAGAAATTTTTCCTAACGTCCAATCTAAACTTCCCCTGATGTAGTTTGCTGCCATTCCCTCTTGTCCTATCACTTATCACATGGGAGAAGAAACCAGCAACCACCTCTCTGCAACCTCCCTATAAGCAGTTGTAGAGAGCAATAAGGTCTCTCCTCAGCCTCCTCGTCTCCAGGCTAAACAACCCCAGCTCTCTCAGCCGCTCCTGTTCCTCGTCAAACTTTTCCAGCCCCTTCAGCATTTACTACCCTCTGCACATTCTATTAGCTTTCTGACCTGAATGCCTATTATTTCCAAACTAAGCCAAATTGCCTATTATTTCCAAACTAAGCCAAATTGCAATTTAAGGTAGGAGAGGTTGGAACCAAAATCAGAGTGAAAGTATTCTGCAATCTTTTAGCTATTGATCAACATCTGCATGTAGAATTCAAATATCCCATTTGAATTCAGAGAGTAGAGGAAACCGAGTTCTTAATGGTAACTTAAAATGTCTTTCAGCAGCAGCAGTTTCTGCAGCTTTTATGAAAGTATCAAAACAAGGAGACTGAATAAGGACTTCTACTGCTTATTCTTTTAACGTCTGGATTAAACTCTGCTGCTTGTTTTGGAAATCACATCATAATTAAGAATTTCAGGAAAGGATAAAAGAAGGTAATTTAATTCAAAATTTTGCACCTGACCTACTGTTACTGATGTCACTGGAAGGTTTTCAGACTTAAGTGTGGCATAAAGTGTACAAAGGCAGTACACTGACTCTCTGTTCTTAGTGAATTTTCCCAGATGAGTGATATTCTTATCTGATGTACATTTTTAACTTTCTGTAACCAGGGTAGACCACTTGTTCTTTTCTCTGCTGATTTGACAAAGGTAGAAATTTTATATTATACAAGGTCTGAGATAAACAACACCGAGTCTGGACTGTAAGTCTTCTTATTTAACACATTAAGAAAATAAACTATGATGGCCTTCAAAATAGTTCCCTTCTGAACAGACACGCAGCTGCATACTACGCTGCCAATGTTCAAAGCAATTCCACAGAAAGGAATTGCTTTGAGAAACTCCATCATTTTTTGCCATCAGATCTTCTACTGACAAAAAATTTGGGCTTTGGGAAGCCAGATCTGGCAAATAGGGTGGATGCTCATGCACAGTGATGTTGTTATTAGTTAAAAACTGCTTTACAGACGAAGTGCTCTTGGTATAGTGTGTTGCCTTGATGTTAACTTACTGCTCAGTATTGCACACTGACATTTTCCAACCAAGGGTAAGAAAACATCCATATTTGAACACACATCCACTCATACTGAGTGAAGTAATCGAGCTGAACATTCTTTTACTGTGACAGGATAGGGTATGTTCTATAACCATCTCTTTATTTCTCCCCTTCCACTCTTGCTTCCCAATCTATAGAGTTATTTATTCTCAGGCTTTTTTGTGTCAGACCTAATATATTGAGTGTCATATTAATGGTTCCGAATTTAGTTCTGTTAGTGAATAATTACATCAAACCCAAGAGAATTAAGGAGATAGATGTGACACATTTTATTTCTTGATAATTTTTAAGTCTTTAAGAGTAAAAAGGCAGTTCACTGCTATTTCAGTTTTAGGAATTAAAAGTTCTCTGAAGTGTTATCCTCATCACATTTTTCCAGTTCTCCAAATTTTCTCCACCTTTCAGAACTTAGCGGTGAGCTTAGCATAAAAAAATAAAATGTTTAGATAGTAATTTATGCCAAGTGGCCTTAAATTGAATGACACTGCCTATTTTGACTGATGAAATTGCTAGCTGCTGTTGCGTCAGCAGCATGTTCCTATCAGTTATAGAGCAGACACTGGTTACAGGGTATTTTCAAATGACCAAGGGGATAAATCTACCAAAGCATTCCTTATTTAAGCAGCTAGCAAACCACCAAGAAATGCCTGACTGTCAGAGAAAAAGAAATTCATGCCAAGTGTGTGGCTAAATTGGTAATCGCTACTGTTTCTACACTAGACTCAAAAAGCATAGAAAAGATAGGGTAGGGAGAGAGAAGAAAAGAGGAGAATGTATAATTTGAATTACTTTCATTTAAATTAGACTCTTCTCAGCCCACAACTGTATCATAGTCTGGATTTGATGGTCACAACTGTGACATAAACCTATTACTGGATAAAGACTTTTGAAACTTTCATTAAAATTTTCTAAGAGCCTAAAAGGAATTAAGTACAGCTAAAGCAATGCAGAAATAAGGTGCTTGCATCTTTTAGGTCAAAGAAATGTATTTACCAAACCAAAACATATATACACATCTGGTTTGGGTAACCAAAACAATGTAAACCTGAAATCCAAAATCTGATGCTCAGTTTCCACTTCTTTCAAAAGACAAAGCAATTTTTTTGCTTTGAATTTCTCTAGGCAATCCTAGTCTCATCCTTGGTTATTTCATTATCTGCTTACCCTAGTTCTGAGCACCTTTTTAGCCTAATTTATATCTATGTTCTTATTATAAGGCACACATACAATCTTGCCACATCAAGCGCAAGCCAGGACAGTCCCTGTACACATCAAGTACTGGAAGCAAAATGGCCAAGCTCCAGCTTGAGCAATCTGGCTTCTGGGATCCTGGGTCCTTTTCAGTAAAGTAGCTTTCACAGAGGTAGTTGGGTGAACTCAGGGTAGCCTGCAGCCTGTCACAGCACTCTGCCTGCACCAACAGCAATAAATCACGTTAAGTTACTGCAGAAGGGAATTCCAGCCACTAGATTCTGTATATAAAGTATTCTTTCTCCCTCTACTTTTTCCCATGAAAGCAAGCCATGTGTGCTGCTGAAGCATCTGCATGGTTCAGTGAGGGGACCTGCCCTAAGGAAACAAGATAGAGGCCAAGATTATGGCCCTTGAGGTAGTAATGAGATGCCCTTGTGCTTACTTTTTTATATTAGCTGGTTCAAGCGCCACCTGCTCAGATCCTGCTCCATGTTGCACATCCCTTCAACCAACACAGGAAGCCTAGTCACAATCAGAGGTATGAATCCAGCCCCTGAAATAATGGTGCTGCAGTATTTGTTTCTGCAGCTAGAGGTTAATTAAATCTTCTGCGTGACAGCTGAATCCTATAGCACTCATCATAAGACTAGTCAGGCCCTGATCTGCCTGAAACTTTTGATTTTCTTACCAGCAGCTGAAAGGCCTGTCTTTATTGAAATGTTAAAGCAGCTGAGCTACTAAAGGAAGAAGAGATCCTGTCCAGGGAAATTCAGAATGCAGTACCAAACCACTTCTTAAATATAGATACCTCTAGACTAAAATCAGTCAGCCTGACTTAAAAACATAGCATTCTTGTGTATCAACAAAACACTCTTGCAAAATAATAGCCTAAGTTTCCTATAAAGTTAATGAAGGCAGGGAGGTAAATTGAAAGATTAAGAGGGAGATCCTGTAAGCCTAAATTTTAGTCCCTAAGCTAGATGGTCAGGGGCATCTGGAGGATTCCTCTGCCCACCAGGGAACATTCCATTATCAGACATTTTCTTATTACCTAGAATTTTTATAGTGAAGGAGAGGTTTTGATCATGTGGCAAGAAGGGACTTTCTGAATTTCTTGCTATTGTAAGCAGTCACATTGCATAAATCCCTTAAAACCTGTCAGCCTCACCTTTCAACCAGTCTGATTTATGATTTACCAGATGCCTTGCAGAACCTAGTCTTCTCATATTTTTTTTCTAAAAATCAAAGAACATGGGCACGTGCAACTACACGCAGTCTACACTAGTGTAGACAAAAATCACATTCAGATGCACAGCTTCACCACAGAATCTGTCCAGCTTATGATATACTACGCTGATCTTGGAAATTCCTTGGAAAAGGTCTTGATTTGTAAAGGGGGAACAGCAGGTCTGCAAATCTCCCTATGTGTATGTTCCTTCTCACATGATAAGTGAACACGAGAGCTGTGCAGTTACTCATTTCCCTCAGAAGGTGTTAGCTGAACATTAAACAGGAACCTGTCTCTGAATTAAGTTTGTACACTGATAGGGGAAGTTACATGATGGCATAAGGGAGGTTGGGAATAGGAATAACTCGGTAGTCTGTTGATACAGCCCTGAATACTATAATATAATATATTAGAGTAGAATAGAATAGAACAGAACAGAATCATCTCAGTTGGAAGGGACCTATAGCAATCATGTAGTCCAACTTCCTGACCAATTCAGGGCTGACCAAAAGTTAAAGCATGTTATAAAGGGCATTGTTCAAATGCCTCTAAGACAGTGACAGGCTTGAGGCATTGACTGCCTCTTTAGAAAGCCTGTTCCAGTGTTTGTCTGCCTTCTCTGAAGAGAAATGCTTCTTAACGTCAATTCTGAACATCCCCTGGTGCAGCTGTGAACCCTCTCCATAATTAATGACGTTACTTGTTTCCTTTACAGTTTCAAAGGTGGAACATGTTCTGCTAAACTTTGTCTTGGGTTCTTTTCATGAAATCTTTGAGCTTCCTGCATGTCTGCGTAGCCTTGAGAAGAGGAGGGGGAGGGAAGACCTTCTTGCCCTCTACAACCACCTGAAAGGAGGTTGTAGTCAGGTGGGTGCTGCTCTCTTCTCCCAAGTAACAGGTGATAGGACAAGAGGAAATGGCCTCAAGTTGCACCGGGGTGATTTAGACTGGATATTAGGAAAAATTTCTTTACTGAAAGAGTGGTGAAGCATTGGAAGAGGCTGCCCAGGGAAGTGGTGAAGTCTCCTTTCCCGAAGTTGTTCAATAAACATGCAGACGTGGCACTTCAGGACATGGTTTAATAGACACACTGGTAATTGGGCTGATGGTGGATTTGATGATCTTAGAGGTCTTTTCCAGCCTTAATGATTCTATGATTCTATGTCTACTTTTTATGCACATGTATACAGAAAAACCTACAGTGTACCAAGCATATACTTAGATATTGGAGTAGATTGTGGAATTTTAACATGCATAGTCTTAATGAAAGCTAGGGGTTTAAACAGAATACTAACTTAAATACTAAAGACAAAATTAGAGTTCTAGAGAGTTACCAGACTGTTGCAGATCTTTTCTTTTTACTAATTTTTAATTTTTTACAAAATGGATTTTAAAAAAAGCTTTTTGGATGGCGCTTGGCAATGATTCTGTATTTGTCCACTTGCTTTTTTTAGCACTTGAAATCTGCCAGTGAAAGTAGCACTTTGAGGAATTTCTCACAAAAAGCAACAGAAATTAAAAAATGAGGATGTAATGAAGGGTTACATAAATATCAAGTAGAAAGAGGGAAAGAGCCATAATTATTATATTTTCCTTCACGCATTGATTATGTCACCAAAGATAATTTCTGTTTACTTTCTTCCCTTTTGTGCAACATTAGACAATGAAACTTCTTACTTCTGTCTAATATATTTCACATACGAGCCACTACTGTGATGTTTCTGTGTTTCTGAAGTGATGATTGGGAAGAAGCTGATTTCTTTTCTGATGCATAAGAATTCCCTCAGGGAGGCATGATTGGATTGCTGAGGGTCAGTCGTTGCTCCTTTTATTCAGATATTTGGAAATTTGAATGACTGAAAAGACGGAAAAACTTACACTATGTTTGGGGCATAATCAGTTAGATAGTGAGTTACAAAACCAGATTTTAAACAACTTTCCATCTCTATCTGCATGTAGCATAAGTAAATGTGTTTTGTATAAAACCAAATCTATGAATGACAACTTCAGTGTATGTCAAGCCTTGTTGATCTTGCACCCTGTGTTCAAAGTAATTTTGAAAATAATTTCGTTTAAACTGCTGCCTGACAGTACAGTCTAAGGATTTATCTTAAAAGGTTATGCTAGGTACCCATTCAATAAGTCTAGCAGAATCTTAGAAATGGAAGTTTAATGAGAGGAATGGTTTCCAAGTAGTAGTAGATGCATTGATATCTAACTTACCCTCTACAGAATGAAACAGCAGTGTATCTTGGATGACTTGTGCAAGTCAGGTCTAACCTAAATCATGGTAGCCAAAAAAACTCTGATATGAACAGCGCTGAAGAAGTACTGCACATGGGTTTTTGCTGAATGCTCTTTTTTCACATTTTTTTCTGTATTAGTTAGAGTTTTATTTGAAAATATCTAACAATTAGATCTGGAGCACATTTTCTTGAAAGTGTCTATAAGATTGTTAAAAGAATCTATGCTTCTGTATCCCTGTAGTACTTGCTATGCGAGTATCACAGTGCACCCACAACACTGATATAATCAGATCCCTTCAAAATGAACTGCATATTTCAGCAGAAAGTGGATAAAAGTGATGATTTCACCAATTTCTACAATTTATTCCATATTAGTAGCAAACCTACAATTTATTCCATAGTTGCAGAAAAAACAAAGAAATCAAGGTTTTCTTGATGGAAAGATGCAGATAGAAAGTCAATGTGCTGAACCCATCAAAAATGACATGAAACAAGCCAGTGTGTAACTCAACACAGTTTTACTTTGCTACAGTATCTGGCAGCATAATCACACTGACACCAGTTCCTAAAGTCTGCATGTTTCTGAGCATTAACATTAGCTTCATTTTCACTCTAAAATAGTTAATATGATCCTGTTTGTACTTTGGTTTAAGCCATGTAACTCCTTTTCTCAGAACACTCCAAAACAAACAAACAAAAAATCTTCAGAAAATTTCATAAGGTTTTATATTGAAGTTATTGCCTTAAGGCTATCAAATTGCTTATCCACCCTCAAAAATCATCTTATGTCCTCAGCTAAAAAGTCTTATTAGACATTGTGAAGCATAAACCAATCCTTTTATGAAGCAGAGATATTCTTCACAAAAAAAAAAAAAAAACAAAAACATAGCCCACGGTGTTGTGACAAATAATAATTGTAACTTCTACTTTGCAATTTCCTTTTCCGTATTCCATACAGTCACAGAATCATTTCTGTCAGAAGAAACCTCTGAGAACCATCTAGTGCAGAAGTGACCACAGCTGCAGACAAGGTCTGACAAGTGCCAAGCAAGGGCAGATAAAGGGGGATAATAACTTACTTAGCCCTATGATTTGTGCTCTCACTGGCTTAGCCCAGCATCTTTCATTAACGTAAAGGCATGGTGCTGACTCATGTTTGTGTTTCTGTCCTCAAGGACTTCAGGTTGTTCTTAACAAAGCTGTGGTCTAACCAGTCAGTTCCCAGTCTGCACTGCTCAATGAGGTTGTTCTACTCCAGATCCAGGACTTTAAATCCATCTTTAATAAACTTTCGAGATTCTTGTCAGTTCATTCCTCTAGCTTGTCATAGTTGCTAGAAATGTTCTCACCAGCTGTTCAACCCAATTTTGTGTCATCCATTAATTTGTTGAGAGCATATTGCTTCCCACAGTCCAAATCAGTAATGGATATATTGAAAGGTATTACGCCCCACAACGACCCCAGTGAATATTGTATTTGTCTAGCTACCAGTTAGACTTTGAACCACCGACCAATAACTCTTTGAATCCAATGGTCTAGTTAGTTTTTCAACAGTGTGAAGTCTAGCCCATTCAACCCACAGTCTATAATTTGGCTACAAGGATGCTATGTGAAACCATTCCAGAAGTCTTGGAAAACCAAGATCATAGAATCATAGAATCATTTGGGTTGGAAAGGATGATAAAGATCATCTAGTTCCAATGCCCCATATCCCACTAGATCAGGCTGGCCAAGGCCCCATCCAATCTGACCTTAAACACCTCCAGGGATGAGGTATACACAACTTTCTTGGGTAACCTGTTCCAGTGCCTCACCGCTCACATGGTGAAGAAATTCTTCCTTATCAAGCCTGAGTCTATACCTCTCTAATTTATACCCGTTCCCCCTTGTCCTATCACCACAAGCCTTTATGAATAGTCTCTCTCCAGCTTTCTTGTAGGCCCTTTTCAGGTACTGGAAGGTCACTATAAGAACTCCTTGGAGCCTTCTCTTCTCCAGGCTGAATAAGCCCAAATCTCTCAGCCTGTCCTCATGTAGGAGGTGCTCCAGCCCTCTGATCATCTTTGTAGGAAAGTATGTGCTCTGCTTTCCACTTGTCCACATAGTCAGTCATTTTTTGTAATGCAACCATATTGATCAGGTATTATTTGTATTAGGAAAATCCATGTCCACTGCTCCCAGTCACCTCTTACTCTTCATGTGTTTGGATATAGCTTCCCTGAAGACAGTACTCTTAACTGTCACAGGAACTGAGGTGTGGCTGACCCTCCTGAAGTTACCTAGATCCTTTTTGTTTTCTTCCTGAAAGTGGACAGTCTTCAGAATGTTCCCTTGTTTCCCAAACACTTTGAAAAAAAAATTACATATCGTCTTCACAGTAATATTGACAACACCTGAAAGCCATCTTGTTCAGTTCCATTGACTTGTCTATTTTCAGATTGCTCCAGCTCATTCCTCCTCTGCTGCATGTATCACTTCTCTCTGCCTCACTGTGCTACTAGGCACAGAGATCTGAGATTGACAATAAAGACTGACTTACTTGCCAGAACAGAACAAGAAGATATTGAGCAGTTCCACCTTTTCCATGTCATTCATCATCAAGCTGCACATTCTATTCAGTAGAATACCTCAGTTTCCATGGTTTTGTTTTACTGTCAAACTACCAATAGGTCTTTTCTATTTGTGCTTCACATTCCTCACTGGTTTTAGCTGTGGTGGAGATTTGACTTTCATCACCTCATCCTTGTCTGTATGGTCAGCTCAGACAGGAGGTGTCTTTTCAATCAAGCTGGTTTTCTGTTCAGGTGTTTATGCATCAGGTTAGACTGCTCTTGCACTTTGAGGAGGTTGTTCCTGAGGATGAAGCAGCATTTTTTTGCTTCTTTAAGCCTCGTGGCAGCCTCCCATAACCATCAGTTCCATGAACAAGATTTTTTGAAGTCTAATCTCTTGACACTCATGATCATTATTCTGAGATCTTCTTTCCTTCCTTTTCTGAGGTTCTTCAGCTCTGTCATCTCATGATCACTGCAGCAACTGGCTATCATGTCCCCTCAAGTAGATGTGGCAGACCACATTTCTGTCAGTCCATCTAGGACCCCTGTCCCAAAATTATTTATAGAGCTCTCTTGACTCCTTTCTAGCACTCATCCCTTCTCCCAACATGAGATAACTCAGGAGCGGGGTTGCAAAATTTTATTCATCTCTGTTTTTTTCTTATTCAAATGCATCTGAAGTTGCCCTTAGCCATTTTTGTGCAACGTAATGTAACATGGAATATCAGATTTCCTCATTGAATTCTTTAGCTTGCATATTTATGTCTAATGTCAGTTTAGGAGGTATGGTTTGACTCAACCAAAAATTACATTTGATGCAGTAATGCCAGGAAGTGAAAGTCTGCATTACATGGTGTTAATGAGAAACCAAATGAGGTGAGTAGAATGATACCTTGCAGCCTTAAAAGTCAATTACTCAGATGACATGGAGAAATGATTTAGTCAAAAAAAGAATCCTTTTGACCTTCCAGCAGTATTCAAGTCCAAACTCAAGAGAAGTAAAAAAAATCTTTAATATCAACAGTGATTTATTTTTGCCAAAATCTAAAGAAAAGCTATCGATCGTTTATGAAAGACATTGAGTTTTTCTCATGTATTACAAATGAAGGCAGACAGAAACATGAGGAAAAGATTCTCAATTGTTTTCTCACAATTCTCTCCATTGTTGAGTGCTTGGTCTTGCTCAGTTATAGATTTAAAGGGAGAAAAAGATAAAGAAATGTAGTTCTCCAACTAATCATCCAATGTGACACACCCACTTAAGCTAAGTATCTACAGCAGAGTGATGTACAACACACCAACTTGCCTGTACTATCAATTTGCACCTACAGACATTCTATTCTTTCAACGTGGCATTTGACTCATGCTGTTACCTTATTTCTCATGCAGAACTTTGGAGATGCACCTTTGATCGAAGTATAAAAGCCATCTGCATTTCCATTTCCTCTTGTCTGTGTGCTTTCAGGGTAGTTAGTTTTTTCTCTTTTCAGGAAAGAAGATTAGTGCACAGTAGATAATCCCCTTGGTAATTTTATGGGTTTTGGTCTTAGTCTTTGTGAAACTGAAATTTCAAGTGCAGCATCGTTCATTCACTGACATAAACAGAGATATGTTGCTTTAATGTTCTGTTGATACTGGAAAAATGAGAACAATTATATTTTTGTTAATTAGTTAGCCCAGTGAAGTTACTTAGATGGAAAGTGTGGAATTAAGCAGAGCTCTAGGTTACATATCCTATCCAAACATATTATGTTAATTATGGGTTCAAATAAATGTTTCTACACAGGCTAGTAGCTTTCTAACTCCTTTATTTTAGGGGAGAGGGACATATATATCATCTAATTTTTTTTTAGATCAAATTAAATAGAGTATTAGGAACTGATCAGTGGATAGTACACACAGAACTGTGCAATGCACTGTGGTATTTTCTTCTTTCTCAACATAATCTTTTTATTTTTTGATAACATAAAGAGTTAAGCCATTATACATGTCATTATAATAAAAAAACCTTCTCATAAACATGCAAATTGGATCTTTTCAACTTGCAAATTGTGCCTTTTCAGGTACCTCAGCAGTGTATCTGCCAGAAGTATAACAATAAAATTGTAGCACACTTCTAAATAAGTACAATTGTCACTTTCTCTGCTTTCAGACCCTGCTCTTAAAAATGAAAATGCCCAGAGTATAAATGCTATTCTCTGTCAAGTCACTGGTTCCTTAAGCCCCTTCAGAAGTGACTCTTTTGCTCTGAGAACAAATTATCTTCAATTTATTACTTGAAAAGATATTAACTGGCAGGGACGTTGTCAGGTAAGACTGATGCTGTCAGCCTGAAAGCACAGGCACACAGGGAGTACTGCACAGATGCAAAGTTGAAACTGCATGAGCTTCCACTGCAACAGGACCTCTCAATCTGTCACATGTCACCTACTCTAATTAAAGATTTTGGGAGCAAACATCTGCAAATGCAGTAAAGATTTCCTAGATGGTAATGATAAAAACCCAAAACCTGACTGATGCATCCATCACAAAACAGTCAAGGGCAACAAAGTTCACCTAAAAGCTTGTTTATCTGCATGTTTTCATTAATCAGGTGGCTTTTTTGTAGAAGTTGCAGAGGAGATCTCTTTTGACTTCTTGTTTCCTCAGAAAATACATGACATCAATACAGATAATTCGGGGGCTCCTCTGCCACCTTTGGTTAAGAGAAAAATTAGACTGGAAAAAGTGAGGTGCTTCTTAACTTTATCAAAATGTGGGAAAGTATATTTTCTGCTCTTTTTCTCAGTTTACTGAAATTTGCCAGAATCAGGATTGCCTTTTTTTGTCTTCTCCAAAGAGGTCTTTTACCCATAGTCTTGGAGAGAGCCTTACAGCAAAAATAGAAACTGGCTTTATATCACAGAGCTCTGCAGATGCCTTGCAATAAATAGCAGGAATATCAAAGGAGGATTAGAGGCTCACTCTGAAGAATATGAGCAGGAATGACAAAAGGAAAGGCGCTAGTGTTACCTTATTCTGTTCCTATTGTGAAAATAATAAAGGGAAAAGACCCATCACCTTATTTAAATTTGTTGGATTCATTGCCAAATAGAAGAGTATTCCTATGTTACAATTATCCTGTTGTCCTATACACCAGGTAGGAAGAGACTCCCACAGAGCATTTCATATTCATGGATGAAGAGATTGTATGTTCTAAACTCAAAGAATAGTCAGCAGGAATTTTGAATGTTCTGTCAAAGATAGTAAGATTTAAATTTTAGAAAAACACATTCATAAAACTAAGCAGAAAACCATACCTTTTCCATGATTATTATTTCTGTCTTTGACTTTTCCTCTTTTGCCCTTACACAGTTGGGGTTTTCCCAGCTTTCTTCTATGTACATTTTGCTGAGGTGAAGCAATAAACAGGAACCTTGTTCTTTAGATTAATGAAAACTAACTGGCATTAACCCTTCTTTTCTTCTCTGTAGAATTAGATAATTGTCTATTTTAAGGTCATTTTTATTATTAATATTATTAATCTTGTTAATATTATTATTATCACAGTTGTGTGCTTTGGGATTTGATTCATGGTAAAATGGGTTTTTGATTTTAGACCCTAGTGCTGTGACATGTGTTGTCACGTGTTGCTATAAAACTTAGGTCTTCTGTCCTTTGACTTACCAGTTCATGGTGATAGTTTCCTATTATGTGGTTACAAACTATGTACCATGACCACTTCTGCTCACAACAAGGTACTGGGGTCTGATAGAACATAATTGTAGACAATCTAGGACTGGTGGCCAACGTAAGCATAGAATAGTGGTCTCATCGGCTGAAGCTCCCACATGGACCCACATGAGCAGGTTTCCTTTTGGTAGAAAATGGAGCACTAGGAAGAGAAGATGATGGGGAGAAAAGGGCTGAGAAGCTATGATTTGGGCAGAAACCCATGCTTGGAAACAGGGAAGTTTCCAAAGGCCCCCTAATAGAGTTAAAATTTTCACAAGGCCTAAGGTAAGTATATGATTGAGTAGCTCTCTATGGATTATATTGTATTTCTTACATCAACTTTCATTTGAGGATCAAAAAATATTTTACCAAAACCATCTTTGTATCTCTCCTCCTTAGAAAAATGGGGTGCTGGAAGACAATGGAGTTACACAATTCCTAATCATTGAACCACTTCTCTTTATTGCCAAGATCAAAGATTGTAGGGTAATGGAATATCTGAGATCGGAAAGTAATGATAAAATGATGAGTTCACAGAAATTAACCATCATTTTCACTCTGACTTCAGCAACTGAACAATTAGGATTTCAGCTCAAATCTTGACTGACCAACTGTGGCTTTGCATCATGACTGAACTTCATTCCTCTGATGGGGGTTGAGATCTTCTCCGAAATACTTTCTTTTATGATTAGGTCAAAACCATATGAAACTAGGAACTCAAAACCAAAAAAAACCACAAAAGTGCTCAAATGCTGCATTTTAAATATGTTGGTTTATGCCAAGAAATTCTGCTGAAACTTATCCAAGACTTAAGCCATTTCACTGTACATAGGCCTTGCAGCTCATAAAATGCGATTCCTAAGAAAAGCAAACTTTGTTTAACGTCAGTAAGACCATTGGAGTGGATAGGTCAAATGCAGTTAAGCTTTATTCTGTAATGGTAAGAACTTAAAATCAGCCAGGCTGAGTAATACCAGAGATCCACCCAACTCAGGAGTCTGTCTCGATAAGTGGCTTGTAATCGATGCCTGGGAAAATGGGTGTGCATATGATGGCATTTCCCCTGATATCTCAATTAAATGGGGTGCCAATTCCTGTCCTAGGCAACTTCTCCCATTTTCCTCATTAACTTCTTGTGATAGCTCACAGGGACCTGATTCAGGAGATGAGTGTAACGCCATAAGATTTGAAGGGAGAACAACTAAAGAGCCAGAGGAAGCAAGGGAAGTGAACTTGAGGGCTATACCCAAATCTAACAGCACTACATCTAGACAGTGAATATGCGAGAAACTAAGGACAAGTCTTGGCTCAGTGACAGTACTGGTGGTGGCTGTTCTCACTGCTAAGGATCCAAGTCCTGAGATGATGCTCACAGTTACTGATTGCCCCTTACAACATTCCTCACTGACACAGGACCCTAAATATCAATGGTAGATAAAGACATTCACAGTTAATTGGGGTAGAGATAACCACAGAAAAGAAACAAGGACCCAGTCAGGAAGTAAAGTTTTGGGAGTCAGATGGACAGGTGGGAGGAAAAGAGTTCCTGCTGGGAGAAGGAAAACTGTTCCTGCTGAGGTCCTACAAAAAATTCAACCGTTACCTGTCACTGAGAATAAAAAGGAGTTGCATGGAGTGCCATGATCGTAAATCGTAGTTCCTCAAAATTATATACTCAATATTAGGAAGTGAATGTAACCTGGTAAGTGGATCCTTCTATTACAACACAGTGAATAATAAAATTAAAGAAGAACCTGTTTAGCAATAGACTCCACTTCCCATCTTTGTAGCTAACAGAATATGGGAGACAGTTCAAGGAAGCAAATGGATAGATAACCAAGACAATCTAATTGATATTTGTCGATGTGAGCAATGTGAGGAAATTGTGAATGCCACTGCCCTGAGCACTTAGTAATACAAGACCCATGTTCCAGTAATATATCCTCAGGTATTTGTTATTTAGACATATTTAACAATCACGCAGTTGTACTTAAAAGAAAAAATATTGTGTATGTGTGGTGTCACTTTGTGATGTTCTATGGAATGACATGAATAAAATGATTTCTCCTGTCAGAGAATGCTCGTGCAATACGACAGCACTAGAAACCTGTGGACAACTTTATAGGTGCCATAAAGGAATTCTTATACCAATGCTGGTGGAATTCTGGCCTACAAGTTGATCTGCACCACTAAGACTCATATGGGACAGAGTATAGCGTCAAACTGAAGAAATGGAATCCTTAATCAACAACTATGAAAAGGCTATTGCACATCAAAATGAGGTGACTATTGCTATCAAACATGATGCCAGCTGAATTGTCAGAATTTCAAGAGAAATTGAAAAAACTTCTGGACATCCCCAGTATGACATTTTTATGGGATACGTAGCATGTGCAACTGGCATTGCACCCTATGTTACATCTTATGATTATTGTATTCTGGTTTATTAGCTTTGTTATTGACATGCATCCCAGGACGCAGTTGTTCTTCTCAGCTGTGAGCTTATCCAAAAAGCTTTTGAAACATGTCCAACAGCAGCTGGACTTCTGAGGGTTTTGTGCTTCCTGGAGTAATAGAGCGGGTACCTGCACTGTAACAGAGGAGGAAGGATGAGCACTGTCACCATCAGATAGATGAACTAATTATTTTATTTTGATTATAGGTTCACAATATTAAGAGTTACAAATTTTAAGTTATGAAATCATATGAAATGGACGGTGAATAAGTGAATTAATGTGATAGACTAGTCTGGGCAAAAGGTGATTGAATCCCTGTTTGTCTTGTGTGTTTATTGTATTTCATAATGAGCTCATGAAAACAAGTTTAAATAGCAGAGTACCTTGTCCTATAAATTTGAGAGAGTTGAATGGACCTTGACATATCTCCCATTCAGCTTCAAGGGTGTATTTCCTACTGCAGAGGTTGCATACTAATAAGCATCTGTAACAGATTCTGAAGGATATGAACCCATTTTGACCTCCACAGTATCCTGTGGCAATGAATTAGACAATTTAATTATTTATAATGTGAAAATAATCCCTCTGGAGAGAAATCAATATTTTAAGTGAATTGTAAGGCAGCTTGCTCAGTGAGACATGCTGTGTATCATGTTGCAATGCTAAGGCCATGGCAAACACCCCAGACAGGAGTACCAAGAATGAAGGATACTTATTAGTGAGAATCTAGTTGCACTTTCTTGTTATTAGTAACTCACTGAAGCTGATGGGAACACCATCTTGGATATCCCAATAGGACCCACACTACAAGGAGGAACATGAGGAGACACCTCAGCAAGTGGTCTCAGCCTGCAACTGTGGTTATATCATTAAAATTGACAGTGACTCCAAGGACACTGCACAGCAAATTATTCCAATAGGCAGCTCAGGAAAATTATCTGAGGATCTCTCTAGTTTTGCAAACAGAAACCTAATCTGGTAGAGTAACAGCAACTTATTTGCTGCTTATTTTCTTTATTACAGGTTTGAGAAAAGTTATTATAACTTTAAGTAGAGGCATTTCCTGGTAGATGGTCCAGAGAATGAAAACTGACAGAGAATTTTGACTTCTAGGTATGCTAGCAGCCAAATAAGACATTTACAAAGGAAAAAAAAATATTTTGATCTCTTTATTGCCCCTCATACACAAGGAGAGACAGCCTTAGGACACAAAAGCGCTAGGAGGCTATCAAATAGAGAAAAAAATGTTCAAAATAAGGTAAGTCAGAAAGAAAACGTTTCTTCACCTCACCTTTCAATTCTTACTACAATTAGGTAGCTACATGACTCACATGTTCAGAATCTTAACATTTTTTTTTCTTGTCACATTGTCATCAGATGCATAAAAACTCTTTATACTCTTGCTGTGAAAAAAAAAAAACCATCAACATCATACAAAAACAAAACTGCAGCTTTGGAAAGGTCAGGTAAACGAGTTTGTGGTTGCCAACTGAACTAGGATCACACCAGGAACTCATAAAGGATTGTCCTGATCTTTTCACACTACTGGGAGATGACGCTTACCACTTCGTCAGTGAACTAGAATTTGAGTTAGTCAGGTTTGTTGGTATGACAAATTTTACAAGTTGATTCTGTGCATATTATTCAATTGTGTTTGTCATTGGGCTTTTAAAATCTCAGGGTTTCTGTGTGATAGCACAGGAAATGGCTGACCTGGTCCAGCATCTTCCTACTGACAGGTAGGTGGCTCCATAAAGAAGGGGGATCTCAAGGAACTCAGCTCTCCTGCTCCTCTTTTTCCCCTTTCAGACTGACTGCCAAGCATGGACATCTCCTTCTACTCCCATAGTTAAGTTGCATTGTATTGTTGTGATCATCTGGGCAGAATATACAGTACAGCTTCGTAGCTGCAATTCAAATGATTTTGGCACAGGCAGAAAGGAAGAAGAAAACCAAGAGAGGCAAGACAAGTAGGAGACATTATTCACAAATAAACTCGCCTGGAATTGTAATTTAAATATTTGAACTTCTGTCTCAAGTTTTGGTTTAGTTATTAGTGGCTTTCCTTGCCGCCAGCAGGTCAGACTGTCTGCTCTCAAGCCTCCAATTCTATGTATAACTGAGACTGTTCAGGGTTTATTTAATCATTTGTAGGTTCTTAGCTGTTTGTAAGGAGACGGGGGGGCATAGCGATGTCAAAGGCAATTATTGAAATACACAGAAAGAGCAAACAATCTATTCAAGCCAATAAAATATCATCATGTCACTAAAGATTCCCAGGCAGAGACATTTAAATTGATACTCAATTCTGTAACAACAAAATACTTAACCCTTATCAACTGCAATCCAAAACATTCAGCAAACTCAAAATATTCCATGTAGATGAAGAAATTATTTCCTATTCCTTCTGAATTTTAAAATACAAGCACAACAAGCTTCAAATGCCTGTGGCAGAGTTATACAACTCAAAACATCATCTTTCCAAAGGGCAGGAATTTTGTACCTGGAAGTAAATGTCACTTCTCAGTGAAAAAATAAAACTAAAGAACAGCCAACAGCAAGACATAAGTAGTCCTATCCTAAATAAAAACCAGGTCTTTGTCAGAATCAAGTGGGAAAAAAAAAAGGGATTTCTAAAGATTTTTATTAAAGAAATATAGAATAAGAGGGGGCAATGGAAAAGCAAAATTTATCAGAGAAGTATTATTGCTATTAGCACCAGAACTGAGCTTTGAGAAATGATCCTGGCCTTACTTCAAGACATTGGTACTAAAAGTTACTTTATAAGCATTTTAACTTCTCACTATATAAATTTCCTGATTCTACTTGAAGTTTTATAGCATCCAATTTTCCAGTACTTACTGGAAATCTATAAAAGTTGATCTGCATGGACAAATAGTGGCCTCTTACACAAATGCCTTTTAATGCTTTCATGCAGCTAGGGATTTTTTTAATCCAAACTTTAACCTCAATGAGACATTTTTACCATAAAACAAATTAGTTCCTTCTCCAGGAAACAAAGAAAAAGAAAAAATCAAAAGTATTATGGCATCTAGGAAGCATCACTGTCTTCCTTGTAAAGCTCATCTGAAGCCTAGGGGAGGTCATTTCAGGGAGATAAAAACACTTGGGACTTACCAGTATTCAGAAGGGAAATCAGATAAGTGAGTCAGCTGTCTTTGAAAAAGGATACCCTGGCATGGGTAGGGCCATTCCAGTTTTAATATAATAATAAGAAAAAACATACCAGTCAGGTGATGAATAACAGTTCTAACACACAGTTCTGGTAAACCACTGAAGTAAGAGCTATCCATTTAAACAGCTACTGTTTTGTCACCAGATATGAAGGTCAAGCATCAGCAGGGGAGGTTTAGATTGGATATTAGGAAAAACATTTCACCAAAAACGTGGTGAAGCACTGGAACAGGCTGCCCAGGGAAGTGGTGGAGTCACCATTGCTGGAGGTGTTCAAAAGATGTGTAGATATGGCACTTCAGGACATGGTTAAGCAGGCATGGTGGTGTTGGGCTTTCAGCTGGACTTGATGATCTTAGAGATCTTTTCCAACTTTAATGATTCTACAGTTCTATAGGGCACCAGAACTGGTAGCTCTTGAGTACATTTTCACTCAGATAATAATATTTTTTTCTCAAGACAAATATATCATCTCACATGAATGGAACTTCTGCTTCCTTCTTTCTATAGTGTCCTGGTTTAGCACACCTCCTGGGGCAGGTCAGTAACCAAACTGGACAGCTGTAATCCCAATTTCCCCCCACAAAGGGTAAGGGTAAGGGGAAATGAGGGAAAGAGAGACTTGCAGGTTGGAAACTAAAATTAAAACAGCTTTATTGAAACAATAATGCTAAAAGCAAGATAATAAAATTAATAATAAAACAATAAATTATATACAAGTATTAAAAAAAAACGATTCCAACTTCCTGGATGACTATATGCCACTACTGGGAATGCTGGGCAGGCACAGGGAGTGTCTCAAACTGGATTCAGCAGCAGGTAGAAGCTGGATTCAGGAACTGCATCCAGGAAAATTGACCCTCATGCTCTCCAAGATTTTACACTAAGTATGACATGTATGGTATAGAATATTTTGTTGGTCACGTTTGGGTCAGGTTCTCCCCCAGGGAAGAATTCCTTCACCTACTCCATGATTATCTTAATTTACATAGCAATAACTATGGCCTCTCTACACAACAATTCCGATTCCGCTTCCCCATTACCTTGGTGATAAATATTAGGCTTTTTTCACTTCTAGAAGCAGTCACAGTCTGAAAAGTACGTTGTTAACATTTCAGAAGCTGAAGGTTTGAAAAAAAGATCTAGCTGAGAAGTTAGAGAATATATTCTGCTTTCGCTCAAACCAGAACTTATAGCTGTAAACCAGTGGAAGATGTATTTGAAGACATAATTGATTGCAATTGTCTCTAAGGCTTTTACAGAGGGGACCAAAAAATCACTGTCTTTCTTTAATGATAGCAGCTTAGCCCAGTTCTAAGGTAGTAACCTGGGCTGTGAGAATGAAGCAAATCTTTTAAATGTATGGTATCAAGAGTCTTTACTGCTGAAGTGGTAATTAAAGCCATTCTGTCATCCAGGGGAGCATGATGACAAAAACTGAGGTTTAAAACCTTAGATATTGATGCCATGAAAAGGCCAAACTCAATAAAGAGTGCCAATTTGATTATTAAGAGGGTATTGCTTTAATAAATAAATAACGATGCCAGACACACAGGGAGTTATTTCACCTTATGTGTGCCCATTGAGGCTGGTTACAGTACTTTTATATTGGTGAAATATACATATTCATATAGATTGCAGGAAATATTGGTTAAACATACATAGAACTCATTGTCTTATCACCCCCTCTGTATTTACATCACAGTTCCTTTGCGTTTTCAGAATCCTCTTATGCTTTTTATCTTATCTCCTTCCTCATTGTGTCCTCTTGGTGAGCTAAGGTTTGTTCTTTGTTTCAGCATTTTCCTTAGCTTGGAGCACCAGTCAGAGATAAGTTTCTATAAAATACACAATACTTGATTTGTTGCTTGTTTCAACTAGTAAACAAGTTAAACTCCTGTTACAATTATATTCTTTCTTACTGCAAGCTGGCCAAGATTTGATTTTTATTTTTCTTATTATGCTTAAGCTAATTCATTCCCTTAACATAATGATTTATTCCTTCCTTCAATACCATCATAAACATTTTGCATTAATTTAATCCTACACATCCTACTGGGTTTTTCGCTCCCTGTTCACTGAAGTAAGAGAGCATTTGATTTTTGCTTTGCCACCAGAAAGATGTGATGTTGCCAAAGACAGAGAAGAGCACAGACCTCTTCAGGCATCAGAAAAAGCACCCCCACCCTAATAATTTTGTTTTTAAAAATAAATCAAAACCTATAAAAAAAGCTACAACTAGTTTAAGGGCTAAAGGCTAGAAGTAGTTTTGGTACAACTGCCTAATATAACATTACATAAGATTGAAACTGCCTTCCATTAATACAGAGAATGTATTTTCAGACGGAATGATTCATTGCATAACTATGACAACACACTTCATGGATCTGAAAATAAACTGATATTCCTATAAATTACTTCAAAGCAAAAAAAATGGCAGAGTTGAGGCTTTTCATTGCAATTCAGCAGGGTCTAGGCTGTTTTACAGGATTTGGAACAACTATTTTCTTCCCTTGCCTTAAGACATGCCACGAGTGTTTGCATTTACTCTCTATTCCTACCTGCTGCTCTCACAACCAGTGCTAAACATTCCCAGCTTATTTCTGACCTGTTCATAGAAAACACATGGAAGCAAAATACACTGCATTCATCATCTAAAGTATAATCACTTATGCTTATTAGAAGTGAATGTGGGTTTGTCTGTTTTTATGAAAACAAAATAAATATCAGCTGGGGTTGCTGACTAGCTGACAAGATGAAGGACTAAACCAAAATCTGTTGTCTCAATAGATATGTAAAACCAAAAAGGAGAAAGATTCAGACAGCCTGTTTTATATCAGTGACAGAGAGCACTTATTCTGTCAGTATTTCACTTCTCCCACCGCCAGCTAAGGAAATAACTCCTTTTTTTTTTTTCATTATGGCATACACCTGGACACAGCAGCATGTGCTCCTGGGCTTCATGTTCTTGAAAACAGATTGCATGTCTCATCAGAAATGTGATAAAAATGTGAGATTAGGTACGGGGACAGCAAATAACATTTAGTCCTGCAAATTAACCATGCACTGCAGCAGAAGTATGAAGTCAAGTGAGTAGCTCTGAGGGCTGAGCATCTTGACTAATCCATCACCCTAGGGAGTACCACAACCATTTCCATGCCCATGAAAAGGGAATGCTTTGCTCCTTTCTGTTTCCTTCTAACATTGCTCAAGATAAAAATCCTTGGGATCAGGTCATTAGCCAGTGTGCAGTCGTACTGTATAACTCCCATATTTTGGATCTGTGTTAAGATTTTTTCTTGGGTAAATGATAAAAAAATAATTATGACTATGCTAGATACGTAAAAATAGAATATCTGGGGAAAGATTTTAAGGAAATCAAATAACCACTGATTGTAGTCAAACAAAACTCCATTTGTCCAAATTTAATAAACTAGTTAAATTAAATTTACATACCTGAACATAAGCTTGTAACTCTACATTCACTTTGTAGTCAGTGAGAGATAGCTGTATTTTGAAGGCTCATCATAAAATAAGAGTTTAGTGTCATTATCCTTTCCTAGAGCTGTCTGTATCTCTCAAATGACAGTGTAGCCTAGGATGATTAACTTTGAATTGTATGTCTAATTTTTAGACTCTTAAATTTTGGCAGATGGATGCCACCATCAATATGCTAATATAAGACACCTATGACAGGCCCTATTAAGACAGCTACTTGGATAAAAAGAATTTAAAAGAGGTTAAATGATATTGCATTTCCCATTACAGCATTGTTTTTCTCCCACAATAATTTCACATCATAAATATTTCTTAGTGTTATCTTCTGAAATGGAGTGCACATGCACCTGGTGTCACCAGCTGAGCTGTATTGCCCATAAATTTTTATGTGAAATGTCATAAGCATCAGATAAAACATCATTACAGTACTTTTTTACATGCTATTAAGGCATTAAGAGCCTAGGATACAATGTAGAAAAAATTGTATGATAATGTTGATGACAGCATCTTTTATGTCCCCTGCACTCAAGCATCCTGATTCCAGGCATTCATAAATAAATCTCAAATATTACACTAAAGTAAATTAAAAAAGGCAAGTGAGTAATATGTTAAATTATCCGTAAAACATTACAGAGCATTATATCCAAACCTTGAAAACAGAGTTGTAATTCAAACCCCCAGCTCTCAAATGCAGGGTGATTCTACTGCATCTAAATCTAAACTGAAATTGAAATTGAAACACGAGCACAAATCTACATAAAAATATTTCATTTTCCTAGCAAAAAATTAAAAGGTTGTCATATTTTCTAGTATTATTCATAACAATCTCATTGCTATTCTTTTGAAAGGATCTGTGAGAGAGGAGTAGAATGTAGTTTTCACTTTTTAATAAGACCAAAAAGGCCAAAAGATTATGACAACATTTGGTAGAAAGACAAGGATTTTATTTCAATTGTATATATCAGTGCTAGTAGCCTTGGATATAAACACAAGGAACTGGCATTGTTCATTTCTAAAGAATGAAAATGATAATGCTAGTATTACTGAAGCTCAGTCACGTGTCTGGAATGTTAAAATACCCAAGATGCATTATTTATGCAGCATACTGTGTGCAAGTGAAATCCTAGCATTGGCCCTTGTGCTAGGCAGCACTGATAAAATTGCCAATGAAGATCTGAGGGTATATGAATTCATCAGATATATGTGTGGTACTTTCCTCGGAAGGAAACGGGAAGATTTTCTTTAACGTTCCAGACTTCATGGAATAGATTCTCTCTCCTTGGCAAGTCTGAAAACCTTTAACTTTGTCACTACTAAATCTAAACCTTATAAAACTGGGAGAACTGCAGATCTTTCACCTAGGGGTATCAAAACCATTAGAGTCTCTCTCCCTGTACAGCCTACCACGCACTCCTTAAGAACTACTTGAGAAAAAGTGGAGCAAGCTGACCTGAGATTAAAGAAATGGTAAATATCTGTTTCCAGACAACTAAACTGAGCCTTTAGGCCTGAACATTTTCAGACTTGATAACTTAAAATGTCTCCACGTAGGTGTCTATAGGTGTCTAAAATCCTATTACAGGAAATGAAGCCTAGGAAGCATTTCAGCTCATGGATAAAACAGATATCTAGAGGATGACTCAGCTGCCTACACATTGGTTTTCAGCTGCATTTGATATATCTTGAGATATGCATGATGTCAAATTGACCTCTAGGAGACTCTAGCCCTTCTAGAGCAACAGCTGGAAGCCATATGAGATTACTGAGTATGTGAGAAGTGATATTAATTTCTATGTAATGTGAACAAGTCATATCCCTCATCGTCATCAGCTGCATTTCTACAAACACCTTCACTGCGAAGTCTCCTCCACAGACACCACTGGGCACTAAATTTATCAGCCTAAACTGATCTTTCTTAATCTTTAAATGAATCCCACGTGCCAGAACTATTCCAGGGAAAAAAGATGGCACATGATGCCAGTTTTCTTCTCCAGTATAGAGGTACTGAAAAAACATTAGGCATTGTAGTAATGAATGAGCGAAATGTGATAGCTTTTAAGGGAAATTATATCAAACAGGAAGAGGATGGTGGTGTTGCCTTCTATATACCACCTGCAACAACTTTTGTAGCTCTCTTGTCAACATTTCAAAGACGAAGATCATAGAATCACTGGGTTGGAAAGACCTTTGATATCATCAAGCCCAACTGTACCTGTCCAATCATATCCCTAAATGCTTCATTGTGGAGACATTTTATAGGGAAGAAGGACTTGATGCTGTGGGCCTTGTTGACATCGAACACTTTCACCTACCTGCCTCCAGGGATGGTAACTCAACCACCTAGCTGGGAAGCCTGTTCCAGTGCTTGATAACCCTTTCAGTGAAGAAATTTTTCGTAATGTCCAATCTGAACCTCCCTTGGTGCATTCCCTCTCATCCTATCTCCTATCACCCGGGAGAAGAGACCAACACCCACCTCTCTACAACCTTCTCCAGATAGTTTTAGACAGTGATAAGGTCTTCTCTAGGTTAAAAAGATGGTGAAATCTTGGGATGGATTTCACAGACAGCTACAAGAATTGGTCATGCTCTAGGAAACATAGTCAATAAAAGGCATGGGATATATTATCTTGCATTACTGTTAATATTCACATCTGGTTTACCTGGAAAGAAATTTTGTCCAGAAAAAATCTGCAAGCTAGCAGGAAAATATTCAGACAGATGCCATGTTTGAAAACTGAGGACTGAGAAAGTTGAAGGCTTTTTTATCCTAAATAAAGAGAAGCTAGCACACAGAGATGGGGAATTTTTAACTCAGATTTGACTAGCTTTTTCACAGCAATGTCCTAGGATGATTTTGATTTGTTCTGGTACTGAATAAGCAGTGTTCTGCAGGAGGTCAAAGCAGAAGAGCAAATAGGCCCCCTGCAGCTGTGATACTTATGACACTACTTAGTAGTGTTAACACATCAAAGTGTAACCCCCAGAAATACTCCCGGGCTCTGCATGAGACCTCACAGACCTTGGAGAATGCACTAAGAGAGAAGAGAATGAAGAAGCAGAGGCTGCCTTTTTGGAGAGGGCAAACTGTGCCAATTAACAGAGATACACTGAGGTACATCTTGGTAGCAGCGATTTTCTTTTAATCTTTCACAGAATATCAGATCCCCTTCTCCCCCCGCCCCCAGCCATGTAAGAAGTATACCTAGCAACACTTCCTAGTGTTCATCACAAGAAATTGTTAACAAGACTAAAGATTTTTCTAGAGGGAACCTCAGGAAACAGACCATGACTGAAAAATTAAATACAGTCCTGTAACACTTAAGACAGCTCTGACAGTGTGAAAACAAGATATTTTTGAATGAAACTCAGAAATTAGTTGTCTCTGATTAAACAGTATCATTTAGAGAAAGATGATTTTCTCACAAACTGAGGAATTATTTCTTATTTGTGTACTGAAAGAAAGGTTACAAGGAACTACTGGGATATCCTGCATCTCCCAAACAGTGATTGCAAAATAGCTGCAAAATTCAAGGGCATCTGTGAGGGAATCAGAGGGGATTCGGGAGGAAAAACATTGTACATATAAAGTAATGTAATAATTACTAGTTTCAACTCAACATAATTACAAATGAGTTTCCACTAGCTACCAATTATCTTCTTGGTTACAAAGGCTATATTTTATTTAAATGAAGTGGAATGAAATGCTAGTAAAGCTACATACATAGTGCTAATGACAGAATGCATTGGAGGAGACTTATTTCCTCTCTAGGCCCATGATTTAAGAGTCTTGTTTTTAAAGGTATAGGAAGAAAGACCACACAGAAACTGAGTATCCTCCTGAACATCTGAGAGACAGAATTATTTTGTCTGAATGTGTAACAAACAATACATGCAAAGAAATATACTTAATTTGTGATATAGTTGCTCTTGAGACCTTTCTGAAAAAAAGTCCAAATCAAAGAAACTTTTTGGACTGGAAGCATGGATCGTATCCCTCTCACTTTTCTTCAGGCAGCCATGACAAATGTACCTTCAGCATTTTTTGTAGTCTTTGTTAGGTCTTTAGATTCCTAAGTTACGTGGGAGGCACAATTTGCCCTACTTCACTTAGGGAACTTAAAAACTACCTCTTCAGCTGAAGTCAGATCTTTTCCCACACACAGGAAAGCCTAAGGTCAGGGTCTTTCTCAAGACAATGTTACATTACATGTTACCTGGAAAAAGTAATTAACATTCATAATCATAGTTATTGGAATAAAGTCTAAGGACTAAATAAAGCAAGACAGGGTAACATGCAGTCCTTGCCAAAAATATCCACTCTAAATAGACAGGGCAGAAAAAGGCTGCAGGTAGTGATGAAACATGAGAGAAGAAGGGTGTGATGACATCCACCAGCGCAGACAGTCATGAATCATGGAATATATTAGGTTGAAAGAGACCCATAAGGATCAACAAGACCAACTCCCTGCTCCTCGCTGGACTACCTAAAAGTAAACCATATGTCTAAGACTATTGTTCAGACAGTCCTTGATCTCTGACAGTCTTGGTGCCACGATCACTTCCCTGTTCCAGTGACCAGTCACCACCTTTTCCTAATGTCCAAGCTGAACTTCCCCTGAGGCAGCTTCATTCCATTTCCTTGTGTCCTATTGCCGGTCACTAGAGAGAGAAGATCGACTCCTCTTCCTCTGTAGCCTGCCTTGAGGAAGGTGTAGATGCTGATGAGGTCACCTCTGAGTCTTCCTTTCTCCAGGTTGAACAAACCAAGTCATTTCGGTCGCTCCTCATGAGTCTTGCTCCTGAGGCTTTTCACCATCTTGGTCACCCTCCTCCGGACACACTCTAATGGTCTAATGGTCTGATGTCCTCCTCATATTGAGGTGCTACAAACTGCAAACATTACCTGAGGTGAGGCCACACCAGCTCACTGTACAGTGGGACAATCACCTCCCTCAACACAAGTCTCATTTTTTATTTAGAAGACAAAGCTCATGGAAATAGAGGAGAAGGCAAGAAATGTATTGGAAAAGAAGACAGGGAACAAAGAAGGAAGCAACTATAAAGTGTGTTCAAGGAAAGAAGTTGTAAGGATCACCTTTTTCCCAATACACTGCAAGTTATATAGGGTTAACGGTAGATTTAGCGCACTGCTTGGACATAAATCCACAGTGAAATTATAACATTGGAAGACAAAACCAGAAATGCCAGAATGATCAAAGACAATCAAAATCTTGCAAGAACAGCAAACCCATATAAATATTTTTGACATTTAAATGTCAAAATGATTTCATGACAACAACAATAGCTGTCAAGTGCAAACACACTGAGCTTTCCATTCACCTTTCAAATAGCAATTTAACAAGCAATTTCCATATTTTTCCTTTCATAGATAAGAGGTCTATGTTTTGTTTGCAGGTGTTGTCATTTATAGTCAAAAATGTCAATCTTCTCAGGAAACATTAATTTAGTAAGTATCACAACCATTTTTTTTTTTATTTTTTATTCCTAGCATGCTTGTTTTTCTTAGGATCCGGGCTGCAGTGGTTAAAGCGTTCGTGATCTTGCTGTGAGATACTTACTATTCCAAGCAGATTTACAGCTAAAGACACAAAGTCCTGCCATAAAGCCCCCTAGCACGGAGCTCTCTGGAGTCACAGACATGACAGTGGCAGTCTGCACAGGCAAGAAAACCTTGGCAAGCATCTCATAGTGCAGACCTGATAGCTAAATATCCAAGACACAACCACACTATACAAACCTTTACATACACCCCCAGTCTTCTTATTATAGCATAATGAATGTACATTATCTGTATTTGCAGCTGGTTCAGCTTACTTGTAATTGCCTGGCTTATTTCTCATACATCACAATGAATACATAAACGTAATATCCAGAGATGCAGCAGAATGATAAAAACACAAACATAATTCATATGACTAGAAATAAAGTTGAAGACAATATTACTATGCTGATGAAGATTCCAGGCTGAAGAGGACTTTTTTCTTTAAACGCTTTTGGTTTTTTTCAGAAAGAGGAACAGACATTTGGCTTTAACCCTCCACTTTTACAACTTGTTTTATAACACACATGAAATTATTTTTCAGTATTTAGTTATCTGAACATTAACCACCAGATGTTCAGCACTCTATTTTGTACATGAAATATATATTTTTTTAGTACCTCTGTTGAAACTCAGTAAAAATAAAACCAGGTTTGTTTTTGCAGTTTCTCTAGATAGCAACCTTTGCCTCTTGTGTATGGACTACATTTCCATGTGTGATTAAAATGATAGGTGTCTTGTGGTTTATAAAACCCAATCCTATTTACTTAGCTGTGTTTTTAATTAAGTGTGCTTTGCAGTCAAGCTCTCTGTGGCACTTGGATGGAGAGCACTATAAAACTAAAATGAGTGACTGAATGTAATATTGAATAGAGATTGCTGAAATGCATTTTAATGTACTTAAAGCGTGCTCATAAAACTTCTGTTGGACGGACTAAAAATTCAAATTTCCTGGAGGAGAAGAAACTTTTTTCATTACTTAGCCAGAGTTATACATGATTAGTTGTTACAATCTACCCAGAAAAATTAAAAAATTCTTCTATGCCACTATTCCCCTTCTGAGTTTCAGGTTGTCTTACCTTACAGCTACTTTCATCTACCATAGTAGAGCAGGTGATAAATGAGGCTACTCACCCCATTCGCAGATTTGCTGTTCTACTGGCTATATCATAAGAACGAAGGACTAGGAGAAGTGGCTGTTTGAATTCTGCGTCTTTTCAAACCACGTGTACATCTGACATCTGGAAAATCAAAGCAGCCTTAAATTACTGGATAACACCAGAGTAAGAGATGTATAATTATCTGGAAGTATATTCAGAACTTAGTGCTTTTATTGTTCTTATGACCATGACTGGAACATGCAGATCATCAATTTTGATCCCATTCAGCTAGTGCCTGTATCAACACAAAACAAAAGATAGTCTTTGTCTATAGAAGTATCCTATCTCAACAAGAGATTACAGAGAGATGCAAGGTGATTCAGAGATTATGCCAGAGGGAATCATGGACAGTAAAGCAGTCACTCTAAAAATATACATCCGCTTAAGAGTGAAGTAAACTATGACTCTCAATGTGTCCTTTTCTCTCTAGAGACTATAAAAGGAATTGGGATCTAAGAACCAGACATCCACCTTACAGATGACTAAAATAAACGGAGATGAATCTCAGAGAATTAGAATAGCTGTTTATTGTCAATTTTCTCTGGGAAGTGCACAGATGAGACTTAAGGATGGCTGTTTACATAAAAGACAGCAAAGGAATTGTGTGAACATTTAGATGGAGATGATCTCTGTCAGATCAGCACCAACAACGATATCTAGTCAAGCAATTCCCAGTAATACAATGATGTAATCAATGATTTTTCAACGTATTTTTTTACACATTATTCAATTTCCTCATTATTAGGACAATGCTGGGCATATGGTGGAAATTTTATTAAGTTGCAGGAGCAAAAAGTACAGCTGCTGCTGCAGGTATTTCTTTGCTTTTTGAGTCAGCTTGCATGACTCATTGAAAACTCTTTATTATATTCCAGCTGGGAGCAGTGACATTAAAACTCATGTGCTTTCTGGTGGACTCTTTCCGCTTTCCCCATCTCTGGAGGCATTCAAGGCCAGGTTAGATGAGGCTTTGAGCAACCTGATCTAGTGGTATATGCCTCTGCCCATGCGAGGGGGGTTGGAACTGGATGATCTTTAAGGTCCCTTTCAATCCAAACCATCCAATGATTTTATGATAAACCAAAACATGGGAGCTCCAGCCTCGGATCCATGTTCACCTGCAATCTTTCTGTATGATCCTGCATGTGTTTGCAATATGTCAGATACCTGGTGGTCTAAGCCCATTCTTGACTTAGATCACTTGGCCTCTTGAATATTTGCTCCAGCTGTAGTCAGACTTGTATTATGGTCTGAGATTGTCCTTTGGGAAAAGTCAAAGTTATTGCTCATACAGTGTAAAGTATGGTGGAACTGGATCATGCTACAGCTAAATTCTGCATCATCTTAAGCTTGCCTCTTTCCAAGGTTTTTAGGTGCTTCAAGTCTGAGCTGCAGTAGCTCACAAGACAGAAAGTATGCGGATCTGGCAGCAGCATGCTTATGCCTGTTTTCTATGTCTATATAAAGGTTAAATACTCAGTGTTTTGGTACGTGTCTAGATACACCCTTTTATCACAGAACTTCACTTGCAAAATAGGAATCAGATCGGCTTGTCACCTTTTTTGTGTGTCCTGGATTGCGAAAAGAGAAACAACATCGCAAATACTCCAGTGACTGGTGAGAAACACATTTAGCAGTTTTCCTGTGTGTGTTTTATTAGGTCCAGCTCCTCCTGTTAGTTTCTGTTTTAAAGCAGAAGATGCTGTGAGTTGAAGAAGAAAACTGTGTTCTGTGTTATGATCCTAAGGGTGATCTCTATACTCTTATACTTGTAATAAGCATAGTAGTTTAACAATTGAAATTACCCATTTTTCGGATTTTAAATTTCACAATACATCGAAATAGTGCATAAGAAAGCCTAAAGTCATGAGGGAAATGGCGTAACTGTGGCAAAGCCACACTTAAGGAAAAAGCAGACTCCATACTGTTAACTACAGGAGAGGTGAATATTTCATTACATCCACTTTTAACATGTTCAGGTCATTATGTAGGTACAGCCTGAGTTGCTTACATGTTCTTTGATTGTGTACAGATCTTCAGATTTTAAAATAGAAAGTATTTTAATAGATGCTTTCTTCTGTCTTATAAACAAGTAAGTGAGCTTTCACCTTTCCATCATCTTCCAACAGTCCTGGATGACTGGGGAGGTTCCGCTGGACTGGAGGCTGGCTGATGTCGTGCCCATCTATAAGAAGGGGCACAAGGAGGATCCGGGGAACTACAGGCCTGTCAGTCTGACCTCTGTACCAGGGAAAGTCATGGAGCGGGTGATCTTGAGTGCGATCAAGAAGCACTTGCAAGAGAACTGGGATCAGGCCCAGTCAACACGGGTTCATGAAAGGCAGGTCTTGCCAGAGTAATCTGATCACCTTCTATGACGGAGTCACTAGACTCTTGGATGAGGGAAAGGCTGTGGATGGATCTTCCTGGACTTCAGTAAAGCCTTTGACACAGTTTCTCACAGCATTCTGCTTCGGAAAGTGTCGGCCTCTGACCTGGACAGGTGCACACTCTCCTGGGTGAGAAACTGGTTGAATGACCGGGCCCAGAGAGTGGTGGGAAATGGTGTTAACTCCAGCTGGAGGCCAGTGACAAGTGGGATTCCCCAGGGCTCAGTGCTGGGTCCAGTCCTGTTTAATGTCTTTATCAACAACCTGGGTGAAGGCATTGAGTGCACCCTTAGCAAGTTTGTAGATGACACCAAGCTGGGAGGAAGTGTTGATCTGCTGGAGGGTCGGGAGGCTCTGCAAAGGGATCTGAACAGGCTGGACTGCTGGGCTGAGACCAACGGCATGAGGTTTAACAAGGCCAAATGCCGGGTCCTGCACTTGGGGCACAACAACCCTAAGCAGAGGTACAGACTAGGAGAAGCCTGGCTGCAAAGCTGCCAGGAGGACAAGGACCTGGGGGTGTTGGTTGACAGCCGACTGAACATGAGCCAGCAGTGTGCCCAGGTGGCCAAGAAGGCCAATGGCATCTTGGCTTGTATCAGAAACGGCGTGACCAGCAGGTCCAGGGAGATTATTCTCCCTCTGTGCTCGGCACTGGTGAGATCGCTCCTCGAGTACTGTGTTCAGTTCTGGGCCCCTCACCACAAGAGGGATGTTGAGGCTCTGGAGCAAGTCCAGAGAAGAGCAACAAAGCTGGTGAAGGGGCTGGAGAACAAATCTTATGAGGAGCGGCTGAGAGAGTTGGGGTTGTTTAGCCTGGAGAAGAGGAGACTGAGGGGAGACCTCATTGCTCTCTACAACTACCTGAAGGGAGGTTGTGGAGAGGAGGGAGCTGGCCTCTTCTCCCAAGTGACAGGGGATAGGACGAGAGGGAATGGCCTCAAGCTCCGCCAGGGGAGATTTAGGCTTGAGATTAGGAAAAAATTCTTCATGGAGAGGGTGGTTAGGCATTGGAACAGTCTGCCCAGGGAGGTGGTTGATTCACCTTCCCAGGAGGTGTTTAAGGTGAGGGTGGATGAGGTACTTAGGGGCATGGTTTAGGGATTGGTGGGAATGGTTGGACCTGACGATCCAGTGGGTCTCTTCCAACCTGGTTATTCTGTGATTCTGTGATATTAAATTTTGTGTCTTAATGAGGGCTAGGGGCAGAAGGAGAAGATGAATGTTCAGCATTAAGAGAGGGACAAGGTGTGCTCCACCTTTTGCCTGTTGATGAAGAAGGGGATGCTGGTTAAAAGGAAGCACAGTCTTTGAAGGATAATCTTCTGCTCTGCTAGCTGCATTCTCAATAAAGAGGCAGGAATATAATTTTCAAGGTTGGTGAAGAATATGAATTTAATCTTTTATTATAATAAGCAGTTAAGCGTTCTTCACTCCAAAAATTTATGTATACTGCAGTGATAAAATCCACACTGCAAGGTCAACATAAAACAGATATGGCACAAATAAAAAAAAATGAGATTTCAGGCTCAAAATTACTGGTAATATTTTTCTGTGTCTCTATAAATTAATACATGTTTAGGAAAATTTAATGAATGAGAAGCATTTGAGGAAACTAGTTTTATCAGTTCAGGTTTTTCTGATGTGTAAGTAATTTAGGAACAAGAATTAGAATTGCTTTGCTTGATGTCTGGGCATGCATATGCCTCCACTGTTGAGATCTCACCACTGTTAATGCTGTCACTATTGCCAGAGACAAGGAGCTCTGCAGCTTCCAAGAATGATGGCTGGACAATGGTGCTAGACTTAGGGTGTTTTCATAGAATCATAGAATAGTTTGCGTTGGAAGAGACCTTAAATATCACCCTGTTCCAATCCCCATGCCATAAGCAGGGACGCCTTCCACTAGATTAGGTTGCTCAAAGCCTCATCCAACCTGGTCTTGGATACTTCCAGGGATAAGGCTTACTGGACAAGGGAAAGGCTGCAGATGTGGTCTTCTTGGACTTTAGTAAAGCCTTTGACAATGTTTTTCACAGCATTCTGCTTAGGAAACTGTCAGCCTCTGGACTGGACAGGAGAATGTTCTCCTGGGTGGAAAACTGGTTGGATGGCTGAGACCAAAGAGGTGTAAATGGAGTTAAATCCAGCTGGAAGCTAGTCACAAGTGTGGTTTCCAGGTCTCAGTGCTGGGTCCAGTCCTGTTCAATGCCTTTATCAATGACCTGTATGAAGGCATTGGGCACACACTTAGCAAGTTCACAGAAGACACTAAGCTGGGAGGAAGTGTCGATCTGCTGGAGGGTAGGGAGGCTCTGCAAAGGGATCTGAACAGGCTGGACTGCTGGGCTGAGACCAACGGCATGAGGTTTAACAAGGCCAAATGCCGGGTCCTGCACTTGGGGCACAACAACCCTAAGCAGTGATACAGACTAGGAGAAGTCTGTCTAGAAAGCTGCCTGGAGGAGAGGGACCTGGGGGTGTTGGTTGACAGCGACTGAACATGAGCCAGCAGTGTGCCCAGGTGGCCAAAAAGGCCAATGACATCTTGGCTTGTATCAGAAATGGTGTGGCCAGCAGGTCCAGGGAGGTTATTCTCCCTCTGTGCTCGGCACTGGTGAGACCGCACCAGTAGTACTGTGTTCAGTTCTGGGCCCCTCACCACAAGAAGCATGTTGAGGCTCTGGAGTGAGTCCTCGAGAAGAGCAACAAAGCTGGTGAAGGGGCTGGAGAACAGGCCTTATGAGGAGCGGCTGAGAGAGCTGGGGTTGTTTAGCCTGGAGAAGAGGAGACTGAGGGGAGACTTCATTGCTCTCTACAACTACATGAAAGGACGTTGTAGAGAGGAGGGTGCTGGCCACTTCTCCCAAGTGGCAGGTGATAGGACAAGGGGGAATGGCCTCAAGATCCACCACAGGAAGTTCAGACTAAATATCAGGAAAAAAAATTCACAGAAAGGGTCATTGGGCACTGGAACAGGCTGCCCAGGGAGGTGGTTGAGTCACCAGCCCTGGAGGTTTTTAAAAGATGGGTATACAAGGTGCTTAAGGACATGGTTTAGTGGCAGATAGGAAAGGTTGGCCTACATGATCCAAGAGATCTTTTCCAGCCTGGTGATTCTACCATTCTATGATCTATTACTTCTCAGGGCAACCAGTGCCTCATCACTCTCACAGTAAAAAATTCTTCCTAATATCTAATCTAATTCTCCTTTATTTTGGTTTAAAACCATTTCCCCTTGTTTTATCCATGCACTCCCTGATAAAAAGCCTCTCCTGAGCCTTCCTGTGGGGCTCATTTAAAAGTACTGAATTTTTTAACAGCTCAGTCATCCCTGGGTGCAGGAGAGCAAGTGGGAGGTGACAGAAAGGGTGATTTGGATGGAGTAGTGGGAAAGCTAGGAGCAATAGACTGCGCAGGTTTTTATGCAGATGACCTAAAATAGAAAGAATAGAAATTACTTGCCTCCTTCTCCCTGCAAGAAGCATGTACAGAAAGCTTCTTTCCCTCCTTATCCTTCCTTTTTTAGAAAATTGCAGCCACTGTTTGCCTTCATTTGCCTGTGCTTTGTTGTCAGACCAGAGGCAACAGCTGGGCGTTGTATATCCTGCAGTAGTGGTAAGACCAAGCAACTCCAGACATGCTGCCTATGCCCCTCTAGGCAGCAAATGATACTAGCTGTCCATCAGTCACACTCTCTAAGAGTGAATTTGTCAGTCTGCCTTCATTGCACACCCACTTCCAATCAACCTGCCAGGTAGATGCATGCTGTTGTTGTACAGTTCCAGCACTGAGCACGTTTTATGTATTTGTCCCATTTATTTCACCCTCTGTTCCTACAAATATATATATATATATACTCTTTACTTCAATATAGGCAAAATCACTCCATTTCTCTTAATTTCTTCAAACCAGGGCACTTGGTAGTACCATCTTAACATGAATTTGCAGCAACACAACATTGAAATAACTTCTGCATCAATTTATTTGTATCAAGGCAGAAGTTTTTCAGTGTGAGAGAATCCTAAGGGAAATCAGGAGGAATACTGAGCAGAGAGACAGAGAAAAAAGAGCCATATCACTTACTGATTCCAAGGCACGTTGCTGAAATATTAGATACTTCTTTTTGCACCAGTAGGAACTGTGATGTGAAATACCTTCATGAGTCCATTGCTTCACTCACTGACTTGGTGAAAACAGAACAAAAAATTACACTGGGGGCTGGTTCTTCAAACTCTTATGCAGCTGCCTAACTATAGATATTTTTCAAGAATCCTAGTGACTCAAATTTAGATGTATGTAAAGTAGCTGCAGGGTTAATACTACCAGTGCACAATACTAGCTTCTTAAGAGACGCCACTAGAGGTGGGCATCAGTCCATTTCTGAGCTTATTATGAACAAAGTATTCAAATAAATCTTACATCATTTAATAAATATGAATAAAACCCATTGTTTTTAAAGTATGAGGGCCCATATACTGGGAACAGCTTGAAGGGTTGTATCTTAAAAAGAAAACTTAGAGTATTCAAAATCCAAATAGGGAAAACCAGAACACAAGAATCAAACCAGCACTTAGCTTTTTCTTTTCAAAGCAAAAATCAGTTGTAGGATGCAGCTGTGAGGACCACAAGATTACCAAATATATTGGATTTAGATGCCAGGCAGATAAAAGAATCTTTTTTTCGAATGCATGGACATCCCATGTCTTCTTATTCACAACAGTCTTTTTAGTTTCTGTTTTTTCCTTTTCTCCACAGCAAAATAAGCCTTAAAAATGCCAAAAAGCTGTAATGTCATCCCTGCTAGTACTGCAGCATAATAACCTAAAATTGAATAGATTATCTTAAATGGAAACACTTTTTGGCATCATAGCAGAGCCATTATGGGATATTTTGTTACCATAGAAACACAGGTAATGAATGAGGCACTGTCACTAAATCATGAAACCTGAAATAAATGAATACAGACATTGGAAACTTAGACTCATGTATTACATTAATGGACCAATCTCACTGACACACCACTCTATCTAGAATATAAATTCTGATTTAACTGATTGTGCAAATATAAAAGCCATACTGCGCCTAGATGACATTTAAAAAAAACCCCACAGCCTTTGTTCAGAAAAAGAAAGTGTGAAGTTTTAAGAACTTCTTGCTATATATTTGCTGCTCACACATGTTAAACAAATACTCTTAAACAAGTAAATTATACTGCCTAAAGGGTAACATTTAACAAAGAGGTCAGAAACACAGCAGCTACTACAATACTTAGGCAGAATCTGTAGCTGTTAGAAATAACTGGTTTTGCTAGCTTGTATTTTTCTGAGTTTTAAGCTTAAATACCATCTAGTTATTACTATTTTTTCCCAAGGTAAATAAGGAGGAGTTACTTGCCTTCTCTAGCAAACAGCTTTGGCAACAACTATGAAAACAAGTCTGCCCTTCTTAATCACACTGAAAAAGCTCAACTTGTACTTCCACTATCCAAAAGGTGAAAAACAGAGGTAGCTTATAAGAAGGTCTGAAAACAAGTCTCTGCTCTTCTTGACCACACTGAAAAAGCTCAACCTCTACTTCCACTATGCAAAGGGTGAAAAACAGAGGTAGCTTATAAGAAGGTCTGTGCAGTGAAGCAGGGCTGTACACATATATGTGCAAATTTAACATCAGCACCCACAGAAGTTTGAATCTTCAACAAACTTGCAAGCACACAAATCTGGCCTTTTCAATGCTCTCTAATCATGTCTGCCTCATTCTTCCTTCCATTTTTTTCATTACAGACTTGCCTACTTTGTCAAACAAGAGGTGCACCAGTGCGAATTCAATACTTTTATTTCCATTCCATTAATTCTAAACATATTTGCTTGGAATTAAGTTCTTTATTACTGCATATGTTGCCAATTAGGGAACACACTGTGCTACCAGCTAAAGTTTATTACAGCAACGTGAAGTATGAATGTCATAACTAGAGAAAGAGAATGGAGAGATAAGGAAGGATACAATCTAATAACTTTGGTATTTACTTAAGCTTTAGCAATCTGACACCTATCGCATATCATTTATATGAAAACCAGTTTTAAATGTGTTAGAGGATAGATGAGATCCAAAGACAGGGTTCTGTGACACGGAGCATTTATTACATACATGAATGATCTCTGAAGGTAATTGACAGTTTTCTCAGGATACTCGGGAAGAGGACCTGGATATGAGCTGTTGTATTTGTAGGGCCAGAGAATCAGTATCTATGATTGAGTTAAGGAAATATTTGTTTGTGTATTGTAGTTGTATTTCAGCTACCACCCACTAACAGAAGTTAACAGTAGTATGTTAATGTTCCTTGTTTCTTATTCTATTATTACAGTGTTATAAGGCAAGTAAAGGAGAAACGTTTTCCAGTAAAGCTGATAATTATTATCTTATTCCTTTCCCCCCGATGAGAGTTTTACAGAAGAGAAGATATTGGGAAGAAGCTGAAGTAAGAAATTTTGCAAGTGTCATTGTCTGCATGAGGGACAGCAATGTAATAAGAAATGGTGAATTTCAAGAAACCAAAACCCTCTTAAATTTACAATACTGTTCAGACTGGCTAATTGCAGCCTCAAAAGGCATTTAATGTCTAAGCAAAGCTCTGCTTTCAATACAGTACCAACACAAAGGGGTACAAAGGAATACCCAATAAGTCCTCTTAGCAGAATAGATTCATGGAGAAAGTTACACCTTACTACCTCTGCTTTTGTTTAAATTGAATGAGTCTGAAAAGTCTACACAGTTAGAGAGACCAGAAAGGCTGAATTTCTTGATCTGCTCTTGTACATCTTATGCTGGACCACTGAAGGAAGAGGGAAAGAAGTTAAGATGTACTGAATGTAGCTGAGTTAATGAAAATTTTCTTTGTAGCAGCCCTTTTTGGATTTGTGACTAAAACAGTGTCAATAAGACAAGTGTTTTGGCTATTGCTGAGCAGTGTTTCTATAGCATTGAGGTTTTCTTTTTCCCACTCAGCTCCCTAGCAGACTAGGGGTGCATAAGACACTGGGAGAGGACACAGCTGGGATAACTGACCCTAGCTGACCACAGGGATGTTTCATACTTTTTGTGCCATGCTCAGAGATAAAAGCTCAGGAAAAGGAGGAGGATGCAGGGACATTTGTGTTACGGCATTTGCCTTCTGAAGTCACATTTATGTGTATTGAGGCACAGCTTTCTGGGAAGTAGCTAGCGTCTGCCCGCTGTTAGGAAGTAGTGAACAAATGCCCTGTTTTCCTTTGCTTGCATGCATAGCTTTGCATCATGTATTAAATTGTCTTTATCTCAAGTAGCAAGTTGTTTGCTTTTGCTCTTTTGACTCTCTCCTCCATCCCACTGGGTGCAGAGTAAACAAGTGACCAGGTTGGGGCCAGGATCAATGTACCAAGAGAATACAGAGGAGGGAGACAAAACTGGGCTCTAAGATGAAAGTTTTGTATTTCCTGATGAAAGAAGGTAAATCCTAAGGCTGGAAAAGACATAGAGCAGCTCAAGTTAAAAGCAGATAATGTTCCTTGAATAGCATAAAAAGGAAATTCCACGGCACTTTTCTATGGCTGGATAACCACTGAGATCAGGTTAGTCTTCTCCTAAGAAACTGGATTTAAAAACTTCGTGATTTTCCATTTTATAAGTCCTAGAAATATTTCTATATTTTTTAAAGTATATCCTGAATTATTGAAGTAATATCCTTTCGGCAATGTTCTTAACAGCTTTTTTAGTACTGTATAAAAAAAGTCCATGGTCAGATTTTTCTTCAGCAAATTAAAGAATTAGGCTCATACTTCACCTAATGAATATACATAAAACTCCTTTTCATATCTATAAAATCAAATTGTGCTAAAAGATCACATTTTAATACATTAGGCTTTTCTCTCTATTGATCCAAAGGAAACCCTTTACAAATTGTCTCTCATCCTACTGGGATATCCTTAGGTGACAACATGTAAGTAGTTCTGGTCATCTTAGTATTAAAAGGACAATGACTATCAGCTGCTTGTGCAAAATTTTTGCACAAAACATTTGCAATCTGCAGAACCCAACTGCAATTTCTAAGCACTGAGGACAGCAAGGCAGGAGGCACTGCTAAGGGGTAGAAATCATGAGTGGTGTGTGTCTCCACGGGCAGAAGCAGCCCCACACAGGCATTTCTCTGTGGAACCCTGCTCCCTCTTTCCTACTTGGAGCCTAGGGAAGGCAAAGGGGACCAGAATAATGGAGGAAAGGAGATCAGACCTTTGATACAAAACCAGTTTGAAACCTTAAAAAAACGTACGTTTCAGAGCCTGCAACATATTTTCTAGATTTGGCAGCTATGTTTGCATTATAGGCCTCTTCTTCATGTGTTTGGATACCCGAGCCATGCATAGACCTGAAGCCTTCTGCTTGCCCTGACATGTATTCCAAGGAGATAGTAGCATCCAAAATGCTCTGTGGCCACTAAATAAATTCTTTGGAGTCATTGCCATTTGGAATATAAGTGTCCTGAAGCAGCTGTGTTTACACTAAAAGGGCAGGGTGGAGATCTTGAAATCATAAGAATGTATGCACCAATTTGTGAGTCTTTAGAGCCAGCAGAATAAGGGGAGGGGAGACGCTGCTTTTCTAACTTCATGGTTATTTCTTTAAAAACAGACTAATAAAAGCTCAATGGGAAGCAAAAACACTTATAAATGCCTTCTTGACTTCACCAAAAACTGTATCAGGAGCATTTAACAGCTTAAAACTTCCTTGCCTGCTGTCTCCAGTTTCTTTGAGGAGTGATTACATTGCAGCAATAAATTTCACCAACTGGATAGTGAAAAAACTGGAGAATCCCCTCCACCCCAAAAATACAAATATGCACAGCTGTGCCAAGTAGGCAAGACAATAGGGAGGAACACAAATACTCACTCTTCATATTTCTATACACCTAAATATATCATAACGTTCCTACAAAAAAAATCTTTCACAGACAGAATCTTTTTATTAATTACAGTACCAAATAGCACAGTAAAAAATACTGGCTGTAGGCTGCCACCTGCCGGTTTTTGTAATAGAAGGTCATTTATGAGCAGATTTTATCACAGACAAATTGTCTCCCATGTCAGGCTGGAGCCATCCCATCCCCACCAGTGGCAACTGATGAAGTTTCTGGAAGGCTGTAGGTTTTCTGAACCTGACTTATTGGTCCCCAGAACTCTTGAAAAAGACACAGCTTTGTACAGATATTGCTAATTTAAAATGAGTATGCTTTGATGCTTATTGTCAGGTTATGAATCTTTCAGCCACACAAATACACACACACATGTGCAATCCCTATTGAAGCCATGCTAACAGCCAAAGTCCAGCTTTTGTGGAACTTTGTGTCATTTGTATAACTTTCACCTTGTTTTCTTGCAGTAGGATTATAGTTTTATATTCACTAGATGGCATGCCCTGAAGCTTCTCCATCTGTTTTCCTGAGCTCTTAAAATGATTTAATGACTTATTACTGCTCAGAACACAAACATTTTATCGGGTTCAAATGCAGCATGTAAATTAAATGAAGCTGTGCTCGTGAACAGACGTTGGTTCTATTGTTTAGCTGGCATTTACCTTAACATGTGCAAGATAAGTGCTCATAGAAAGCTCTAGAAATATTTTTTGATTGTATCAATCAGTATTTTTTCATTTACTTCAGTGAGTTCAGGATTTCAACTTAAATATCTTTATCTTGGTGAATAAATTCCTAAGCTTGAAATGAGCTCCAAATGTGCAGAGTTTCAGAATGTGGATATTGTTGTTAGCTTTGCAATGCAAAGTGAAGGACATGAAATTCTCTCCAGATTGATCATATTCTCAGAAAAAGGGTCTAGTGATCATTCCAATTGGTACTATGTACCTTTTTCAGTATTGTAGCTGTTATTTCAGAAATAGAACTATTAATATTTCAGTTCATCATCTGAACTGAATATTTCAATTCTTCATTCATCAGTTTTGTAAAAGTTTCAGTCTCTGTTACAAGAAATGCTAAACTTTCCTTGTTCCAAAAAAATACATAGCAAGAATACTGACTGCCTAATGAGCCAAAAGCACAGTTAAATTTTGCAGTATGTATCTCATTCATGATGCTGTAATCAAGAGGATATTGTCAAGTTTAACAAACCTCATACTAACTTACGTTCTCTACAGCCTTTGGCAGAGTAGATATAATTCTTTATGGTGTGAAAGAGTCTGTCTTTGTTTGCTTGTGTATTTTAAGAGATCTTATTGGAAAGCAGAGAAATCTGTGGTGTTATATATGTTTATACATTGATAAGTGCATGCTTGTATTTGCATGCACATATTTTACAATTTCTGAGAGGAAGAGAATAGGGGTTTCAGATGAAGTTTTTGCAAGCTAAGAGCATTGTGAAATTTCCTGAGGCTTACTTTTTGCACCAAATAAGAGACTTCAATAACCAAAGCAAAATTTGTTGGAACCGCCTTTTTCATTCTATTGTCTTTCCTTAAAAACATTGAATCTGTTAAAATTTCACATGACGCATCTCAAGTACTTGACCTGACAAGACCTTCTCCAAGTTCAGCAAAAAGACAAATTCAGAGTCCTGCACATGAGATAGGATCACCGAATGCAGCAGGGCAGGCGGGGGCCCATCTGGCCAGAGAGCAACTTTGCAGGAAAGGACCCAGAGATTCTGGTGGAGAGTTTAAACATAAGTCACCATGGCACCTTTGCAGCAACCCAAAGTATCTTGGATTACATTATCAGAAGTTAAGCCAGCAGGTCAAGGAAAGAGATGATATTCAGGATTTGTGAGACCACGTCTGAAGTGTTGTGTCAAGTTCTGGGCTTTGCATAGAAGACAGACACTGACATACTGGAACGAGTGTAGCGGAGGCCACCAAGTATTTTTAGGGTTGGATAACATGTTGTACAAGGAAATAATATGAGGTCTGGGCCTCTTGAGCCTGAGAAGCAAAAGCATTGGTGGGGTGATCTTACTGATAAAACATCAGATAATAAGGTAAAGAGAAAGTGGAGTCAGATTTTTCTTGAATGTGCAAAGTTATAGAATGAAAAGCAACAAGCACAAACTGGGACACAAAAAAATCTGAATAGCCATGAAGAAAAAGGTTTTAACTATGGGGGTGGTCAAACACTGGAACAGGTTGTCTCAAAAGGCTCCATCCCTAGAAATATTCAAAAAACAATTGGGCATGGCTCTGAGCAAACCTTAACTCTGATTTGAGCAGGGGAGTTTGGTGAGACACTTCCAGAAGGGACTGTCTGTGCTGCCTCATTCTCACTTTCAGTTTCTGAAGACTTCTGTTGTTCACACAACAGTAACAACAAGATATAGAAATTCTCTATTGGCTCTCCGGCATTTCAGCAGCTAAAGAAGAAACAGCACATGACACTAGATCAGAACATTCACTTGGAGCTGTTCTCTGTGCGTGTAAGGCAAAATTCCTGCCAATGAATCTCTATAAAATATTTGCTTCTATTTTGTGTGTTGGGAAAGTAGCTACTTTTCTGTTAATTAAATGCTGCTGTTTAACATCATCTGTAAATGGCTTTGCCAGCCTAATAGCACAGTAAAAATATGAGCTGCCACATTACCACAGAACATGGTCAGTATTTTCCAGTTAGTGGAATGCAATTAAGAAACTTCGGTGTCACTCCAATAGGGGCAATCTGCTGTTAATCAGACAAAAATATCACCTTAAAGAGATAAACAGAAAGGTCATTTCTAAGTCAAACATACCCATTAGCAAACCTGGGAACAAGTTTTTTTAAAAAGCGGTAGCTCTCACTGAATCTGGTCTGTCCAGCAAGTAGACTGGCCTAAAATGCCTTCTTTCCCTGATCCATGAAGACACAGGCAAGGGAAGTTTTGGCAGCCTACTGAGTTATTTCCTTTCAGTCTGTAGAACAGGAGACTTTAAGAGGCATCATGAAGACTTTAATCTTCAAAGAAAAAAAGTTGCAAATGACAGTTTCCAATATCCATTCTCTTCAGTCAACTCTGGCATCTCCATTGATGCTATTCTCAGTAGGTTAACGTAGTAGTTCATAGAATCATAGAATCATAGAATTACCAGGTTGGAAGAGACCCACTGGATCATCGAGTCCAACCATTCCTATCAAACACTAAACCATGCCCCTCAGCACCTCATCCACCCATGCCTTAAACACCTCCAGGGAAGGTGACTCATACATCTCCCTGGGCAGCCTGTAATTTAGAATGACTTCTCTTGGAAAAACTTGTAGATTACAGATATTGATAGGGAATTTTGTTTGGTTTTTTATGTCACTTCCTAGAATGCAAAATTAAAGGTTATAACTTAACATCAGTTGCCAACTGAAAAGAACATATGAAACTGTGTATCAATATCTGTAACTGGCACAGGTAATGACAGTTCCATGAATAATGTATAAGTGACAGTGATTGCTAATCATATTTGGAATTTCTAAGATGTAGCTCTGAGTTAATTTCTTCTGATATTGGAGGAAAGCAGTAAAGTTTATGGCGCATGAAGTAATGCAGTTTCTTGTTACATATATAGGCTTCTAAGGGTATTAAGAGTGCTTTCTGCCAGTCTTTATCTGCAAAAGAAATGTTAACATCTCTGGGGAAAATACAGTACTTGGAACGTACATTTGGAATATTTCTTATTGAAGAAATAGCATAGTAAATATATACTCTTATTTCAGGCAAATCTGTCTTTATTTCAGAATTTCTGAGTTCTGCCTTGATTGTTGACTATCTTCTCAAGGAACTATAACAAATATTTCTTTTCAAATATTTCCTTTCTATGTTTTCTACATAGAAAGGAAACAGAACCATTAATTTTAATTTATTGTAAGCATTTCAGTTTCAGAGTACCGATCTCTCATCTTTTAAAGTCACCAACTCTTAGTCCTGGAAGAACAACAACAAAAAAGCAATCCCCAAAATACCTAGAGATGAAAGCATCTAGGCAGCACATAAGGAAACTGATGATTTTCCAAGCTCTCTCATTGCCTCCTTCTCTGTGAGAAAGGTGTCTGGTAGCAAAGACGACTTTGATCTCATGAGTGAGATTGTCTTCTCCATAAATCATGATGGCAAGAATGAAAGGAAAGCAACACACTCCTTTGATGTTTTGCCATCCACAGCTGCTAGTCTGGGTGTTTATAAAAGTAATCCTCTCTAAACACATTGAGTTACAGTTCCTCAGCTTTTGGATTAAGAGCCCTGTTGAACACTCCTGTATTACAATGTTGTTCTCATGCCCGCAGCATTTGGTAACTTGCCTGCTTTAAGAGATGGGAGCATATTTGATTGGAATGTTTTGAATGGCTCTACGTTAAGCCGCTTCCTTATTTCTCTGATGCCCTTTGTCACAGAATCATAGAATCGTAGAATGGTTTGAGTTGGAATGGACCACAACAATCATCCAGTTTTGAGCCCCCTGCGATAAGCAGGGACACCTTCCACTGGATCAGGTTGCTCAAAGCCTCATCCAGCCCGGCCTTGAACACCTCCGGGGATGGGGCATCTGTGACTTTTTGGGGCAATGAGTGCCTCACCACCCTCACAGGAGAAAATTTCTTCCTGATATCTAATCTAAACCTCCCCTCATCTGTTCTCTCTCATCCTACCCCTGCAATCCCTGATAAAGATCTCCTTTCCATCTTTCCTGGAGGCCCCGGTTAAGTAATGGAAGGCTAACATTAGGTCTCCCTGGAGCCATCTCTTCTCTAGGCTCAACAATCCCAACTCTCTCAGACTTTCTTCACGAAGGAGGTGCTCCAGCCCTCTCATCATCTTCTGTAGATGGCCTGTGTAGACCCTGTTCTCATCCTGAGTTTACATCTCTAGTGCTGTATAGCTACTATGCACCTTGCAGTTCCCTTAGCTGGGAGAAAATAAGCTGTCAGCAGTGCTGCAGGAAGCTTGTTGCCAAGGCAGAAGCACAACTGTTCCTCTTTACTGTGAGGAGTCAAGACAGCATTTTGTGTGTTCAGTGTTTTAAGAGCAAGGTGAGACATTTCCTTCAAAATCCTTAAAGAGAAAGAATAGCTCAGGAGGTGTGTGACAGGATTAACTCTATGCCTAAAGGCCAGAGACTTGGGATGCATCTGGCAAAAAATAGAAGTTTTCTGATTCTAAAAACAAATACCTTGATATTTAACTGAGACAAAAAGCAAAAAAATGAGAAAGGGCAAAAAGAAAAAAGGCAACTGGAGCTTCAGTGTTACTGCTATGATATTTTGTCAGAAGCACAACAGTAAATAAAGACACTGGCAGTTTTTCAGGGATGCCTAATATCAAGGTTTCTTGGCTCTAAATGTTTCTAAAAGCACAAATGCTTTGGCACTTCAAAGGTAACGTAACATAGATGAATAAAACATGGATACTAATGTAAGGCACACAGATACATGATTTCAAAAAGGAAAGTCAGACAGCTCATTTAAAAGCAGGGACTGAAAGGAAGGAGTCAAAAAAAGACCCACCAAGCAGTGAATTGGCTTTCACAGCTGACCTGAACTTTTCTTCATCTCCCTATAGTCATTCTTAGTCAAGCACTTAACTTCTGCCACTTTGGTGACTCTGTACCACTGTATGGCCTCTTCCAACATTCACTCTTCTTATAGTTCATGCAAAACTTATCTACCTGCCTATCTATCTATACCTACATATCAACACACAGATAAAGAGTCAAAATTCTTGCCCTTTAGTCTAAGCTTTTCTTAGTCACCTCTGAATTCCCTTGCTATGGTCTGCCACTTACAGTTCAACTCACTTGCCTTTCTTTTCACTCTCATGCTAACTTTTTTTTCCCCTGTTCCTCTCTGCCTTCTCCATCAGAGATGATCAATCAGTGATCATCTCTCAGTTACATAAATCTTTGTAGCTAGGATCCTCTGCACATTGATTTATCCTCTTGAGGACAACATCAATTAATCATAATATGGCAGAAAGGGGAAGAAGTTGGCTGGTTTAGGTTTGTTTTTTTAATTGTATTCTTCTATTTAAATTTTTCTTTAGATAGAAATCTTTTTTTGCTCGAAAGGTAGCAAACTTCTTGGTTTGTATGAAAGCTTTCACTTTGACAGTGTCATTGCAATCAAATTGCAATTGAAACAATATGTGATTTGCTCCAGAAAGCTGATGAAGTGTGGAAGGGACATTGAAGGCGTGGATTTCCCGGCAGCATTAAAAGCAATAAGAAGGATGGACTTAATTCTCACCAAGAGAGAGGAAGGTAAGATTTCTCTGCAGAAACCCATTAAAGGGCATTAGGAGAGGCTTTGAGATCTGTAGATATTAAAAGGGTAGCCACCGTGGGAGAATAATGTTTTTGGAAGAGAAAAAGTACTGCATCTAGCTCTGCCCCTCCCCCAACATATGCAGGACATGGACCTGTTGGAGTGAGGCCAGAGGAGGATGACAAAGATGATAAGAGGGCTAGAGTACCTCTCCTATTAAGAAAGGCTGAGAGAGATGGTGATGATCAGCCTAGAGAAGAGAAGGCTCCAGGGATGCCTTACTGTAGCCTTCCAATAATTAAAGGGGGCCTACAGGAAAGCTGGGGAAGGGCTTTTTACAAGGCCATGTATTGATAGAACAAGAGAAAATGGCTTTGAACTGAAAGAAGAGGGAATTTATTTTAGGTATTACGAAGAACCTTTTTTACTGTGAGGGTGGTGAGGCACTGGGAAAGGGTGCTCAGAGCAGTTGTGGACGCCCCCTTCCTGGAAGTGTTGAAGGCCAGGTTGGATGGGGGTTTGAGCAACCTGATCCTGTGGAAGGTGTCCCTGCCTACAGCAGCAGGGTTAAAAGTGGATGATCTTCAATGTCTCTTCCAACCCAAACCACTCTATAATTCTATGAAAACTGTTAAGAACGTAGATACTAGCGGAAAGCTGTCTGTTGCTTAAACAAGAATGGAAGTACCCACCCCCCAAAAACAGGGTCCATGCACTTCTATCACCTTAAAAATATTTGCCCAAATCAATGAGGGTTTTGGCTGTGTGCACATTTTTTTCTGGTTTTGCTATTAAATATACAGCAGAAAATAATCTACCTGATTTATTTACAGAACTGAATTCGACAAAAGGATTTTCTTTTTTAACTTACTCTGTAACAATATTGTTACTCAAATGAAGAATGAGATAAAACCCACAGAGAAATACAGGTTGGGCAGCAGTGTTTAATTTCTTCATTGCTTACAGAATATACTCATTTTGTTTCCATATGTACTAGTTCATTAAAATTCTTAGCTATATAACTGTACCGGCATGGAAATAACAGGTTGACCATTCAGCCCTGCTATAATCATGACCTCAGCTATTCTATTATGGTAGAAAAACTCTCTCAGGAGCTATGTCCACAAATGCATCAGTGGGAGATTTTTGCCTTTGATAGCTATTAGAAAACATACTGGGATATTCCATTTGCTGGTTTAATACAATAATTATTCAATGAGAAATGTATATGAAAGCTATCCCTGCAAAACAACAAAGTGAGGCAGCATCTGGAATAAGCACAAAGCAGCCACCCAAGTGTGAACTGGAGCTATGTAAAAGTGATGAAGAAAAGAAATTTTGAGCCTTTGAAACAACTCCAGTAAGCCTGAAATAGTCTGGGCTGCTATTCCGGTAATAATACTCCTAAATAAACTGTTACTATTCCAACGAGCAAAACAATCAGACTTTCTTTCTTTTCTCTGATGAAACCATATATACTGATTCCCTTTTATCTGTCTCTCACAATGCCCTCTTCAGACACAATGATTCATCCTGTAGGATTGAATCCTCCCAACAAAATTTCTATTGATAAATAGAACCTTTTGTGGCAGAACACATTGCCTGGGAGTTTCTCAAAGAGTCAGGTTGAATATTTAAGACAATTCTATGCAGAAACAATACTAAGAGTTGGCCAAGGTCTTCAAGACCTTTTTTTCTCTGTAACAAAGTGCTTAGGAATTACTTATCTTAACTTCTTAATCTGATTTTCCTTGTAGGGAACAATTTATAGTTAAATATTGAAAATAAATTTGGCTTATAAATCTGTGTTACAATGATAAGCATTGTTTTTATAAACATGCTGCAGAGTTCAAGGAAAGGTGCATGCTGTTTGATGATGTACTGCTAAGATTTTAACAAAGATTTATAACAAAAGAAATTCCTCCTTTGCTCATGCTAAGCTATATGGACTCTGCTGCACACCACTGAAGTTGTAGAAGTCTTTCCTTTCAACCCAAAGTGTTATTTCTCAGGTTTGCAGGAAGGGTGGAATCATGAAAAGAAGAAGAGTCATTTGAAATCAGCTTTGGCTGGCAATTTTTATTTTGTGTTCTGAAAAAGAAAAAGGTAGAAAGTCAAAGAAATTCACCTGTGGACAGTAACATGGCATAGCTAGGATAAACTAGGGTTAAGTACATGTCACAGGCTTCTGATGCTGGATGCAAAGAGAATGCAGGTTTATCTGAAGTTCAGATCAGGAAGTTTTAAGCAGTCATTCTGTTACTTTTAAAGATTTTTTATTCACCAGTACTGTCCAAAAAAGCAGTCATCTCACAGTAGAAGCTTTCTGAAAAGGTGAATAGCTATAATTTGACATGAACTTCATTTCAAAATAAATCAAGCCAGAAACTATGCAGAATTTAGGCTCACTATGTTCAGAATTGCAGTTCTTAACTCTGTTTAGCTGCTACCTAGCCTTAGAAGCATCACTGCTTTCAAAGTGAGAGCTGTTCAGCAGTTGAGCTTTTCTCTGCCCATGCCTCACATGCTGTGAGATTTGGCAGATTATGTCCAGACTCACTCAAGATCTGCAAGTTAGTTGCTCCCCTACAGTATCTAGTAATCATTTCCATTCAGTAAGTGTACACTGCAAAGTATCATAAATTCATGGATGTGTTACACAGTGGTAATAGTTTTCTTCTAAAATACTGCTGTTGCTGGAACAGGTTGCCCTAGGAAGTTGTGGATTCCCCCTTCCTGGAAGTGTTCAAGGCCACATTGGAGGAGGCTTTGAGCAGTCTGAGCTAGTGGGATGTGTTCCTGCCCATGGCAGGGGGAATGGAACCAGATGATCATTAAGTTCCCTTCCAACCCAAACCATTCTATGATTCTATGCTACCCAAGGAAAGGGAGATTGAGGTCTACTTCCCTGTGTCTTCTCTAGACTACTTTCATCAGTAGGCTCTTCTAGCTGACAGAGAAAGACCTTGTAAGAATATGTAAGTTTTGTTGCCTTTCTTTAATCAGTCAATGTTACTTTGTGCTTTGCGCATAAATTATTTGAAGATTTATTGCATCAGAGATGAAGCATGAGTCCCTGAGGACTACGCTCTCTCCCTTGACCCATGGACTGTTTAATGAATGACTTCAATGTTCCTTACAAAAGAAAAAGGTTTGAGCACATGAAGACATCTCAGGTAAAAATACATTAGCTCTAGACTGGTAGTTGTTTCTTGCTGAGAATGTGTCTGAAGGTTGCTGGTTACTGCAGTTCCGTCTGATCCATTTGGCAGACAAAATATTCATATGTGTATGTGTCTCAGTAGTGTGATTAAGAAGTAACCTAGACATGAGCTGCAGGACTTTCTCCAGATCCCAAGCCAGGCCATCACTCTATCTCTGCCTTCAGTCTGGTAGAAGAATTATAATAAGCCCCTGGAAAGTCCCCTCCAGCAGATCACTAGCATTGAATATCCCTAAATTGCAGTTATATAAGGAAAATTATAACCATCAAACCCAAAATCAAAATGCTTAAAGACTATAATACATGTAATTTCTCTGTGCTCACCAAACATTTCCAAACCTATTGAATAAAAGCATGTTAGATTTCTTTGACACTGATTAGTAATTCTGAATCTTTTGCCCACATCTGAGACACTGCTTTGTATATCATGAGACTCCTGAGGTGTTTTGTTTAAATAATTGAAGAAACACATATATTTGAGGAATGTTGTGCTGGAATTCTGAACAGAATGATTTAGACTTAGCTTGTTTCAAGATTCATGCAAGGATCCATCTTTCTAAAGAAATTCCAGAATATATAAGGTTTGATTTCTCCATGATTCTTTTCACTAATCTCTTTTGAAGTCTGAGACATATTTGCTGTAATAATAAAGCTTTGATCAGTGTCTCCCAGTAGTCCAAATACCCGATGATACACATAAAGCTTTGGACAGTCAGTGTAGTCTGTACAGCAATTTTCAGCATAGGAGAAAAAAAACAATGAAACCCAGGAAAAGGCTCATACTTATTAAAAACCCAGAAACGAAAGTGAAGTTTATGTCATGTTGGACACTTTCTTAGGACAAAATTAATACTTCGTGTAAGACCTGTGCCACACTAGAAGGAATGATGAATGTGGTCCTTTAAACAGTTCAGTGTGATCACTTAAGAGGTTCAGGATGCAGAAAACAGCTATGTATCGGACAAAGAAAAGAATTAAAGAAATTTCAATATTTCTTCAGCTGGAATATTTCAATATTTCTTCAGCTGAATACGAAGTGCATCCTACTATGGTTTTGTTTGGACCAAAACTGCTCTTAAGCCCTTATCCTTTATATATTTAATATCATATTGGCTCAGCAATTTTTACACTTTCAGACGCAAGGTCAGCAAGTCATTAAACCCATTTAGCCAGGAAGGTCCTTTAGCATAAAGAAATTCTAACAATTGTTGAACATTTATTTTGTGAGTTTGTGTCATGGATGGAGTGATGCACTTCACTTATAGGAAATAAGCAGTAATATATTTATTGCTATAAAATACTGACTTAACAAAGTTTGATAGTAGATGTGACGATGGTTTAACAACATTCAGTGGTCAGGTACGTTTGATTTTCACTGCATGGAAGACAAGGTCAGATAAAACTGTCAGGGATACTCTGCTGTAGAGTCACAAGGTTCAGAAAGTACCCCTTTTCTTTCTAAACATCTTCTCAGGGGGGAATCTAGGTGCAGCTGGATTCAATCCTAGTCTCAAACTTGGTCAACATACATGTGCACAATCAGTCCTTTATATCACTTAGATAATATTTCAGACTTATCACGCTATTAGTCTCTTACCTGTTGTGGCTAGACTCTCTCAAACTCGAGGATTAACCTTGAGAGGCATCTCTACTCAAGAGGAGAGCCCTTTGTGCAGCCTGCTGTTGTGCAGGAGAGCTCAACAGGCTCTGGGCTGTCCATTAAGTATGGAGCAAGATGCTTGATTCATAATCACATTTACATACCAGCTGGAGGTGACAGTTTCTTCCAAATTTGTCTTGAGTCAGACACTGAACAGTACTGTGGCCAGTTGGATGCATCATCATAGATTAGCCCTTGGCTATCTGTCTCCCCAAAATCCACCGTGAGTCAGTTGCAGCAATCATGACCACCACTGGTGGCTGTCGCTTGAGCATTATTACAGGAAAAGGTGAGTGGGGAGGTAAGAACACCATCGCAGTTTGCAGTAGATATTTTGTGTGTTTTCCCAAAAACAGTATGAAAAAAATCCGGGGAATTTGTAATGGATTGGTTGTTGAAACCAAGGACACTCTTTAAATTTCTTTACAGCTGCAGTACCTGTTTAATTTCAGCCTTTGTGGATTTTTTTTACAGCTCAGCAAGAGGTGTATAGTTTACTGACAAAGGCAGAAGGAGAAAGAAAGGAAAACACAAAGGTATCAGTTTTGCTGAGGCTCTGATAATCGTAGAAGGGCTTCCCATTTACCTGGTTCTATTTTGGTTAGTTGGATCAAGTCTACTTTTCATATGTTGAATTATGACAGTAGAGTTTTAAGTTTTCATGTGGGAGGCTCATTATAGGTTCTATAATAATGTGAGAGAAAACTATTTCAGTGCTGTTTCAGGGTGAGGAAAATGGGTTAAAGCTCAGCAGGCTCTGGAAATGACTCTTTCATGGGAAAAGGATGCTAGCATTGTGAGAAGAGATGTACAACCCCATGATTCTCAAGCAACAGTCCAGGACCCACAGCTTTTCATTATGGGAAGGTACTGCCTATCAGGGGTATCTGGCACATAGAAGATCCTGGGACCTATAGTCAGGGAACCCAGCAGAGCTGCGTGACCTCTGCTCACTGCTTAAGCATGCCAGATGCTTGACTTGGGACTTATCACCTTCCTGAGGCAGTGGGTTATAGCATCGCATGGCTCCAGCTGGGCTCACAGATTCTGCATATTGCAGGAGCAGCTTTTTCCATATAAAACTTCTGCTGCGCTTTAAATAAAACCCTCTTCCCCTAGAAGCAGAGAGTATATCTTAGGAGAACAGGAAGAAACCAGAGGGCAGAGCATACCTCTGTTCTCCCTCTTTGAGGATTATTCCTACATCAACAGGCAAAATTGCAGATAAGAGAGTAATTTACCTGCCTTAGATCAGTGACTGAATTGCAAACAGAAGCCAGGCATCTTGACTTCCTTACTTTGTTCTAAAGCCATCACCATGGTTAGGAACAACTCAGACAGACTTGAAATTACAAGTGGTGAGGATGACACCTTCCTGTGAAAAAAGATGTCAAATGTGAGCAAAGACAAATTACTCCATTGTAATATTAAAAAGAATTGGAATAGATGATCAACCATAAATGGGATTTGAGGTCTGCAAAATAAAGGTCTTGATCCAACAGAAGTCAAATGGCTGGATTTGCAGCAATATGGATAATCACTGAAACTATCCGTAATGACAGATAGATGTACATTTGCCTGTGCGAAGATCATCTGATGCACAGCCACTAAGTGCTACATCCTCTGGCAAGGATTTTTACAGGTCTGCTAGCTATTTCACAAAGAACTGGCTCTTTACCGCTGCTCTAAATCTGGCTGCCTCTAGTTGAATTTCATGGTGCTTTTTTCTTACACTAGATGAGACAGCAGTCGTTTACCTGTCCTGTGTCACTCAGGTCTGCAGACCTCTGCCAAGCTGTACTGGCACTGCCTTCCAATTGCAACATATCCTATAAAAATTGGAGAGACCAGAACTCCACTCAGTGTATCAGCTTTAGGAAAAAAATAGACTGTCAGGTAACAGGATAATGCTTTTTCCTTGTGATTTATTTCCTCCCTAATGATTCCCAGCATTTGATCTGCTTTTTGACCACTACTGAGATGTTTTCTACTATCCATAGATAACCCCAGCGTTTATCTCTTCAGCTGTAAAGACCACTCCAGAGCTTATGATACAATTTTTTCCCCTTGCAATTTGCTTCAGATTTATCTATGCTGAATTTCTTTTGCTGTTATTTTTTGTCCAGTCATTCACTTACATACATATTCAGCTTTTTCAGCTGCCAAAAATAGAAGTACCACATCCATGTAACTACTTGGTTTGCTTTTCATCCGCTGTCAAATACTTTCTCATGAAAACCCTTGCAGAACTCATACACCTCCAATAACTATTTCTGTTTTGCTGAAGCCACAGCTTTTCAACAGAGTTGTATTCATCAAAAAATAATGCATCCAGCTTTCCTTGGTAATATAATAGTCTTCATTTGCTTTGTAGTTCTGTGACTTTAAGCCTTTCCAATGTTTTGCATATAAATTAAGCTGAAAAGGACACAGACACAGCTGGTGTAACTCAATGTGTTTTCAATGAAAGTTTCTAATTTTCCTCTCATATTTTCAGTTATTTGAATAATTTTTTGTGCAGTTGAGTGGAACTGCATATAGAACTACTGGTGAGATGTCTGAGGTAGCAATACTAGAGATGAACGTAGTCCTTTTAAGAGCTTTCATTATTTTAGCTTTCCCTTCTTTGTCTTCTCTGCTTTCATTTTATCCTCAATCTCTTTGACATACCTGCGTTGAAATGACAATATCCACGACAGATACGGATTTGGAGACATGACACTGGTAGGCTGTTTTCTGGAGTATGTTAATAAACTAGTGAATTCCTAGCAGGAGCCTTTAGAAATTATTGAATTGGAATTTATTTGCAGAACACTAATTGCAAATATACACCCAGAAAACTGCATAATGCATGGGGCATTGTTTACACTATGGTCCACTTTAGAGTAGCTGCTGGATGAGACCTATATGATTATCACACCATGTGGTGATACAAACCCATACAACAAAATAAACTGTTCTTGTTCCTCTCTAATGATCCATAACAAAGGAGGCCTGGTAAGTAATATTACATTAGCACTGAATCAACAGCTTATTTTGAACACACAATAACATCTGCCAAATAGTGATATTGTTGAAAAATGTTAATTTTATTATTTTTTAAAAATTACAGCAATTAATGATCCAGTTGTTAATGTATTTTACTTATCAGTGGTTTTATTAGCTTCCAGGAAATATAATTGCTTTGGCAGCTGTCATTGTTAATTTTCTGTTTCAAGATTTTATTATACACTGATAAAATTCAAGATGGTAACTGCTCTGAAATGTTAAAGGCAGAGCTAGATGTTAATTTATTCATTAACTATAAGAGATTACCTGACCTCTTTATGTTTAATTACCAACATCGCAAGATGTTTACTAAGTTCACTTGGACTGAGGAGCATAAGAGAAAAGATGGGTCAAGAATTGTATAAATACTGATGGCATTCGCAACTACAGCTGGAATTCTGCAAGACGTTATAGATGGTTTTACTATACTATAGTGATTCCAGTCTTTTAATATGTTTTTTCTAGCACCCATATATTAAATTTCTAAATATATGAGTTTCAAATGTGCAGTTGTTATGAAGATTAACAGGAAATAATTTCATATGAATAAGTGTAGGGCCAAGGACATAAATATATTCTTAGCCAAAGTGTCATAGCTACCTTGCAATCATAACAGATTATGTATTAGCAGTCCAGTGTTAGATCTACCACAAACGTAATATCTTCTAGAATAGATTTGGGGGTAATTTTTAAATCCTTTATTATCATTTTCCTGGGACTGAGTTAAAATTCTGATCAATTGTTTGAATTTTGCAACGATTTCTTGAAAACAGAAATCCTCATGAAAAATAAAGGTTGTGTTTGCATTGCAATAGTGTTGAGGGAACTAGGGGACTGTCATGCCAGTTCCAGGAAGAAATGTCCTGCTGCAAAGACATTACAATCTCAATAAAAATGAGACACATCCAAAAAGACATAAGCATTGTATGTTCACTGATATTAACTATAAGATTTACATTAAGGCAAATAAGAATCTCAGGCAGTTCTTGCTCTGCATTTCCTATCATCTCCTAGAAAACTAGTGAGTGACAAGAAAATGGGTAACAAAAATAATTTCTTTGTTGTTTTATATTCATGTCAAACTGGCAATAGCCTCCCTTTATGTTATGATTAAATCAGTGTGCAAGGAAGGTATTTAAGTGTGTGGTCTAAACATATCGAACAGCTGCATTTTAAGTAGAATAAAGCATGTGTTTGGGATGCTGAGGAGTAGTAACTGGGACAAGAAGACACAGAGGAATAACTGAGATATTTGTCACGAGGATAGGAAAGAAATGGGAGGTCCTGAAGATGCTGAAGAAGAAAAGGCACTAGATGATGCATAGATTAGACGTACGTCTGACTAAGAATGCCTCTAAAAGACAGAGAAGGAGTTTTGCAGGAAAACCACACTAATTTATCAATTACTGGAATAAAGAGGCTACCTGAAACCATGCTCTACAGTTTGTATCACAGAATCATAGAATGCCAGGTTGGAAGGCACCTCAAGAATCATCTGGTCCACCCCTTTTAGGGCATACATAATTTAAATGAGATGGCCCAGCACCCTGTCAAGTTTATTACCTGTTTGTAGTAATGGTCAAGAGTTTTAGAGAAAATGGGAACAGGGAAAATGAATACTGCAAAAAAAAGTCAGTGAAGGTCAGAATTAGAGAGAATGACCCAAAGCATTCACTTGCAGAGATTTTAATGGAAATATTGATTGGTCTGAATGAAGAACTAATGGAAATATGTGTGTGACAGCACCAAAGAATCAAATGTGGTGATAACCAAGGAAATGACTGATAGCAATGGACTCGTTCAAACTCAGGAGCCTGTCACTATTTACATCAAGATCAGCAGGTCAATGATCTGATAAAGCCACTGCACAGATGACTTTTCAGCAGAAATCCTGTGTGCTGACAACAGGAAGGTGGCAATAAGGCGAAACCACAGAATGTGCACTATTCATTTTCCTCTTATCCCAGCTGGAATACTGGAAGACTGAGTACAGCTCTGAGGAAACCCAGAATGACGAAACACTTTTTGCTTTGTTTTAGACAGGCTGAAGAAAGAAACATTCTGAGGCAAAAGAATCACATCATATCTTATAAAAAGAGTTATAAAAATATTTCATCACTGCTGGAGCAGAACGTGGTGATTTGATTAGGATCCAGTTGCTGGTACTCCTTTTCTCTATCACACACAAGTGACCCTGGGCAGATCACTTGGATATGTGTCTTTGTGCTTGTTTGTCAGTCTGAGAGTGAGGGAAATCTTTGTGGGAATGACCATGAGAGTCTGAATGAATTGTTTGGAAAAAAGAAAATATCTCTTTGTCTTTCACAAGGTCTCACAATGAGTTAATTTCCTGCTTATCTCAGATAAACTAAGCTTTTATATTTTGATCAAAATTACAGGCTTAAGAAATACAAGGATTCAGTTTTTCAACAAAATAAATTTGTCTGCAACGAGACCATATTCACTGTGAGGCTTTTTTAAACCTTTTCACGCTACTGTTTTTTTTTAGATTGTGTACAGATATAATAACTATTGAAATATATATATTTGTATAAAAAGTGGGAAAGACCTTAGCATTAATAGAACATATTTACTGGTGAACATTTATAGCAGTTTTTAATTCAATTAGAAATTCAGTTTTGCTGACTAGTTTGAGCTCTACCCACAACCTTTAAAAAAATGGACAGTTTCTTACAGAATTTATTCATAGACTCATCATTGAATCATGGAACAGTTAAGGTTGGAAGGGATCTTAAAGATCATTCAGCTCCAACCCTCCTGCCATGGTCAGACACACCTTCCAATGGATCAAGTTGCTCAAAGCATCATCCAACTTGACCTTGAACACTTCCAGGGATGGGACATCCATGACTTCTCTGTGAAACCTGTTCCAGTGCCTCATCAGATTCACAGTAAAAAATTTCTTCCTGATATCTTACCTGAATCTCCCCTCTTTCAGTTTAAAATCATTCCCACTTGTCCTGTCCCTGAACTCATTGACAAAGAGCCCTTACCCAGCTTTTCTGTAGGTCCCCTATAAGTACTGGAAGGCTGCTATAAGGTGTTTTCTGGAGCCTTCCCTTCTCCAGGCTGAACAACCCAAACTCTCTCAGCCTATCATCATATGTGAGGCACTCCAGCCCTCTGATCAACCCTGTAGCTTCCTCTTGGGCTCACTTTAACAGATCCACATCTTTCCTGTGCTGAGGACAGCAGAACCGAACGCAGTACTCCAGGTGAGGTCTCACAAGAGCAGAGCAGAGGGGCAGAATCCCCTCCATCGACCTGCTGGTCACAATTGTTTGGGTGCAGGTCAGGATACAGTTGGCTTTCTGGGCTGCAAGCACACAATGCTGCCTCATGTTGAGCTTCTCATACACCATTCGTTTCATTTCTTTTCACTTGAATTATACACTTTACACAAAGTTCTGTGAATCTGTAAAAAAACTTGTAAGGTGGAAATCTACGGAGAAGATAAAATTCTTTCCCATAACCATGTTACATGTTGGCAATACAACCCAGAAATGACCTGTCAGTTAAAAGGTGGAAAGAAAAGAATATCTGTACAAATCTGAATTATATACAATTAATATATATGCCAGAATCCTATTTATCTTTGCCCATGTTTAGTTCACAAAAGTCTCAGTGAGGCAAGCAGGATTTTGCGCTTACATGCACTGGATAATAAATCTAATTATAATCGTAAAATTGAATACAAGCAGGGACAATCCCAGGTGCAATCTCTGGATCTGGATTGGAGTCTTAACTATATGGCTTATGACCTCCTTGCAAAAACTCTTTTACTGCATACTTGCACAAGATAACACTGGAGCAAAGCTCAGAGGCAGAATGCACTTGTTTTGTTAATGACATAAATCTCCTAAGCTTGCAAATATCTTACACCGACATGATACAGAATAATAAAAGAGCTGAAGAAAGTTATTTTATAGACATATATGTACATATACAAATATTTCTTAGCTACCCTTAAATTGCTGAGAGCCATTCATACCTAAAAAGTTGCCACTCAATGGTTTGGAACCTTCACAATGTTAAGCTAGATCAGGAATCTGTTCTTCTGTCTCCTACCACGTGTGGCTCTGCATTAGCAAAGATCCTTTTGGTCTTCACCCACTGGTAATCCTGCCCAGCAGGCATGGAGGGCAGCAGAAGTCTATTCAAGCAGCCCAGGGGTGTGTTCTCTGAGCCACTTTCTCACCCCTGACTGAACTGAACAGGCAGTGCATCTGCTAGTTACTTCGTGTTTGATCAGTGCCGCTGGCTGATAAATCCCAAAGCTATTTGTGTCGCAGAACTAAAGCTACAACACCTTTCTACTGATTGTTTTTAGCAGCTTGGCTCTGAATGTGTGTGAGTATGAATTATATTTTCTCACTTATTAGGATAGCATCTGGCACAGTTGGAATCAAATCTGCGTGCTCTTTCAAAACATCTGTTAAGTAACTGATAATTCCAATGGTGATGTTCACCCGGAATGGAAAGACATCTAGTTATTTCTGAGAGGCAGAAAGATCTTACAAGAGGACTGAATTCCTATTTTTCCTCCCATGTTATTCTACATAATTCTCCTCCAGGTGTTGTACCTTTTCTTTTTCCAGGAGAAAAATATATTTTCTCTTGAAGCCAGCTAAAAACTTGGGTTTTTTGCAATGAGTGATGTAATCTCACTTTTTACACATATGGTATGATGAAGAAATAGTAATATTATCTCATATCCCATTAAACTGAAAATAAATATCTAGTGTATGCAAGAAGAGCCATTTTAGAAGTGTAACCACAGAAATCTTTCATTTGCTTGAACCAAGATGAAGTCAGTCATGCCACTACCTCAGCACTGGTATTAACCTCATCCTAGTGGCATTGCCTCAGTTGGTAGGCTTGAAAAACCTGCATTAAATCTTCCAGAAAGAGCTACTTTTATGTGAATTCCTTCCCTCTATGTTACCCTGGCTGGAATACCAACAAGGTCCTTCAACTAAATTTCCTTTTGACCAAAATATAGTGATGGACTGAGTTTATAAACCCTGAGTATTACAAATACATTCAAGTATTCTTTTAGTACCAGTCAGATAATCCCACTTACAGAGTGCATAGCAAAAGCCATTCTGTTTGCCTAATGGTTTTATTTATACTTATAGTCATTTGAGGCCATTTCTGAATTGTTTGCTCCTGTCTTACAATGATGAAATGCAATTTTAAGGCTCTCCCTGAGCTAATAATTTTTAAGTGTACTGTATGTGCATTTTATATGTATAGGAAAAATTTATTATAATGAGGTCCTGATTGAGTTCAATTACTCAGGACTTGCATTTATTGAAACAAGATCTCCTGTTGTTCATCAAAGAATTTCATGCGGGTCTGTTGTTTCCTTAGCAACAACAATAAAAAGCCTGAACATTATCTAGAGTTAATTTCTGGCCAATTTTGTTTTGTTTCATCATGGTAAATTAGAGTTGTGGCTTGAATTGACTAATAAAACCAGGGACTTAGGGCCAGAGTCAGTTGTTTTTCACACAGGAGCTCCATCCACACCAGACAAAAACACCTGGTTTAAGTTACTGATGGGAAACTTAAGTTACTGCAGCGTAACTGAGAGAATAATCCAATCAATTAGCCAAAAGGATGTAGAGGAATTTTTACACCTTGGTCTGAACTTTCAGTGTAATTTACATGGGTTTGCATTCATTATACTTTTTTCAAAGCCATTTGCATGAAGTAAAAGATATTTGGTCAGTGATCCATCTTGGCTACTCCAGAAAATTAACACTTAAAACCCACATCAACTGCAGGCTGCATACACAAATTACAATAATCTCAGTCCAATGAGTTGAAAACTTCTTCTCTGGTTTAGTTCCTTAACGTAAAAAAAGCAACTAAGTCAAACTGTGCCTCAGCACATGTGGCTCCTACTAAATGAGGACACAGTCAAGATCTGGATACCTCTTATCACTGCAGTGTGATATGCCAGCTCTGATCATTATCTAGCCATTACTTTTTATGCCCTCCATGTCAAAAAGAAAAAAATATAAGGTCCTCATTTACCAAAGCTAATTTTCTCATGGCATGTGGCTGAGCAGACCCAGGAAGACCATAAAGGCAATAGTCAGAAGTTTCAGAAGCTCATTGGCAACTGAAGTTCAGTTTCAGGTGAATCTGAACTTCACACCACCTTCTCACGTGTGTGTGCAGGGTAGGTTTATTTCGTGGTACAGCTTCCAGAGTGGACTAAGAAATGCAGCTTTCCCTGTTCAAAGTGCAGTTGCTGTTCTTGTATTCATGCAAATACACCCTTAAGCCTGCATAACTCTTAAAGGCAACATGTAAGGTCAGTGATTGTGCAGAACAACAGGGGGTGACTTTTAGTTAATGCTACTGCTCCATTTGCAGTAGTTTTCTGAAATGACTGTGATAGCTGGTATGCATTCTGCATTTGACTGGCCAAATCTCCTTCCCATTATATGTCTTCTTTCAAGCCACTATTTATTTCATTTCTTTTCAGATACTTTCAGAGGTCCCTATTGAAAAAAATAGCCATTAGCTGTCTGCCATATACACAGCAACTAAAGAAATCTAGAAATGACAAAGCGATAATGCCAGGGAACAAAAGGTTACTATTTATGATGGTTTAAATCTCCAGGGGGAAAGAATGCATGGAGGAGTTGAAAGAAGGCAGGTAGGAGGGAGAAAAGTTCTTGCTGAACAATAAAAAATTCATTGTTGCTCCTCACTTGTGTGTTTGCACTTCATTTTGAAGAGCAGTATCCTACTCTGTTGATTCTGAGCTCAATTAGAAAAGAGCAAATTCCAGAACAGTATTAGGTTTTATGCAGAAGAATGACTTAGGTAATTTAATATCCAGCAGGTCACAGGCCAGAGCTGAAATTGTTCACAGTGCAGAAAAAAATAGGTCTAGCTTTCCACTACATATAGCTGCGCCTGCAAGCTAAAAAAAAAAAAAAATCCTCAAAAAACTCCAGCTTGCACCTCCTTAGTTGCAGTGCTTCTACATGTAGTTTGTTCCAAACACAACCATGTATCACCGTTGCATGATGTATGACATTAAAAATTACAAGCTGGGAACTCTGTCAATGAATCACTTTGTTGAAATCCATCAACCTTTGCCATCAAGAAAGAATCTGACCCTTTGTCTTCTATTTGCTCACAAAATGACTTTGCAGCAAATATAGTTGTAGAGGGATGACTTTGGCCAGCTGCCTGACGCCCACCTAGCTACTCTCATCCTCCACCTCCTCAACAGGACAGAGGTTGAAAACAAGACAAAAGAGGTCATGGGTTGAGATAAAGACAGATAAATCTTTTATCAATTACCATCATGGGCAAAATAGACTTGACTTAAGAAAAATTAGTGTTATTGATTGCCAGTTAAAATCGAGTCAGATGGTGAGAAACGAAGACAAAATTAAAACACTATCTTGCTCCTGGATCCCACTTTTTCCTAGGCTAAATTTCACCTATTCATTCCACCTCTTCTACTTCTTCCATCTCCCCAAGAAGCAATCAAGGATGAAAAATGCAGCATGCAGTCAGTCCATAGCATCTCCTTTCTGCTGCTTCTTCCCTTTTTCTCCGTTGCTAGGAATTAGTCTGTTCACACCTCCTTTACTTTTCTCCTGCTCCAGCATGGGATCCATCCTGTGGGATACAATCCTTCAAAATCCACACAGACATGGATCCTGTCCATGTGATGCAGTCCTTCAGGATAGGCCTGTTCCAGCATGGGTTCCCCACAGGGTGCAAGGGAATCTCTGCTCTGTTTCTTGGAGCATCTTCTCTTTCTTCTCTCACATTCTCATTTTAAGAATTTGAATAATTTTTGCTTTTGTGCTACTGTATCTTCTAAGCCAGACTGAGGGATTTTTGTTCGTTACTTACTGATCTGGAAAGTAAACTCACATCAACTTTATTAATACAACCACACTCTCAAAAAAGAACCACATTCATTCAGGCTTTAAAAAGAATATTCAAGACATGCAATTATTTACTAATTTTTTTTTCAAAATCTATTGTACTTGCTTATTTCTAGGTGCTGCAGGTTTTTTTTTTTTTCCACTTTTTTCCTGGTCTTGCAAAGATGACTGAGCACTGCCATAGGTTGCCCAGAGAAGCTGTGGAGTCTCCATCTCTGTAGATATTCAAAAGCCACCTGGACACGGTCCTGAACAACCAGCTGTAGGTGCCGCTGCTTGAACAGAGGAGCTTGGACCAGATGACCTCTAGAGGTCCCTTCCAACCTCAATCATTGTGTGGTTCTTTGGTCTTAACATGGTGCCAACAGGGCTTTGTGTGGAAGTAGGTTTTACTGACCACAGGTGGAAATGACTCACTTGTTACATACAACAGATACACTGAACACAGCAAAATGCCTTTGGCAGGACTGTAATGCTTTGTTGTTATGAACAGACTATATCTGAGCAATGAAGAGGGAAAAATTGCTCTTATAATGCTGAAAATTGCACCAAAGGGAATTAAACTCAATGTCTAGGATTAATTTTGCATGATTTCAAAATTGATGTCAGTAGTTAACTAGTGTCAATGATTTTAACCTTCTTCTTATGATCAACTACAAAATCAGGTGTTGGTAATGCTAAAGCTGAAAAATCATTTTGGTTGATGGGTAACTTTAATGGTGGAGAATATGACAGAAATATGATTTCTTTTCACATCCACTCCAGTACTTCGGTGTAGCTGACAAAAAAAACTTTTTCATTTGAAAACATTTTGTGCATAGATACAGAAGGAATTAAATCATTAAAGCTGTCTCTAACATTACAATTAACACCAAAATATTCAGAATGTCTAAACAAAAAATATACTCACTTTAGTGCTCAATTTCATGCAGTGACATTAAAGTAAGTATAAGTACCTCAAGCAAAAGACATTTTCATTTAAAACCTCTGATTTTTTTTTTAATTAAAAAATCAATAAATAAATGAATGTGTCCACCTGCTGTATATAATCATGATAAACTTGGACTTCACTAGTGGTGTTCTGGTGGAGGTTTCAAGCACAATAAGCTGCATTAAGATCTGCAAGTTACTAGGCATATTTTCCTGGTTTAATTGTGCTTTATGAGGCTGGACGGCTCCAAGCCGGTGCCTGGCTCCAAGCCTGTGCCTTTTGAGAAAACCACCTAAACCAGTGTGTCAGTAAGCAGTCCATCATCTCTACCTTTTGTCAATGATTCAGCCAAATAATGCATTCTGTATCTAACTAGATTTTGCTGTCAGGCCCATGCAGAAAGGAAGGAAGGAGCCGCACTGAAGGATAAGGTGTTCCCCCAAATCTGTCTCCTGTTACTTTGCATCCCATTTTAGCATTTGTTATGCTTGTGTCAGAACATTTTATCTTCACACGCATAGTACCAAAAGTAGATATAAGATCTTAGTTTTTGATTTATGAAACACTCATCTCATAGACTGCTCAGTGAAAACCGAGGAAGAAGTTTTGAGTAACATCCACTGCACTACTTAAGAGCATCCCAAATTAGCTCTCAGTTGCCTCCAACGCCTTAGCCTTTGAACTACACCTAGTCCTGCCTCCTGAAATGATTCTGACCATTTTTAATCTGAATAAACATTTAGCCTTCTGAGTTCTCCTATTCATTCACTTTCCTTCCTTCTTGCTTTCATTAATTCTCTGTCAGACAGGAGCCTATTAGTTCTTTTTTTCTCCTTCTCTATCAAGTACTACCAAAATACTATTTTGTTGTTGTTGTTGGAGAAAATACTGAAATCCCGTGGCAGCTCCCTTTCAACTCTCATCTTGTATGCATTGGTTTCTCTTCAAAACTTTCTTTATTCTACATCATTTTGTGTCCTAGATTCTCTGGATTGTTGGCAGTTGCCTCCATTTATAACTCTTAATCTTCCCCTGTCACACTTCTAACCTGCTATTTCAGGCTTATCTCAGTCACCTGTCATTCACTCCAGTCCCCTGACTCCAATTTACTTCCTTTATTTTTAGTGAGTCAACATAGACACACATCATATTATTTTTCTGTTTAACAAAAGCGCCGAAAAGAAACAGATACACAAAGGACTAAACTCTGTTCTGCTATGTCTATCCATTCTAAATTACTTAAATGGAGAAAAGTTGTTTTAACTGTGGGAAGAACTGACATCCCAGTCTCAAATATATCTGCTAGAGTACTTTGAGAATGGTAAAGGCAGATGAAATCAAAAGGCTGAGTGGAGAAGAATACATAACTGGGTACCCATGCTCTGTTTTTTAAAATCTCAACAGATAGTGATGATTTGCGATGCAAACACAGAAAGGAAAGAAAAAAAAACCTTCTTGAGCAATAGTTTGGAAATTGCATGAAATGTTGTAGTCTTTCTGTATGGTAAAGGTGGGTTTGGAAGAAAAAAATTAAATGTATTATTGAAAAAAATAAAATCAAATCCACCACAGAAAATTTTTAAGCATCGCAAATACTTTTAGGCATCCTCAATACTTTCTTGCCCACAGTTTAATGTAGACTAGCACATCATGCAGCATGGCAAATGCTGTTAAAGTGTTACTCACCTATCAAGGAACTTGCAGGCCATAGCACCTAATTAATTACATCCACCTTGAATTGGTTTAAATGCCATATTAATAAACATAAGTGAGTTAATAAATGAAAAGTCCATATATGGAGCAAAATACATCAAAAGTGGTAAATGCTCTGTCAATCTAGGTTTTGCAGTACAAAAATAGAATTTTTTTTCTTCTGGTAACCTTATTTTTGGGCCCCTCATCACAAGAAGGATGTTGAGGCTCTGGAGCGAGTCCAGAGAAGGACAATGAAGCTGGTGAAGGGGCTGGAGAACAGGCCTTATGAGGAACGACTGAGAGAGCTGGGGTTGTTTAGCCTGGAGGAGAGGAGGCTGAGAGGAGACCTTATTAGACACTGATTAAACCCAGCAGTTGTGAATAAATCTATAAGATTAAGGGAAAGGGAGACACTATTACAAAGGCTGGACAAATACATGCAGAGATAAACCATTTTAAAATCAGCCTAAAAAAACAGGAAAGAGAAAAATACTGTATTCCTATGAGACTTGCTGAAAAAAGCTCCACAGCAGAAAGCAGAAAGACATACCATTATTCCCCTGCTACAGTCAAAAGTCAGATGGCCATTTCCTAAACAAGGGGAAGGCATTAAAAATGATTTTTTTTTAAAAATGAACGCAGCTGGCTTATGGCAGAGATTTAAAGGAACATTTTTGACTCAGATTCATTCCCTCAGAATTTTGAATTTGTGAAAACAAGCTTTTACACATCTGTATGATGATGTTTCTTTAAGACATCAGTGGAAATAATTTGGTTTTAAACAAATATAAAAATATTCCTCAGTGCTGTCTGCAGCCTAGGCTTCCTCAGACACCAAAGCTGATATTAAACAAAAATGCAGCTAACCTCAATGTCTAAAATGGGTGAAATGAAGGAAAGGAACAAAACAAGCTGCCTATAGCCTGGCCACTGAAGACCTGTTTAATATCTTCAGTCTTCCTAAGGTAAGAAGTAGATCTCAGTCTTCCTCAAATCAGTGAAAAGACTTGCAATGCCTTTTAGGGAGCTGTGCATTAAGCCTCCCATTATTATCATAGAATCAATCATAGAATCTTAGAATGGTTTGGGTTGGAAGGAACCTTAAACATCATACAGTTCCACCTCCCCTGCCGTGGACGCAGACACCTTCCACCAGATCGGGTTGCTCAAAGCCTCATCCGACCTGATTTTGAACACCTCCAGGGATGGGGTTATCATGACTTCACTAGGCAACCAGTTCCAGTACCTCACCAGCCTCACAGGAAAATATTTCTGCCTAATACCTAATCTAAAGCTCCCTTCTTTCAGCTTAAAATGGTTACCCCTCACCCTGTCCCTGTAATCCTTGACAAAGAGCCCCTCCCCAGCTTTCCTGCAGAACCCCTCTAAGTACTGGATGGCTGCTAGAAAGTCTCCCCAGAGCCTTTTCTCGAGGCTAAACAATCCTAACTTTCTCAGCCTGTCCTCGTAATGTAGGTGCTCCGGCCTTGTGATCATCTTTGAGGCTTCCTCTGGAATCGCTCTGAGAGATCCATGTCCTTCCCGTGCTGACTATAGCTTATAACCTACTGTATTTAGTAATTATTAGTTGCTTGTTCATTAATTATCAAATTCTCTAGGATATATCCCTGTTAAATAAAAAAAGAGTTAACTTCCAATATCCTTCTAAAAGCTTCATGGTAACTCCTGGTTTTGCCAGAGAAGTTTTCTAAGGTTTCTTCTGCTGATAGTCCAACATACAACTTAAACATAAACCATATTTAATACCATATTGAATTGTTTATTCCAAACATGAGGATTTCAGAGACTAAATAAATTCCTGAATAATATTACAAGATAACTAATGACTTATATGGATTTTGGTTAACACACCTCACAATGAAAAAAAAATAAAATTAGTATTTCTCCAATCCCATGCCAAAGAGATTTGCTAATGTAAGGTTCAAAACATGGGCACAGTAATGTGTAGAGATTCATTTGGTCTGCAGCCTCAGTACATTTGCTGTGCTTCAAATCTTAGCAATTAAGCTTACTACAGGTGAAATCAGGAAAGTGGTGGGGAATGAGACCAGCAAGATATCCAGGAACTCACAGTCGAAGCATCAATTTAGATCATGCTGCTCAACACTGTAAAGAGTACTTTAAAGTGGAAAGTTGAAACCACAGTACAAGAGCTCCAACCCGCTTCTCTAAGTGTTGCCTTCTGCATTTTCACAAATACGGCAAATCCTTTAATGCCCTTCATCCATTTGCAAGTTTCCTAATAAAAAAAAAGAAGCGGTGATACCCCTCACTTTGCTGCCAGGCTTTCCTACCACTGTGATTGCTTGAGGGCTTTTTCAATTCCCTGTACAACAAAGGGACAAAACAGCAACAGAGAGTTGCTTCTTAAGTTCTCATCTCCTTCAAGTATGTATTGAAAGAAATCTCTCCAAGAAGAAAAGGCATTTCTCCGATATTCATTATGAGATAGGGTCTGAAGAGTCTTTTAAAAGAATTCCATGTTGAGAATTACCTGAAAATGCTAGTCCTCTTTTTCCCTTCTGTCTAGTATTGATATGGAATTATGAACATGCATGCATAATTATATATATATACACACGCACATAAAAAAAATTGTAATTATAAAACTTTCTAAATACAATTTATTATAGTCATACTTTTGGTACTTTTTTTCCTTTAGATTGTTTCTCAAGGGAAGAGGCCATAGCGGTCTGCACCTGTGATGCATGGGTACTGTGATACTGAATCTAATAGTCTGCTACCCCTCAGAAATGGCTCCTGACCTTATTTCATCTAACTTTAAAGGCCTAGCTCCTCATGAGATCAGTGAAGGGACAAAGGCATCTGGAAGACATCTAAATAGGGAGCTAAAATTATATCTATGTCACAGGCTCTAATTACTCTCTGGTGCTAACTCTTCCCATGGCTATATAAAGAACTTCAGCTCTCAAGCTAAAACAAATAGCTAAAATGTTCTTACTGGAAATGCTGGAAATACCTTCCCAAACATCATCCCCCATCTCTCTTTCCTACTTTTGGAGAAGATCAGATTAGTCAGTTAAGTGACTCTATATTATTTCCCAGAAAAAAAAAAATCATTTACCCTCATGAATCACAGAATCATTAAGGTTGGATTAGACCTCTAAGATCATTGAGTCCAGCCCACTACCACTATGGAATCATAGAAAGGTTTGGGTTGAAATGAACTTTAAAGACAGTTCAGTTTCGAGCTCCTTGTCATGGGGCAGGGATACCTTTCACCAGATCAGGTTGCTCAAAGCCTCATCCAGCCTGGTCTGGTCTCATGGGGCATCCATGACTTTTCTAGGTAACCTGTTACAGATCTCATCACCCTCATAGGAAAAATTTTCTTCCTAATATTCAGTCTAAATATGAATCTCAATATGAGCAGCAGTATGCCCAGGTGCCCAAGAAGGCCAACGGCATCTGGACCTGTATCAGAAACAGGATGGTCAGTAGGAGCAGGGAAGTCATCCTGCTTCTGTAGTCGGCATTGGTGAAGCCACACCTCGAATTCTGTTTTCAGTTTTGGGCCCCTTGGTACAAGAAGGACATTGAGGTGCTGGAGCGTGTTCAGAGAAGGGGAATGGAGCTGGTGAAGGGGACGAAGAGCAAGTCTTATGAGAGACAGCTGAAGGAACTGGGGTTGCTTAGCACAGAGAAAAGGAGGCTGAGGGGAGGCCTTATGAGGAGAGGCTGAGAGAGCTGGGGGTGTTTAGCCTGGAGAAGAGGAGGCTGAGGGGAGACCTCATTGCTCTCTATAACTACCTGAAAGGAGGTTGTAGAGAGGAGGGAGCTGACCCCTTCTCCCAAGTGACAGGGGACAGGACAAGAGGGAATGGCCACAAGCTCCGCCAGGGGAGATTTAGGCTGGACATTAGGAAAAAATTTTTCACAGAAAGGGTCACTGGAACAGGCTGCCCAGGGAGGTGGTTGATTCACCTTCCCTGGAGGTGTTTAAGGCACAGGTGGAAGAGGCGTTAAGGGGCATGGTTTACTGTTTGATAGGAGTGGTTGGACTCAATGATCCGGTGGGTCTCTTCCAACCTGGTTATTCTGTGATTCTGTGATTCTTATCACTGTTTACAACTATCTGAATGGAGGTTGTAGTGAAGTGGGTGTTGGTCTCTTCTCCCAAGTAACTAGTGATAGGCCGAGAGGAAATGGCCACACGTTGTGCCAGGGGAGGGTCAGACTGGACATCAGGAAAGATTTCTTCACCAAAAGGGTTATCAAGCACTGGAACAGACTACCCAGGGATGCTGTTGAGTCACTGTCCCCGGAGGTATTTAAAAGACAGGCAGATTAAGTGCTCAGGGATGTGGTTTAGTAGTGGATAGTTTTGGTTGGACTTGGTGATCTCAGAGATTTCTTCCAACAAAGCATTCTATGATTCTATATATCTCCCCTCTTTCAGCTTAAAACCATTCTGCCTCATCCTCTCCCTGCACTCCCTGATAAAGAGCCTCTCCTCCGCTTTCCTGTAAGTGCCCTTTAAGTACTGGAAGGCTGGTAGAAGTTCTCCCTGGAGCCTTCTCTTCTCTAGACTGCACAATTCCAAGGGTACATACATAACATTTAAATACCAAATTAGGCAAATATGTATTCAGGGATTCTTTTTAAAACCTAGTTCATGGATATATTTAAGCTATTTGCATCTATTCCAGACACACCTTCATGAAGTTCATAAAATGTTTATTAATCAAACTGAGGAGAAGCAGAGCACTTGCTCCTTGCTGTAAAGTAAAAATTTCATATTAAATGTCATTTTTATACCAAGCGGGCCATAAAACACCATGAATTATTTTTACATAGACAATATAAAAAGCATGGTCTTCTGCCTAGAAAGTCTTTATTAAAACCAGAAAAATGCTCATATCTAGCAGCTGACTCAAAATTGCAGATTTGAGCCAGCTATGAATTACTTTTAACACGTCGGAGGAGGAAAGTATGAGACTGTATTCAGGGATTAACAGCTAGGCACAGTGCCTGCATTCAGTAAAAATACAAATTGCCCTGTCTTAACAGCCAAATACATCAACTCATGGAATTGTTTAAAAAAATCTTTCCTAGTGGAGTTAAGAAGCCAAATTTCAGACATCTGTGCAGCTCGGCTAAGCAGAAGAGAGCAGAGCAGCACTTAACAAATCTGATTCCCTTATTACGATGGGTACAGCAGCCATCTCTCCACTCTTCTCATTTATACAGACTTACTTTTCACAGAGTTTTCAGACCCCATCCCAACAAATTATGAAATTACACGTGGGCCACCTGCATGTAAAACATCTGTTGGTCATGCCATCATCATCATGTCATGTCCCTCCCTGTGTTTTCTGCTTCATTCATGTGCTCGTATTTACTGCATTTCTTTCTCACCCAGCCCTGAGGAATGGATCCCTCCAGCCTGTTTCCTGCAGAGGGAGCGGTTGCTCTGGGATTAGCCTGTGTTCACCAGCATCTCTGTCTCTCTTATGGAGAGAGAAGAGGCCTCATGCAACAGTTGTTAAAGGGAAAAAAATATCAGCAGGTCCCGTCTTGCCTTTGCTCTCCTATTGATCACATATGGTGTAATAGGAATGGGAGTACCAAATCCTTACATATCAGCATCACTGGTCTTCACTCCTACAAGGTGTTTCTAGCCAGTTTTTCTAGAGGGGAAGATGTCTGCATTTTCAAAAGAAACTAGTGATATTAGGATCTTTGTATTTTGTCTAGCTTGCTTAAAAGGTGTTTACTCTGAAAGTAATTTACTTCCATCCTTGGACTGTATTTCCTCTTATTTAAGGTATCTCACACACTAAGTACCAAAAAAAAAAACCAACCATGCAGTGGTATTCAGAATCTAGTCCTTTTCCAAAAGAAGCTAATAATTTTAATAATGAACATCAACTTCCCTGTGTTATCCACACAGATATGTGCCAGCTATTCTTTCTCTCTACCCCATGTAAGAGGGAAAATCATCAAGGCTAAAAGGAAAAATGTCAGAATACAGAAGAAATCAGTCACTAGAGGTGTCACTTAAATGTCTCACCTCCTAAACCTTATGAAGATTGCCCGCTGACATATGCTGATTGTATTTGGTCCCAGATGCTAGGAGATTCCCTGTAGTTTGATTTCTTTGTAAGGCAGCTCTCTGCTTTGCTAGTGGGCCGATTACATGCAGTTCATGCCAGAATTGTCCTATGAAGAATCAGAAAGCCTCCTAGGAAGTACATGATACATAAAGGCTGTGGCAGCAAGGTGCTATCATGTTTTCTTTAAAAATCAGTGGCAAGATGGTTGTTGACTTTGCTGGTGACAGAATTTCAGAGCATGTGCACAAAGTCCAAGTCTGAGTGCTGCTGAGGTCTCAATTTCATTCCTCATGAATAAGTAAAATACTAGGAATTTTTACAATCCTAAAACCAGCTTTGATACTTCAGTGCTACCTCATGTCCCTGCAAGAATGCCTTCTATATTCTTGAGGTATTTTTGAATGGTTGTTATTAAAATATCATTCTACTCATCCTCACTATGACATAGTTTATTGTAGCACTATCTTTTAATCTTAGCCAAAATGACTCAAGGTGGCTACGTTACGCAAAGAATCTCCAGGGTAAAATAGCAGGAAACCCCAAGTTAGGGTGCTGGTATTTGAATCTGTGAGTCAGCTCCAGGTTCGGGCATCTCACTGTAGATGCCTACAGAAGTGTCCACACTCAGTGTTAGTGGAGACCTTGTCAGGAGGTTCAGAAGAGCAGTTCAGTGAGCAAATGAAGGGACACAATTCAACTGCGTCAGTCAGCTCTCATAGATATAAGGCCCAGGCTGATACCTCATATATCAAATTGAATCTCAAATAGCCTACATTTTTTAAAAACTGAATTGAGTCCTAACTATCAGGAATAGGATAAAATGCATAAACATCCCTCTCAGTTGGTCCCACTGACTCTATTATTGTCTTTCTTTGGACTGTACTTCACGGACAGGTGGACATGTAGCCATGTACATTTATATACGAATCTGGAGCAGAACCCCACCTTAGTACAGTGTTTGCACGTATCTTCTCTGTCTGAAGAAAAGAGGATCGCAATTTCAGAATTTACTCTCTCAGTCCAAAGTGAACATGTGCTTGCATTGATTGCTAGTGTTTATGATAGTCACCCACTTGTTAACTTGGTAAGAAAGGCAAAACCAAGTGGTATTTACAGGCAGAACATTTTAAAAAATCATACATATTTTCCTTTTTTCCTGCTTTTGGACCTTGTTGATTCACACTGGGTTGTGTGTCTACTTTGTTAATACACAGTATATATGTGTGACATATATACAGGTACTTTTAACAAAGGTTAAAGTCACCTCAAAATTTGAAATGGTCTTGAACACCTACTTAAATAAGTATTTGCATCCATAATTAAACATCGTTTCCATTCTCTCTACTTGACATCAGCTGTGCTGTGACATTACCCAGCTAGTCACTGATACTGTCCAGACACTCCCTTACAGAGTATTTGAAAAGGATTTCAGTTGCTTTTCACATTATCTTGTCCGGCTTTGAGTCTGTTAAAGGTGAAGACCGTGGAAATAGCGTCCGTGGCTTTGAGCATAAACTAGGGTAAAAGGCAGGGGAAAATAATTTGAAAAAAAACCCTAAACCCAAAGCCAACAAACAGGCAGCAAAGCATAAGCTATGAAACTATGTGAGGAGTCTTTTCAATACATTGCAAAGTTGTTTCTGTATCTGCTCAAAAATGCCTGCATCCATGAGCAGGAGAACAGTCCTGCCACTGGCTGCCTATGTTTGCAGCCTCTGTTCCCCAAACCTCTTCATCAACCCAACTCCATCTCCCCACAATCCCCACAATATCTCTGTGAAAACCTCAAGGTGGTTGACAGCCACTCGGTTGACACATATGAGCCAAGACACATAACAGCCGAGCCTGAATCCATCTCTATTTGTCAAAAGCTTTCAATGTGGGCACTGATTTGAGTCTTTTCCATCCACACAGCATTTTCACAGAACCCCCAGGAATGCAGCTATTTTGAAATTTTTCACATCTCTGCCAGGTTAAGTGGATGCTAGCCAACAAATCCTGACAGCCAGAGACAGTGCAATCACAGAAAGCAAGAAAAAACAGGCTTCAAAGTTATTTCCCAAGTCAATGGGGAACAACTTCTACTTCACTTATCCTGGAGGATGTGCAAATAGACAGTAGAACACTTCTTCCAGTGAAAATATTTACTTTGTATGAAATATGAACCAAAACTTTCGTTTGATGGTGTACTGATGTCACTGAGCAAAAGCCATCTTAAATTAAATGACCACAACATAAATGCTGAGTTTGCTAAGACATTACTCAGGTATCTTTATTTTTCCATGGGCAAAGGCAAAGAACATAGACTTACCATATCTTCCTGTAGAATCAAAATAAATAAAATTACAAAATCAGAAAGATAGCAGGTTTTCTTAACAGAAAACTTACAGGTTTCTGTTTTTTTTAACAGGCTTTCTTGTTGAAAGCAGGCAGGTAAAATTCAACGTGGACTTAGAGTCAATTAAGAGAAGTCAGTGTTAACAAGTAGTGTTTCTTTACTACTTTGCTGTTTATTAGCAAAGAAGAGAAAAGAGTACAACAGGAGTCAGATAGCAATAAGCAACAGCCTGGCTCATCAGAAAGCAGTTCCCTGTCATGGGAAAGTTTGTTTTCTTGTTCCTTTATAAGGGAGAACAGTCCCTTGACCTGCAAAAATTGCAAGACTCAGCAAATGCCGTGAATATTCAGTGGCTCTGTGGTCACATCCGCTTGTGTTGGATGAAGAAAACCCAGAGGTTGGTACAATTCTGTGGGTTCCCTCATACCATACCTCTGAGTCTACTAACATTTCTAGGATCTGCTTCTGCATTTTTGCCCATTGATGCAGACCTAAATTGTTCCGGTTTGAAGTTTCATTGAACGCCCTTTGTAAATTTGCATTAAGTGATTAGTACTATCCTATTTAATTTTTTTTCTGTTTCAGATTTCTAAAAATGTGGCCTTTCTCAGCTCACTTTCTTCACCCAGAGGGACTTTCTCTAGGCTTCTCTGGGGATGACATCCCTGGTCTTGGATCTAGCTTTATGCTGTCTCTCCTGTTTTCAGCTACATGCACACCTTTGCTTAATAATTCCAAACAGGACCTTTGAACGTCACACTCCCTTACAGCTCGACAGAATAGGTGGCAGCAGGAAGAGGCTGATCAATTAGGGTGGGAATGGAGGGAGAAGCAGTGCAAGGTAGATGCTATTCACCATGTGTTACAGTTTAGCCCCAACCCTGGCTTGACTGGCAGAGAAAGCTGAGCAGTTGTGATTCCCATCCCCAACAGGGAAATGGGAAAGGGAAATGAAAGAAAGACTTCTGGGCTGGAAGCTAAAACTAAAATAGCTTTAATAAAATAATAATAATGATAAGGAAAATACTATTAATAAAAAAAAATAAATAAAAAATAAATGAAATTGAGCCCTCCTTGATGACTACAGTCACCACTGATGCTGCAGAGGAGACATAGGGAACTGGGCCCAGGCTGAGCTTCACAGAATTTGGGAGATGGACTCAGCAGGCGAGTTTAGGAATGCACGGATCTGGGAGCAGGGATAAAAAGGCAGATGGAGTTCTTACTGGACACTGGCCATTGAAGAAGAGAGCTTGACCCTTGTGATCCTTCAGTTTTACACTGAGTATAATGTACATAGAATGAAATACTTGGTTTGGCAGTTTGGGGTCACCTGTCCTATCTGCCCCTCCCTGCATATGGAACCATTTTTGGCTTCTTTGACTTACAGCATTCCACAAACTTGAGGATGACCTTTGTCTCCACAGGGACATCTATGGAGTGCATACCAATGTCCTGTTACTTCGATGGTAATCATGAATTTTGTGATCACTTCTAGAGACAGGCACTGTCTGAAAAAACATGTACTTAACTTTCAGAAAATGATGTTACTTAGATGAGGCTTAGTTGAAAGTTGGAAAATCAATACTGCTTTATCTCAAACCAGAATGCCATGTGAGTTAGAGATTCTTAAGCAAACAACATGAGCAGCCCACAGCCCACAGTTTCAACACAAGCAGCAATTCTGATCTATGAAAAAGCTCTTTTGGTTAGGTTTTGGGGTTTTTTTCTGTTATGTTATTTTTCTCCTAGGGCAGAAAAAAAGGGAAAGTCTTAACAGAGTTTTTTAATACCTTAAATGAAAGTTTCACCATCTCTTTATCTGCACTCCTTATATGAACATGTCATGCAGTGTTTCACTAGTGTCAGGTTTGAAATAAAGCTAAAGCAAGATTTTCCGAAAGCAAAATAAGCAGTAAAGAATTTTTGCAATTACAAACACATTTTCCTTTTTGTTTCCCCCAGACAACTCATCTTCCATTGCAGCTATCTTGTGATGTATTTTCGTACCTCAAATAATTATGTGCTGTCATGATCATTATTTTGCTATTTGTGAGATCTACAAAGGACTTTCTGACAATGAGCTTTAAATAAGAGCCCATGACAAGGGTCTCTTTATCAGGGAGTGCAGAGATAGGATGAGAGAGAATAGATTTTAGCAGAAAGAGGGGAGATTTGTTGAGATATTAGGAAGAAATTTTTTACTGTGATGGTGGTGAGGCACAGGCACAGGTTGCCCAGAGAAATTGTGGATGGCCCATCCCTGGAGGTGTTCAAGGCCAGGTTGGACGAGGCTTTGAGCAACCTGATATAGTGGAAGGTGTCCCTGCCCATGGCAGGGGAATTGGAACTGAATGATCTTTAAGGTCCCTTTAATCCCTAACCATTCTATGATTCTACGAGTCTATGATTCTATGAAATAAAACCTTTAATTAGAGAAGAAAAGTAAATTAATTTTCAAACCTTGATATTACACTGCTCAACAAACCTCAAAATGATTTCAAAGAAGCAATCAGCCAACGTGTGGTGACCTTTACTTAATTATGATGTAATGACTTTGCGAGTAGAGAATTTACATTCAAGTAAGCAATCAGCTCTTTGGAAGCATATCAACATGACAGGATATGCTTCTTTCGAGTTATTGTTGTAACTCATCATTATGTGAAGAGAAATAGGCAGCATTAAGAGGGTATGATAGAGGTTAGCTGAACTAAGTGGCTGCGTGCTTCAAGAACTTTTCTTTATCCCAGTTAACCATGTTTTTCAAGGGGATGTTGGCTGCTTTGATTGTGTGCAGAAATGTCTGGATTTGCACAGCAATGAGTCACGTGGGCCTGTACTGCATGCAGATGAACACTGGAAAAATGAAGTTGTGTTCAATGGATAGATTAGTTGAGTAAAGGCAGTTGGCAATGAACAGAATTAACAGCTTTTTTTTTTTGATAATGAAGAAATTACAGATTTCTCTATTCACATCCCTGTGAGAGGTTTCCTCTTACACCCATGAACACACCACAACCCCTCTTTTCTAAGTCTCCATTCAACCCTATGTGCATGGATCTGTGCACGACAGCTACATCCCACTGATGTTTTATTGCTGAAGTGTCTTCAGCAACAGACTTCCCAAAGAGCTGGCAGAAGAGTTCCACCAGCAGAAAGGCCCAGCTAGAGATCTAGGTAAGAGATTCTTTATAGTATTCTTTCATTACTCACTAAATATTTTACTGAAGCCAGGCATTACTCCTCCAGAAAGATCCTGAAGTGGGTTTAACCTCTACTACTCTAAGGAGAACAACACTGAGCCATTTAAGAAATGAGTATTTTGAGAAAGAGGCTTCACACAGCTCACGGACATTAGATTAGTGAGTGAATTCCATCAAGAAGAGGAGTCCATACCTAAGCACCATTGTCACCTTTTCCTTCTTGTGGTGAGGGGCCCAGAACTGAACACAGTACTCGAGGTGCGGTCTCACCAGTGCCGAGTACAGAGGGAGAATAACCTCCCTGGACCTGCTGGTCACGCCATTCCTGATACAAACCAAGACGCCATTGGCCTTCTTGGCCACCTGGGCACACTGCTGGCTCATGTTCAGTCGGCTGTCAACCAACACCCCCAGGTCCTTCTCCTCCAGGCAGCTTTCTAGACAAACTTCTCCCAGTCTGTAGCACTGCACAGGGTTTTTGTGCCCCAAGTGGAGAAGCCTGGAGAAGAGGAGGCTGAGGGGAGACCTCATTGCTCTCTATAACTACCTGAAAGGAGGTTGTAGAGAGGAGGGGGCTGGACTCTTCTCCCAAGTGACAGGAGACAGGACGAGAGGGAATGGCCTCAAGCTCTGCCAGGGGAGATTTAGGCTGGACATTAGGGAAAAATTTTTCACAGAAAGGGTCATTGGACACTGGAACAGGCTGCCCAGGGAGGTGGTTGATTCACCTTCACTGAAGGTGTTTAAGGCACAGGTGGAAGAGGTGTTAAGGGGCATGGTTTAGTGTTTGATAGGAATGGTTGGACTCGGTGATCCTGTGGGTCTCTTCCAACCTGGTTATTCTATGATTCTATGATTCTAAGTGCAGGACCAGGCATTTGGCCTTGTTAAACCTCATGCCATTGGACTCTGCTCAGTGGTCCAGCCTGTTCAGATCCCTTTGCAGAGACTCACGACCCTCCAGCAGATCAACACTTCCACCCAGCTTAGAGTCATCTGCAAACTTGCTAAGGGTGCACTCAATGCCTTCATCCGGGTCATTGATAAAGACATTGAACAGGGCTGGACCCATTCTCCTCCAACCTTTTGCTAGGCCAAACAAATCTAGAAGCAATTGGACAAAGTCATACACAGAGCATTTTTCATTATCAAAAAAAAGGTGAGAGTCAGGCTCACATAGTATCCTCATGTATTATAACTATCACACAAGATGTATGAAAAGTTGCATTTATAATATAATTTAGAAGACTATCTGCTGCTCTTCCATTTATTAGGACTCTAAGTACATGCAAAGAAAATGGAATTGATGATTATCTACATTTAGTCTTAAAGCATCAAAACTCAATCTTAGCAAATTAGACTTGTAGCAAATAAAACAGAAACTGTTATGTCCACCTAATTGAATATTAATTTGAGCTATGAAAGCAGTTAATTAACTACCACAAAGGTTCTCAGCATAAAAAAATTCAAGTAAGTATAATGTCATTTTAAAGAAAAATATTTAAACTTATTCAATAAATATATTTAAATGGGATTTATGTAAAAGAACATGACCTTCTATTGAACAGTCTTAATGAATTTAACCTGAGAAGACGAGATTCATGCTGGCTGATAAGATTTTTGAGGGTAAAGAAGAGGTGAAAAGAAGGTAATTATATTTTGTCAAAAAATGTATAGCAGTTTGCGTTAATGGATGTAGTCTTGTAAAATTGTTTTAATATAAAAGACTGCTGTAAGTGGCCAACTTTGGGCTTGGATTTCTGATTCCTGGCTTCTAAGCATCCAAATAGACTAAAGTCCATAGGGAAAACAGAGAACTCAAAGTGTGGATGTACTTTACAAGTAAATGTCTGTGTATCCTGATCAGTTCTTAACCAAACTACAAAGACTTAATCACTTGTAGTTCTCAAACATAACAACAGCTGAAGCCAACTCAGAAGAGAACAAAGACTCCATCTTTGTAGGACTCTATAATTTTGCTTCTCCACTTCCTCCACTTTAATTAAAAATTAAGTAAAAGGCATATCTAATTCTTTAATCATTGTATAGGTCTGCAAAGCTAGAGGCATTGCCTCATATGCCACAGGGGAAGCAAGATCAAACCTACAAAGAGCTTGGATATAAACCTCAGGGAAAATCCACCATTTAGGCAAGAAACTGTCTATTACAGAGAGTCTAAAGCCAATATTTTTTTACAAAACACAGAAAAACATCTCAGTGCCTTTCAGATTAAAAAACTCCAAAATTCAGCTCTTTCGTTGATCTGCTACCAGTGGATCAGCTACTCTTGTTGTCAAGTTAGACCCATTATCTGAATTCTTCACCTGTAAAAAAAGGTGTCTCCGGTTGAAATACAAAAACGAGGTTATCATAGCCTAAAAAAATAAGAAATTAAACCTATGATACCCTCTGTCTATGCAAGCAGTTATGCATCCAGTTATCCACCATGTTATGCAAGCCATATTTCCATCACATAGTCCGCCAGCAGAATGAGATTATCGCCAAACTGGTTATAACCTCTTATTAAGAGGAACTAAATGCATCTGCCAGAAAATGGCAAAAAAAATCTTTTCATATTGTGTCACTATCCTTTCAGGTCTAATTTTTTTCTTTAAGGATCATTGAATCATAGAATGGTTTGAGTCAAAAGAGACCTTAAAGATCATTCAGTTCCAACACCCCTGCCTTGGACAGGCACACTTCCCACTGGATCAGGTTGCTCAAAGCCTCATCTAGCCTGGCCTTGAACACCCCCAGGGATGGAGCAGCTACAGCTTCTCTTGGCAACCTGGGCCGGGGCCACACCACCCTCACAGTAAAAATGTTTCTTCCTAATATCTAATCTAAATCTCCCCTCTTTCAGCTTAAAACCATTACCCCTCGTCCTGTCCCTGCACTCTCTGATGAAGAGCCCCTCAGCTTTCCTATAGCCCCCCTTCAGGTACTGGAAGGCTGCTATAAGGTCTCCATGGAGCCTGCTTTTTTCCAGCCTGAAAAATCAAACTTCTCTCAGCCTCCCCTCAAATGGGAGGTGCTCCAGCCCTCTGATCATCTTCATGACCCTCTTCTGGACTCGATGTTAACACATTCACATTCTTTCTGTGCTGAGGATTCCAGAACTTAAAGCAGAGTGGAGTAGAGGGGAAGAATCTCTTCCCTCAAACTGCTGGTCATGCATCTTTTCATGTGGCCCAGGATAGCATTGGCTTTCTGGGCTGCACACACACATTACTGGCTCATGTTGAGCTTCTCATCCACCAGCATTTCTAAGTCCATCTCTTCAGGGCTACTCTCAATCCACTCTTTACCCACCCTGAATTTGTTCCTGGGATTGCCCTCATCAAAGGCACAGCTCAAGGTGTGATAAGGGAAATAGCTTTTAATGCCTGCAACCAGTGAGTTGAAAAACGCCTTTCCCTGTTCTGGGCCCAGACCTTTCCTGCTGTGACCTACCTCCATTAAAATTCCTGCAGTCAACATATATGATCATACTCATTACAGTCCTGCCTCAAAACAGGAGGCAAATCTTCATACAGTTCCTCATATTTTTGCTCTTACATACTGCTCACTGAGAGTCTTTGACAGCAGAGGTGGCTTCTGCTGAAAACACCACTCCCATTGTGTGGTGGCAGGCAGATACACAGCTGATGGAAATCAGGGAAACCCTAAAAGTGATGCGCATTTAAAGGAGGTGTTTTATGAAACCTACAGCTTAAATGAGTTCCCTTCACCATACTAAACACAGAAAAGGAATCCAGTCCCTGGGTAAATCTGTAAAGTGCTGCTGAAGCAGAGCTGAAGGAAGAGATACTAAGTACTGAATCACACGTGGGTTAACTGCCAAGGAGACAACACTCCTTTTGCCAGTAACATGACTTTCACTAGATAATCACTGAGCCAGCCTGGAAGTGCAGTAGAAAAGTAAAGAAACTGTCACATTTTGCTCTGCAGAATGGCTGCAAGAAGCCCAGGGCTTACTTCTTGGCAAGAAAAACACTGCAATTAATTACTGACATTATAGGGAGAGGCTGAACATCAGGTTTCTTCCTGCTTCAGCTGTCAGGAATGCAAAAATCTGACTTTAGTGCTGGAATGCAAGTACAGAGAAGGTAAAATCAGCAGCAATGACACAGGAGCGTGTCCACCTCTCTCAGCCCAAACCATCAGTGAAAAAAACACACTGGAAAGTGCTGTTCTGCATAGAAAAGTGACTAGGCAAACACATTAAATTATGTACAATGCAACTCCCAAAGCATATCCTATACTGGCAGAAAGAGGAGAGTCCATACTCCAACACTGGAGAAAGCAGAACAGCAGAACTTGACTGATACTTATCTGTCCTGGCTGTTATCTATCCAATCTTGCCTGGAAAAGCTGGTAGAAGACAGCCATTTCTACACATTACAGCTTCTAAATGTTGAATTAACTCTCACAGGTTCAGGGTTTAGTAACTGGGAAGAAAAAAGAAACAGATACTGTTCCTTCTAATCTGACCCCATGCAGTCGAGAGGGATTTGTATGGTAACAGATCTGAGTCCCAAAACCTTCTACCACTAGTGGGGATGATATATTGCAGAGCAGTGTCCCCATCCCCACAGCATTTGTCCTCTGCAGAGAGAAAGAGTAAGACCTCTGCTGAACTTGGATCTACTTAAATAGAAACTTTTAACATGCTTCTAAGCATTCTTCTCACAGGTTCATTAATGGGTGAATATGTCTGGAAAGTTTAAAACCTAAGTGAAAAACTCCTGTGAAAAATATTAATCAGTACAACCACACAGATCCATACTACAAATATGTAACTAGGAAAATTAGAAAATATTGCCCAAAGACTCCTTCTAAAGATACTGTGTGATCACAGACACATCACTCAAGAGTCCAGGACCAGCACATTGTCTGAAATTCATTTTATAATTTAAGGAGAAATACAAACTTGACATTTCTTTTGGTGCAGCAACCATTGATCAAGGGCTTTTCACACCTCTGGCTGAAGAAATGCAAATGGAAGTTATTTTTTAATTGAATTTCCTGGTTTGCTGTTATCATTTTCTTGCTTTAAGGAGAAAAAATGGTCACCCAGTTTATAAAAATTAACCATTTATTTAGACAGTTTGACCCTTCTCACAACTTGCAGGAGGCCTTGCTGACATACTCCATGAGCAAATGTCCACCAGCTGGCTCATCTCATCAGGTGGAGGAGCAGGCACGGGAACGTCAGATTATATGGAGCACCTCATGCATGGCAGCGTATGTGTGTATCATCTGAGGAGGACAGGAGGGACGTGCTGGACAGTGTGTTCCATGCCATAAAATGTTTGAAGTTAAATGGCATCCAGAATCCCACCTACCATTAGCAAGTTTGCAGATGACACCAAGCTGGGTGGAAGTGTCGATCTGCTGGAGGGTCGGGAGGCTCTGCAAAGGGATCTGAACAGGCTGGACTGCTGGGCTGAGACCAGCGGCATGAGGTTTAACAAGGCCAAATGCCGGGTCCTGCACTTGGGGCACAACAACCCTAAGCAGAGGTACAGACTAGGAGAAGCCTGGCTGGAAAGCTGCCAGGAGGAGAAGGACCTGGGGGTGTTGGTTGACAGCGACTGAACAGGAGCCAGCAGTGTGCCCAGGTGGCCAAAAAGGCCAATGGCATCTTGGCTTGTATCAGGAACGGCGTGACCAGCAGGTCCAGGGAGGTTGTTCTCCCTCTGTACAAGACACTGGTGAGACTGCACCTCGAGTACTGTGTTCAGTTCTGGGCCCCTCACCACAAGAAGGATGCTGAGGCTCTGGAGCGAGTCCAGAGAAGAGCAAAGAAGCTGGTGAAGGGGCTGGAGAACAAATCTTATGAGGAGCGGCTGAGAGAGCTGGGGTTGTTTAGCCTGGAGAAGAGGAGGCTGAGGGGAGACCTTATTACTCTCTACAACTACTTGAAGGGAGGTTGTGGAGAGGAGGGTGCTGGCCTCTTCTCCCCAGTGACAGGGGACAAGATGAGAGAGAATGGCCTCAAGCTCCACCAGGAGAGATTTAGGCTTGAGATTAGGAAAAAATTCTTCACAGAGAGGGTGGTTAGGCATTGGAACAGTCTGCCCAGGGAGGTGGTTGAGTCACCGTCCCTGGAGGTGTTTAAGGTGAGGGTGGATGAGGTACTTAGGGGCATGATTTCGGGATTGGTGGGAATGGTTGGACTCGAGGATCCAGTGGGTCTCTTCCAACCTGGTTATTCTGTGATACCCTCCATGAGAGGAAAAAACTCCTCACAGGACTGATTAAGATGTGTGTGAGAGTATCCATAACTTGGGTTAATAACAAGTTGTCCTGTGACATAACGTTATACAGCTTTTTCACCTTTGAAGCTTTGGGTTTTGTTCATGAGGGCCTTATCTGGCAACTACCACCAGTCAGAATCACCTCTGTGTCCAGTAAGATCATGGAGAAGGCCCTCCTGGAAGATATGTCGAAACATATGGAAGACAGAGAGAGAATTAGACACAGCCAATATGGCTTCAACAAGAGCAAATCATGCCTGACTAACCTGGCACCCTTCTATGATGGAGCGACTGCATCAGTAGACAAGGTAAGAGCTATGAATGTCATCTAGCTCGATTTCTCTGACCACCATAAAGGAGATTATAATCTAACAAAATAGGTGAGCACCCAACATCTTCACAGTGTATAGTTTTCATCATTCTCTTAAATCTCTAGCTACTCTCTCCAGGTTTCAAAAAAAACCACAAACAACCCAACCTGGTGACACTTCTAATCCCTCACAGTGATCTCGAAGGTCTTTTGCAACCAATTGATTCTATGATTTTATGCCTGCAGAAGACCTACACAGCACCTTATAGAAAAACATAAATTAGAGATGAGAATTACAAGGTAGTTTTAATTTTATCTCCACCATGCATACATCCCCAGCTGAGGCACAGCTAAAAAGCTAGTTTCCCCTAACACCATCCAGCAATAAAGACTTTAGTATCTAGCTCAATCAGGGCTATAATTTCACAGCCTCTCTAATGGGCCTTTCTTATCAGAGTCTTAATCCAGTTCTAAACTGATTGGTAATGAAGTAAACCTTCAGTGATGCAGGCTCTCCTTTCACACAAGCCACTGGAGTTTATTGAACAGCTGAGCATACCCGCAGGTTGCATGGGGAAATCTTTTTCCAAGTCTAAAGAACAGCAGTGCTGTTGCAAAAAGACTGTTCCATCATGGGAGGCAAGAGGTGGGCAGCCAACTCCCAGGCTCACTTTTGTTGAGTGCTCTGCTTAAAACCAATCAGGCTCTGTGGGAATCGGAGAATTGCAGTCAATCTATGTACATGAGAAAGGCATTATAAATGCATCTGTTTTGCTGCCTCAGCGTGAAGCCTGATCAGACGATAAATATATTTGCTGAACAGTATAACCACTGTTGTCATCATGGAAAAAACAGTGAAGCAAGACTGATGAGAGAAAAATAAACTTTGAATTTAAAAGGCAGCGGATGTAAATATCTGCTTCTTGTGGGAAGGAACATTTTTGCCCTTGTCTATAGATACTTTTATGGACATACTTGCAGGGTCATACCCTTGAGACACAGAAGGGAAGAATTCAAATGCTTTCTAGAGCTAGTTGAAGGGGTGCTTGGGGTTTACAAGCTTAATGAAGTTAACACCTTTGGTTAGTTATTTTTTTTACACAATTCAGTCTTATGAACAATTCATGATCTGGCAAGGAGATAAGGATTAAAAGATTATGTAAACAGTGTTTCTGAACAGACAGGTTTCTTGGCTTTGAGCCCAAGATGTTACAGAGAAATAAGATTTAAGAGAACAAGCGTATACGGTATCAAGAATACGCTGTGTGGGAACACTACCTTCAAAACACTATAGGGAATGATTAAAAAGATTATTAGCATAGTAGGGGTAAACGGAATGTGTAGCCTGTATATCCCTTCGTGCTTAGCATCTATCCATTTTTCTAGTACCAAACTGGTGTTTATCTGCTCAATTTTTGTTTTCCATTTAGCACTGCACCACATCACTAGAAGGAGCAGATAAAATGAAAAATATTAGGTGACGGTGAAACCAAGGTGGCTAGTGTAACACAGAATGTTCTGGACAACCTAAATACCCTTTTACATTGACAGGGATGACCTTTAGTCCAGAATTGCCTTTCTTTTATTGCTGAGTTGATACAGCATTAAGGGAGAAGGAACACAAAATCCTGTGGTTTGCAGGTGTTAAACATCCTATGAACCATCATAGAATAGTTAGGGCTGGAAGGGACCTTAAAGATCACCTAGTTCCAATCCCCTGCCATGAGCAGGGACATCCCTTGAACACCTCCAGGGATAAGGCATCCACAACTCCCCTTGACTACCCATTCTAGTGTCTCACAGCTCTCATCGTGAAGAAATTCGTCCTAATGTCTGTGGCTCAAGGAAAACTCCAAAGAACACTGACTCTACCATCAAAACATCCAAATGGCAAAGAGCAAAGACGCGATTTGTCACCATTTTCTCTTGCTGAGGTCCATAAGTACTTGCAAGCATTCAAATTGTTCATAGAAATGCTAATTTGTAATATGAACTTTGCATAAAATATGCTAACTAGCATAGCCTGTGCCTGCCATTCTGCAGTGTGCTATGCTAGATGGCCATGGTTTATTAACAGACAGTAGCTGTGCCTAGCTGAAGCCTATTCATTTATCACCTTGGGCCCATTGCAATCCCCTAAACTATTTTGGGATTCTCTGCCGATTTGTGCAAACAGAAGTAGACCGGGACAACCGCTGACATTAATAATGAAGTGCAGCACATATATATCTCATAAATGCAATAATTACCTCAGTAGGAATGAATTTTACTTAAAATGAAGCATCACATGCAAGTAAAACTGTTTCTCTGTAGGAGTCTTGTTTACACGGGCATCAAAAGACAGTAATTGTTACCTCTACAGAGCTAGATTTTGATGAAAGGCTGCAAGTTTGACCCCTCCTATCAATACCTGCCAAACAGACCAGGAACTAATTGTATTTTTGCAGTTGACACTTCATGCTGTGAAATAAAAATGAAACATTATCTTTTCCCCTTGTCAACAGACACAAGTCAGTATGGGAATTTGTGACAGGTACTTCCCCAAGACAGGAAAATTAGAACCACACAGGAATTGGGACACTGTCATTCTCATAAAGGTAATTAAATGTCTTACAAATATGCCAGAATAGTTATACTTTATGTTCAGGTATAAGAAATAAAACTGAAAAGAAATAGGGATTGTCCCAAGGTCACATGTACAATCTAGAAGTGAAAATGACAAAGGAGTGCTAGGAACATAAATCAAGTTAAACGAATGAAATTAAAATCATAATAAGCTAGAAAGTTCATTAAAATAAAAGAGCTAAAAACAAAATTAAAAATTTTAAGAGTGCTAATTAGCCACTGGAACAACTTATGTTGACATGTGGTAGATCTTCCATCATTTGCTTACTTCAGATGTACACAGGGCTTCTTTCCAACAAAGAACAGTTATTCACGCAGTTGTGTGTTCAATGCAGGAATTATTGGGTGAGACATTCTGACCTTTGTAGGGATATAGTTGGATCAAATTCCCACAGTAGTCTGGTTTGATCCTGAAATTTCCATCCCAGAAGGGCCATATGCAATTGACACACCAATAAACAGTACATCTGGTTGACTGCCTAAGGACAAAAAGAAAATTCCCATTCAGGGAATCAGAAACACTTGCTCTGGCACAGCTACTTGCAAAAGGCCATTTAAGATGGCACGGTGTGCTGACTGCAAGCCTTGCTTTCACTGCTGGAGCTTGTCCAGAGGAGAGCAACGAAGCTGGTGAAGAGTCCGGAGAATGAGTCTCACGAGGAGCAGTTGAGGGAACTGTGATTGTTTAGCCTGGAGAAGAGGAGGCTGAGGGGAGACCTTAACCGCTTCCTACAACTACCTGAAAAGAGGTTGTAGCAAGGTGAGTGTTGGTCTCTTCTCCCAGGTAACAAGCAACAGGACAAGAGGAAATGGTTTAGACTGGATATTAGGAAACATTTCTTTACTGAAAGAGCAATGAAGCATTGGAAGAGGCTGTGAAGGGAAGTGGTGGAGTCACCATCCCCATTCAAAAAATGTCTAGATGTGGCACCTCAGAATATGGTTTAATAAGCACAGTCTTGTTGAGTGGTTGGACATGATGATCTTAGAGGTATTTTCCAAATCTTAATGATTCTATGACTCTATGGTTCTAGTTTGTGTTTATGAAGTGTCCATTCAATGGCCCGAGCTTTTTCTTTCTTCTACTATGATCAATAAAGAGAATCTGTGTGTACATACACTCTTGCACCTACCTTTTGTTTTTAAGTGCTAAGGTTCTTTGTACAAAGTTGATTGTTAAAGCAAACCCTTAGAAGCCAATAACTCCCATTGCACAGCGCACCTCTTGACTATTTACTGCCTACAGCAGCTACTTAATCAGCAAGTTTGTTTCCAGTAGACTGAACCAATTGAAAAATTTCTTTACCTTTAACAAACTGATACCTTGCTGTTCACCCTAGAATGCTCTTTTTGTAAACAAGTGCCCTCCATCACCCTGCTATGTTGTTTTATATCAGCATCCCTAGCTCCCAAGAAACATGGAGCTATAATGAAAATGCCGAAGCCCTTCCAGCATAAAGTTGCTGTTTAGTGTAATTATTCCTGCTGCTAATAGACTTCCATTACAGTCATGGCATAGGTTTTGCTAATCCATTACAAATGATTGATTGGAATTTAATATACTGCTGCAAGTCCACCAGTTCTCACTTTGAGCTCAAATTGTCCTATTTCAAACCCTTTTGCCCTCCATAAGTGACAAGGTAGGCCATGTTACAACAGCTATTACCTAAGGGAAGAGTTGAACTTGTCACTTAGGCCCTCCTTGGAGCCCACCTGCAAGCTGCTTTCCTGAAAATAATGAGCCTGGCTGCCCATTTCTGGTATCAGCATTAGCGCACCATGCTCTAGCAAAAAGCTTGCTGCATATATCCTGCCACTAACCAACGCTGCCTGCTGTGCTGCAGCTTGCCTAAAGAGATTAATGCACAGGTAATTGAGCTTGAAATTTCTGACAAATCTATTAAAAAAAAAAATCTTAAGTAACCTCAACAAAAAAAAAAAAAGAACGTATGCAATACCTCGAATTTCAGTCCGAGATGCTTGATTTGTTTGTTCATATGTATTAGAGAAAACCAACAGCAATTTCACACTGAAAGTTACAGAAGACATTTTCTATTTTTGAAGTGCCATTTTATTTAAACATTGCCCAGTGTCAGAGCTGTTATCTGTAGACCACTCAGTTCCAAAGCTGTATTCAAATGTACATTGCAATTAATCAGCTGACAGCCTGCAAGCCTAAAGATAGACTAGACGAAGGATTTAGCTGGATCAGTTTGAGTTATTTTTTGAAGAATTCAGACAGCATTAAGATAGGTAAACACAGATATGTAAAAATGCGGGTGTCTATATGTGAACCAGGGTCCATGTGCCTCTTAAAATCAGTGAAGCTTAGATAGCCAAGCACCTCACCTGAAAGCGGACACCTACCCACTGTCTCATGAAATCATACCTTTGCTCCACTGCCTTTAGGGACTTGAGCCTGATTCAGTTGCTTGCTTATAAATCTCTGCTGCCCTTTCAGATGCTCTAAAGCATCCCATGAGACCTGCATTGGCAGCTGCATGAGCAACTCCCTGACTTTCACCTGTGGATGCCCTGTACACTTGAAAACACCTCAAGTGGGACTAGATACCTGACAGTAAAGAATAGAGCAGAGCTCTAAATCCACTCAGATTTTAATAGCAGTGTAGAGGCTTAGCCCACCTGTAGACACATCCATTTAAGGGTTTTAACCTTAAACAGTGTGTCTGAAGCTGATGAACTGAGGGACAGCAATTGGTTCTTCCCCAAATAACATCTTAAAAAAGAATCCAATGAAATACAGCAACTAGAAATCATCTAACTTTTCTTCCTAGGAAGTGTTCTCTTTACCTCTATCTCTGCTTAATACTGGTTTAAGTATCATTTAATGAAATAGCAGACAACAACAAATGAGAGAGATTCAGTCACACATCACAGCTTCATGATGCCAGGCTGGGAGAAAGGTGCAAGATTAAAAGAAAATTCTCTCTACAACTCCCACCACATCACAAATTAAATATCATTTAGCAAACACTTTTTTTTATTCAAGGTTACAAACATGGAGAGGGCTTTTTATTGTGCACGTTACACTTACACACTGCCATCTTGTGTTGCTAGCAGATAATTGGTTTTGCTGAACTTCAGAGCCCAACAGACTCCAAATACTTTAGCTAAGATAAACATAGCAACAACATTCATAATGTGGGCTTCTCCATCTGATCCCCTCCAGGGAATGAAGAGGAAGGAGTTTTCTTTGCTTACATATGCAAACTTGAATAAGCAAATGCAGGTTTGAAGAAGCCCTTTTAAAGCAGACCTTTCACAAAGGTGACAAACACAGCGTCAACTCTGCAACAGTTTCAACTTCAGCTCTTTGGCCTTTGCTAAATCCAAAATTCCACTCACTGTTTGCTCACGGGCAAACAATTTGGAGCAAGCTAATGAAATAACCCATTTTTTCACAAGCATTTTATGTCAAAATGACATTAGAGCCCACATGGAAACACTTGACATCATTTAGGAAAAATAAGCTCGTCTCAGAGTGCGCCAATCCAGGCTTCAGGACAACAGTCAGGCAGCTCTAGCAGCACTGCAGACACAGGTTGCTGAGCTTACTTCTCCCTCCTTTTTCTTTACCTCCAAGTGATTTCCGTGCCCAAATGATTCCCAGGGACAGGGCAACAAGACTGGGCTCAAGGTGCAGAAGCTGTCCATCCCTGACTTTCCCCAGAGCTTTGCTGTATAACACAATACTGAAAGAGGGCAAATCATAGACATGACTTGGAGGCTGAGAAACTTTGACCTGTGACAAAGAATTTTGCACCTCTCGGTGTACTTCAGGGCTGATGACAGGAATTGTGGGGCTTCTGAACTTATGGGGGGGCATCATTGATAGTCTCATGCTGCCTACCATAAAAGAAGGCTGACAGCTAGGCAGTATAGAGGGACATCCACATCAACTCAATAAGGTATGGGTCTTAACTGAGAGCCAGATCTGCACAGCGCCTATTTTAGGTTTCTATTCCGAACAGCTACAGGGAAGTGATCTTCCACAAGCAGCAGAGAGGACCTCAGGCTCCCAGAGGTCTGTGTGAGTAAGCAGCGTGAATAACCCTCCAAAGTCTGTATTCAGTGACCAGGGTTTTCATATGCCAGAGTTCTCACCTGCAGTCTACTGCAGTGAACCACCACAGTGGTCCAGACCACTTCATAGGGGACACTTTACCTGAACACCAAAAGCCAAGACCAAGTCACAAATGTGATTGAACAGGAGCTCGGCAACCTTAGGTGGATAAAGCATCACAGAAGGAAAAGGAAAAAATTGCAAATAATGTTTGACACTTTGTAATTCAGCATTTATCAGCATGAAATTCCCTGGCTCATTGCAGAACCGAACTGTTCAGGAGAAAGATCAGTCACAACCTCTCTCCCTAGTCTGCTAGCTCTCCTATTCATCCCTGAGATATCTCAATAAGAATCAGCACCCTAAGCTGCACTTTAGTTGCACTTTCTCATGGTGTCATGCATAAGCTCAAACTCAGCCCCACCACGCTCCTACATATCCAAGCTGCCCTCTTCCTCCATTTCATCCACAAAATGCTACTCCAAATTCCTCTGATGCAAATCCCATGTTTTCTTTGCTGCTTCCAAGGATATGGACACAGAAGTGTACATAAATGGGCATGAAAAGATTTGGGGGAGCCACCCCTGAAAAATACTTAACAGACATTGAAGCCAAAGAATCAGTCTCACCACTTATATTAAATGCTGTCTAGAAATAGCATGAGGAGCTGGATAGAGAACTATATTCAAAGCCTGAAGTCTACTGAGAAGTGTAAGACAAAAGCAAGATCTATTGTTCTTACACCTTTTTAGATAGACATCTTAATCCTTTCATAAAAAATATTTTCCCACAATGAAATTCAAACAATTTTATATGTTGGTAATTCACCTCAAATACATTATCTAGACAGAAAGGAAAAAAAAACTTTCTAATAAATGCAGCATCCAAAATTTTATTTACAAATATACTGTAATTCAACAACCATTCTCCACTCAGTTAGTGGAGGGAAAAGTGACAGTTACTCTTCCCCTTAAATGGATTCCACAGCATATTATGCCAACACCACTGAGCAAGCAAATTATTCTTTGTCTTTAAGTTTCAAAAAAAGCACAGTTTTAGAAACCAGCATATGGAAAGCAGACACACTTGTGTGCATTTAAATGCAGCTTCATATTGATCTAGAGAATTCACTTTCAGTATAGGTCAAAAATAAAGACAGCAATTGCAAATATATATTTATATTAACTATTTCTCTAATGCTCATTTTAAGAGCTTAGAAACAAAATACCCTCTTCATATACCATTGGAAAGTCAACTAGTTGCTTATAAGCCTCAAAAATATTTTGAAGTTATTACTGAAAATATACTTATTCTCCCCTTGTGCTCTCAGTACTTGAAGCTGAAAAAGTGAAAGCATTTTCCCCAGGTATTTCCTCACTGCAACTGCTTTCTTATAAATAAAAATAGTTATATATGAAGAATACAATGCATTGGTATGAAGACTAGACAAGCAAGAGATACTCTTAGAAAAAACACACATACACACAATATATATTTATAGATCTACATCAGCAGCAATCACTTCTTCTTTTATATGCAACAGTGGTTTCAAATCTTCATTTGCTTCACATGGAGGTTGGTTGTCCAGCTGTTACAGAGAGACATAAGAAATTGTTATTAAAGTTTAGCTACTGAAGACAAAAATTAAAATTTCCATGTTACAAATTACCAGAGAACAGTATTTCCAAAACCTATTGAAAATGGTAACACAAACTATGGTACACATTGTGAACCTAGCAATGCAAATATAATGAACAATACTAAGTTAAGCTTAATCCAATTATAGCACTGCAAGTATTTCAGGCCAAGGAATATTCCACAGAACATGCACCTTACCAAGTTTTTAAGAATTATTTTTAGTATTAGCACAGAGACAGGGTGATGTTTTTAAATTTACTCTTCAATAATAAATATAACTGATAAAAAACTGTATCAATATCACAAAAAAGAGCTTTTTTTATCCTCTCCCTGCTTACAGTTGTGGGCATCTCCAATATGCTGGTATTTTGCTACAACGTTACAAGTTTCAAACACAAAATTAACATAAAATTGTGAAAATAAATACCATACCATATAATTACACAATGAATACTAATAATCCTACAGTTTATTAGACCTTCTAGCCAATGTGCTTACGTTCTAAACTGAGGAATAATTAGCCAGGCTAATGTCAAGTGCCGACTGCAAACAAAGTAATCTGCATTACAGTGCTGTGCTGTCAGTATATTTTCATTGCAGTAAATGCATAGCTGGATTTTTATCTTATCGAATTATCTTATCGAAATAACTAATTTTGATGCTTTATTCTATACCTAAAGGTTCTTACAATTCCTGATTTACTTGTACCTCATACAGCTATGGTTTGAGCTGCCCATTGGCCCAAGAAGATGCAATCTGAAGGGAAGAGAATAGAACCGTATCTTACAGATCAATGCTGTTTCTGAAAGGCATTGCTGCAATTTTATGGGCTGTAATGTCAAAAAGAGACTAAGCGGCAATTTATCCTTGGTAAAACTTTGGCTTACTTCCACCACTGAATTCCCAAATCCTGTCTTGCCAGGCAATAACTGAGGTTATTATACAGCTCATCCAGCAATTTTGCCCACTAACAGAAAAGATAAAGCAAAAATCACAAGTGAGCTCCAGATTGAATCTTCCAGACTTTTGCGTGTTTCAAATATGAACATGGTCACTTTAGTGTAGTCTTGTCACCAAGCAGGAGACCAATTTCTGAACGTTAACTCAGAGATACACAACTTGGTGCTCTGGATCACCTCTAGAGGGATGGTAGCAATTCCCTTCTTCCTTCCATTAATCACAGTTGCATCCTTGCATCCAATATAAACCTCTTTGAATGCACTATCAGCGTCAAAGAGAGGTGTGAGGTTTCCTGCTTTTAGCTTGGGCACTGCACAATTATTTGTGTGGTGCAGACAGCTTTTCTGCTTCATAGAAGCCAAAGAGCCTGAAAACAGCAACAGATTCAGATGCAGAGCTTCTCTTTTTCTAGGCTAGGCTTCTCTGCCAGCAGTCCTGCTAAGTGTTGTAGCATGAGTATCCTGTTCCCTTCACTGCTTTCAGGTCCACTGTGAGAAAAATGTGCTGGGCTTATGGAGAAACAAAGACATGTTTCCCATAAAGGTGTTTCGAAACACTTTCCCATGCCCAAATGTTATAATTCTAGACATTTCTATATTAGCTACATAAAAAATAGTCATATAAAACTCTCAAGACTTGTCAAAAATATGAGATTGTCTACCATCATCTATGATAGCAGAAAAAACAACAACATCATTCAAAGCCTTAACATCATGCTCCAATAAATCAGAATTCTGCAAACCATAATAAAGGAAAAAAATTATACTGCACCTTTTAATTAAGATCTGTAAGTAAATCAATTCCTCCTGAACTTGTACCTAAATGAATAACCAATCACAGACCTATAATTTAAATAATAGCAGCATCGCAAAAAGAAACCAGCATTTGGGTCACCTGCACAAGATAAACTAATAGCTTTCCAGGTATGCACTAGGACTGAATTAAATACATGTTCAGATTACTTTTTTTTACATGTAGACAATTTTTCAAAAAGCTATCTCTGTTATCAAGACAAGTCTGTTCAAGAACTGACAACTTCCTTGACACCACTTCCTTAGATCTATGAAGAAAGCAGGGTGACTATATCATGTTGTTTGTTTGAAGTTGCTTAATAACAAGGTGGTAAAATCAGCTACCAGAAAGTTAAAAATTAGGAATGACTACACTACAAAAGACAGAAACTGGCAATCAACCCTTGCTAATCCTATTCGCTAAACACCAACTTAAAGCTAAATATGAAAGATATTGAGTGTCTCAGCTGCGGAAACACCTGAAGTTGTACAGCACAGAGAATAACTACGGTCACACACACTGCAGTCAGATTGTCTTACTTTTAAATCTGATATAGCAGTCGTTGCAGAAGAGTTTGTTGTTTCGGATCCTAACTTCAGCTCCAGAGCGGGATCCTCCAAGGTCGCATCCACAGGCAACACACTGTATGACAGATGAATAATTAGCAACCCCTTATAAAATATTAAGAAACAAAAAAGCTGTTTAAAAGCAGCTTGGATTGAGCTCAACAAGGCTTAAACTATAAACCCACAATCACCAGAAGCCAATGTATAATGATTAGTAGATCAAAATGCAGTCAACCTTGATAATGTATTTTAAGGCGACAACTGGACAACAAATAGCAGAGATAGACCAACAAAGCAAACACAGAGCTGACCGTTTTTAGTGATTAGTTCACTAAATCTAATTTCAACTTCAGTTTCTCTAAACACTAAAATTGGTTCAACATGAAAAAAATTAGTTCTTTATACAGCAACAGCAATTTTGGCACAGAACACCTGGGTGTGCTACCTGCAGATTTCCATGCAGCACTATACACTGCCAGTCCTTTGGCACTCAAGACACCAAATCCTCAGGCACCCTCAAATTCCTGGGTTTGCATTATAGAAACCACATCTTTTTCAGAGAGAAGGGGATGATTTAAGTTTTCTTGAATAAAGGGCTTGAAAGCTTTTATGCTAACATTAAACTATTTAACTATGGTGGCTGAACACTTCTTTGCCACAAATACGAACCATTTCCAGAAAGGCTGGAACCCAAAGCGTAACACACTCCTTACCAAACATATTTGGCTGGCTACAGGAGGACAAATAGTTTGCTTGCATAAATAAGTAATGAATCTTTTGGATGACAGTCTGTTCAACAGCTCATTAATCTTCAGAGATTTGAAAACTAGAAATCTGGTATTCTCTTATGCAGGTTAATAGCTACAGGTGGGCTCCCTTCTGACCTACAGGTGGTCAGAATATGTTCTGTGGAAAGGGAATGATGACCAGCCCACATGGATTACTCCAGTCACTCCTGCTCAGGCAGGCAGGACCAGGAAGAGCTGTGAGTCAGTCCAGATCAGTCTACTATTCATCTGGTACTAGTGCAGGGGAACTTTGAGTGCTTTTACATCTTTTGCAGGCAGGCATTTATTATTTCAGTTCTGTGTATGCCTCAATTTGACTGGAAACCATGTAACTATGTCTCAGCACCAAGAGCTAATGCCCCTAGCTTCCCATTGAGGTTGATGAGCACTAAATATACCTAGGCCTGAAGAGGGTTGGGTTTGCAGAGATTCTAATTTGGTGCTGGGTTTTATCCTTCCAGGCTGAACACTGCCAACTATGCTTCTGCCTGGAAAACACCACACAAACACTGTCTGCTAGGATTAGCTTAGAAGCGATGGGTCATCTTAAATGATTCAATTTCCAAGGTCCAGGCTGGGATTCTTAATTTTCTTTTTTTTTTTTATTACCAGATTTCTCTGGGAGAGGTGGCTCACCACCTTCTGAATTTTTTTGCTGTCTAAGAATAACTTTGATCTCATAGTCACTGTGTCCACTTTACTTGTCAGAGTCCTACTTATCAGCTCTGGCATTTAAAAAGTCCTAGAGCTGAGTGCTAAATGCCTGCAGATAGGACTGCCTCATGGAAATATGCATGCACCACGCTGTCAAGAGTAGAAGGCAAAGCAGGTGATTAGTAGAGCCCCTGGTGAGCAAAACACTGAGTAGCCATGCGTGCTCCTGATTAGTTCCTGTTCCTTCACCGTGTGACTCCCAACTCTCACCTTAAAGCAATGTAAATGATAACAAAGACCAAGAGACTCAATGATCATGGCTGCTCCTTTGCCCAGAACGTTATTACAGTATGAACAGATTTTCTTCCCACTGACTGACCTAAATACAGAACGAAAGTCCTTAAAACCAGCTTGAAAAGGCTTAAAAGACAGAGAAAATTTATCAAAGACTTTTTGAGAGTAAAAATAAAAGCACACTGGTAAAGGGTGGACTACTAGGCTGCTTGGGGAAAGTAAACTGAAAATTAATATTATTTACAGTAGATCTGAAAGTTAGGGAAAGTTGAAGTGTTATAATTTAGATCAAAGTTACACAGGAACAAATGAAATAATTCTGTCACATTCTTGGAGGATACTTCAATGTATAAAATATCTTCCACAAATAAACATAAGTATATTTTTAAGTCTGGAGATTAAGAACACACATTTTGTGTTCCTGCCTTATTTCTTATTTGTGGGGAATTATCCCAAAGGCTACGTTTTAGCTAGCACCCCTGCCAAGTCCCACCATCTGCACCTTGTTAGGTAACAGAAAGCTAGTGCTGAACATATAAAACTGTGTTAACTCTTTGAACATAAACCATACAGAGGTCAGTTTCCATAGACCTACAGAGATGTTAGCAAGTAGAAGTGAGAACAAGATAAGCAAACATGGCTAAGAAGGTAATTTTCTTACATTATAAAGAATGTAGAAGCCTATCTTAAAAAAAAAAAAAAAAAGAGAGTCAATTTATCACAAAGTGCCTGAGAACGTAGAGCTAGTGAAGCAGTGCTCACACTGTTGTTATATATAACACACATAATTGTGTGGGATTGATTCTGTATAGTATTATCACAAGGTATTCTGAAAATGTTTTGAATACATAAAGCAGCAGAGTTATCTACCCCATCACAAGCAAGTTCCATTTTTGTTTCAAAATATGTTGCGATTCTTGCTTTCTCCTCCTAGATTAAAACCAACATCCTACTCTAATTCTCTAGGGTCATGGGTTAAGAGCATTCCTAAGTGCTCCTTGAGATGCCACATGCCAGGAAGGGAGGAGGAGAGATCAAGATGGGAGCCATAAAGCGTGGGTTTTAGGAATCTTTTGTCAAAACAAAGCTAAGAAAATAAATGTCAGAAATGCCATCTGGTGTAGGCTTTTACTAATCATTTCAGCAACCAACATACCGCTTGGAGACTGGAGATTTATTATTCCAGTTCTTTTGTTGTTTTAACCGATGTCAAGCAGTGACGACAAACCTGGGGAATTTTCTGAATGATTGGAGCAGAGAGGTAATACCAGCTCATATTTCCACTGTTCCATTCAGCCCAAAAACTCCAGGTACTTTTCAGACTTGTTATGCAATGTTATTGGCAAGAACACTGCTGTAAACCGCCATATCTACAGAATCTGCTCTTTAGCGTGAACTGACATTTATACCTTTCCCAGCAGAAGGGTGCACACTCACCTGCTGCGCGTCTGGGACCCTGTCTGGGAAGTAGAGAGGGGAGACTCAGCCCGGGGGGCTGTCTGGGACACAGGGGGGGCTCTTGCAGGGGCGGTCGCAGGAGGCACTTTGCTGGAGGAAGGAGTGCACATGTAGGCTCGGTTTGAAGTGGACACTGGGCGACTGAAATCTTGATTAGATGACAGAGATGAAGAGGAGGCAGACTGGTTCAGCCATGAATGGTGCCTCCAGGAGCTCGTTCTTGAAGAATCAAGATTGTCCAAAGACTCGCCTCTGTAACAGAGGGACATATACAAATGTAAATGGAGCGGAACTATATTCCAATTTTAAGAAAAAAAAGGAAAAATTTATCCTAGCATTTTTAAGGTTTTTCTAGTGCAAATATCCTTGTCTGATCACCCCAAGAAAAGTTCTTCACATACTGATTTAAAATGTTTGAGTTGCAAATTATCCTTTGCGTCCAGTCCTAGTCTCATGGGAAAAAGCAGGTGAGGTAGAAGAGAGGTGGCACTTAATTACTATAGAATAAAGGCAAAACACTCTTCACTGAAACCTTATCGGGGCTAACCATATCAAAAGCCGCTGCACAGCAACAGTCCTCAGATACCAGGTTTGTTTTTGTTTTCTCCAAGGGATACCAGATGGAAAATAATCCACCCAGACTGGATAGCATCATCTAGGTACAAGGTGTTGGCCCAGTAGCCAAACAAACTCTTGACTGGTAATTCAACTGTTTCCTCAGTGACAAAGTCAACACTCATATTTCTTAAAGCAAGAAAACAACTCCAGACTATTTCTGTATAAAAAAAAAAAACCTGTAAATTGTAACACTGAAATTCTTAGGCATATCTGTCAACAACAAGGCACACATTAATTTCCGTTGCTGGTTTACTGACTAAGAAACAAGCGATATAGTTATTTGCAGGTTACATACACATTCTTTATTTGCAACATAATTTAGTCCCAGCTGTAATACTGCTACCTTCTTCTACCTGTGCTGCTACTGAGTTTATGTTACAACATTTCACAGACTCAGTTTTTTGGGGAGCACTGTAATACAAGCTGAAGTTTAGAATAACCAAACAAAAATATTTGATGAGAGACAAAGTTAATTTTTAATGTGATTCCTACCTCCTCATACTATTGCTGTACAGACTAATAGGCTCCTTATGTATACTGGAACTGCGCTGCCTAATCCAGCTGCTGTCTGTGTGTAGTGATGTTTTCTTTCTCATTTCCTGAAGGATTTGCTGTCTCTCCAATTCTGCCGCAGAGAGGTTGTGCTCCTTCTGAGACTTCTTCTGTGTGTCGCCTGCATTCCAGGACCTCTCTGAATACTTACTCTGGGTACCTGTTTGGACAACACGTGCAAACTTCAGCTCTGCCCCTTAAGGCACAAAAGCAGTTATCACACATTCAATATCCTGGTGATAACTCCGAAGGCAGTCATTCATCACTACATCCCAAGTTGCTCCTATTTCTTTTTAAAGCGCGGTGACCAGTATCAAACCTGACAATACAGTAGTATTATTACGAAGTGTTTTAGTCATATACCCATTAATGTGTCCTTTAGCATGTTTTACATTTTTTTAAAAGGTGTGATTGGGGAGGTAGTAGAGGACCCATCCCTGGAAATAGTCAAGGCCAGGTTGGATGGGGTTCTGAGCAACTTCATCTAGTTAAAGATGTCCCCACTACTGCAGAGGGGTTGGATGAGATGACCTGGAAAGTTCCCTTCCAACCCAAACTATTCTATGAATCTCTTTCAGCACCACAAGTTGGACTCTTCCTCCAATACTAACTGAAGCATGAATAGAATATATAATTTGATGGTGGGATACCTTCTTTCCCTTTAGGATTTCATATTTTCTTTTTCTATAAGTTGTTCCTGTTTTCATTATTTCTTTCCTTATTGAAGTCACTAAATAAATTGCTTTATCTTCCTTTACAAATACATATGTGTATTTGTGTATTAAATTTACAGAGTCTGTTATTTGGATGTTTACCAGCCAGTCAAAATAAGATTTGCATTATAGGAGGCCTCTGAAATTTTGGAAGCAGAAACAAACAAGTCACGTTTTTCCAATACGTGATGACATGTAGAAGGCAATATTTTTTATTTCCTAGATTCAGTAACTATTCTCTACAACAAGACTTATCAAGAAAATTGCTCAGCAATAAATAATTCCACTGAAATTTCAGTCCCTTCAAATATTTCTCTGACTATCAATTCACCTTTGGTTTTATTGCTACAGATTACGATTATAAAATATTGTGGAATTTTACACGCTCATTAATTTCAATGACCAGGCTGTAGTATATGAAAGGAGTGTTTACAATCTGCAATATTTCCTCTAATACACCATTTACTTTTCTATGGTTACTAGTGATTACTTCTTTTAAACCATATTTTAGACACACAAATAACTTTTGGGTATTCTACTATAATATATTTATAACTCTGGGGTGGAATTTTTGGTTTGTTTTACGCACTTTCCCCTAAAAAAAGCAGTAACGTAACTGAAGGACAATTCAAGAAAGGCAGCAGTGAAGTACAGTCCAGGAGATAAACTGCTGTGACAGCAACAAGAGCCAACTTCTGGCTGTGTTATTCCTACACTAATAGAAGTTAAAAAGAGCAGACAGTGGTATTAAATGCATTACCATCATGGGTACATGCAGCTTTTTTTATTGGTAGAGTCAACATATCAAAAGCACATACATCTTTGACGATATACCTACCCGATGGGCTTAATCTCATATAAGTCTCAGTCATCTAAAATTTAAGGCATCCAAGACCCATTTGCTATCACTGCTACAGCACTTCAAGAAAGCAATTAATTACATTTGCCCTAGGTTTATATGCTACTGCATGAATTTTCCTCCTGCTATTAAGACTTCATTAAATTGTGGTATGGTATGAATTTGAATTACAATGCAGCTATCAAAAAGCACTTTGACAATTAATTTCTTTCAGATGACTATGTCCAATACACCTCTTCTTAAAAATAATGCAAATTAAACAGTATTTACCATTTCTGATTGTGTTGAACTCATTCAGTTCTGAAGTTGACTTGGACTTACTCCTAAGGATAAAGAAAATAATCATTTCTCTGTCTCCTATAGGAGATCTCATCACTGACAAAGATGTTATCACTACACACCACAGATACACAGATTCTTTTTTCACCACTCCTCCCCTCAACAACTTATGCTGCACTTAAAACAAGAGGCAAAAATACCCAAAGATCAACAATATATTGAGGGGGAGGAAAAAGATGTCAATGGCTAAATGCCAACAGGTAAGCACCAATTAAAAATCAGAATTGTGTATTGAAAGTTCCTAATGCTTCAGGTATAAGGAACTGATCATTGCATATGCTTTAACAAAACTATATAAACCCAAAGTCCTACCCTATAGAAGCTTTGGGAAGACTGCAGTCAGACACAGTCAAAGTGATAATTTTCAAAAGAGGTTTATGAATGATTTAACCTCATGAGAAACTTAAATCATACTTCAGTATGGTTATTAGTAAATAAGCAAAACACCTCAAACACTGCGTGCAGATTGTTCTCAGGAAATCTATCACTCACTGATTCACACAGCAGCATAATTATTTACTCAGTTCTAGCCAAGAAACGTCATTGAATATGCAGGAATCAAAGTGGCAAAAAGCTGTTTTTCAGATAGTACATAGCAGGAGCTTCAGCAACATCTCTGCGCTGTATTATTAGTCCCAAGTAATACAGACAGTTTCTTAGCTTAAAAGAGCAGAAATTCTTCACTGGGTCACAATTCAAAGCTGCTACAGCAATGTGTTTACACACACTTGTTGATAGATAAATGACACAAATTACATCACATTTCTTGCTTTTCTAAGTTCTGACAATTTTTTGTATGGTGTGGGCCTATTTTGTTATCTATTTGAGAAGATGCAAAAATATTTTAGTTGCTTGTAGTAAAGAGGAGCTACAAAAAGCATTTCAGCCTTGCCTGGAACGCTTTCAGGACCTTAGCGTCCTCCTCACATATATCCAAGAGGAAGCTATTTAGTGCAGGCCCCTTCTGAAGTTGCATTTAGATCTTCCAGGTAACAGATCCATTAGTTGTACCCTGTAAATTTTGGGGGCTCCTCTTAATATAAAAAAAAAGACATGCGCATTTCAAATACAAGAACTGACTAAATATGCAGCAGAGGCGATTGTTCAGAACTACCATGGGATGCCATTGAAGACAAAGGCTTGATATAAGTATTCTGGATTTAGATTACTACAGAAGTTTTTAACCATTGTCCAGTAATTAAAAGGGAGAAGAAATAGCTAGCTATTTAAATCTACACTGGCTAATATATTCTATTGAAATAAAAACAAAACAAGCCCCAAAAGCCATCAATAACCCTCCCAAACAAATGACCAAGCAAAACAAAATACAAAATAATGCAGTAAGAGAGTGTAACTTTATAGGTGGCACATCTACTATCTTCCTGATAAATATGCTTCTGATGTTTCTCACTTTCCTCCCTGTTTACTTATCTTAAATTTCACAATCCAGATTGGGATGACTGCACCTTAGTTTGTATGGCACATTATGACATAACCACAATTGTTTTCCAACCAAAGAAGTCTAATACCACCCACATATTTACTTCCTTATAGTTCTGCTTCTCTCAGTAAAATCCTACTAACTGTTGTTTACAGTACTGTGTATAATACAGCAAGAGTTTGGCTGCTTGTTTTTTTAATATGAAAACATGCCATAAAGGCTGCAAAACACAGCAGCAATACAAAATATACACTTAGCTGCCATGGCTGAAGTTTATTGAAAGATTCAAGGTTGACATCAAAACTGTGATGTTACAGTTTACATTGAGATTCAGTATCATGTGTACCTGTCAGCAAATGACTGATCAGGCTGCTCCTCAATTGTTCTGGAAACTTCATATCGCTCATAATGCCTATAAAAACAAAAAAGAAAAGTAAATTATGTTCATACATAGAAAAAGACAAACATAGACATAAATATTTCATGGAATTTCAGAACGGTTTGGGTTGGAAGGGACCTTAAAGATCATCCAATTCCAATGCCCTACCATGTGCATGGACACCTCCCACTAGGTCAGGTTACTCAAATCCTCATCCATCCTGGCCTTGAACACCTCCAGGGTTGAGGGCACCCATGACTTCTCTGGGCAACCTGTGCCAATGACTCATCACCCTCACAGGAAAACATTTCTCCCTAAAATCCTAGTTTAAATCTCCCCTCTTTCAGCTTGCCATTCCCCCTCATCCTATCACTGCACTCCCTGGTAAAGAAAGAAAGAAAAACAAACAAACCCAAAGAGTTAAAGTTCTAAGGATGCTTAATTTTATCAGACAGAAATATAATTTACAAGGCAGAAAAAGAAAGGTTGTCAGAAAGACTGTCTGAAATTACTTTTTTTGTAAGTAACATGAAATCCAAATGTGGGCATGCCAAAATGGTTAATACTTATTGCTGGAGATGTCTCAACGTACCTATTGATTCAATTTCTTATTACCTGTCAATGAGAGGATGGCCAGCTCGATCCTCTATTGTTTTAGAAACTTCATAGTGCTCATAATGTCTAGAAGCAAAATATAGATAAAAGAAAATACATACGAAAAAAACCCAACTAGAAATTGAGAAAACAGCATGTACATATAGGGAGAACTGAAGAGGCTCAGATGCATTAGTTAGAAACATGAAAACACATAAGTAAACTCCCCCGAAGACTGTTAAAGATGCTACAAAATCTACAATTATAAGTATGTGACAGAGATTATTTCACACGTTTTGAAGCCAGGAGCTAAACTTTGTCCAAACACAGCAGTTCTCTAAAGTTACACTTATATTCCAGGAAACAGCATAGGTGTAGTTTGTAATACAAGGAGAAACAGTCCCCGGCTTCCACAGACAAAGTTCGTACAGCTGCCTGTCCCCAGCCTGAGTGCTCTCTGCAGCAAGTACCATTCCTTCACAGACATTTACATAACGTTTCAGATTTCAAGTCAAAACTGCAGATATCATCATAAAGCAAAAATTTAGACACCAGATATTTTCAATCTGAGACTCACTGCAATTCCCCCTTTACTACTAAGCAAAGCCATCCTTGTTTGGCAAAACACATCCTTTGGCAGCAACCTCAAGAGCAATGAAATCCCGTGCAACTAAAATATTTATCAGGGTTTTAGATATGCAGATATTACAGCAGCTTAATAAGTTACTGCACAAAGTCCTATTATCTTGCAATTGGGTTAAGATGAAACTGTAGAGATACCCTGGCTCAGCTGCCAAGAAGAACTTGTTTAGCCATTGTAACAATTGTGCCTCTGCTTTGCTCGGCAGGGACCTCAGGCAGCAGTCATTTACAATGAGCTAAAGTAACTCAAGGTCTTACAGTATCTCCTGCAAATAAATGCAACTTTATAATGATATTTTCTTCTCCTACGACTTAACTTCATACCATACATTATCTTCAGTATCTCTTATTACATATACAAGAAAAGGGGAAAATCCTCAAGAGAACAGCAAAGCTAGTCATACACAAGGCTGTAAGGTAAATGCTCAATAGATAAGGAAAAGTTACAGTTTTAATCTGATTCAGCTAAAATAATCTCCCACAATGCCTGTAGCAGCAGTCCAAAAACTTGTAGACAAGAATATGCACTTGTAAACTAAGTTGAGGGGGGGAGGGGGGATGCAGTTGTTTTGTTTTCTAGGTTTTTTTTATTAAAGAAAAGCTGCTAAAGATGGGAATTGAAGAAACTTTCATGCTCTACACAGTAGAGCACAGTATCACAGTGAGTACTTCTAGCAGAAGTACCAACTTCTAATCACAGTATCGCTGAGTTTGGAAAAGACCTCTAAGATCATCCAGTCCAACCATCAGTCCAGCCCCACCGTGCCTACTAAGCCAGGTGCTGAAGTGCCATGACTATAGGCTTTTTGAACACCTCCAGGGAGGGGAACTCCACCACTCTTTCAGTATGGAAATTCTTCCTAATATCCTATCTAAACCTCCCCTTTGCAACTTAAGTCCATTTCCTCTCATCCTATTGCTTGAGAGAACAGACCAACACCTACCTTGCTACAATCTGCTTTCAGGTAGTTGTAAAGAGCAATAAGGTCTCCCCTCAGCCTCCTCTTATCCAGGCTAAACAATCCCAAGATCACCTAAACCAGTACCTTTTCACTCATACATCATGATGCCCCTTAGCAACAAATTAACCCAGTACTGCAAATAAAACTTATGGTTGCACTGTTGAACTAAAATGAGAGGAGTGTGGTAAATCAGGGTATATCACACATTTGTTGGACCTGACTTAACTTGGTATTTCTTCTGAAAGCACTGTATGTTGAGCCACTGGATCTCAATTTACAAGGCTAAGCAGGGCTCTTACAAAATCTTCAGAGTAAGTGCTTCAGGTCATCTTTGATTTGGCTGTAATTACTGTATTTACTCTTCCTACTTGAAAAAAGAAGCTGAGGTGGATCAATAGAGTACTTGATTCATGGGGAAAGACTGTCTCATGCCTGATTCTTCTATCATTAGAAAGAAAGGCTCTCCTGTGATATCTTACACCAACTGATTAATCTACAGTATGAGTCTTAAATGAATACACATATATTCAGGACATACACACTCCTTTTAGAAATAAATCTGAATTTTTAAAGCAGATGGAAGAAAGCATACATCTCAACACAAGTGCACACCTTTGGTATTGAGGAATCTCCACTGACTCCTCCCTCTGCCTTTCAGCTTGCCGCCTCTGCTCCTCCATCTCTGCCTGCCGCCTCTGCTCCTCCATCTCTGCCTGCCGCCTCTGCTCCTCCATGTATCGTTGTTCCCTTTCTTTACGTTGTCTCTCAAATTCCAACTCCTGAAGTTCCCTGTCTTGCTCAAAACGCAGGGCTGCTTCTTCCTGCATCCTCCTTTCCTCTTGGATCCTCCTTTCCTCCTGGATCCTCCTTCTTTCTTCTTCCTGGCCCAGCAAGTGTGGTGACACCTCACTTCCTCCATCTCCTTCCGATTCTTCAGGAATATTTGCTTCAGGGCTTGCCCTCCAGCTGGACACAGATAGAACATGTGCAGGGACAGATGTTGCATTTAAGGTCAGAACAGTCTGCTCCTGTAGCAAAGAAAAATCATCATGTTTTTAGGTGAGGGAGATACTTTTCATAGAATCATCAAGGTTGGAAACGTCTCCAAAGATCATCAAGCCAAATTACTTTTAAAAAGGTTGCCTACTCAGAAAAAAAGTTAATTTACTCTATTAAGGAAGATTGTGTAAAAAGCATCCCAAAAACTTTCAATGTAAGGCCTAGGGAGTACTTTGATTTTGTGTTTTGAGTGCTTTCTAGGACATTCTCCTAATGCAAGACCTTCATTCCACACAGCAGCCTTAGTGAGTGCCATGGGTAGCATGGCCACAACTACGTGAAACATTCTGCTTTCTAAAGTATCACTTACATTTCAATCCATTCCATCCCTACTTATACACTCATGGAAAACAAACTCTTCCACAATACCCGGCATTTCTCCCTACTGTTTTGACTTAGAAACCCAAGGCCTACCCAGGAGTGTATACACAAATATAGACACTGTGAGTGTTAACATTGAAACTCACATGGAGGAAATCCCCACCTTCCTACATTATTCTATGATTTACAAATCAAGCCTCAAACCTCCCACTCTATGACTCTTCTCTCAACCATAAGAAAAGTTCTTTCAGCGGTCAAAAGATGTTTTAATTGCAGAGAACAAATACTGTTTACAGGTCTACCCAAAACTCCGATGACAGAAAAAAATATGAAATTGTTTACGTTCTTTTAGATTAAAGCTCAACAAGCTTTCTTATTGAAGTCCTAAGCCTTAAATTGCAGTCTACTTATTTGTGACTCTATAAACACAACTAATCTAGCTAGGTTGCCTAGAGCAGTGCTCACAAGATAATAGACAAAAGATATCCCAGACACCTCCCACACTTGGCAAAAAAATCTATTCATCTTCCCATAACAACTGTAATAAAAGTCAGCATCACCACACACATTCAGTGTTTTGAAACATATGACAGCAAATCTGAAGTTAATTTGATATGCAAATTTGCCAGAGCTAGGATGAACTTGTTGCCAGTACCAAAGTCAGGCACTTAGGAAGATGCCTCATAATGGAATATTGAAGCAGAATTCCAACAAGAAGCATCAGGAGGTAAATGTAGAGCAAAGGTGACCATCTCATTCTGTTCACAATAATTAATACATACTGTAAATTTTTGCCAAGATATTTCTGGTGTTAGTAAAAAAGCCAAATTTAAAAGGTCTTAAATCATCCCATTTAATTTTTCCTTCCCATTTTTTGCCATTTATTTCTACCAATAAACAACAATTTGTTTTTCAAAATTAGAAGATGACACAGCAAAATAGGTTGGCAAAGAAGGGAAAAAAGCTATCATGAAACTAAATAAATGTGAAGCCATAATCATAGCCTACCTCATCAAAATACCTGGAGCTCTCTTTTTCTGCTTCTTGCTTAGCTCGTAGCCACTCTTCCCTCAGTTTTTCTTGTTCTCGTTTGTACTTTTCCTGTTAAGAGAGATTGAAGTTAAACATGCAAATAAGAAACACTGTATTTTTTATTTGCTTTAAAAATGTACCACCTGTATTTGATGTGTTTTCTTGACAGACCAGCATGGTAAAAACATGCTTGAGCTCCACTAGAACACTAAGTCTGCCACAAGTAAATGAAATCCTGACTCAGATACAATTGATTTTGAAGAATCTATGGTCACTACATGCTCTACCTCACAACATCTGACTTCACATCTGTTATATTCCCTGTCTTACAGTTTAGTTCACATATGAAAAAAATCAGCCGCTTAAGGTATTTCTTGAAAGATTAAGTGCTTGTATTTAACTTAGATTTGGACACATTAATACGGCAAACAAAGTGATCACTAAGTGAAACATGAGGCAGGTTTGAGCAAGAACTCCTGTTCTTTTGGAATGTTATCTAAAGAAAAAACCCCCAATATCTTGACCTTCGGATTTGTCCTGTGACTGGACTTGGTAGTAAATCAATGTAAATGCCTTAAAGACATAATATACACAACAAATGTTTTGGTGGTTTTGTCAGTCATCACTTAAATCTTGGGAAAACCAGAATATTTAATAGGTTCAAAAGTATTCTTTTTAAGATGCTGGAAACAAGCAAAGAAAGACTTCCCTTTTCTCTGTTATTTGAAAATTCATTGTTGGTATCACGGGGAAGATAAAGAATAACTATTCCTCTGGCCAAATTTACTACTTTAGGACTAAAGAAGTAAAGAAAAGAAAAACTATGGCAGAGAGCTGAGATTGCTCTCAAGAAAGGGGAACCAAGGTTTACGTTCTTTAAAGCTATCTCTTCAGGCATCAAGTGGAGTACCTAAACATAACAGAGACTACAAATATGTTTAGGGAGGCACAGCTCTTGCCTTACAGTGTTTGTAAGCTAAAAGGAATAACAAAAGATAAAACATCCAAAAAGCAACAGAAATGCTAAGCCGTACTTTGACATTACAGTTTTCTGCTGAATGCATCAAACTTATTAAGAGGGCTTGTGCAGAGTAAACAATCACAGAATCATAGAATGGTTCACATTGGAAGAGACCTTAAAGATCATGCAGTTCTAACCACACGCACACACCACCAGGCTCCTCGAAACTTCATCCAGCCTGGCCTTGAACATCTCCAGGGATGTGGCATCCATGACTTTTCTAGGCAACCTGTTCCATTTATTTTCACTGATGCCTCTCCTAGCCAACAGACTAATTTTAATTTAATTTGCAGAAACACGTCTTGTTGAATGGTCTTTAGTTTCATTGGGCTGAGGTCTTTGCAGAGTTGCAAATTTTCTGTGCTATCCTAAAATTGCAAACATCGTTTCTTCCCTCTGTAACATTTCCTTCCACCTCTAGCAACTCCCTGTGAAGGTGGTTTTGCATTAGTAGGCTCAGCTTTCTGACTCATAGGCATCCTGGGAACCAGGTCGATGCCAAACAATTAGCCAACTGATAAATGACAGGATGCTAGCAGGCATACAACCATGACATTGGCCACCTTCTCTTCACCTCTAAATTTAAGGCACTATTGCTAATCCAAGGTAAAACTCACTCTAGAGACAATTTTCTTAAGGGGAAAAAAGAAAACTCATACTCAGAAGTGAGAACTAGTGCCTCTTAGGTCTTTGCTTCTCCTTTAAATCCTGCTGCCAATAACAGCACACCAACTTTGCGATGACTGAGCACTTTTGGGAGTAGTGAATACTCAGTCTAGGTTTGATTCCATACATCATCCTCTTTTTGCTGAATAACTGTTAGTACGCGAAACTGTGCAGCCTAGGAAACGTATCTGAAAGTCCATCAGTAAGAGTTACAGGAGTTGTGCTCTTTCCTAACAGTTGCTGCACCTAAGGGATTATCAGCCTATGATTATGAATATTAATTATACCTGCAATAAACGGTCCTGCTCCTTTTGCCATTTTTCCTGTCGTTTTCGTTCTTCCTCTTGATCCCAAACCCGACGACTAGGAGCACTAATGGATGGGACTGGGAGCTGATATAGCACAGAAATTAAAAAACATTACCTTCTTCCATGCAATCAACACACTTTTAAATGTACTTTTTCAAAGTGAGAAATAACAGCATTACAAATGCTCCAACTCTGTAGTCATAAGGACCCTAAATTAGCCCTTTCTTCAAAGGGACAGAAAGTAATCATTCTATTACACGTTAGAAAATCCCAGTCAGTGCTCTCAGTTTTGATCACAATTTTAAAACATATAACAAGCAACAGAAAGCTGTGGGCTTCTTAAAAAGACCGAGATTATACAACTAATTAGTAGTTTGTAAATAGTACTTACATCAGGCATTGCAGGCTCTGGACCTCCTGTGAGATTTGGAAGACAAACACCAGAAATCATTAGAACCATACATAAACAAGTCTTGCAGCACTGACTAAATGTGGCAAGTCCAAGCTTCAGACTAATTTTTGCTTCCTTTATAAGCCATGCTTGCATTTTGCCCTCCTGAAGTTACTTAAGGTCAGAATTCATTAGGTGCTTTCAGCTAATGTGTGTAATGTTTTAAAAGCTTTACATGCTTTTAAGTGCCATCAGCTATTGCTTGAATTAGCCATACATCTCCCACAGTGACAATACTTCTTTGCTACACCTCTCCTACTACTGTTCTGAAACCCAGCTTTTAGCATGATCCATAAACAGAACACTGCTCCAAGGCAAAGTAACAACTGCCCTTGATGTGAATTAAGAGCAACAGACATTCACAGGCAAGTTCTCTGCCACAAAATTATCTATTGTCCCTTTCCAACTGTCTTCCTTTCCTACTCCCAAAAGCACATTTGAATTTGGTGAATTTGTCACCATTCATCACAAACCTTATGCTACTCAAGGCTATCATTCTTGGTCTTAACTTGTCCCAAAACAATTACTAGACACAAGTATTATGCTAGTATATTAAAATCCAGAAAATAGGGAGAAGAACAAATGTAAGTATAATCTTCTCCTAAGCATCATCACTATTTTTGTTTGTCGCTAGTCTACTTGTTACACGGCCGTCCAAATTTTAGTCAAAAAACAACAGTTTTCTGAAGCGGAGAGAAGGTTAAATTTAAGATACAAGAGTCATAGATTAGTGTCCAATCTATATATATGCACAATTTTGTCTTCATTATCAGATCACAACAGCCACAGTGACAATAGCACAAACAGACTCTGTCTCCTGCAGTTGCACCAGGAGATGCCAAACGGAGGCTTAGGAAGCATCTATCTTTGCTATCCTCTTCTCTCACCCCTTATGCTGACTTGTACAGATTTAGAAATAAGAATCTTTCATATAATTGTAAAGCTAAAGCGTCAAAAGCTAAAAAGTGAACAAAACTGGATGGCGTGTACATTCCAGAAATACTCCCTTCTTATCCCCCATACAAACCACAAGTAAAATACTTCCAACATTGCTATAAATTTGATTATGATACAACCAAAACTTCATAGCTAACCTTTAAAACAAAACAAAAAAAATACCAGCCCCACAAAATAAGAAAACAACCAACAACAAAATATCACCATATTATAGATACAATGCAGCAGAGGATTTAAAAGCAAACAGAACCACAAATACAGATTTATGCTGTGGCACTTCAAATCATTTCTGGAAAAAGAAAAAAAAAAAGCCATCACCACTGAAAGCAAAGTCCTGGCTCCACTAAAATAACTGGCAAAATTCACACAGAACTTCCAGTGGGCCAGAATTTCACTCTTTCAGGCTACAGCAAAACAGCAAAGCATACACCATCTAAAGACAGCATTAGACAACATTAGTGGAAGCGTGTGAGTTGTGACATGCAGAACACCAAAAAGCAACCTACAAAACCAAAACTTAGTGCTTCATTTTTTGCCTTTAAAAGCTACCATATTCAATTCAAAAATTTGTATTTGTCTTCTTCAGATCTTGTGACATCACCACACTGTGGAAAGCCAGAAACTGCCTTTTTCCAATTTAGATGAAAGCACAGAGCTGCAACTCAAGATAAAGTCAAATCCAGAGTTAAATATTTTATCAACAGCTCTTTGAGATCTGCACTAAGCCTCTGCTGGAATATTCAATGGTGTTCATGTTTTGTAGGTAGTAGCGAACCTGTACAAAGAGTGCTACCCTTCTTACTCCTACCCAGTGAAAAAATAGTAAGGACAACAATGAAGAGATAAACGGCTATAGATATAAGAGAACACGCAAAGACCCATTACCACAAAGGTAGACCCATGAATTGTAAGAATAACCTGATGACCCTGGGGAAAGAAGGGAAATTAATTATGTTGCTTCATTGTAATTGCAACAAACAATGCTGAAGAGGTTGAGTACCCAGCACCAGACTTGTCAGGAAGAATGTGCAGCAGGAACAATTTCATGGAAGTACATGAAATGTTAGCTCTTTGCTTTACCTTGTTCAAAAAATTGTGACCGTCTTTTTAAGTTTTTCAAATAAATAGGTTCAGATGCTATTTGAAAAATACAAAGAATACAAACAAGTCAATGAAGTGCTGTCTCTTTTTTTTTTTTTTTTTCAGAAAATGACCACCACCATTGGATAATAAACTTTTGTTAGATCTCAACTCTACAACAACATCACTCTAGAGAAATAAAAGGCCCCTAAACCAGTAAGGAAATCTAATCTTTCATGATAACAAATACAGTTTTTAGTAGGTTATAGCATATATTAATTAGTATTTCATTTTATCACTAACAATGTCCCAATTATAACAACAGTGGAAGCATCAAACTCGGACTCAAATTCTCTTTTGCTAATTTAAGCCTCCTCAACTGAGATGCCACATAGGATTGAGGAGCCTAATGACCACTTAAGGTTATCAGAAAGGCACCTCCAGAGGGAAATTGATCTCTTGGGGGACTTGTTTATAAATTACCCTATTTAAGATAAAATGAAACACAAATTTACACTTAAAGATTACTGTTCCATTAGGAATTCTACGTACGTGGTTTCTCTCACTGTCATCAAGCAAGGCTATAATTGTTCATAGCATCATAAGTAATTATTATTCATATCAGAACCATCAATATCATTCTTCAGGAAAAAAAGTAAAATTACAATAATAAAGCAACCACTAAGCCCCAAACCTCACAACTGAAATAGGAGAAAAACAAAGCTGAATACTCTTCATGCTCTCTTCCTTGGCAGTGAAATAAATTGATGTTTACAGTGACTCAGTCTCCGCATAATGCAGCGGCAATTAAAATAAATTGTGTGTTGCCTTCTCTTTCATCCCTACAATATGGAAAATTCACAACAACTAACGCTGAGACAGAGTGGTTGTCACTTGTTGTCAGTTCTCCAACTGCCTCCCATGTTGTGGAAGCAAACTACACCCAGTTTAGATGCAACTAGATCTCTGATACCTGTCTAGCTTTCAGTTCATTAAGGTCTCACTTCATCTGCCGTACAAAGCTTGCAATGATTACAGGTTTAGTGACTGTGCTTGTTGCAAACCCATACAATTAGAGGATGAAAAGCAGTAGTAGTTTACCTCTTTGCTCACTAGAGGCGAGATCTCCCTGCATTCCATTTATCAATTTTTTTTCTGTATCCTGAAAAAAAAAAACAAACCCAGAGTTTAGATTCATTAGATTTGTGGAAGTTTATCCAATTACTCATCTCGTCTGACAGGAACAGTATATCATGAAACACTTCAGAACATATTCCTAAGAAAGATACAAGACTATCTAAAACATACTGAGTGTATTATATGACAAAATGACTCCAGGTATTTGAAGGGATCGATAGCCAGCTGTGAACTGATGGCCAAAGTAAAAACCCGTTCATTTACAGGAAAATGCCAGAAGTCAGGATCTTCTCATTTCAGCTCCTTGACAGGCAGGGTGTTATTTGCAAGTAATTTGAAATTTCCTCTTTGGGGCTGCAGCTTTCCTTTACACAAATAATGAAGGTAAAGGTCTTTTCTAAAGAACTACATACATTTTAGTTGAAACAGTCTGCAAATATTTTAATACTTATCACTTAGCAGTAGCCCACTCATGAATGGACAGTAGCAAGTCTTTAAAGTATCTTTTCAAACACCTTTTAAACATTACTAGAACAGGCTTCCTGGGGAAGTAATCATGGTACCAAGCCTGACAGTGTTACAGAAGCATTTGGACAACCCCCTTGGACACACGGTGTGAACGTTGGGGTTGTCCTGGACAAGAGTTGGCCTCAATGATGCTAGTGGGTCCCTTCCAATTCAGGGCATTCTGATTCCAAGATCTTATTTATCTGAATACATATATAGCCACATCTCTGTAGTTGTAGTATCCTGTAAGTTCCTTAAGCATTAGAAGTAAAAATAAGATTTCCAAGATCTTTTCACCATCCTCCCCCTATTAAGGTGTTATATTTTTACTTTCTCTTCATGATCCTTCAAAAACATACTCACAGAACTCGGAAGGCTGCTGGAGAAATCTCTTTTTGTTGATACGGTGGAAACATTTGTAACTTGTTCTCCAGAAGTTGCATCAATCCATTTATTTTCAGGTGTACCTATAATGTTGGTAGCCATACTGGTGAGATTGAGGATTTTATGCTTTACATGTGGCAGGGAAGGCTGGTCTTTGCCCCAATCTTTTTGGTATGTAGAGGATCAAGAAATTAATGTAGACAGTAATGTCAAAGAACAGAATAAAAGTTAGTGAAAACACATTAAAATAACACAAAAAAAAACACATAACAGAAGAGGGAGAGACATAAATCAGGTGGAATTTGTGAAGACAGGAAAAAGGGCTTTTATGAACAGACCGCCTTCCCCACAAATGCAAGTGTTAGTCATAAGCCAGGTAAAAGTTTACAAGATGCTTTGCTAATATGGACTACAGCAGTTCAACATTACAGAACAATTAGTATTCATTGGAAACTATTTCATTAGCATTAGTAAGGATTGAGAAAATTCTTCCAGCTTTACTCACACAAGGTACAGTTTGACTCATATATAGTATCCAGGGAAGTGTCATTCTCATTTCCGTGCTCCTCAGGCAACACACAGATGGGCAAAACAAGGCAGTCTAAACTAAATGATCAAAACTGATGAGGTGAAGACAATTCATGATCTTCAGACTCCACCATTTCTCCCACTAACTCCATAAAATTTACTCTGTAAGTTCTTCTCTGTTAATTTCACTCTTTGTTTGTGTTAGGGCCTGTATAAATAGTGATTTGTTTCCTATTTCTTCCCCATCCCACTAATTTTCTCTTATTTGCTGGTAACTTATTCTACCTAGCTTCCCACTAAAAGTGTGGTTTGTTTTTATAATGCGAAAGAAGTTATCAATCACACTGCCAGCTCTGGCAAAATTCTTTCAGGACTTTGAAAGGGCATCCTGACCAAAATCATGACAAGTCCAGAGATACTATGAGGCCTTCAGACAGGATAGAAAACCTCCCTAGCCAGAAAGTGTAGCACCATTCAGAAGAGATTACAGCATCATGGTTTTATACCTCACTGCGGTTGTAGTAAGGTGGGTAATGGCCTCAAGTTGTGCCAGAGAAGGTTTAGATTAGATACGAGGAACAATTTCTGTGGAGTAACAATCCCTGGAGGTGTTCAAAAATCATGTAGATGCGGCACTTCGGGACATGGCTCAGAAGGCATGGTGATGTTAGGGTGATGGTTGGACTGGATGATCTTAGAGGGCTTTTCCAGCCTTAATGATTCTACAAGACTATTTGAGTCAAAGGTCAAAATCATAGCACAGAAGTTCTATAACAACCACAACCTCATATGCCACCCAAAACAGTCCCTAAAAGAAGGAACACAGATCCTTGTTCCCTGTTGAAAAACTGCTGACTGAAGGAAGGAGGCTTTAAAAATTTCTGTCCTCTAGAGACCAAGTCCTCTTTGTTTCTGTGGCTTGGCAGGAAAAAAAAATTTATATTTCCTTGTGTGGTGGTTGCACATATTTTTACTTGTGCATCCCCTCAGAAACAGGCCAGAGTACAAGACAGGTCAGTAGTTCAATGTTTTGTAGACTTGCTTGTCAAGACATTTCTAATGCATGAGTAGTTAAAGAAAGCTAAGTTGTGTTAAAATGCAACAGACATGCTAGCAAACTACTTAGCTTAGGTAGATATTACTACTGTAAGGGTAATAAGGACTCTCAACTGCCAGACACAGAAGAGAGAAAGCTTATTTGCCTTACAGTGCATACTGCATCTGCCCAACTCACCATTCTTTCCATATCGTCTGATATCCATGACCAGGTTTCCAGTTTTTAGTGCTCTGCTGATGGCTTCTTCCCACTGACTGTAGTCCATATACGAAACCTTTGTGCCATTGATAGCAATGATCTCATCATCTACATGCAGCTGACTAAATGCAGCAGGGCTACCTGCAGAAAATGGAAGAAAAATAAAATTATGTCTCCGTACACAATTTTTTTTTAATCCAATGTGACTGAATGACTTATTGCCCCTTCTCAAAAAAATACTTATTGGTGGATATTCAGAAATTCTTTGAAAAAAAATCTACTGTAGTAAAAAAAAAAAAAAAGGCCTCCACTCTGTTAATTCCAGTAGAAGCTGTCTTTCTCATATTCTTATTTAATTTTTCTGGGCTCTATGAATGAGAACATGTTGCTTTATTTCTTTAGTAAAACAGCTCTGAATTGACTGATAATTGGTCCCAAGGTATTGCTAGGTGCTGTCCCATTAGACTTCTCTGTATTCTACTTATTTTGCCAATTTAGAGCAAATTTTATGGCAACTTGGACTTTGAATTCTACTGATATGTTTGCAAGACAGAGTGCACTTTATACTCTTTTTCATCTACCACTAAACATTAGCAGGTGATCTCACTAGCCAAAGGACAGAATATACACGACTAGTTAGTAAACTTTTTTCTATTTAATTCAGAAAATGAATGAGCTGAGAAACTCAGACTTCCCCAAGTATGATTTTATGAATTAGATCTGAATGATTCTTCCATTAACAGTTATTCCCTAAGCAGAATAGAAAACAGAGAAGGTAAGTGAAAACACAGTTAAAGACTGCACAATAAATTCTTATGTTAATAAAATAAAACAAATTTGAACTACACAATGAAAGCGTTTTCCAAAGTAAGTAGTGAAACCCATGTATCTTATTTAAAATATCCAAAAACAATTCGGTATTACATTATCAGAAAAAAAATTGGAGAGAGGAAGATATAGATTAGACATTAGGAAGAAATTCTTCGTAATGAGTATGTCGACACACTGGAACAAGTTGCCCAAGGAAGATGTGGATGCCCTTCCCTGGAAGTGTTCAAGGCCAGGTTGGAGGGAGCCTTGAGCAGCCTGATCTAGTGGGAGGTGTCCCTGCCCATGGCAGAGAGGGTTGGAATTGCATGATCTTTAAGGTCCCCCTCAATTCAAACCATTCTATGATTCTATGACAAAAGAATTTAAATTTAGACAACATACACTTCATTCCAACCTTCCTCTGACTCACTAGCAAAATGCTACTAGAAGTGTGGCTCATCCACTAAGGATTCAAATAGCTTTTAATATTCCTGAAACCCTAGGGAGTTAATAAATGAAAAAATGTTACTTTCCATAATGCTGCATCAGTGATCCATCACAGTTCACTAAAAAACAACACTGCTATGTTAGAAGAGCATAGTAGCATATTCTGTTTTTTTACATTATTCTTAGTGTGGACCAAAAACTCCATTAGCAGTTATCAGCAAAATTTTCAAATCACAAATACTTCTAAGCAATATTATGGAAGACAAGGTAGGGTTTTCATTTGGAGGAAGAAAACATGGGTGATAGCTAAACTGGAAGAAAAAATGTGCATCTCCTCAGAGCCAGGAAGAAGCTAAAGAATTAATGGATTTTCAAATCCATAAATGGAAGGAACTGTTAGGGATACTATTGAAGATACTGACATTGAAGTTACTGTTTTCAACACTATCATATAAAATTTGGAATTATGTCTGATTTCAAAATCAAAGAACTTAAGTATCATATAGTTTGTCCACATGAAAAATTGAACTCTGTTCTCATGGTACACAGAATACCTCAGGCTCATGAAGAGTCATCAGAAGTGATAATCTCCCTGCTTCATGTTGCAATAGAATGAGCTTAAGTTCACTTTGCAGAAATAATTTGACAGGGATGACATAACTCAAAGGTAAGAACTGTCCACCTCTGCTCAGTTACATGGGCATGTGAAGGGAAAAAGTGGGATACTATTCAGGTTTTAGGAAAAGAAAGGAATTCAAGATTGCATGGGTCCTCCTATATTATCACCACAAAGACATATCCAGACCATAATCCAACCATACAGATTTGAACGGATAGCAGTAGGCTCTACATTGCACAGTGCAGCCCTAACACATCCAGAATAACTTACACCACTCAATTTTTGACACAACTTTGCCAGCTGTTCTTCCTCTACTGCCTCTCCAGTCTATGAATAAAGGGGCTTCTCAAGAGTGCAAAACAGAGCTCTGATATTTGGCTTCTGCTCTGATTCACCTCCAGAAATGCCAACAGGGATAAACTGGCAATTCACGTTTTATGGTTCTAGCTGCCTTTCTCTGTCCAGCTCCCCCAAGACTACAGGATTTACTGATAATTTCTTTATTCCACTGCAGAGGATTTAGTTTATGTTACATAAAACAGGTAATGAAAACAAAGCCAGGCAATAGTCACTCACTTCCTATATGGATATAATTATCTCAAACTTATCCCCATCTGTTGTTATTACAACAGACAAAATACCAGCTCAGAGTTGTAGGAAAAAAAAAAAAAAACACAAAAAACCCACAACCTCTTGAAGGAAGTGGGTCAAATTTCCTTTGTCCTACATACCTGCGAGTGTTTGATTGCAGACTTGGGCACTCTTACATCAACAGCCTCTCAAAAATTGATTGCAAATAGGGTGAGTGAAAGGGGAAGGACTGAAACAATAAAGATTACACGGCAGCAGGGAAGCTGACATAACAATGTCTAGACGTAATGACTTTAAGGCTTTCCGTTTACCTGATTTTTAGTGTAAAGGCTGAAAATGCCTGTAAAAAATTAGTACTATCTTTTATATGTAGTAAATGGGCTGCAGCAAAACATGTGTTACAAGCTTAATTCTTATTTAGCTTTTTGAGAACACTTATAAGAAGTTAAGTTTGCTTGCCAGATAATTTTCTTAATTTTTTGAAGAAAAAGCATATGTAGAATTAAGAGTAATTTATAAGCAATAAAAAGACTGATGCAGATTATCATCTGAAGGAAATCATATAGCTAGTTAGGCTGACAAGTATGTCAAGATAATTGAAGAAATTCTTCCTGAAAGATATTTATGGGCTTACAAAGACAAAAAGGTGACTGGGAGAATTTGGTATGAATTTGTGAAACCTAAATCATGCTTGATCAACCTGGTTGTCTTCAATGATGAAACTACCACATCGGCGGGCAAAGGGAGAGTGGTTGATAATGTCCACTTTGTCTTTAATAAGGCTTTTAATGTGATCTTCCACAGTACTCTGGTATCAAAGTTGGGACAATATTTTACCTACAGGGCAGAACAACCAGATGGGTGAAAAGTGACTGGGCTGTCAGGCTCAATAGGTAGTGGTTAATAGTTCATGCTCAGCCTAGAGGCAGGTTGTAAAAAGAGCTCCCCAGGGATAGTATCCTGGGACCTGTCCTCTCTAAAGTGTTCATCAATAACAAGGAGGAGGTGGTGAAACACACCCTCATCAAGTTTGCAAACCACACCAAAATGGAGAGTGTCTGTTACACTGGAGGGCAAGGCTGCCATTCAGAGCAGGCACCTGACATTCAACAAGGGCAAATGAAGAGCCCTGCTCCTGGGGCAGACTAACCTAACTGATGGCACAGGCTGGGGGCTGATAGGCTGGGGCCATTTGGGTAGTGGTGGGGCTATATGAAGACCAGCAGATTGATGGAAGTGAGTAGCTCGTTCACTCAGCACTTGTAATGTCACATTGACAATGTTGTGTCTAGTTTTGGTGTCCCACTCTAAGAGAGGAATCAATAAACTGGCACAAGCTTCACAGGTGGCTGCTGGGGTGGGCAGGGTTGGAGCACCTCACTGTGAGGAGAGGTTGAGGGACATGGGCTTGTTCAGCATGGAGGAGAGGGGCTGTGGGGAGACCTAACAGCTGTACCCCCAATCACAATGCCTACAGGAAGGTCTCAAGTTGTGACAGAGGATGTTTAGATTGGATATTAGAAAAAAAATTCTTTAAGTGAAGAGTGGTCAAGCATTGAGACAGGTTGCCCAAGGAAGTGGTGGAGTCACCATCGCTGGAGGTGTTAAAAAAAACATGTTAAAAAAAAGATGTGGCACTTCAGAACATGGTTTTGTAGGCACAATGCTGTTGGGCTGACAGTTAGACTGGATGACCTTAGATGTCTTTTCCAACCTTAATGATTCTATGGTTTATCAAAAATCACAGCAGGAGAACACATCACAGTGGTTATAACCTGAGATAGTCTCAATAGATATACAAGGAAAAGTGTATAATTATGGCATGCCCAGAGCAGTGCAGTTTTCATCCTTGGAGGGTTTCAAACCCACCTGGATAAGGCCCTAGGCAACTTAATCTCAATTAGCCTCAACATTTTTTGAGCAGTTTACTCTAGGTCATCTTCAGAGGTTCCTTCCAACCTAAATTATACTATGATTCACCCTTAGAAACAGCAAAAGCAACATTCAGATATGCCCAGCCAAAAGCACATCTTGCTCTTTCAATGGGCTGTTCATTCTTTCGTCCTTCATTCCTCTAAACGAAGCTACAGCTTATTGAATAAGAATACAAATCAGTTTCTTAAAAAAAAAGCCCAAAGACTAAACACATGCTATAGACAAGAACACCAAAGATACAATCTGTTCTCCATTTAATCTTTATGCTTTGCACTCTTCCTTGCAAGAATAGTAATAAAGCATAACCAAGATAACAGGCACAAGGCCTTCATGTTCTCATTGCCTATAGAGCTGGGGACAGAGCCCATGTGGACCTCTGTGAATGATCAGCAGGAATATTCACTACCTTCAGGTTTCTCATTTACAACTGTCAGTGCAAATAGATACTCCTCTGCTTCTCCAAGTAACAAAATTAAACTAGAAGCCTAGCAACAGGGCAAGTAAATGTAAAGTTATTCTTGGTGCAAAGCAAGTATTAACATTTACAATCTAATTATGAGAAGTACCCAGCTAAAGCAAGGAGAGGACTTTGAAATGAAAAAAAAAAAAAGTGAAACCCCAAAAAACCCTGCACAAGGCTGCTCAGTAAGTGCTGCTAAATGGTATTTTTCCCTCTCTGGAAAGCATAATGAGGAGTCAACTAAACAAAAACTTTCCAGTAATTTCTCCATTCTCAGGATGACCTTGTACTAGCTGGAAGCAAGGGCACAATTAAATATTCTTTACGTGCTACTGGCAATGAGAAAGATGACTATTCAGAAAACAAGCATTATGTGTTATTTGCCTGTGGTTTTGTTCTGCTTTGTTACTTTTTTTTTTTCTAATTAAGAAAAGTGAGCTTGTTCTCTGCAGAAGACTACTACAGCTTAGAAATAAACTCTAAGTATGTTTACTTTCAAAACAAAACCATTGCTTTTCCACAGCATTAACACACTGGAAAAAATAATGCTCTGGAAATCACTTTAGAAGTTGCATCTGCTTAAAAATATTAACTGTCTCCAAAATTCAATAAGATTAAAAAAAATACTAACTCCTCACTAAGTTTCCTCTGCACTGTTTATAAACCATATGAAGTCAAAACTTTTAAACCTACCTGAAAAGCACAATTTGGATATTAAATGACCATATGTGTCTGTCCTCTAAGGGGTTTAGTGAATGTTTAAGTAATCATGTTTATGTCTTTTCAGTGGTTCTAGAAATGCCTTTGGTTAGGAAAAGACATTTTGGGATTTCTGAAAATCTGTTTCAAGATAGGACAATTCACAGTACATATGAGCAAACTAGATTTTGAATTTTCAGTTCTCAATCTGATATTTAAAAATATTTGCAGCATTCTTAACAGCAAATGCCTTAAATTAGAAGCAAATTAAACAAAAAAATTTTACACATTTACCTTCTTCAACTGTCTGTACAAAGGCCCCTGAAGAATTCCAATTTGTTGTAAACCCAAAGCTGCGACTGTGGCCAGGTTTCTGGTTTATACTGATCCTCATTTCACTGTACTGTTCCTGAAAAATAAAACATGACACTACAGTATCTGGTATCACAGGAATCTAAACGAAGGAAAGTTTATCCACTAAATAAGTGAGGCTGCTCACAATGTGCATTTTAATCATCTATTATTAGCATCACAGACAAAGGAATCAGTATTGAAGTCAGTTAACTAACTCATTTGGGTTTTAGTCAAACAGGTATGTTTTCAGTTTCCACCTATATTTCCTCTACACATATTTTTAGCTGTGCTTTTCTCTTTTTTTTTTTTTTTTTTTTAAATGTTTCATAACAATACTACAAAATGAAAGAAATTTGAAGAAATTAAACTCCTAAATGTGTCTTCGTGCATAGTCTTGTGAAGTTGTGGAACACACTGCCTTCTGAGAGAGCATCGGTCAAACAGAGATATGAAAAAGCTAGATAGTAATAGTATTTTATCTTATTTTTTTCCTTGCATGTCCTGCAGTGGGCATCATCAGTTTCCCTTAGGCTCAGTGTTGCAACTATGTTTATGTGGGTGAACAATCACCTTTTTCATTTTGTGTGAAATACTACTATCTTTCCATGGAGGCCTCAGACAATAAAACAAATCCCAGAATTTGCTAGGATACATAACTTCCATTCTAGTGGACTTGCAAGAGCCTTTCAAAAGCAGAATCAAAACCTAACATTACCATTTTAACCTACAGGAATACTTGATTGGGAAAAAAATTTGGAGTACTTGCTTTCAATCCCACACAATATTATGAACGTGTGTTGTATTTAAATGTTAATTCATTAAAAACCAATTAAAATACCCAAATGCATGCCACTCACGTCATTATCATGGAACTGACATTGTTATAACAGGAAAAGGATATATTACAGACTTTCTATCAAATACTTAAAAAAAGATAAGCCCAGTAACACAGGCAAGGAGGAGATCCCTGCACATGTACCAAATTTGGTGTAACAGATGTACATCTGCATTTTAGTTGCCTAGTAAACTAGCTTTCCTGAAGTGTGGGATTCATTTTCCCTAACCTAAAATAGTTCCATGTGTAGGTATCTAAGCCAATTCCCCAACGGTAGGATGCAACAGGCAGAGAAGGTCTCAGCATCTCTAGGTGCAGAAGACAACAACTTTGCAAGACAACATCCTGAGGTTTTGCCTTATGTTACAGGACTGTTCCAGGCAAAATGCTCTTCATTACAGCCCAGAGTAGAAATTAAGTACTTTCTTCAAAACACAGCTACTAGCTTGCAAATGTTCCCACACAAGCCAAGTCCTAAGGTGAGTAACAGTACATTAAAACCGAATATACTAATAGGTGAGTTAGTACAGTGGGCTAGAGCACATATAAAAGCTTTTGAATTTGAGTGTGTTTGCAAATTACTGTTGCTGTCTTTATTTCCACCATTCCAACCCAGTTATCCTTCAAGTCCATCTCTTGTCAGAGGAGTAACATGATTGTACATTGAACTTGATAAGCTGGACAGATTGCCTCCAAAATACTTCTTACTCCACAAATCTGGTTTTATTGCCCTGATGACTAGTGAACTATATCAATCTCTCAGCTGTGATAAGGACTTACAAACATTCTGAATGGGACTTGTGTTCCTTAAGTTATAGCTTGTTTGAGGCACAACACAAGCTTTTTTTAAATTTTTAAAAGATTTTTTTCTTATTTAAAAAAAAAGAAAAACAAAAACCAAACCCACATTAATCATTTGCAGGAAGAACAATTTATAATCTTGTGACTAATGACAGGAAAAGAAGGACCTAGTACACTTAGTTCTCATCTGACTCTCTTAAAGTTATACTAAGAACTCATATTTATTTTTTCACTGATTAGAACAGCAATTCCTCTGCCTGTTTTTGCTACATCACAGAAAAAAAATGATCATGATCTGTTTCCTTATAGAGCACTCACAGTTTCAAAATATTATGATAATTCCATTGCAATGGCCACAGGTTATCAGCAGAATTAAACTGAAATATGTTTCTTTTCCACAAGTGATTATGAAGAACAATGGTTTGAAGTAACTGAATTTCTAGAAACCTGGAGTGGGAAGTGATTTCATAAATCGGCATCTAAGGTCTTAGGATCTTCACCCAAGCAACAGGGACAATTAACTTTTATAGCAGCATCAGGAATGCAAACAATTGATCCCTAATCTGTCAAAGGGTATGAACCACATCATTAGATATTACAGAAAGGTATCAACAATTAAAGCTGTTGCTGATCAATTTTTCAAATATGACCAGTTACAGAAAACAGCACTTTGAGTTACACATTCCACAATAACCACTGAGAGACCCAACTTCCAGGTAAGCACATACACAAACTGATGGTGATTTTCTTAAAAATTCATTAATATGAATATTATTTAGATTAATTTCTAAAAAATGACTATTTTTAAATAGAGGTGAAACTCAGTCCACAACAGATGGGAAAAAAGGACAGTATTACACTAATGTTTAAGACTGGCCTTTGCAAAGCTGATCTTTGTTTTCTACCACCAGTTTAAAAGTGCAAATGCAAACTACAGCAGCTCATATCATTCATCTAACTGACACATTTGATTGTGTGCACAATCTGCTAATTCGGAGAATAACAAAAGCTTTGGAAGCATTAAACAATATTTAGAATAAGAAATACAATTAAGCACATTTAACATATAGAGAATAGGAAAAAAGTGCTGCTAAAGAACAATTCTTTTCTTTCCAGAAAGTCTTTTCCCCAGAATTAAATCAAAGGAAATAGCAGTTCTCTGAGCTGCTTTCTCACTACCAAAATATACCTGTATCAGATGTCGTTTTATTTTATATTTTCTTTTACACTGCTGTAGCATTCAGTTACACTAAGAAATCACATTATTTTCACACTTACCAGGTATTTTGAATCCTCAGGCTGTGGCAGACTCGTATGTTCTGCAGAAGATGCAAGCAGAAGAGAATCAGGAGGAGGGCAATACTCTGGTTTAAGAATATTGCTTCCAGCATCTTGGTCTTGGGATTTTACAGGTAATGCCAAACTAGGAGAAGATGTTGACTGAACCCCTTCTTTTTCCTCTTCCTCCTCTTCCTCACCTCTGCTTCTGAATGCACCAGTGGAGAGAGGGTGTGCAGAGTCTGGTTGTGAAAATGAACTGCTAGTGAACAAAGTCTGAGTTTTTTTAGTTTTTTCTACTTCTCCATTGTATTTCTGGGCATCATCCATCTAGGACAAAAATGACAGTTTGGTAAATAAGCGCTTAAAAAAAAATCCCTAATCATTCAGCAATCTAAATGTTTAACAAAAAAAACCTTTTTCATGCAAATTCTGGTTACCATGCCCCTTACTAACTTTAAAGAAGAGCCACATATTTTTTTTCTCTTGAGGCACTCGCAGAATCAGTAATTCAGACTTCTTAAGATAAACTTGTTAAAATTACTTGCTTAGAATGATTTGCATTCTCACCATTTTTTAAATTGGGAAAAATAGAGATTTAGGAGAAAACTGACATAGTAATTGGCAGGGGTGGGGTGAATCAATTTCTGTTTCAGTGCTTTACTGAGCAGACAAATTTAGGCTAGCATAAAATTTCAATTTCAAGAAGGTGAGCAGAGTAGAGGAAATTTATACCATCTGAAAAAAAAGTGTCTTTAACACTTAATCATTTTAACTTGGCTTCAGTTACATCTGATGAAAGCAGTTTTTTTGATAAGGAACACTAAGGAGACTTCCTACAAAAAATAGGATTATTTTACCAAATCAATTTATTGGTCTTATTTCTAGGAGTGCCTTTAAGTAGAGAAATACAAGCAAACATCAAAAGCCATAACCAAATTGCCTGCTTTATTAACAAAGGCTTCAATCAGCAGACTTCCTTTTAAAAAACAATTAATGTAAAAACCCTACAGCTCCCCCAGCTATCCAAGACCCCAACATTTACAAACACAGTGAATAAAGCAGAATTTTACCGTGAACGACCGTGGAAGTGATGAGATTCCTCTTGAGTGGACACCAAAAGGTCTTGGTGTAACCACAGATGTTAACCTAGAGGTATCAGTTTTCTGGTAACTTCTCGGGAGAGAAGCTGAAACCTGAGCTGACCCAGTTTGAGCATTCTTCGAGTAGCGGGTAGACAAAAGAGCCGAGCTCTGCTCCTCTGCCAGACTCTTTGGTAGAGCAGGAGCTTCATGAGCAGCCAAACTCCCTGGCAGGTTCTCCTTCTGCAGCTGTGTGCTATATGAACTTTTGCTGTCCTGACTGTTGTAGGAGGTATCTTCCTCCAAAAGGGAATCTTTTGCTGCTGACTGCGTGGAAGGTGCTTTTTCTTCACGAAACACATCGTCATTCAGGGAATATGTCCATCTGCTTTCATGTTTTTGCCGACTGTAGGAGTCTTGATCTCTGTCCTCCCTATGGGGACAGAGTGTATTAAAATACCAGATAAAGTCACCGGACAAACAGGCAGGCCTTAAGTCTTTCGACTGCTGAATGTTCAAGGCAGAGCATAAACCGAGAAACACATGTCCAGTAAATGAGAATGAATGGTATCATTGAAAATACAGTCAAATACTAATATATTTTAAATCTACCTTCTTTCCTTTCCTCTCCATTTCAATGCTTCCCTGACATTCAGGCACGCTACTGTCACGTTATCAGGTTGCCACCATGCCAGAAATCTCTTTGCCAAGAAAATGATATAACTTGTTCAAAATAGAAATCCAGGTTTTATTGAGGAAAGAATAGGAAGAAAGTAGTCCCACAAAACTGCCTGAACCATACAGCTCTACTGTTGTCTTTGCTTTATGAAAATGCTATACTGTACTTCAGATAATGAAGTAAAATTCTGTCTCGAAGTTCAGATTATTTTTCATTCCTTTGTCATAAAGAAACATTCACCAGAGATAATCCTTATCACATCATTTTTAAGATTCTGATGGTACTGGACATTCAATACAAACGGCATTTGTATTTTTATGCAAAAGAATAATTTTTGCCCTCAGAAATAAGTACAAATCTACAGAAATTCAAAACCTTATTATTAAGACTTATTTAATTTTCTTATGCATACATGCCATGTGCATATTCCCTTCAACTCAGTCATAAAAGACTGTCACCAGTAGAAATGGTACTGTGCTACTCCATCTACACTCTTTACTCTTTAGAGATGATCTTGTTCTGTAAATATCCAGAGGAACAACTGGCAATAGAGAGGAAATCAAGTTAAAGTTCACAGCTCTGTAATATACATTAAAATTCTGGCTGTTATTTATCCATGGTGGCTAAAAAAAATAGTAAATACAGTGGTAGACGCAGAGAAATAGTTAAGCCAATCCAAGAATAAAGGAGGCAATTATCTATTCTTTTAATCTCTCTAAAGTAGATGCAAATACTGACTTCTCAATATATTTATTTACAGGTAGAGTAAAACATCATTTACAGAGCAAAACTGTCCAACATTCTGTGAAAACAAAGCATCAGCAAACCATATTCTACCCTTCAATTGCTGAGATTTCTCAACTACAATTTGCAACTAAAACCGTTGAGATCTCTGCAGAATCAATTGCAACTTGCGAGCAGAAACTGCTTAAGAATTCAAGGGAATAAAAATGCTCAGATTTAAGTTCTTCACAATAATGCTCCCATCGGGGTGATTACCTCTCTTCCTGCATTTCTTTCAGTGACTTGGTTCTCCTCCCAGACACCTCAGAGGCTCTCCTTTCTATTTCTTCTCGCTCTTCCTTCTTCTTCTGCAGTTCAGAAGTGAAGCTCTTTCTGCGATTCTTCCATTTTGCTAGATCCTATAAGAAAAACATGAATGTATGCAACCAGATTTTCTCAAGACTTCATAAATCCACAGAGGCATTCCATCACACACTGCCTACTGCCCTGATACATTTGTATGTCTGTATGGCAACCACATTTTTATGCACCAGGTTGCTCAGAGCCTCATCCAACCCAGCCTTGAACATCTCCAGGGATGGGTCTTCCAATGTTTTAACCTCTACCTCTTCAACATTTTCAATTTTGTTCTAAAATACTTAACATAATGACACAGTTGCAAACTAATGCAAACACCCTGTGTATTTCTTTGTTGGAAGCTTTGAGGTTTAGGATATTTTTTTTTTTCCAAATAGCTACTATGTTAGACAGATACATTAGCTTGAAAATAAATGTGCCTTGAATTCTAAATTGAAAACATGTACTTCTACATTTTCTTCAGTTCTCTAAAACCACATGAACTGGCAATATTCTTCATTAAATACCACAGCAAGTTGAGAGAAGTACTGAATATTAGAACTGGTATGGCTGAGATGCATTAAACAAACATATGAACTTCTTGCTTGGTGCTCTGTTCTTAATTTCAGCTTCTTCTTGTCAAGCAGAGATTTTAATAAAAAAGGAAGAGGTCTTCAGATACCCTTATGATGTTGTGCAAAGCTGCCACCTCAGTTTACAGGCTGAATTTAAGATAGAATTATTAGGAGATAGGAGCCTCAGGGATTTGCACACAGAAATAATGTTTCCCTCCCTTCTCCCAAAGGGTCAAATACTCAGATATTCCAATTGTTTCATAAAAAAAGTATTCACAAATTTCAGATAACACATGAAATTGTGCCCTAATATTTCTTTATGTCCACAGAAATCAAACCCAGAGGCTTTATAACAATGCATACAAGTCTTATCTGAAACACTACTCAGATACTTAAGATGATATTTAGAATAATTTCAGATTATATTGAACAAACATTCCCAAAACAAATACTAGTTGCATAAGATGGATCATTTTAGAAGACTGCCCCATAAATTGCTGCACATGTGCCCAAAACAGTTTGCTAGGGACACTGAAGGTAACCAGCACCCAGTCCTACAGCAGGGCAAGAGGAGTGAAAAGGAGTACGTACTTCTTGCCACTGTAGATCTTGTTCTTGTAACTGTTCTTTTATCTTTTGTAGCTCTTCATAACGGATTTTGCGATATGACTGCAGCTCCTCTGCACTGACATCATTCAAAGATTTACTTCTATAAAGAAAAAGAATACTCAGCTTTATCATATCTTAGCCATCGTTTATGCAAGTGAAACCTTTGAGAGAGATTTATATTAGTACAACTGAGCACTCAAGTGTTATTTCAAATAGAGCAGGTAACACGTAGGCAGCTGAATGAGCAAGGCTTGGATGTACTCTAGTACCAAGCATATTTGAGCAAATAGAACCAGGTTAAGGGAATAAGCAGCCCTCTAGCAGTTCCATGCTGATCATTCACATTGAGCTCCCAGTACTGTCTCCTGTTTCTGTTTAAAACTGTTACTTTCTTTATTGACTTTGCATCTTTCTTTGACCCAAAAGGCATGCCCCTCTCCTTGAGTCCAAATTCCCACCCACTCACTTCTCTTCAGTAACAGCCCCAGAATCATCCCATTCTTTCCTTTTTTAGACTCATCATAAAATCAAGTCTGCTATCAATGCACATTTCTAAAAAATAGAAGTTATTCACTGCTAAATTCTCAGATGATGTGTGTCACAGGCCCCACTGGCCTATGTTACTTCTACCCAAGCCTCCTGATGTTTTCGATCCAAGTAGCCACCTTCTCACTAATTTCTTCAACACGTCTATGAGTTTATCCTGTGAACTCCTACTCACTAGTTCCCTTTAAACCAAATTCCTCAAAGCTCACCCTTCATACTTTTTTCTTCTCCCTCCAACGCTATTTACCCTTTATTCTTCCACACTGCAGTGATAAACACACTAGCATTTTTAATTTAGGTATAGGAAAAGACTACTGCTCAGAGTTGACAAGCCTCTGAGACATTGAGCAAAATACAAGTGTTTCATCATAAGGTTCAATCCTGTAATACAAAAAGATATCTAGACTTACGGATTTTATTTTTTTTTCAAAAATACCTTTGTTTGCATTTATCCAAACAAAATCAGAATGACAGAGGATTGTAACCAAGTTCTAATAGGACTTGAAAATATGACATTTGTCTGGTACAACAGAAAATCAGGTTAATTCAGCACAGGGCTTTACTCTGTTACATACCAAGGGAGCTCTGAACTAACAAACTAGACACTCTCACTTCCTCCAGAAAGGCCCAGCTCACTTTTGTTGGTTACATAAGACTTTGGACTTCGGCCTCTAGGAGTAAAGGTTAGGGCATTAACTCATTATACCTGTTTGCTTGTCTGTTTCTGAATGGGAAGAATGCCAAAATTAACAAAAAAAAAATCACCTGGTCACTATTACAGAAACTTTTCTTGTACAATTCTTTTCCTCATTTTTTTATAATTAAATAAGATCACATGTAGAAATGCTTTTGGATAACTGAACTGTATGTAATTATCAAAATGTTCCAGCTGAATTCAGGTTGAGAGAGTTGGGGTTGTTCAGCCTAGAGAACAGAAGGCTCTGAGGAGACATTAGAGCAGCTTCTAGTACTTAAAAGGGACTATAGGAAATAAGAGCAGGGGCTCTTTATCAGGTAGTGTAGGGATAGGATGAGAGGTAATGGATTTAAACTGAAAGGGGGGAGATTTTTTAGACCAGATATTAGGAAGAAATTTTTTACTGTGAGAGTAGTGAGGCACTGGAACATGTTTACCAGAGAAGTCATGGATGCCCCATCCCTGAAGGTGTTTTAAGGCCAGACTGGATGCAGCTTTGAACAACTTGATCCAGTGGGAGGTGTTCCTAGTCATGGCAAGGGGGTTGGAACTAGATGATCTTTATGGTACCTTCTAACCCAAACCATTCTATGATTCCATGACTTTTCATTTTCTTGACTTTCTATGCCTGCCTGCAACAAAATAGGAAAATCTAGACCAAAATACAATATATCCTGAATACAGGTATTCTCAGATATTCATACCAAGGAACAGGAGGTTAGTTTCAGTTCTAGTCTTAATTTCAAAAATCTAAAAAGTGACTTCAGCCTTCTAAGCCTCTTTCCCCTAATACGTAACATCTTCTGAAGCATTTCTTACTACTTCTGGAAGCATTTAGTCATTTACTACGTTTTGGTTGAGGGTAAAAACAAACAAACACACACTTAAAAAAAAAAAAATCACAACACCATGCATAGCCAAATATTTAACATGCCATTACACAGTAAGTGGCAAAATACTTCTCTTTGAGTCACAGTACATCATAAATGATGCCTAAGTCCACGTGGCACTAACCAATAAGTTTACCACTGAGAATTCAATAACCTGGAGTATAAAAAATAACCACAGAACATTCATCAATCCCATTCTAAAATACAATGTCATTAACTATTTTCAGATTCTAGCTGTACCGCTTTTGAAATAAAATATTTATTAATCTTCCTTTATGTTTCTTAATGTTCTAAAATGTAATTTAAATACAGAACACCAAATACTTCACTCCAGCAAGAATAAAATCCCAGAGCTGGCTTTCAAAATGAATGATAACTGTAACTCGGATACCCTAGATGCCAGAGAGAACTTTTGCCAGACACATAGCTTTTAGTCTTACATTCATTACACAAATTGCCCAAGCACAGAACAACAAAGCAGCATGCATAAGTTGCTTTCAGTATGAGTTCTTAGCTACTCTGCATGCACAAAAACTTAAACAAGAGGCAAAAATAGTATCATGGCCTTTCAAGCTTTTGTAAAACTTACCCTTGCTCATCAGAAAGCTTTTGAAAGAGTCTGAGAAATCAGAAACCAAAAAGAAAAGATTCAGTCTTGATATTCACAACAACATTAACACCACCACTACACCACCACTTTTCACTAAGCGAAGGGAAAACTGAAAGCTTGAGGACCAGCCAGCATAGAAAGGCACAACAGAGACCTGATACTAGTCAAAAAAAAAAAAAACACATCAGGACTTGCATGATGTGTAAATCAAGCAGAAAACTGACAGAACAAGGCTGCCAGCAAGTTTCCAATGCCTCAATTTCAGCAACACCACACGAATAGAGCCTTGTATTAATTCTACATCACTTACTTCAGTGCTGCTGAACAGCATGATACATAGAAGATACTCATTTCAAGAAATGAACATTAATGCCAACTTGAGTCCCATCAAGAAGTCTGGCTTATAGAGGCTCTTTTCTTGTTACTTCAATCATCTCTAATACTAAATGCAAATAATACTTGGAATGCATAAAAATAGAAGTTTAGCGCATTAAGTGGAGAACCCACATTAATCCAGTGTGATTCAAGAAGATTCTTATTATTCTTGAACATGAGTATTTTATTCTATTTGAATGAATTCTTAAAATGATAAATCTTTTCAAGCACTTCAGAAATATTCCTCAGCGAAGCTCACACTTTGTTAACAGCATTAAGCCTAAAAATTAAATGCAGCAACATCAAAATATCCACTGGAACATGGAAGTGTCTTAGTCAAAGTAATGATACACAGGTTGGAGAACTGCAATGCAATGCCGTATTTTCAGAGCTAAGGAAACATTTGAAACCTCATTCTCTCCTAGGAACTACAAAGTCCAAAAGAGAGAGAGGAAATAGTTAAAAACAGTATTCAGTCACGGAAAAAAATTTATTATACCAGGTGAAAGGATTAGATGAAAGCATTAATTAGGACTGTAGGAAAGCAGAGGGAAAATACTTGTAGGATAAAATAAGCCACAGTGGAATTTAATATTACTTAGATACACACCTTACATGCACTGTGACTGTGAGTGGGCAAAACACCACTAGTATTTTTTTCCACCTCATCTAATCATTTCAAAACTGTGGCAAGAGAGTTTAGAAGCTTTTTCAAACTTAAGTGCAAACAATATCAGAATGCCCATCACCAGAATTTGTCATTAAAGTATTCATGTGTATCAGAAATGTTTGCACCAACTAGGGACAGAGAGAAGATCAGAGGGCTGGAGCACCTCCCATATGAGGACAGGCTGAGAAAGGTGGGCTTGCTCAGCCTAGACAAGAGAAGGCTCCAGGAAAACTTTACAGCAGCCTTCCAGTGCTTAAAGGGGGGCCTACAGGAAAGCTGGGGAAGGACTCTATCACAGACTGCCGGAATGTTTTTAGGCTGAAAGAGGGAAACTTAAATTAAATATTAGGAAGAAATTTTTCCTGTGAGGTTGGTGAAGCACTCTCACAGATTGCCTAGAGAAGTTGCAGGTGCCCTGTCTCTGGAGATGTTCATGGTCAAGTTGGATGAGGCTATGAGCAACCTGATCCTTTGCAAGGTGTCCATGCCCATGGCAGGAGGGTTGGAACTGGATGATCTTTAAGGTCCCTTCCAACCCAAACCATTCTATGATTCTATTAATTCTATATTCCTAGCTTCCACAGCCTTCTGAATAATCAGTACTCCTGTTCAATTATGGGCAGAAACTTCTGTACATCTCTGAGCCTGAAGGAATGATAATACAGTTTCTCTAAAATAACAGTCTAAAACAGTCTAAAACTAGGAAACTGTTGAAAATATGGTATTGCAGTCATAAGCTTCTATTCAAAGCAAATAAAAGGTTTGTCCTGGATGCCACAAACAAATAGCAGACTGGCACTCTACAAATGGTTCAGCACAAGACGATGCTTTTCTGAATGAAAAAGGTTCAACTGCACTCAAGCACAATCCGTGCAGGACACAACCTGACCTCTCGACCATCTGCCGTTTCTTGTGTCTAACTTTGCTGGCCTCCCTGATTGCTTCCCACTTCTTCCAGTCTTCTTCACTGCATGGACCAGGGATGAAATTTACTGGCTGGACATTGCTTCCCACCTTCCAAGATTCAATCTTGCGGGTCAGCATATCATCCTTCTTATGGCGGGAAGATGGTGACAGCACTCTGCCGTTGCTCTTTCTTTCCTCCGGTGTTGTGTTTTTTTCAAGTAAACAAAGAAATTTGGATCGGATCTCCTCTGGAAGACTCCATGGATCAGGAAAGAGGGCTGGGTGATACGTGTCTGGAGCACCCGATAAAGGCACCTCTTTTTTCTGAGAGAGGATTTTACGGAAAATCATGTCATCCTTTTCCAAATCTGGAATCACCTGTTGGTCCTCTCGGGGTTGCAGAATTATCTCACCCTCTAAGGAAGGCTCCTGCTCAGAATTCTTTTTAAAATATCGAGGGTCTTGGAGTACAACTTGATTCACATGGAAAGCTCCAGTTTTCCGAATGAACAAGTCATCGTTTTCTAAATCTGGATACAAATATCCATTTTCTCCATCTCCTTGCTTGTATCCTGGTACAAAGGAAATATTCTTTCTACATTTTATGAGCCTAGGACCAGAAGTAGGATCAATTTTGGTCTTCGTTTCAGAAGACAAGTAGTCAGAGTATTTTTGCAGGGCCTGAAGTAACGAAAACTGACTGAAGCATATAAAACAAAAGGAAGGAAGTAAAAATATGATTAACTCACAAGAGACAAGCAGATCACAATGTATTGTGATATACATTTGGTTTAGACTTGCAATATCCCAAGCAGTACAACTACATCACTTGGCATTTACCACCACTAACTGCAGCACAGCACGCATCAACCAACTAAAAGGTATCACAGCATACTAACCTGCTCAGAAACAGCACACTTAACATGCTCGCACACAAAGCCAGTAACCCTAGGCACCATGTTATGTTTCTGCATTTACATGTTTCAGAAGACCAGCAACTTACAGCTACGTTTACAAAAACAAAATTCTAATAACCAAAAAAGTGCAACATCACAGGACACATTCTAATTTCATTTAGCTGTTGCATATCCAGCCATTTCTTTTTGATGAAGCAAGAGTACAGCTCATGCAGGAATATCAACCTGGGCTGATCAGAAGCCTCCAAGATTTTTCCTTCTGCTATTTGTGACAATGAGCTTCCCACATATTCAGCAGTTGGCTTATAACTCTGATCCCTTCTGCAACTGCTCCAGTCAAAACTTGGTCTTGGTTGATTAGCAACAATGGCAGAGCTTTGTTTGTAAGCAAATTCCTCCTCATCAGAATCCGATTTCTTTCTACTGTGCAGCAGTACAAAGAATGAGCAGAGGGAAAGAAGAAAAATAACAAAGTGTACTCATTGAGTAAATTGCACAGAGGCAATGGTGCAGCAATGTAATGAAAAGAAGATTTCAATTATTTTCTCAAAAAAAAGAAAAAGAAAGTGTATCCTGCAGCTACGCTGGCAATAAAATTGAAAATTAAAAATAAAGCCATACAACTACACTTTATTTATAGGTTTTGCACACAGGAGAGAAACAGGGGCATGCATGAAAACGCACCTGAACCCTTGAATCTCTTTATACCAGGGTTTGAAAGAGGATTTCCTGATTTTTTTCCATAGCAATTCTTCTTCTGGAGTCCAAAACTTAGGAAGAAATTTGTCAAAAGCAACTGTATTTGCTGCTGTAGAACTTAGCTTGCGAAAATACAGATCATCTTTTTCAATGTTTGGGATGCCTATTTCTTCTTCCTCGTCCTCATCAAAATACTCAGATATTTCTGAAGGAATGTTAACTGTTGGTTTGTTTTCCTCTTTTGTATCCAACTGCCTCTGCCTCCTCTGGTTACTGTTCAAAATACCCAATCAGTGAAGATATTTTAGGAGCAACTTAATACACAGAATGCAAAAAGACATGCTTTTTGGCTCAGGAGTTCAATCTTGTGAATGAAGCAAATTAGTTCTCAATTCCATCACTGCAGCACCAGAAATAAAATATATTTTATAAAAAAAGTTAAATGGTTATATCAGCATCCTATTTCCTCTGACAAAAAAAAAGAAAAAAAAGTTTGACAGAAAAGACATAACAAATTATCAGCTGTGTTAAAATGCCAATTAGAAGGCTAACTTTATAGAGTTATTTATGGGCTGCAATTTAGGTAACACAATAGTTACTGGATCTTGGATTAGTATTTCTGACCTCAGTGGTTCAAGCATTGCAGCTAGTGGGCCAGCTGGATAATTCTCTTTTGAGCAAGATTTAGGAGAGTCATTGTACAACATGAAATGATGTCCAGGTGCAGCAGAGCTTACAGGGCTCTTTTTGACTAGAAATCTACGGTTGGCTAAGTCATCCATAACCACGTCGGGCAGCCTTCTTTCATCTTCTGAATCAGAGCCACTGTCATACTCATAGATCATCTGGATGGAAGCTGGATTTGTGAGCTCACTCTCGGCTCTGCTACTTTGGCAGGAAGCTATGGGATTCCTTTCACGTCCACTAAGGTTGACCAAAACAGGAACAGAATGAAGACAGTGAAGTCACGAAGGCAATGATGAAACCCAAGAGCTGCCCACTAATCCCATCTGTATACACCAAGAAGCTGGACAACCAAAATTCATCACTATATTTTGGAAGGCTTTAATGAGAAACTAAAACCATCAGGTTTATCTCTGGTGAGCTTGCATTTAAGATCATACAAATCCCCTTTATCTGGAGTCTGACGAGCCTCAAAACATTACTCAAACACCAGAAAACTAGTTATGAGGAACAAAGTAAAAAAAAAAAAACAACAAAAAACCCACAAGCACACAAGCCCCCCAACTATTAAAACACAGAAAGTCAAATGCTTTATTTTGTACTGCAGCAATAGCAGATTTTTTTAACTAATAAAGAAAAAAATTATTTAGAAAGTCCTAAGTCGAAGTCCACCCTAATAAGACCATACACATACAGCACTACCTTGAAAATGTTCCATCTGACTCCGTGAAGACTGGACTTGCCCAGCTCCTTCTGTTGTCCTCATTCTTCTCTGTCCTCTTCTTTCTTAAGGGTGCTGGCACATAAGCCGTCTGCTTATTTTTACTGGGTAAGAAGCGATTGAAGTCAGTGGTAGGCTTTGGTTCAATGACAGAAATCCTACGGTAAGATCTCTCATCTTTATGGGAATCATGCATTTTGAAAGGCAGTTCCGAGTCAGTGTCACTGTTGCAACCTTAGAAGAAAGGGAAGAAAAGGGAAGGCAGGCATGAATATTATTCTCTAGACATAAGCTTCTAGTTAGAATTTGCACTAGAATCTTCTAGTCAATTTAATTCCTTATTCAGGATATTTCAGCTAGAAGTTTGCTGAGCTACTGACAAGACAGTAGGGAGCTATTTTTAGGAGTTTGTGGCAAAGCCACAGTAAAGTTCACTAAGCTGAGTTTGTTTTGTACAACCTTGCTACATTCGTTCCATTTTTTCACTATGTTTCCTGCAGGGAGCAGTGAAAGTGCTAACCTTAATATTGAAGACATAAATCAGCACAGAAGTTTACAATTAAAACATACTTGCCACTCAAATTTACTAACAATGACGAGTTACAAGCAAATGGTATTGCAACATGCTCATCTCACCAGATTAATGCCCAGTAGAAGCCTAGGGTACATTACATACGTAGCATGGCTACATGCTCCTTTGCTCAGATTAGCAATGCTCCACGAGGCTGTGGCCCAATATTATGATATTCACACAGAACAAAATCCAAAAACTCACTATTTTTATAATATCAGTGACACTACAAGTTTGTATTCAGCTATAAGTATCCAAAGTCACAAAACTTTCTTCATGTCACCTTTCCTTCCATGACAAACTATGAAACTATGACAAGTAACAATTACTATTCAGTTTTTATCTTAGGCAGGGAATATTCTACTGAATATTCAAAAATACAGTGAAGACATGAAGGTTTGACATATCTGCACAAGGATAAAGGAAAGACCTTTTTAACCACTGAATTTTAGGTAATCTCATCATGATTCTAGCAATTTTATTTCCTGAACTATGAGAAAATACCCACATTCTAATATGGCTGTGAGAGAAACAGTCCCAGCAACCTGTCCTAACACAATTCACGTGTGTACTGCTTTGTTTCTACCTGGTAAGGTCAATATTTGCTTAAGCAAAATGCAACTGCAGGAGTTGCAAAACCAGAGTTCCCTTTCCAGCTGATTTAAGTACTGGGCACTCTAAGTACTAGGTCCATATATTGTTTTTTCCCACACTCAGAAGACATATGTCAACAAAAGATTTAAGAGGGAAACATACCTTCACTGCCACCTTTCAAGGTTATATCGGATGAAAAGCTTGTGGAGGATCTTGAACCAAGAGAGTCCAAGCTATCAAAGGAATCGTCTCTTTTATGACTGGATGAAGATGAAAAGGGCTCTCCTCTATCAACGTACCAAATATCACCGTACCCACTATCCCTGCCACTTCTGTTCAGGTGGCTGGACTCTTCAAGTGCCTATGAGAGTAAGTTTTGAAAGGTCTTTTACAATAATTTAAGATATAAATGCTACTTGTGATTTTTCACTCAAAAATTTTTAAAATACATTTTCAGCGCATGAATGAATTTCAACAAAGATTACTGTAAACCCCTAAAAAAACCCATATGCAACAGCTTGGACAGGAGATTCAACACAAGGTCTTAACATTCTCTTATCTCAGCCAAAGGGAATCAAGACAGGGCTCTTCACTATATACCACGTGAATCAGAGCATGTGGATTAGGAATTTAGTGATTATATGGGTAGCAGAAGAACCAGCATAAGCTAAAAACCATTCATTTCCCATGGATTTGACAGCAAGCAGAAAAAAACCAAAATAAATTACTAAGTTCTCCAAACTAAGAATAAAATTAAACCCTCAAGAGATTCTTTAGACTCGATGCTGTAACATATACCAAACTTGAAAATTCAGGCTATTTGTTTATTATTCTTTTTGGATTCCTTACCTTAGTCAATGCTTGCCCTAATAACTTCTCAAAGGCTTTAAGATTGAGGTACGGCCCATTATAATGAGGGTTACTTTGAGCTTTTCTCCCAAGCCAGTATAACGTAATCAAAACCTAAAAATTAAACAAAAAATTTTACAAATTTAATTATTTACCTCTCATACTATGTACCAGTATAAAAGACTGACAGCATGCTGTTAGAGACGTCCTCCACAATGAATCACAAAAACTTGTTTACAGCATTAGCTACGACCTCCATCAAAACCAATTAAAGTGTGTTACAATGCATTTCATGTATCTCAAGTAAGTCGATGCAAGTACTATTCTCAATTATTACATTTATTTGGGAAAGGAAGTTGTATAGAAATCATCATAAGATGGCATTAGTTGGTATCAGAAAAATAAACAGCTGAAGAATAAGGTAAACATGATACTGCCATAAACAGAAGTGTGTTAAAACTATTTAATCAGAATTAGTCTGAAATTATTAGAGAAATCATTCAAGCAGATGTGCCTTACATTTTTCACTCTTCTGTTGGTCTCCTCCGGTCTGAAGGGAGAAAAAAACAAAACAAAAAAGTTTTAAAGTATCTGACTTTAACTGTGCTTGAAGCCTATTAAATCTTTAATAACAATTAAATTTAAGGGCCAGGATAAAATATGCAACTGTGACTGTTCCAGAAAAAATAAAAAGCATTTGGCTTTGAATTCATAGTCTTAACTCTTAAGAATTTCAATTGTTACACGTAAAGCAAGAAACTAGCTGATCTATTGCAGTATCCAGTTTGAGAGGTACTCAGAAAGGCCCCAGGCTTCTTTGCTTAGCTAAGGTTTTTGGTCAGCAAGAAAAAAAAAGTTGAAAATAAGCTACTAACTAGGAAATACAGTCCCTATTAGCTGGGAAGATATTCAGTTTCATATGAAAGCATATCCAATTGTTACTTTTTTCCTGATTATTACTTTTTTCCTGATTATACTACGTTTTCTAAAATATTTGTTCAGATAAAGAGAATGCTTTAACCTAGATAGAATTATTCAGACAGAAAAAAATGAGCAACAAACTGGGATGACTGGAGACAGAAGCTGTAGGACTAGAGGAAGGGTCTGGTTTGCTTTTATGTAAAATAACGTATTTCTCAAAACATGTTAAATAAATATGCAATCACTAACATCAGTAAACTTTATATAGACATACATACACACACACACACACATATATCGCAAACTTGTAGCATACCTCTGAATCATAGAATGGTTTGAGTTGGAAAAGACCTTAAAAGATCATCCCATTCCAGCCATGGGCAGGGACATCTCCCACTGGATCAGGTTGCTCAAAGCCTCATCCAGCCTGGCCTTGAAACATCTCCAGGGATGGGGCATCCATGACATCTCTGGGCAACTTCTGCCAGTGCCTCCCCACCCTCGTAGGAAAAAAAATTCTTCTAAATATCTATTCTAAATCTCCCCTCTTTCAGCCTAAAACCATTACCTCTTGTCCTACCACTGCAATGATGATAGGGCCTGGTCAGCATAGACGTCCCCCTTCACGGAAACACAGTATTTGATGCAATGTGACAACTGGCAGGTACACAGATCACTCCTCCTTCTCTTTCTACCTAGTTTGAAAGTGCTCACTCCCACTCATTTCATTTGTAACTGCCATGCCTGTCCCCTACATCATAAAGAAATCAGGTTGCCAAGATTACAAAGTCCTGTGCAATACACACCTGCAGCTTTCTTAATATCACATGCCAGAAATGCTTTGTAGCCAGTTCCTCACAGGTAAGGAAGAACTTCTCTCCTTTAATGTGAAATATATACACTTTTTTTTTTTTTTTTCAAACCCCTTCTGAAACATGTTGTTCCTTCTTCACTGGAGACTATATCCTATCCTTTTTTTCAGTATGTGGTTTTCTTTTCCAGTGTCCGTGCTGCAGGATGCACCATGGCTGTTACCTAATGTGCTGACTAGAGACAGGTTGGTGTCCCAAGCAGAGGACGGAAAATCTTTCTTGTAGTGGTGTGTATGAGCGTTATGCTTCTCACACCTTACAGAGAGCACTTGAAGGGTTTACATTTACTAGCTTCAATATCTACGAGGCTTTCATTAGGGCAGAACTTCTTCCGTTATTTGCAATTATATGAGCAAAGGTAATGAATGCCCTTGAAAAGCGTGCCTTAAAAGTCTGCTTCCAAACTTCAGCTGCCTAGCAAGCAGTAAAAATCTCCACTCTTACCTGAGCCTGGATTGCCAAACTTCAAGTAGAGCAAAGCTACCTGACTGAACGTGACTGTGTCCCCTTCTGCTTTCCATGAGTTCTCAGAGATCACTGATGTCAATCACTTGCAACAGCAGGAACATTCAGCTGTTTTTATATTTTAATGCATATTCTAGACTTGAATAACCATAAACACACTGGGCCTACACACTCCAGCTATAAACAACATAAAACTTAACATTCACACAAACTAACGAGCATTATTGAGACCCAAAATGCAGGCAGGGAAATATTTCATGCTCTCTTGAATGAGAAACTGTGCTCTATTTGCATGTTTGCTTGACTAACATTGGAAGCAAACAGACAGGTTTGTCTCCTCTTCGTGAGCAAAGTTTCTCCACTCGTATTGTTATTCTCTTCCTTTTTAACTACACCTATTGGTCTTTAAATCTTTTAAGCAATTTTTCATGATAGACAAAGTCTGAGTGGAAGAAAAAAGAAAATGAGAAAAACCCTTCTCACCTACAGCAATCAGCTCCTCATTTATATAGACATATATTTATTCTTTGGTAGCTCTTAAAGTAAGATGGGAAAGAAGCATTCTGGACGATTAGTGTAAAACAGAAGTCATATAATTTTTTGCCAAAAGATAATTCTGAAAAAAGAAACAATGCTTTTACATTACTGGAGGGCCTTAAAAGTCATCCATCACCTAAAAACTTCACAGTTGCTCCTTCTGAGGCATACACATTGAAGAAGATGCCATTTGAATCTACTTGTTATCATTCTCAGGGTGAAATAAGAACCTTTTAGATGTACAACCTGGTTGAGCTCATGATGCACATCTGAGCTTAGACACTGAAGCCGTTGCTAAGTTAACCTCCAATATACTGTATTTAAAAAGCTGGGCAAGTACCTACTAGACAGAAGGGTGATAGGAACCAAAGCACATTTACAATGAATGACTTTTTCCTCTTCGCATCAAATATGAAGATTCTATTTCAATAACATTAAATGAAAATACAAAATGTAATAATTACAGTAAATAGAAGCTATACTTCATGAAATGTCATCAAAACGTAAGTACTACGCAACTGTATGCAAAGAATTCAAGTGCAGTCTTGTATATAGCTCTGAACAACTACAGATCATTGCAGGGAACAAGACAGAGGCATCAACCTCAGGCAAAGAAAACTCTCTACTATGAAAGGAGGCACGGCCTTCTCTGCCAATCTGTTGCTACCCAACAGTGACCTCCTGCTCTCACCTGCACACCCTCTGCTCCTAAATCAGTTAGAAGATGGAGTGCAAGAACTTCAGCAATGTAGCCTTTAAACTTTTCAAACACTCTTGGGAAATTATAATCTTATTTTTAATTTGTCTGTAGCATCAAATTGAACACACAGCACTGCTTATGGAGACTTTTGTCCTATGAAAGCTATTTTAGGAACTGAATAAGTAGTATAAGTAAGTCAGCAAGTAATCTACTTGCTGAAGTATCTCTATAAATACAAATAAACACCAATCTTACATTGGATACCTGCAAATGTAGTCAACTTTTTGATGTTTTCATCCAAAATCATCATAGAGTCCAGCTGGTGTGGACTACATTCCTTATAAAAATGTATATACAGACACGTAATATATATTCTGTATACAATATATAAAATAAGTATTGTATAAACATACAATATATATAGACAATAAGTATATATATATAAATGTACATAAAAATACAATATATAAATTCTGCATAACTTAATTTCTGGCTTGAATAAATTAATGCCATTATGCTGAAAGTTATAAGCAGGCTGCTGCTTTGCTCAGGAGGGAAAATGCTCAGGGACATGGTTTAGTGGTTGATAGGAATGCTTGGACTTGATGATCCTGGAGGCCTTTTCCAACCTAGTGATTCTGTGATAAACCAAGGTTGCATCTTAAAAGCAATCTGCTGAAAGACATGAGTTCCCAGCCAAATGACGATGCAACATCAGTTTACTAGACCACTTCTTGTCATTTCAAACATTACTTTCTCTGTCTTCCAGAATTTTTTATCTCTCCTTTCTAAAAATGCAACTTCACCAAAGATGCCTGAACTAAGCAAAGAAAGCTGCTAAAGAAAGCAGTTAAGATCTCATAGAAAGAATTTTACTGACTACTCTATCTGCTCCTGTCAGCATCTCAGCATTTTAGTATTCATTCTGAAGTTTAAAAGAAAAGCAACACCACAGAATCATAGAATCATTAAGGTTGCAGAAGATCTCTACAATCCAAAATCATTGATCCTCTGCATTACCTAATCTAATCTCAGTGTCAAAGCCCAATTCAAAATTGTCAGAATTTAAGTAGTACAGTTTTTAATGCACAAAACATGAACTTTAATCGTTTACAGTGGTTTCAACGAAAGTTTATGTACAACTTCAAGATCAGCCAGCCTAGAAAATATCTATCAAATGCAGCATGAAAGTCTAAAGGGCACAAGATAACAATCTGTGGGAGTTATTGCAATAATAATGAAGAACAACTGCACCATTTCAAGTTGAACACTGATGCAAAAAGTAGTGAAATAATTCTATGTAAATCATCTAATCTACGTCAATCCTTTAGCAAACAGAAAAAAGACAAATGCGACAAAAATAGTTCTCACTTGTTAGTAGGTGACACACTTAGAGACCAAATACCTCTGTCACAGCTGAACACGATACAATATTCACAGACAACACTTACACCCAGCCAGCATGGACTGACGGATATTTCTCTAATGAGGACCACTCTAAAAGAATAAAGCAAAGTGACACGGCAGACCAGCAGGCTGAGTCACAGCTCAATGAATTTATTCTCAGCTCCACTGTTTGCTCAAGTTTAAATAGCAGAATTAGTCACCGAAGCCCTAGCCTGCCATTACAAAGGCTTTGGCAGCAGCTCTAGCTTAAGGATTTCCTGGTCTCCTCCTCCCTTCCAGCCGCTCCTGTTTACTGCCCCTATGGTTATGCCAACACAACTCTAAATTATGCTGCAGTTCCATGTTGCCCATCAAGACCAGAGGGTTGCACCCATTTCTGTGTTTGGGTTTCTCCTATTATACATTCTCAAAGTCCAAATTAACTTGCCATCAACTGCATTAGCACCACAGCACAGGCAATACTTTGCCACAGAGGAACGAGCAGGAATCTTGTTGGAGGAGGACTCTGCTCCTCACTCCAATACCAGAGTCCAAACATGACAAAAGCCCAGTCAGAGGTGCTTTTGCATCCCGTCCATCTACTAGAGCTTAACTTTGACAGGTGAAGAAAACTTGTTTTCTTTTCCGAAACCAGCATTGTTTCTTCCACATCCCAATCCATATTAAATTATAGAAACTATCAATTCATTGCATCAAATCTATTCTGACACTTCACTTAGTTATACCCCAGGGATAACATAACCATGGAGTCCAAAACAAAATCCAAGATGCCAAGAAGCCAGAGCAAAATTCTGGAAGATGATTTTACAGTATCCTGTTTGGAAAGTGTGGCTTTCTGAGGGCCTGTTTCTTGTGTAGAAACATATTTACAGTATAAATATCAATCTATGATTTAAAAAAAAAAAAAAAAAAAAGCTAGATTAGAGAATTCCGCCCCTTCCCCTAAATGAGTTCTCTGCCAAGAAGAGGCCACATGGTCATAGCCAAAGAGATAAGACAAATCTGAATCCATTTACGGGGAGAAAGAAGGGACAGAGACACTCCCACTGATAGAAAGGAATGTGCCAGCGACAAATGCACCCTGCCCAGTGCCAAACCCTTTCCTTGGTGACGAATACCCCAGAAACTCCAACAGCTGCCAAGGCTATCTGTTTTCCATTCCTTCCTCCGTACTACAGATCTCACAAACATAGGACTTGAATAGATTCCTGTTTAAAAAGAAGTATCGGTACTTTGAACTACCACCCACCAAGCCTGCAGTTTCACATCCCAGATGCTCTCTGAAGGACTTGGAAGAGCCACATCCTGGCCTGGGAGCTAGTCTGGATCAGCAGGCTGCAGAACAAGCCCATTCCCAAGGTCCTCACCAAGCTTCAGGCGCTCTAGCTTGATACAAACCAGTTTCACTTACACTTCTGAGAAGAACGTTGGAGAATCTGAAGGACTCGCCACCCCCAGTGAGGTATACTTTGTAGGAGACAAATGACGGCTGTATAACTGGCAACAGGCTTGTGCTAAATTTCAACCTCTTTGGCCACCTACTCAAATGCTATTAATACTGCCGTTATCGGATCTCACTGAATTCCCACGTGCTGCTGAGAATAGAAAGGGTCCAGTGGGAGATGGGGCTGCCGTACGGGTACAGAAACATGAGGGCATTCCTCCAGCACTCGGATTCTTAATGACCTGATATTAAACCCCAAGAGCCACAGTTCAATGCAGAGATTACTGGAAATAAAATGGTCAGATTGTGGCTGCAGCATTTAAAAACAGCTTTCGGAAATGCACCTTTTCATTTGACCAAAAAAAAAACCACTTCTTATTTTCCATAGCAACACAACCACTGGACCCAATGCCATTTACATTGTAACAGTACGATTCCGAGTCAGGTATAAAACAATGCAGAAAGCATTTCTCCATGCCCCTGCAAAACCACTCACTGGCAGTAAGGAGCTCTGTGGGACCTGATGACCCAGCAGTCTGTCTCCACCCTGTGCCCTCACCTATTAATGAAGGGACTGAGAGGTGGAGAAGAGATGTCCAAGAGGGGAAATGTCGAGAGGGAATGCAGCCAGCCAACACCCTCTGTAGGAACGCATCCCCATTCATTACATCAGAGCCTGTCCTTTCATACTGCTTCTTGAGTGTAGCACTTCCTCGCTGATCTCACGCATTATGCTTCCATGCTATTCTTAAATCCTTTATCAAAACAAAACCAGGCACTTCTAGATATCCAGTTCTGTGGATCAGCCCTAGCAAGTCACCAGAAACTTACATTACCCATTTCCTCACGCTTTTTTCCGACCCCTCCCTGGGTGGTCCATCTCTGCCAGTCTCTTTGTATCTCAGACTAATCTACAGGTTCTCCCAAAGAGAAAACTAATATTCAAGATAGCGTAGGGCAGAAGGCATACCCGTCAAATAAAAAGTAAAGCTGAACCCCAAAACAAACCAAAAACTCTCCCCAGAACAAGCCTGTGTGAAGGAGCCTAGCTGATAACCTAAGCACTCCTTGGCACTCGGGGTGGGCAGGGGAGAGGGATGAAGTGTCACTGCATCAACAACATGCACAGAAAGAAGAGGCTGACAGGATACTCCAGCTTCCTGCCCAAATTTTAAGCTATAGTAGAGAAAACTATAATAATTTGTTACTTGTCCCTTTTTGTGCCTTTTTCTTACTCCATTCCTAAAATCCCATAAAAGTCAGCAGCTTCAATAATTAAGGTAAGTAAGTAAACTGTGTATTTCTTCTACAGTTTTGTTTGTTTGTTTTTCCCAGGGCAAACCTAGAATTTTTCCCCAGTCTTTATTTGTTAATTTAAATTCCAGGTCCAAAAAAAAAAAAATAGTGGCTATTTTATTTCTGAAAGCTACCTGTCACGTGCCACAGCCTTTTGCCAATAAGCATGAGAACATCATCCATTGACTTTTATGAGAAATGATGGACTTCCTGCACAAAGAATTAGACATTGGAGCTGACTCTAAGCTCACACAGAGTGTTAGGAGTTCTCAAAGGAAATCAAACAGCTCATTCACTTTCAAGAGGACGTTTGAATTTCAGAGGTAAAATTAATTGCTTTTCAAGAAATAAACCCCATACACTTAAAACATAGCAATTTAGATAGACAGCTATTATATCACTATTCACACACCCTACAGATTTTTATAACTCCCAAACCACTGGCATAAGGAACTCGGAGCATATTACCATGCTGGAATGCTCCAGTTCTCCTTTTACCTCCCAGTTTCTCTCCTTTTTCCTTTTTTTTTTTAACCTGTACATAATTCATTTGACTATGGAACTCGAGTTATAGTAAATGTTGCCATTTCTACCCCTTTTCTTCCATTTACCTTCTATAAATGCTAATATTTTACACTCTCCCCTCCAAAAAAAAAATAAAAAAAAAAATCAACAGACTTGAACTCATCCTGTTGATCATCAGGACAATCATCTACCTTAACTTCTCTTGCATTCAGTTTCAAAGACCCTTTTCACTCCACTCCCCCCTGCTCCAAACTAGACCACATTGCACAAATTTCGTAGACTAATTTGAATCAAAAATCCATATATAGAACACAGGCTTGTACTAGCATTGTTTCTAAAAGGAATAGCTGGTGTATCTGGGGAGTCACATTGAAAAAACAAACATCAAAATAGGCAATTAAGTGTGATCTTGTAAGGTTTTTTCGAAATATATACAAAACACGTGGAGATGTAGCTGTTAACCAGCAGAGAAACAGTACAAGATCATTAGACAAAAAAATTCTTCTGTATAAAGTATATTATTTGCTTTAGCTAAACTGCTGCAACCATGGCAACTCACAGTTAGCCTTTTTTCCAAGACAATACCAAAATCCACTTTCTCTATTGCCTGATGCATCTTTGCTATTTTAAAATTAAATATTTCCAAAACTGTTGTCCTTTTTACTCCCATTCTTACATCTAACCAAAGTATTTCAACATCCCCTCTTCCCACACACAGATACAAGAGGTAATTTTGTAGAATAGCCCTCAATACTGACTCATTTATTCCCTCTGAAGCATCGCTCAGACACCTCTCCACCAGCTCTGGGTATGGATAAACAAGTTACTGCAGGGTAAGCTAAGGTGAAAAAATTTCCATGTACCAGCTACTCCATAGCAACTGCCTATATGCACTCCTGCCCTGGACTCCCAGGATTAATACAATCATTCATGTTGGGTAGAGCATTTGGAATTGGTCCCTTGGGAAGAGCTAGGATTTGGCAGGTTATACAACTTTGCTCAGAGAGACAGAGATTTTTACAGCCTCTATAATCAGAGAGGAGGAGGGAATAAAAAACCCAAACCCACAACTTGCCCTCCTGCATTTAATCTCCTTCCTTACACCACACCCAGAGAAAGATTTGGTAAATCTAACCTTTTGTTATTTTTGTGCCAATCAAACAGGTGGTGATGTAGAAGTGCCTTGTGTATAAGCAACACAGTTTAGCACAGCTTACACCACTCAATAGTGACTTTTGAAGGCTGATTTAATTTCGCATGGTGTACAGAAAAAGATTAAAAAATATAACTTGTGTATACTGTATAGTTTGCACTGGATATTTGGCAAGAAATATATCCATTGATAAAAAGGATGGCTGACAGTACCTTATACCTGGTATTGCGACATTCACACCTGAGCTAACATCGAGTTTCACAGTCCAAATAGATACTTGTGTGGATGCTGTTCTAACGCATGCATAGAAAACAAGTCAGCACAGAGGTGACTCACTAAGAGTCAACAGCCGAAACTACAGATGCCCTATCCACGGCTGGTGAGTGGGATAAAATCCAGGCTTCAGTCCAATTCAGTCACCATCTCTGCAGGGGAGACAAGACCCATAATGGTAGGTATAAGCACAAGGATGGATACACCATCTTAAGGGGAGATGCGCCCCCTGCATTTTGGGATACATGGGATGTCCAACACTTTGGAGTCATTTACACAGATTTCTATCAGATCTTTTTTTTTTTTTCTCCCCCTAGAGCATGGATCTGTTAGAGTGAGTCAAGAGGACGACCACCAAGATGATCGTAGGGCTAAAGCACCTACCCTATAAGGATGTGCTGAGAGAGATGGGCTTGTTTAGCCTGGAGAAGAGAAGAATCCAGGGACACCATCAGTACTTAAAAGGGGCCTACAGGAAAGATGGGAAGGGAGTATGTAACAGGGAATGCAGGGATAGGATGAGGGGGAACATTTTTAAGCTGAAAGAGGGGAGATTTAAATGAGATATTAGGAATAATTTCTTTCCTGGGAGAGTGGTGAGGCACTGGAACAGATTACCCAGAGAAGTTATGGCTGCCCCATCCCTGGAGGTGTTCAAGGCCAGGTTGGATGAGGCTTTGAGCAACCTGACCCAGTGGGAGGTGTCTGGAGGGGTTGGAACTGGGTAATCTTTGAGGTCCCTTCCAACACAAACCATTCTATAAATTCCAGTTTAGTACTAACCAAACTATTGCAGAGAGTATTGAGGCAGTGTCTACCCTAGCCCCTCTTTTTAATTTCAGCTTTGTCATATTATTAAATAACGCATCCTTGAGCAGTTTAAAGGGGGATAACCAAATGCAAAGCTTTTGAGTTTCATACAATTAGGATTTTGGAAAGAATTTAAATATATTTATAGAGATGGACAGAACAAAGATGACAAAATGGAGGGAGAAGCAGTTTATTCCACCATAAAGATTCTAGAAACAAGTTAAAGCAATGCTGGAATTTGTCCTTAAGTAGAAATAAATCACCACTGCATGACTGCATCATTTAGTTTAGTCTCTACATTAGAATAAAAACTTTAAAAGACTACTGGGTTTTCACAGTAATATTTTGCCAAATTATTTCACTAGCAAGTAAGAAGCACAGAAGAAATTATAATGCTTCCTTTTTGAAATTTTGCCATATTTTCTCTGTTTCTTTGGGTTACCCTAGCAACACAGAGAACAACATCATTCATGACACAAAGCACAGAAGTATGAAGCACAAAATGAACCTCAATTCTCTCTATTGAAATCAGTTCTCTATTAACATAGGTGAATGCATGCGTGCCCAGAAGAAGTGAGGCACACAGATACAACTGATCTTTATTATTTCTAGTGTTTTATTGATCTGCCTTCATTTGCAGAAACATATTTAAAGCCAGGAAAGAGGAGAGTCAAAACTTTATCTGTTCATCCTTACCAGAAAAGAATGCTAAAAGAGGGTATATTCTGTTGAATCAGATCTCCAAGAAGACAAGGTGTGAAACAGCAACACAATTTAAAACAAAAGCAATACACAAAAATCAATTAAAATTCAGAAAGTGTACTACTCTTAGCAAAAAAAATATGCACTTTTGCTTTTGGGGAACAGGCAAGGTCTCAAATGAGCAGATATTCTGCACATTTGCGATAATTCTCACCTCCCATCCTCAGCTCTCACAACATCCACATGCAGGGGAGCTTAAAGATGCAATCGCTCTTATTCAGGTTCCTTATGGCTTCAGATTTATTTCTGTAACATCTGAAATTGCTATAGTCAATTTGTTGTTATTAATACTACTGGGTAAATATTAGCTTTTTTATTAGCTATTTCTGGGAGGGAAAGAATTTGTCCACCCCAGTCTGCTTAGAGCAGAAAGGTCAGAGGGTATTTTTAAACATTTGTTCAAAACATTAAACTTTTGGGGCTACATTTTCTGGCCAAGCTTTTTAATATTGGAAAAGTGAATGCTTCTTTACTGCAAAGTGAGAAAATGGGTCCAAGTCCAAATACTTGCTTTGCCAGAATGTTAGAAAGTCTGTATGGGAGGCAAAAAAACAGTGAGGGTAAGAGAAAAAGAAGAAAAAATTAAGCTGACCATATACCTCAAACTGAAGAATTTGCATCAATTTTTAGCATTTTGACCTACTGAATCCAAATGTGGTATCAGTCACTTGAGAGTTTCTGTTGTAAAGTTGGAGGAGTCTAAGAATAAAAACTTGAACAAAATTAATGATATGGGAAAAGAATCAAAGCCAGGGAACTATAGATGATCTCACACCTCCCTCTTTCACTTGTACTCATGAAATATGTAATTTGCACCATGAAACCAACGACTGAGGGGAAAAAGAAACTTAATACATCAATTAAGACACCACCGAAATGCTCCAACAAGCTATTACAGCTAAGTCCGGTGGTAAGGAGGGAGTGGAACAAAACGATCTGATTCTGCTCCAAGTAAGGCCATGGTAATACTCCCAAGGTCTTTAATAAGCGTATGACTAAATGCTAAATTAAGAATATTCCTTCTTACGAGAAAAAAGATACTATATGCACCAACTCTTTGAAACTACAGTTAGCCATATGCAGAATTTCACCAACAGTCTAGCCAGATTAAGCACTGGAGAAGTAGGCTGCTTAAAACACACACGATGGTTGTAAGCTATCCCTCCCAGAAGTCAATAAAACCAGAGAGATAGGATAACCCAAAAGTAACTCCTGGGCTCTGGAAGAGGCTATTCTACAAATCCCTTTCCCAACAAGACGGATTTTATGATTCTGTGATAAAGATTGGGCAGTCTTTTTCACCCAGATAAGCTAACAGAAGCCTCCAGATTCTCATCTAGGAATCCATAGATTCTAAAGATTAAGATTCTAGGAAAAAAATGAGTTCCAATCATTCCAATCACTGCAAAGATTAAATAAAAGTAATGGTTAAACAGCAAACCATGTCAATGGCAAGTTTGCTACAAGGCTCAGCTTTATAAAGGACAGTATACATATGGCATTAGCAACTACTAAATCCAGACCTGATACCTTGGATGTATGTATGGAAGTATCCCTTTTGATCTCAAGTTTTATGGCCCTACTAGATTCAGAAATCCCAATATCAACAAGTGCTATCACTATATTCACTATTTCACAATTCAAGGAAAATCCAAGTCCTTATCATTCCCCAATTAAGACAGGATGAGAAATGCATAGATAGCTTGATAAAGCTAATCAGATGTTTCTCCACTTAATCCTAGAGTTGTTAGACTACATGAACCAAACTGAAATAAGAGAAGAACCACATGGGAAGCCATCTCAGAAGTCCCGTCACCACAGCGCATATTGCAACAGTGAGATCGAGAATAACTTCCAAGGTCTCCCTCCTCCTTCTCACCTCCAGGCTGACAGTGCAACAAGAAGAAATTAACTCAGTGCAATGGAGGAATGACCAGTGGCATGCACCAGTGAGAGAAGGATTAATCAGTCTCGGATGATGATTTAGAAAAAGGTTGTCAAACTGCAGCAAGAGTCAGATGCTCCTTGACATGAAGACAACCATCAAAGTACAGGAGAAAAGAATGGGATGGAAATATCTTTATCCTTTGACCCACAGATAGCATTATCACCACGTTTGGGTGACAGATAGCAAACAGTTGACCACATTATCCACACGATACTGAACTTTTTTTCCACAACCTACTTTCACTTTCTTGCTGCATAGCATTAGATAGGTGGAAGAAAATACCTGGAGTGCTCTCTAAATTTCCTCTCTAAATTTCAGCGTGCATGTAGTTAGTGGCATAATAAACCTGCTAGAGTATAAATTTTTAAAAAAAATTAACATAAGTCCCCATCATAGGTGTTACTTGAGCAAGTGAAGGTACAGAGACACGCAAGTCTTCATTTATAGTAGAACAGTACAGTGTGCAAGTTTTCCAAGATAATCAAAAATAACTTATAATGCACTGTAAGTTACACAAGCCTCATCTTTAATAACATCAATCAGTATCATCAAAACCAGCTCATGATATAACAAACTGGCCATCTGTTTGATGCTAATTTCTTGGAAGACACTGATTCAGAACCACCAACAGCAGTCAGATATTTATTGCTCAGTCAAAGAGAAGGAAGATGAACGTGAAGTTCTCTGCCACACCACGTTTAAAGCTCTTCGCTTGGAAAACAGCACACTGAGTACATGTAGAAGTATGCCCCCCGCCCAAGTTTTTTCAGGCAGGAAAGAATCTCTGGAGGCTTTTGCTACAGAAAGAAATCCAGAACTGTTGCATGAACTCTGGACAGAATGTCAGGTATGTAATTATTTGAACTGTTATTAAAAGCAACATAGTTATTATTTTAGCCCCTCAAGAAAAAACCCTAACAGACACATGATACGTACAGAGGTGAATATATTTGGACTGGTTTGTATAATAAAGATACCAAGAAAAAACAGGCAATGCTTCAAAAATGAAAACCACCAGGAAAAGAAAAATAAATTTGAAGGAGAGAGGCATCACCTTTTTCAAAGTAAGAAAAAAAATACTGTCAAATGCACTCTCAAATCTCTTCTCTTTTTAAACAGTGACATTGAAATGTTCATGTTGGTGATAGCTGATAAAAGCATAGAAATTAGCAGATTGGATGTGAAGTAAACAGGCCTTTGAAAATACATAAATGCATATTAAAATTAATTCTGTGCTCATTTTCAATGTGTAAAATCCCAAACACACTCACTCTGAGTGTCACACCAACTCCCCTCAAAAATATGTTCTCTAACACGGCCATGATTCCTGAGCAACTTAGAAAAACAAAAACTTTTTTGAAATTATGCTTTCTTCAAAAAGGCTTTGACTTGTGCTAATTTTGGCTTGCACAGAGAATCCTGTGTTTCACAGGTACAACTAAGCCTTGCCAGAGTGCTTTTACAAGTAGGAGATCAGCCAAGGAGCACCACCAGTAGTAACAGAGCTTTAGACAAACTAAAAAGCAATTCCCTATGAAAAATTAAACATAGAATTATCCAATAAACATGATATTCTAGTATTTACTCTCTTAATTATTAATTTTATCATGAGTACAAAAAGCTTTTTATATGATTGATGGATGAAGATTAGAATGGACTGCAATTTGCTTTCTTTAATGAGCCAACTTCTTTTTCTACCCTCTTTTTTCTATAAGGCTTGTAAGTTGACCATGTACATCCAGTTTATTCTATGCTTTTGTCATTGTCCCTGTATCTTCCTCTGTTAAGCATCACTTCAAAGTAATCTTAAAAGCCACATGCTTTCAAATCCTGGCTATAAACTAATTTCTACTTCCATATCCTCCAACGCCAAGGAAAGCATAAGGTACTTTTTTCTAATAATTACAGAGTAATTACCTTTTGTTTGTAAGGATTGGGGCATTATACACTTTGATAAGCAAATGTGTGGAAACATCTACATATACCTTTTGGAACACCTTTTAAAGGTGGCGAAGGCAAAAAATCCCATTGCTTTGCAGTATTCTTCAATCATTCTCACTGCTCCCTATTTCAGCTTATAAAAAGACTAGTCTCTGCTGCAACTACAGATGCACAAATAATAGGAATATGTTCCATTAAACGTTGCATGCCAAAACCTACATGCAATTAAGCCTGACCAAACAGTAACTAAGACTTCAACGTATTTGCTTTCCTGAAAAAAATTCTGCAAACAAAAGCTCCTACTATAAGTAAGGTATGTGTGCCTTTGGTACATGTCCATCAAAAAGATTCCTTCTCTCTCTCCTCTGACTGATGAGGCAGTAATACACCATTTGCAGATGATGTAAAAGACACACATACACGTTCCAGGGCAACAGGAGACAAGAATAAATTTCCAGTGTTCATTGCTTCCCCATGTCCCCTGAACGAGAATTAAGCCACTACAGAACCTTTCAGATTAGACTCCACTTGGACCTAAAAAAATGCTCCACAAATGCAACCAATTCTGTCATACTAAATATTATACTTAAAAATGAGAAAAGGCATTTCAGTGATGGTGACATTAACTTACAATACTTCTTTAATACTAGTCATTAGCTGAGACCTATTTTTCCATCACAGACAATAAAAGAAATAGAATCATAGAATGGTTTGAGTTGGAAAGGACCTTAAAGGTCATCCAGTTCCAGTCTCCCTTCCATGGACAGGGACACCTTCCACTGCATCAGGTTGCTCAAAGCCTCATCCAACTTGGTCTTGAACACCTCCATGCATGGGACAGCCACAACTTCTCTGGGTGGCCTGTACCAGTGCCTCACTACCCCCACAGAAAAAATATTTCTTCCTAATACCTAATCTAAATTTTCAACCTTTCAGCTTAAAACCATTCCCCTGTGTACTATCCCCCCACTCCTCTCAGCCCCATAAAGAGCTTGATTCTTTCATATCAGCTCTGAATCCAATTTTGCTGCAATTTCTTTTGTACTAGCTACATTGTCCTCTGAAGTGCTGTAGAGGAACGTAGTAATTTTGGCAGAGCTCAGGTTAGATGGCTACACCAAGCAGCATGGTAGAGAAATACTAAAGCTCTCATGAAAAAGGGTAAAGAAGAAAGGTGTGATGGGATGCTACTCCAGAAGGACCTACAAGACATGATCCAGATGCACCATGGTGGGACACAGCTCCAGGTCAGTGCTTGCAGGATTAGCAGAAGAAATTGCTGTTCTCATGGCTGATATGTTTATCATTAAGGTCTACCTCTGATCAAATAAAATGAAGGGAACCTGTGCAACACCTGCATCAGCAGACTCCTTTCTTCTTCACAGACTATGCTACTTCAGAAGTATTCACTGCTTTTTTTTACTTACTTCTACTTCATGGAATCATCATAGAACCACAGAATGGTTTGGGTTGGAAAGGACCTTCAAAGTCATCCAGTTCCAATCTCCCAGCCATGGGCAGGGACACCTTCCACTGCATCAGGTTGCTCAAAGCTTCATCCAATCTGGCCTTGAACACCTCCAGAATGAGGCATCCACAACTTCTCTGGGTAACCTGTTCCAGCATCTCACCACTCTTACAGTAAAAAAAATTCTTCAAAATATCTCATCTAAATCTACTTTGTGCTTATACTTAAGCTGTTTGATGGAAACAAGCCTTCATCTTTTATTCTCTTCATATGTTGTTACATTCAGTTATTATTTCTGTTTTTCAAGCCATTGGACTTTTTCACTGTAAAATTCATCCTTTGGGGAAGGACATACATTAAAGGCTAAAGCCAAAAAGAAATGCTAAGTGGATTTATTTCATATAATAAGTTCATTCTGAAAATTAAGGTTTCCTATCTCTTCTCAGCCCTCTTTCAGTTCAAACAGTTCAGCGAAGATTTTGCAACTGCTCAGATTAAGGTCCAGTTCTAGAATGGATTTTGAATCCTATTTGGATTTAGATTCTTCTTGGTTTCTGTGTTGCCCAGTTCTCTCCTCCTCCTTTGTCTTTTCCTTGCAGTGCCCCATGACATAAATACGCTTCCCAAGAAAATCAAGAAGCATCAGCCCTTCATTCTAGCTTTTCTCCTGACAAAACTCACACTATCCAATAAAGAAAAGAAGTTCATCAAGCAACTTTGGCAGACACCTAACACAACAAAAGCATGGAACATCTGCCTTAGTTTATCCTAAGCGTCTGAACCAGCACACTCTTCCAAAGCAGTGCTGGCAAACCAGGCAATGAGCTGACATGTCCTCCTGTGTTGGCATTCTGGTGGATAGCTGAAAGCAGCTACTGTGCACTCCTCACTCAATGTGGTACACAAGCAAGCAAGGATCAGACAAGGAGACTCATGCTGCTTGGTGCATCAGTTCCTGGATTCACAGATTTAAAATCCTATCCGATCAAGCTAGAATACTGAACAGAAAATATAAGTAATTTACAAATGCAGTCACATCATTTTAGTTATGATCATCCCCCCAGACTTACTACATCACTCCGACAACTGGAGATGTCTATATAGGTTATTTAATAACTAAACAAACTAGCTTGTTGAACACATTCATAAATAATGCAAACAGTATTCACAAAATCATGGAACCTTAGAGTCATTAAGGTTAGCAAATGTATCCAAGATCATCAAGTCCAACCGCATCAGGGAAGACTGAATTAGATGAATTAGATCACAGCTCAAAGAGGAAAATGCTTCAGAAAAATAAAGTGTTGTTTATAAAATGGAAAGTATCCTTTTGGAAGAGTTTTCCTCCCCCCTGCTTGAAGGAATAAAAACATTGCAACAAAATGGCAAATACTAGTAAATCACCAGTGCTAAGTGACTTCTGTATTGTTTCTCAACAGCAGTATTCAATGCAAGAGATGAGCTCAGATTTCAAAGAATAAAATGTCCTGCACAGCAAAAGCCAGCATTTTGCAGGGCGAGCATAGCAGAGGAGTATCATTACTAATGCATCTTACTCTGTGCTTGTTCAGTCTGGGTAGGTCTGCCTTCTGCATAAGCATCTGATGTGTGATTTTACAGTTATTTTATCCATGCCAAAACCAGTAACAAAACCTCCTACATTAACTGATCTTTTTAGAACAAAAGTAGGGCTTAAGTGATGATGTTGAATTTAGCATATGCAAATACACCTTCCAACTTATTTCAAGTGAATGTCAGCCATTCTTATTTATTATTCTCATGAAGCTTTTATTAAAATTCCAAATGGCTTGATGAAAAATCATCAAATGCTAAATTTCTAAGAATTCATAACATTTTTTCCCCCTTGATTGCATAAGTTGGTCATATACAGAATTTGTCAGATCCAGGTCTAGATTAAGAGATTTATATTCCTTCCCTATCATGATTTTACTCATCTCTCTGGATATCTCTGCATACAATACTTCACGCTTGCTATATCTTTGTGTTAGATCACTTGACTGCTCTAGCAAGTCAAATTAATTGCTTCCATAGAAATTGTTCCAATATTTTCCTTAGTCTTGTTTCTTGGAGGAGATTATCACAGTTCTACAGAAGTTAAAAGTCATTTCATGGGATGCAAGCTTTTCAAAACCACACACAGTAGAGTTCACACTGGTCCTGATCAAAACTATCTAAGGCCAGGATCCCATCCTTCCTTGCAGCTCCTAGTGGTTGCCTAAGGAAGAGTAAAAAAAGAGCAGGCAAGATGCTTCTCCCTCAGGGACTTCCCAAGCCAGATGTGGTTTCCCTGTATCAAGTAACTCTTAATAGATCTCCCTTCTGTGAACTTCTCTACTATCCCCCTGAAACTAAATCAACTTTTATGATCCACAGCATCTGTTGACAAAGAAGCTTCCCACTCCATCTGGTTCATTGATTATTTGTTTAACACGAGATGTGGCAACAAGTTGAACCACCTTGTCCATGCTATTTGCTCCTTTGGTTTTCTTGTCTGTTTTAACGTTGTTACTTTGTCCACCTCTCCTCTTCACCTATCTCTTTTTCAGACTAAAGACTCCTAGCATGTTTATAGCTAAACCTGCAGCAGAAGCTATTCCTACTTTTAATCAAAGAAATACCACGCGGACAAAGACATTCCTGTTCAATTTTGGTGGAATGTGGGGAGGCAAAGTGCAAGGGCAAGGTAAGGGAAAGCAATCTAAGCCCAAAGCTTTGGGCAGTATTAACACCACTGGCAAACACCAGTCCACCCACAAAATCACAGTGATGTGCCATTGTTTATCGTATTCCTAATACTTCTTAACAGTGCTTGGGGTTTAATTCTGGATGGGATACTGGAGAGAAGGTTGGGGTTGTTGATGGAGTTTTCTTTTTTTCTCAGATTGGCCCTGAACACTGAATAGAGACCTTCAAAAAACTCTTAACCTCATTGCCTCATGCCTGAGCAGTATCAGATGTCCTAGAACTCATAATTCTATACACAAAATCAGAATTGTTCTGATTTTCCTGTTGCCCTTGAAGTAATCAAATATTCTTTCTATTTCATATTTTAAAAGGACACAGTTTCTGAAGAAATAACTGCAAACTACTACTAAAAAATGTTTACCAGAGTAGTCAATACTAGTAAATTTTTGACAGATTAGGATTAGTTTGTGGAATTGTGCAGCGATCCCCTAACTGCACAGATCTGTGATGAAAATACATCACATCTTCAAGTCAAACCACATATAAATACACCATGCCTTCTGCTAACTTAAGCATTTTTTAACTAGTGCTTTACCAAATACACCACTCACCCCAGAAAATGATCACAGCCAAGAGCACCTTACAAACATCAGGTCACAGCGTTAAAACAAATTTGTTACTGCATCATAAATCTGACAAGCATATTTCAGTGCTTATTCACAGGGCACAAGTGGCTGTCTGTAATTTAATAGCCTTTGCAAAAGCAGAAGTATTTTGAACTTAGCCTCCCTTTCCCCGCCCCAGTTAAATATTTTATCACATAACACACTGGAATCCACGTCAGTTGATGCATATCTGTACGTACTGGGTTCAAAGGTGTGTACGTGTTTACATTTGCAGGACATTTTTTCTAGAAGGGAAAGGAAACAGGAAATATCATCCACATTAGTCAAACTTCTTACTGTAGTCCCAGCAATTGGTCAGAACAGCTTTCAATTTTTTTCTTTCTGCATTAGTTTTTGATACCAGGCTCCTTCCTTGAGCAGATAGGAGCACAGGGAGAGCGCAGTTGATACGCCGGAGGGCAGGGCTCCTGGGAGGACTGGCTCTGCAGGAACCTCATGACATTCAAGGACAACGTCTGAGTTCTGCCCTGGAATGGACCTAACTAACCCCTGGGGTTTCCACTGAGCTGAACGTGAGCCAGCAGCAGACCTTGGCAAAGTTGGCCAAGAACACCTAGCGTTGAATGAATTGGAGCACTGCCAGAAGACTGAGGGACCTAACCATCCCCATTTTTCTCAGCACTTGTTATGCCACATCTATAATGCTGACATCTCGAGTTTAGTGTCCCCCAGTGCAGGAAAGACACTGGCAAACCAGAGCGATTTGGGTAAGGGCTGGAGATCCTGAGCTTGATCATCCAGCTTGTTCAGCACGGAGAAGAGTTCAGCAGCTGGGTTTCCTTTAGTTGCTTTTGGGTTTTTCCTTTTGTTTCTTAAAGAAAAGAGATCACTATCATTTAAAAGAAGCATGAAAAGATAATTCATGCCCTTGTGTTGTTAAGCATAGCTGCTATCTAGAAGTCTTCATCCCAATTCCCTGCTATTCTTGTCTTCTAACCATGTTACTTCATTTAGTTGGTTTCAGTGATGATGACAACAACCCAGCAACCCTCTTAACATGCACTATATAAAAATATTTTAATTTGTTATTGCATTAGTAATTATGTTCTATAATACCTGCAGTAGAAAACCTGTTAAAGCCACTTGGAAGGATAGTATGAGTGCTCCAATTAAGCAGTAATAACAATTACAATTTAAATATCTGAAAGCACTGCAACAACAGTATTAATCACAGCTCAGGAATAAAAATTGCCAAAAGTGTGAGTTTTGTATGAAGTAGGATCCAGAACTGTCAATCCACTCTTCAGCTCTATTCACTCTGTACAGACTATGGTCAACCGAAACGCCTGTATCCACAGAAAACTTCAAGAAGTTAGCTTCCTCCAGTATTTAAACATCGGAGCTCTTCCCATCAAATTTTATGTCCACCAACTTCTAATCTCAGACACGAGTACTATTTTTAGTATGAAAAAATCACCACAAAAAATGCAGGTTCTCTCCTGACCTTCCTTGTAATTTACTGCTAGTCATCCCAATTCCTTTCCTCTCATTGCTGCACTGTTTTATAAACTGCATTTAATCCTGAAATATTAAGGGAATCGTGTGCATGCTTAAAATGGATACAGGTGCCTAAGGTTTAGAAGGATTCCCATGAGAATCCTAAAAGGTTAGAGACACCAGATAGCAAAAGAGCACTGGAAAACATTGTAAAGGCTTCTAGTAATAATGGCTCCATACCACCTCCAAAAGTTATTTCAGAGACACCATAAAAGGATAAAAAATAAGGACTTTGAAAAAACCAACACCTTTCAGCAGAAAGCTAATATAAACCCTTTCAGGAAATCATTCAGGCTTGTAACATAGCTATTTAAATTCCAGTACATGGCTATAGATGTGGGTCACTAAATGTACTAGAATTGCTCTTGATAAAATACTTCAATGTATTTTTCAAAGATTCATTCAGGCTCCTCCTGTACACTTGTACATACAGGTATACAACTCCAAAGTTTTTCATCCTGATAAAAGAATCATTTTCATAAAATAGGTAAATGGCAAATCAAACACTATCAAGAGTATCATGTCATAAAGGAAGGTAAATTATTCATTGTTAAATTACTCAACAAAAAAAGTGAACAATCTTAAAAATCTCTCTTAATAATCAGAAACTTTACAGATTAAATGGAAAGATATAAATACCACCACATCAAACACTTCATAGACGTTACACTGACGAGAAGGAGGGAAATTTCTCACAGGTGTGGTCCAAAGTCCAGAACATTTTATTGTCTACAATGGTTTTAAAACTTCAATAAGTTAATATCGTGAGTGTGAATATTTTACACTAAGCACAACTGCTTCACAGACTGATAAAATATACCTTATTTTCATTTTATTTCTTTCGCATAACCACTATCAGTGTTAAGAAACATTAAACACATGAACTGAATGATCATAAAATGACTTATCTTATAAACATAAGAAATTGACAATTTCATACAATCATAAAATAGTTTAGGTTAAAAAGGACCTTAAAGATCATGCAGTTCCAACTCCCTGCCATGCCCATGGACACCTTCCACTGGATCAGGTTGCTTAAAGCCACATCCAATCTGGCCTTGAACACCTCCAGGGATGGGGCACCCACAACTTCTCGGGGCACCCACAACTTCTCTGGGCAACCTGTTGCAGTGCCTCACCACCCCCACAGGAAAACATTTCTTCCTAAGTCTCACCCCTTTTTCCCCTCATCCTATAACAGGATTCCCTGATAAAGGAAGAAAAAGAAAAAAAGCCATTCCCCAGCTTTCCTGTAGGACCCCTTTAAGTACTGGAAGGCTATTATAAGGTCTCTTCAAAGCCTCCTCTTCTCTAGCCTGAACAGGTCAAACTTTGTCAGCCTGTCCTCATATGTCCTCAATGTCATAAACAGTTTGTATAGAATACAGCTATGCCTGAGAAGATTAGCTGGGATTAATATTAACCATTTCTATGGAAGCACCCACAGCAACAATCTCTTCCTCATTTACAAAGGCATATTTCTAGAGTCACTTTGAAAAGAGGGTGCTACACTTCTTCATTTCAAGGAAGGTATCACTAGGAAATTCAGTCATCACAATAAAATCCCATTATAACCACATGTGTAAGAAATGTTATTGCCCTGAATATAAGGAGGAGGAAAAAAAAAAAGCAGTATTCTTTATTCTAATTAAATTTTGGTTAAAGGATTTGCATTTCAGTTTCAAAGACCAAAGAAGCACCATCTTTTATTCCTTTCATCTCAATTTGAATTCAAAGATGATTTCTTAAACCTTTATGCCCAAGCCCTTGGGGTTATTGACTCTTCAGTCACACAGTTACAAGCTGGAGACCTTACACAGGTATAAGTTTTGGGCTAACTACAACTGTACTTCTTGCACAGAACCACTTGGCTTTCATCCCCTCTGCAATTTTCTAATCCACACAAAGTAAAAAGGCAGGAAAGGGTGGTTCTGTGTTGTGTGTTTTGGGTATTTTATTTTGTTTCTTTCTTTTTCTGAAGCCAAATTATAATTTGTTTTTTTCAACTCATTAAAACACAAGTTTCTTCGAAAAATTCAGCAAAGCAAATTCAGGTCCAACTGCCTCATGCATTCTTATTATAAGCATGAAATTCTTGAGCAAAAAAATTATTTCCAGAGTAACTCTGCAGGTATAGTAGATATTGAAGGTGACAGTATGAATTCAGCAAACACCAGCTCTGAGCTACCAGACCACTTTTTTTTTTTTTTTTTAAGTCTTCATTAGCAGGGTCTTTGGTTCTGCCTCCTTTCAGAAAAAAAAATGGCAGCTCTTCCCAAAGGACAAAATGGGATACAAGCTCCAAAAGTTTCTCTCCCCATCACATGTCAGACTTGCCTTACTTCCAGGTAAGTCACTTGCCAGCCAGTTAAAGAGCTGAGTGTCACTGGCAAAGAAACCCTAAAAATTTCCTCCAGAGAATGAGATGTGATACTGCTTTCACAATTAAAGCTCTCCAAAACCCAAATTTATAAGACCACAGACAACTACCCTCCATTCAAAAAGACCATCTTTTCAGGGATGTCTATGCTGATTCCTTTCTTCAGTGATCTATCTGTCAGTGGCAGCTTTCATCCCATAGAAGAGGAACTTCACTTTGTCTTTGTTGACCCTAAAGACAAAAGCATCCGGAGCAGAAAACACAAGTGGAAATGGGAAACCTGCCATATTCCCAAAGACTAAACAGAAAGAACATGAGAAACATCTATATACATATATATATATAAATAATCACTTCTCCAGTTGGAAACTAAAATCCACTAAGTATTGCACAGTTATTTTTCTACCATGTAAAGAATGGGAAATTGCTTAAGGTCTGAATGTAGAACTGGAAGAAGCTACAGCTGCATTTAACCCCTCTCTGCTACTACTTTCACTACAATTTTCATGAACCCTATTGAATCTTCCCACTTAGTGGCTGCTCCCAGAAAGACAAGTGAGGCAATTTTATCACTGAAAAGGGGTGCTGGTGTTATTGCAAGCTGTATTACAGGATAAAGATGGTAGGTACTAGAGAATGACTTGGATTTTGCTTAACTTGGTGCTAGGAGGCATCCTTTCCAATAGCCCCTAAAAGGAGATAGTTGCTTAGCATGGGATAAGAGTTGGGATATAGCAGAGTGGTTTTGTACATAAATTAAATTAGTTTATTTTGGGATGAACAATATGATTGTTCATCCTTATTTAATATTAAGAAACCCACAAGATGTATAGTGTATATGCTTATGACTGCATCACTTAACAACTATTTCAAACTTCATGCTAAATACATTTAATCTCTGAGCAACTTTTCTGTGGTATTTTAAATTGAGAAAGTATTACCTCTGAATTGAAATAGAATCTGTCTCAAAAAGTCAGCTTTTGAAACACTTGAACAAAAAGATGAATATGACAGATTGTTGTTACTTCCCTCCAGTGCGTTCTAGAGCTTTATGCTACAGAAAGTACAGCATTTAATTTTTTCCAGGCCTGTTTATTTTGCTTTAGAAAATGATGAAAAATAAATTGAGCTAAAAGAACATAATACCAAGTAATACCAACTATTTCAAACTTAGAAACACCAGGGCTAGACTTGGAGCTCTATTACTTTGTTTCATGTATGCGCTTAATCCTACTTCAGTAAAACTTCTCCAGCAGGGTTTTCTGTTTGCTTCATAAGTTTTCCACTTCATTTAGTGCACATGACTGGAAACAACTGAAAAATTAGATAGCAGCAAAAAGGTGAAGAACTTATCCAAATATCAAGTTCTAAGTTCTTCAAGGTGCTGAGGTAGTTCCAGCCATATTTGGAGACAATTCTTGAGTTTCATTCAAGACCTACTCTAAATGTAAACCTTTCACATTAATATTAAGAGAAGTAAAATATTTTTATTTGACTTTTTACTAAAGAATCAAACTAATACAGTAAAACTTCAACATCCACACTCAGGCGCTTGTAGTAGCTTTAAAAAAGATTGCTATTTAGGATTAAGGCAGTGAATTGTTTCACAATTTTCTTTGCTTTACTTTTTTATCTATTCAATATATTCATCTTCAAATTTATTTTTAGTATTTAATGAGGCTCTTTAAATGGATAACTCATTATACAAAATTAGATTTTTTTTCAGACAGGAGAAATAATTTGCTTGAAAGAATCTGTTGACAGGCTGAGATAACTGGGCTTGTTCAGCCTAGAGAACAGAAAGCTCTGGGGAGCAGCCTTCCAGTACTTAAACAGGGGCTACAGCAAAGGTGGGGAAGGGCTTTCTATCAGGGAATCCAGGGACAGGATGAAAGGAAACAGTTTTAAGGTGAAAGAGGAGGGATTTAGATCACATAATAAGATTATTTTTTCCCCCCGTAAGGGTGGTAAGGCACTGGCACAGGCTGCCCAGAAAAGTTGTAGATGCCCCATCCCTGGAGGTGTTCAAAGGCCAGGTTCAATGAGGCTTTGAGCTGCCTGATCCAGTGGAAGGTGCCCTGCCCACAGCAGGGGGGTTGGAACTGGATAATCTATAAAGTCCCTTTCAACCCAAACCATTCTATGATTATATGATTTTAATTAAGCCATCCACTGGATTGTGCAGGCTGTCTCCCTTAGAACTGCTGATCAGGGTAACACATTCCATTGTTTCCATGCCTGCCTAGGCATACTCTTACTTTCAACTCCATGGCGTGATTTTCTAAGAACCCCTCTACAGCTGGTAAGAGCTGGGTGTGTCATCTCTAAAGAACGGGGCTAGGGAGTACTTAATATTTTTAAATAGTAACAGTGCTGACAGAGTCTCTAAGCTTGCATTACATTCTTTGACAGAACTAAAAAAGAATCAAGTGTAGTATTAGGACAACCTTACATTACTACGAAAAAAAAAAAAAAACAACTAAACTCGAGTTGCTGGGCTTTAAAAGAACATCTCCTGATTAAAAATAATCAAATGCTAGGCTACAAAAATAAAATAAACTGAAGGAACTGAATGCATTTACACAGTCATGAAACAAAAAGCTACACACATCTGTCGAACACTGTAGGTGAGTAATAAATCCATCTGGATAATCTTTATAGGAACACATGACATTACTGTACTGTATCATTGCGCCATAACTTCTCCAGATTTACAGAAAGACTGAACTATAAATCTCAGCCATTAATCCACACTTGCATTTTCACTGGAAGAAAAGAAATAATCCACGCCAAAATTTTTTTCCACATTATCCAACTACTAATCTCATCGCTGATCTGGCAAAGCATAAAGTTTGCAAGTCTTTGAACAGCAACCAGTAATTTTAACCAGCCTTCTTCACACAAACTTCTAAACAATAAAATTTTAAGGAGATTTTCTTTGCAAAAAGGATAATCACATAATCACTTGGAACTGAAAGTCTGGATATTTAAGAGGATTCTTGCCTCTCCCGTCTCAGATATTAGCAGTAATTACAGAGGAGGGTTTCACATTGTGCCCGTGCATCATCTCACTTACAATAGAAAAAAATACAAGTAAAAGTTGCAACCTCCCTACCAGATAGGAAGATTATTTTCTTATTATATCTCCTGACAAGCCATGAAGAACACGGGATCTTTACCTTAACTCAGGTGAGCCAAAGACATCACACCATGTACAAATAAAGAATCTGGTATTTCTTAATGTCTTAGTGCTATTGTTGATGAGGCAGAAAGGCAGCACTATAGGCAAAGGTACAGCAAAAGTCAGCAAGCACGCTCAGAAATGAGGTACGCAGAGAAAAACTTTCCTGCTGGGAAGTGACCCTGTCTCAGTGGTCTGAGATGCTAACAGCTTGAGGGCGTATGACTTCCCACAAAGCCAGAAGGAGGAGGAGGTACCACAAACGGCCAGGCGGCAGAGATCGGAGGAACACAGGAAACACCTTTTCCAAGTGCACAAGATCTTCAGCAGGGAAGTGTTCTTCCTGTGGGACCTTCCCAACACCAGATGCATCACAGCCATTAGACAAGTCTATGGAAGTGTGACAGGGACAGAGATGCAACCTCCTAGCCAGTGTCAGAGACCAAGATGGGTGTTGGTGTCTTCTCCTGAGCAACAAGCGATAAGATGAGAGGAAGTGGCCTCAAGTTGCACATGGGGAGGTTTAGACTGATATTAGGAAAAATGTCTTTACTGAAAGTGTGGCATTGGAACAGGCTGCCCAGGGAAGCACTGGAGTTACTGTTCCTGGAGGGGTTCAGAAAATGTGTAAATGTGGCACTTGGGGACATGGTTTAGTAGGCACAGTGGTGTTAGGCTGACAGTTGGACTTGATGATCTTAGAAGTCTTCTCCAACTTTAATGACTCCATGATTTTATGGCAACTGTCATGTCCTCCTTAGCAACAGAAGTGGACCTACCCTTTCGCTGATACCTTCCTCTCATCCATTTTCCACATAAAAAGCAAATCAAGAAATTTTTTATGCCCAGCAGTACATACATGTATCATACCAGCAAACTGTTGTCAGTCATCCCAGCCTGAAAAGTCAACTGTTTCAGCAACAGTTTCTTTAATCTATTTTGTGTAGATAAGAAGCATGCTCTATAACAGTGGTGCAACAGCAGCACACAAGAATACTGCTGAGGTGTCAAAATACACACTGCTTCAGGCACACGTTAATGTTATCCTGTACAACCTATCATAGCTGGTTTAAGATGTGGGCAATTAGCCTCAGGTTACAGCAGCAAAATGAATTTGCTTAGGAGTGTTAGAAAGCCAAAAATGAAATGCATTTTTTAAATAAAAATAAACATATAAAAGAGAAGTTTTCTCTCTATGTGGCAAGGGTTGATTTACTTTTCATGTCAAGTCCCAGATGGACAGAATATAATACAAAAGTAAGACATGAAACAATATCCCTTTTCTGAGGCCTGGCATCATTCAAGTTTTGAAGAAATCAGTAATTCAGCTTATTATGTGAAATTATTATTTCTATTAAATAATAATAATTACAAAATAGATAAGATAAAATTCCTCATCAAACAGCACTTGTCTCCTGACACACACAACTCTCTGGAATCCCTCTAAAGGCTAGCTTGCCCTCTAGGTAATCAAGTGACGCATAATTAGCTTTTCAATGGAGAAAGTTATCTTCATAGAACTTATTTCCTTCATTTCTTGGAACAGAACTTCCCTCCTGTCCCTGCCCAAGTTCCTAAATACATCAAATTCTGCCAGCATAGTTAGATAACCACTTTACAGTATGCTCAGATACAGAAGTTTCAAATTATTCTGTAAGCATTTTACACACAGTGTGGGACTGTCATGATGCGTAACATGTGGAAAATTCAAACTTATACTGAAACAAATTAAAAAAACATGGCTATGCAGCTGGCAGCTCTTACAACTCCAACCCTTTGTACTGCTGTCCATAAGAGCTCAACAGTTAAACCTGTTTTCTTTTTTTTTTTTAAAAAACACTAATTAATTGACTGCCGAGTAGCCATGATTAAAACTCCTGCTACCTTATGACAACTTTGAATTCCAGCCTTACACTCTGCTCTAGAAGCCAAGAAGGGAATCGCTGGAGGTGAAAGGACTCAAAAATAATCTTCAGTTACAGACTCACTAGATAAATTTCATGGCTGACCTCACTTGGGCACTGCAGTTAATGTAGGGACAAGTTGGACAACTTATCTTGCACAACAGTTTGATAACTGAGCCTCCACACGGTTTCATCTTGTTGCTATTGATGCTGCTGACTGCCTCCAACCCTTCCCAGCTAAATCCTTGGAGCGAACCACCACCAAAGTAACTATAGCAAGGGTTTTACGGATAATTAAAGCACGGTAGAGATTACCAACCCACCAGCTTTTGGCATGACATAGGAACCAGCAGGAAGAACACCAGCACCCTGGAAAGGCACCAAGTCCCTAAACATCCCACTAGTGAGAAAATATGTTTCGGGTATGAGTCAAAGACTGGAAAGTGCATTGCCATCTCAAGTATCAGACCTCAAAACAGTATGAGCTTTCATTCTGAAACCAGGCAGAGTGTATGTCAACATGCTAGCACCTGATCCACCTACAAGAGATTTCTAATTAAAGCAGTTACATGTCATTTCGCAATATTTTTTTCACTCCATGTATTTACAGAAGGATTACTGCTTATTCCTTTTTGATAAAATTGGTAATTTAAAGACAGAAATAAATTCTTAACATTTAACGTGACAGACTTCCAGCAATTTTTTTTTTTTTTTTTGGACACTCAAGAAATTCACAACAAAAACATCTAATACTGTAACAGAGCAAGATGTCATGAGATGATCTTTTTCCATGGCATATATATCTTAAAGCACCCGTTAAAGTGTCTTAATACTAAGTTTCCACCTGAATCTGTCAGAAACCAGTAATAAAACTCATGTTAGAGACACTACAGCCCTGAAATCTGTGGATTCAATGATTATATTTCAGAACCAAATCATTGCTATTTCACTGGAAAAACCTTTTCTCTGTAACTATGACAATTACCCTGTGGACAATTCAGTACTTGGTTTCTACTCACACACGCGCTCCTTGACAGGAGATGTGACATTCGGTGACAAACACCTGATTAATATTTGGAGTAGCAAGATCAGTTGTCCCTCAGGAAACCAGTACCTGAGCCTCAGAGCCATTTAGATAAGCATCAAAAGTAACACTTCAGCCTCCCAGATTTTACACAGATAATCTCAAAGTATAAATGGAAGTGATGATTTGCATCTCATTTAATAGTTCATTTTGCACCAAGTTTAAAATAACCCGAACAGCTTCCATCTCATATTAAATGCTGTAAATGTTCGCTAACAATTAGTTTGCTTGTAAGGCATAATACTACTTCATTTTTTAAATTAAATTTGTGCAATGATATCTACCAGCCTTAATACTTAAACCTACACTGCACTATTCAGAACCAGATTAAAAGAAGAATTTTTCATCAGTAAACAAAAAAAAAAAACAACAAAAAAACCTGTGAAACAGCAAAGAAGGAGAAGGAGAGAGTTAAAAAACAAAACTAGAAAACTTACTTGACTGTAACTCGATTGGACAAATCCTGAAGATCTCCTGGGTGAAAAAGCTGAGCTTCTTTCAGTCCAATATTTTCACACGCTTTCAGAAAAACATTTATATTATCCTGTGAAGAGAAGTAGAAAGCAGTTGCTTAGTTAAAAGCACTAAGCAGGTTTTGCAAGACGATTACTGAGCCTTTAAATGTCAAAGTCCAGCTCACGGAAATAATACTGAAAAAGCAATCTTCTGGATCATAAACGCAGGTCGTTTCTCATGCGCACAGGCAGGCTGGTTTGTGATCTCAGTGACTGAGGGGTATGTTAAAGATTACCTGGCATAAGGCAGCAGTGAGCCAGCAGGCAGCAATCTCCACTTTGATGTCAGCTCTGCTCAGCAAACAAACGCCCTCTTCCTAGCTTTGCACGACAAGCCTCACCACTTGCCTTTAAAAATAACTTCAGCTACTGACATTCACCACCCAGAAACTCTTGGCAGGGGAGGAAGAAGAGGAGGGACGCGCTGTTTCTATGCTTACAGACATATGAGGGAATACTGCACCTGGAGTCTGGGTTTGGTTGCTGAGCAAAGCTCTGGAGAGGCAGAAACCCAACTGTATTAAGCTTTACTGCTTCCTTACTTGGGGGGGGTTCTCTCCTTTGTGTTCCTCCCCTTTCCTCTCCACCCCCCCTTCTAGCTTACACCAACCTATATCAAAATATAGGTGCGGTGTATTACAGCACCTACTCACTGCACCTGCTGCAGATCAACTGAACAGCAAGAGCAAGGTTAAAAAAAAAAATATATATATATATAAAATACAAGGATATAGAGAAAGATTATACAACTTGTGATCTCTTTCCACTTCATAAAAAATAGGCAAGAAATTCCTTCTTGTTAAGGTGGAATGCTATCAACAACAAAAGAATGTGCCCTCTTGTGCACTTGATCCCTTCAGCTGGAAGCCACAGGAAAAGGTACACAGAATTACTTAATTCCTAAGCTACATACAGCCCTGTCACTCGAAGGCTTTGTAAGTCAAGCTACTGGAATCAGAGATCCTCAGTATGGAAAAGCAATTTAATACATCTTAAACATTTTTTTGACACATACTCACTGGATGTAACAATTATTCCATTATTTAAAATTTATTAGGAAAAAGACTCAAAGAAAATAGCAGCTGCTTCTAATACATACTTTAAAAAGTAAAACAAACTCAAGAGTCCCTAGAAGCTTCTGTTTTGAAGCTCCCTAGGATTCTAGTATTTCTTATCACTCTGTAAACATGGCTTCATTTGCAGAAAAATATTTGAACAAGGTATTCCCTATGCAGGCAGCAGGGTCTATGTTACCACATCTGAAAGATCTCAAGTGTCTCACACCATGAAGATTATAGTCCAAAGCCTGATACACAATATGCCACAGTAGGGGCACACAACATGACAATGATGACGTGGGACATGATGCGGTGGCAGATGAGTGGAGGGGGCTAGGAAGGATGAAGGACAGGCAAATTCACCTCTGCTTGTATAGTAGCTCCTGTAGTACCCAAGGGGCTATCTGCCAAAGTGATGAAGGTAGCGCTTCATACTGGAAGATGCAACTTCAAGAATCATTTACTTTTCCTTTCCATGCAACACCCTTCTTCTCTTGCCATGCTATATAGGTAAAGCTGGATACATGTGTCAGTTTTTTTAATTAATATTTGAGTGTCATATTAGTACCAAAACCCCAAAGACCCAAAAAGGAATTATTTTTTTCTGCACAAGAGGCCCCAGGCTGGCTACAGTCTCACTGCGAGAAGAGGAATTACTTGTTAAACAACATCAGACATGCAAGTATCAGGTCAGTGTTCAGTGATCTGGAGAGTCCAAGCTGAAGGGAGACCTTATTGCTCTGCTACAACTACCTAAAATTGCTTGCAGAAGGCTGGTGCTGGTCTCTTCTCTCAAGTAACAAGCAATAGGGTGAGAGGAAATGGCCTCAAGTTGCATCAGGGGAGGTTTAGATTGGATATAAAAAAATTACTGAAAGTAGAGTGAAGCATTGAAAGAGGCTGCCCAGGGAAATCGTGGAGTCACCACCCCTGCAGATGTTCAAAAAGCATGTAGACATGGTGCTTTGGGACATGGTTTAGTAGGCATAGTGGTGTTGGCTCGATGGTTGGAGTGGATCATCTTAGAAGTCTTTTCCAAGCTTAATTCTGTAATTCTAAGAAAATAGCAGTAGGGTAAAGGAAGAAAGAAGCAGCAGAGCAGAAAGAACAAATAGTTGCAAGGTAATGAATGAAACTACACCAGTGCCCACCAATGCAACATGCTCTGATTTGCCTAACCAAACATCAAAACCCAGAGGAAACTCCCAAACAAATGGGTTATATCAACTGAACTACAGAGAACAAGTACAAGCTGCAGGTAAACAAGGAAGGAGAGTCAGAGATATAGAGAAATGCATGCTGTCTACACTCAAAGTAGAATGAAAACGTGGCAGAAGACTTTCTTATCAGTGGCTTCTCAGCTACACAACCACCAAATTATTAGCACATAAAAGAACGAAATTTTTAAGGTGTTGAAGCAATTAAACCCATCAAATATCATCCTCCTGATAAATAACGCAGCCCCTGAGAACATCATCACTGACATGAGTCAAGATCTTCAGAAAACAGCTCATAGGCAGGGCGGTAAAACACGGGACCGAGAACACAGCTAGTCACAGCACTTGCTGGTAATCTTCCTCTCCTTAGCCAGCAGCTGGATGCTGCCATCTTACAGCTGACTGCCCCAACACCAGTTCTCCTCCTGTAAAAACCTGAAATTTACCCGTAGAACATCAGGGGAGAATACCCAAAACACTATTGCTCAGGTTTGGATATTGATACTAAAAGGTATGAAGTCAGCAAATCAGCACTTCCAAACACTGTCCTTGCCAAGTTATTCTTGACCGTCCCTAGTTATTGTAGTAAATCACAGAAGCTGCAGGTCTTGAAATAGCCAGCAGCTGTTTTAAACTCTACCAGAAAAAATGAACCTGAAAATTAATTTTAAATAGCCCTACAGAAATAAGCAGGGAAAAAAATGACAAGCTATCAGCCTTGTAATTAGATTTAACATTTGAAGTGTTAACACGAACATTGCTCAGTGATTAATGTGCTCAAATATAGAAGCTATCATGCTATTCCTTTTACCATCATAACTGTACTTTAATAAGACTAATTGTCATTACCACCTTTAGCTCCAAAGTGTATACAGCAATCTCAATGTCCTCACATTCCACAAAAAAAAAAAAATTCTTTTTAAACATTCACAACTCAAAAGCCTGGAGAAGCACAACATACCAGGCCTATCTCCTGGTGACCACAAGTCATCAAAGCTGCTCCCAGACCCTGTAAATGAGGGCAGAGCATTTCAATTTAAGAATGATTCAAATTAGTAGAGTTGCAGAAAAAGAGGAGTATGATGATGAGTGATGACAAGGGATCTATATAATGAGAACTGGAGAACTTGGTTCGAATAATTCCAGTGAAAAGAAGCACAAGAGGCAACACTGCTGCTGTCTACCAGCACAGGGGAAGCAAAACCAGAAGGGAAGAGAACAGATTTCCAGTCCAAAAGCAAGGACCCATGGTTAGGCAGATCAAACATTATGTAGAAAATACAAGGTTTCTGACCACTAAAAGAGAATGCTTCTAAACTAATAGGGATAAATGTGTACAAAAAACAAGCTGATGACTTCAATACAAAGCTCGATCGGTACATTTCAGAGCATCTGAAGTTGGAATTGGCATAATAGAATGACAACAAAAATAAAGCCCAAAGACTTAACCACAAAAATCAAGTGCAATTCATAGTTGGTATGTTATTACTACTTCTAAGCATTCTGGTAGGAGGGGGTGGTGAGGTTGGATGGAAACTGAGGGGAAGCTATTTTTTTAACCCAGACAGCACACATGATGAAACAACAGAATATTTCAGATGCTCTCAGCACAATGTGAGATTCCCACATGCTGGGAATACATTAAACAACACCGACTTAGTTAGAGCACTTACCAATCAGCACTTCATTTTTTCCTCAAACTTTAAAGCAGACCACACCCAAAACTTCTGCAAAGTCATAACATGGGAAGAAAGCAGCCAGCAATGAGAAGCAGATCATCCATGACCAGGCATTTAAACATTGCTGTTTGGAGGAATGGCAAATGATGCTGCATACTTTCAGGCATGCACCTGCTTTTATGGTCCCCACGGGGCAACAACTACAGAACCTTCCCTCTACCTGTTGCTAAAGCATCCCCCTCTAATCGGTGCTGAGAAGGAGACAAGATAGCACGGTCACGTTGAAAGTGAGACTGTGATATATACCACCCTCCAATGTCCTAACAGAATAGGACTTCCTTTCTCACTCCTGCAATCTCAGCACAAGAAGAACAGAGAGAGTCCGGAGAAGACCACAAAGATGATCAGAGGGCTGGAGCATCTCTCATATGAGGAGAGGCTGAGAGAGTTGGGGTTGTTTAGCCTGGAGAACAGAAGGCTCCAGGGAGACCTTGTAGCAGCTTTCCAGTTCTTCAACAGGGACTACAACAATGATAGGGAGGGGCTCTTTATTGAGGAATGCAGGGATAGGATGAGGGGGAACAGTTTTAAGCTGAAAGAGGGGAGATGTAGTTTAAATATTAGGAAGACTTTTCCTGTTAGGGTGGTGATGCACTGTAATGGGTTGCCCAGAGACGTTAGGGATGCCCCATCCCTGGAAGTGTTCAAGGCCAAGTTGGATGCGGCTTTGAGCAACCCGATTCAGTAGAAGGTGTCCCTGCTCATAACAGGAACTGGATTATCTTTAAAGGTCCCTTCCAAAACAAACCATTCTACAATTTTAAACTCATGGATATGAGAAGAGGAAAGAGCTCTGCAGCTCCAGCAGGTAAAGGAGGTGCAAAGAGAAGGGCCTCAGCTGCAGAGCTCCTTATTCCTATTGCTGTCCTCCAGACAGCAAAGAAGAAAGAAGCTCATCACTGTATGGTAAAGCATGAAAATATGGGCACCTTCCTTTAAAAAATAAAAATTAAAAAAAAGAAAGTAAAAACATTGGGGGATCACAACTGGTAGTGGTGCTGTGCTTACAACTGTTACCAGCTCATAACATATGTCACCATGGTAAGAATTTGAGACAAAGATGATGTAGCAGTATGAAAAGGAAGGCAAACATACAGCACTGTTGAGGCAGTGCCAGGGAAGTACTTAGGTTCCTTAACACCTAAAAACACAGTGAGGGGGAAGAAAGGGCACTTATAAATTGGAAAAAATAGCAGGAGCAACAGTGAAATGGAGGGAAGAGACAGGAGTAGACATGCAAAACCAATCAAGAACAAGTCGATCTTAAGTAGAAAAAAAAAACCAAACAAAAACCCAAACAAACTGACAAGGGACATAACAGTGGGTAAAATAAAAAAAAAAAAAAGAATTTTAAAAATCTCTGAAGTGAAACAGCACGTAGTAAAAGGTAATTAAGAAGAGAGGTCTCCATATAAGAACGTGTAAATACCATCTTACTTTGACTACTTATGTGCAGCACAACATCACATTAAATTCAGCTTGTGCATTCGAGCTGCAATTTAATTAAAAAATAAATGCCTCATTATCATCATTATCTGGGTGGGGCAAGAATATTAATTTAAACAAGTGTGTAAATACACTTGCTTTTTTTAGGGTGCAGTCATGCTGTGTGGTAAGCCTGTCTTCTCCCTAGTTAACTGTTTCTCAGAAACCCTACAAATGCACTGCAACATAGTGAGATCTTGTAGTCATACAAGTTATGTATCATCATTCAATTCAGTTGGCATCTAGGAGAAAAACAATTTAATTAACAGTGTTTTGCTATTTTTCCTGACTGCATCAGCCAATAGATGAAGACAGTCTGTTGTCTCTTGGTCTTATGCAAACACCCGCTGTTACAATAGAAGTAAAAGCTTTAACTGCTATTCAGGATGTTTGTTTCTTCAGGATTTATTGGGGCTGGGATTCTTAGGTTTGCTTTTTATTTTTTCCAGAGTATGAAAGGGAAAAATGGGAACATAATTTAGTAATGGTATCTGATGCTTCCAAGACTATGAAGCACATTTGCTTAGAAATACTACAGCATCATCCAAACTGAGTCGGTGCCAGAAATTGTTTTAAATTTCTAGACTCCCATTCCCAAAAAAAAGAAAAATACTCTGTACCTACACTGCCTAGCAACAAGAACTTTTTACATTTTAGGAGGAAACTGGTGCTTTTTTTGGCTACAGAATTCTGAAAATCATCTGAATAGGCCATATTTAACAGGCATGGTTTGAGTTTTTTTTTAGTACTACATTTATGAAGACATTTGGAGTCATCTTGAAAGCTTACACTGTGTCTCTTTCAGTTCTGCATACATGACAAAGCCTCCTTAATGGTACCTGTATTCCTTAAAGTAAGGGCCTATTTCCAGTATAGAAAGTACAACTAAAGGTAAGTGAAATTAGTTTAATACAGATTTTACAGCTACATTTTGAAGCAGCATCACTGAGCTACGTGTTGTTTATATTCAGAGGCGGGGTAAGGGAAAAAACCTACAGCAGGAGCTTGTTGAACAAGTTGGGTAACTTGCTCTTCCTCGGAGGTACATTTCGGTTATTAGCACCTGCTTTGGGTGTGGGGTGGGGGCAGAAGGGGTGAGGGATTGAGCAGGAAACAGAGCTGAACCCACTTTGTGGTTTGACCACAGGCCTGGGAGCCAGGAACCACCAATTACCACTTCGGCCTTGCATGCTGGGATGCTCAGTGCCCATCACCCACTTGTTCCGTATCTAGACTGTGATCCCAGCTCCCACAGCTCTCTGTTTCTCAGAAGGCTGCTAACTGGTTCAACCTTGAATAGAAAGGAGGAGGAGGAGTGGGTGGGACAGCTAAACTAGGTTTTGTTCTGTCTTGGGGGGGGTGGGGGGGGCGCAAAACTAAAAATAATAGTTAAAACAAACATCCTTGCAGGTGTAATTTGACTTCAAGAGACCTCAAAGCTTCTGTCTGGTAAATTATCCCACCTGTAACAGCACACACGGACCACTGTATTGGCCAAAGACCAGAAACAGTACTAATTGCTTTGCCACTCCCCTCCGCGTGCCCTTTGTTGTTTAGCTGTATTGTACAAAAATAATAAATGACTGTGATCCTTGACAACAAGGATTCCCTGCCCCAGCTCTATGCACGGTTACAGACACTAACTCTTCAGGGATTCACTTCCAGCCTTCCTCTCAAAAAGGAAGAGCTCCCACCACCAGAATGCAACAATGAAACTTTCTGCATAAACTCTTCCAATGCCTTGATGCTCCCAATATCAATAACTGTAAATCACAGCCAGGAAAAGGGATGTTCCCATTCATTGTTGCAATTGACGGATCTCACCAGAGCTCAACCATTACAAAAATCATGTTCTGAAGCAGCCTTAGACAAGAAGCATCTTGACTGACAAAAAATGCCCCTAATCCAAACCCCAACTCCATTTGTGATGACTGCAGCCAATCACAGACCTCTAAAGACCAAAGTGTGTGCTGAAGGATATTCCCCAGAGTTTGTTCCTCAGCTCCTTGCACTGCCCACTGCTGCATGTCACGGCCAGCAAAAGACCTCTCTGCCCAGCTCACTGTCGTTGCCTACAAACTCCCACAGACAGCACTGAGCTCCACAGTTTCTTTCCAACTGGAGTAATGGGATTAAGGAAAACACAGAACAGAAAGAAATGGGGGCTTTTGAGGAAGGAATTCTGAGCTGACAGCTTTTGAGGTGCTTGATGCAGGAAGGGACCAACTGTCCTCAGAGACCTGAAATCATTCCCAGGCACTTGCCTCAACCATGCTCATAGCATATGCACATAGCATAACCTTTACTATGACATTACAGTCATATATTGCAGAAACAATGTGTACCAAACAAGCCTTTTATTGATAAGAGAGTGAACGTTAGGTTGTAAACTGCCCATGAGTTTCTAGGATGTCGCTGCTGCCAAATAAGGCCAGATAGAAAGGAGAAGGGTCGAAGTACAGCACAGGTACGTTGGGCAGACATGCCCTGTTAATCGAGGTAGCTCTCTGTACTCCACAGCTTCACCCCATTCTGGACAAGACAAAGGGAATGCCTCACCCCCTTGTAGGTATTCTTACTGTAAAGAAAGTATAGGCTTGGAAAGCCAGTGTGGAATAACCATTCCAGGCTATTTCTGTGTTTTGACAAGCCTTAACTCTCCCACCAGTTATTACCATTGCAGTCAAAGTCAAGGGGGAGGGAATAAATAAAGTTATGTGCGTTTTACTCTGAATGGCATACACAAAATAGACTTTGCAAGTGAAGTGTGTAAAATACTCCAGAGCCAAGTCACCTCACTACACAGAATGAGAATGACAGTAATCCACTTAAAGGTGTAACTCCCCTGAAGCTTAATGAGTAATAAAAGAAGTAAAGACCTCTCCTTCTTGAAAACACTAAGGTTTAGCAGAGCTTGCTTATGCCCTCTACCTTCCCCCTTTAGAAAAATAAAGTGTATATATACACACACAATTCTTTGTGTTTTGCTCACATAGGTTAACAACTTTATATACATGAAATTCAGCCTCTCTGTACATAGGGCCTGAAAAAGAGCAAGTTGCCTCAGATCCCCAATTCATATAGTCCCTGATGTTTACACTATAATTTAGTACTTCATTCTTCCTAAAAGAGAATTTGGAAATTTCTTCTAACATTGCTTCCTTCAGCAGCTAGGCTTCTGGTTTTGTCTCCAGAGGAAAGGAAACTTCTACCATATTTAACCCTTGCTGCCCTATGTGAGCTCCTCCACAGTGCAGAGAAGCTCACCCTGAATGCCTGAACCAGTGCGCAGATTTAGAGACGACCTGCCTTGCAGCCCATCTGAACTGCATTTGTGCCAGGCTCGCTGTCCTCATGCCCCACAGAAAGCAAACGCTGCAGCAGCTCAGCACCCTACGTTCAGCAGCAGTTGGCACCTTACTTAACAGCTCTTCTACATACATCACCAGAGGAGAGTGATTCAACACAGGCACATGGGTGTGGAGGTGTTCAGACAGGCATTAGAAGATGCGGTATGATAACTTTGCACCAAACAGAAGAGCAAGTAGCATAGCTACACGGCTCCTGCACTGATGCTGCAGAAAAAAAAGTTATCACTACTGCAATTAACAGCTACTTTCTTTGGAAACTGCCACACATTTTAAACACCGCAGGTCAATAAATATCTGACAAGACAGAAAAAAAAGCACTATGGAGTCCAGCATATAAAGATTTAACACAGATAAACACTGTCTGCTGCAAGAAATCTGAAAACCACACTTCCTTGGCAAAGGCAGGAGAAATGCGATTACAAATGTCACAAGTATGATTTAAGGCGTGTACCAGTTCTACGTAGTTGACATTTTTTTCCAGTTAGGAAGGAATGTTACTTTGCAAACACATAAAGAGTCATAAGTTATTTAAGGAAATAAAAATAGCATGCAAATGACAGAGTATACCACAAACTACAGCTGATTGAGCTGATAAATGGAAATTTTCTGCAGCTTGTTTGGCGACTGTATGAATGTATTTTATTAAATGCTAGCTAGTTGAGGCAAGAAAGGTCATACTTTTTGAGACCTTTGGTTTAATGCAGGAGGAGGGATGAAAAACATCCACATTAGGAAGTTCTTGCTGCCAGTCATATTACTTCACACTTAGCTTAAAAGAATTTTTAAATTAAATAATTAGCATTTTGACATCTCATCCCAGAAACACAATGGAAGCCTCAGTTTGGAAGATGTGATCTCATTTAAAGCACCCCCAAAACACTACTTTTGATTCATAGAGATCAATAAACACTTATTGTCCCCTAACTGGATATCAGGGTGAGCAGCTGAACAGTCGTTTCTTGGAGTCTGCACCCATATAATTCTTCCCCACTTATGCCTCCTAGATACATCTCACTTCATCACCCATCCAAAACCTGTCAAGTTCAATCTGATGACTGGGTTCCATTCTGCCTGATCGAAATCTTGGGCTGCTACTAAAAATGTCACAAAGAGTTTGCATCAACCTCCTATTTCCCCACACCCTACATTTCAAAGTGTTTAGGCAACAACAGAAAACAATCAAAGGAAATTCAAGGCTAAGGCTGAAACATACCATATGTTTTCACGCAGAAGGGCACAAAACATCAGCAAACTACTGCCGAGATTACATACTCCTACTATCAGGCATTGAAAGACTACAGAACAATGTCATCTCTAGCTATTAATAACCAAACTTCCTTTCTAGCACACAGCCCTCTTCTCCTAATTGTCTAGCAGAGGTGTTTCCATACAAGCTACATTCCTCTTTCCCATAGACAGCAGAAAGAGTACAGAAGTGATTTGTAGTTCCATATACATTCCTATCAGGTCTTGCATCACTCCTGACATTTCTTAATTTACAGGGTTAGGTTCCCAGAACTCAGGCCAGACATTTATTTTTTCTAGGCTTGCAGTATAGTCTATGAGAGAATTGAACCAAGAGTCAAAATTTCACTCCTACGCTGCTCTGACTTACTGACTGGCCTCAGGAAAGCCACTAAAACTCCCTGTGCCTATGCTCTGCTATCTTCAGGTGTAGAACTGAAACCATGGTGAGTATCTGTTTGTAAAACAGGCCAAGATATAACATTTTACGAAGTTCTTATATAGAGATAAAACTTTTCTTAAATTCTTAAGTGTAATGTTCAGGCTTCTAAAACACTTCATAGATTTACAAAGACCAAATAAAGATCATAACTTCCTATTTTTCTAATTATAGAATCACAGAATTGTTAAGATTGGAAAAGACCCCTAAGATCATCCGGTCTAACAGCTAGCCTACCACCACTATACCTACTAAGCCATATCCCAGAGCACCACACCTACATATATTTTGAACACCTCCAGGGACACTAACATTTCTCTTCCAGGGCATTACCACTCTTTACTGAAAAGGAAATTTCTCCTAATATCTAATCTAAACACCCCCATGCACAACCTGAAGCCATTTCCTCTTGTCTTGTCACTTGTTACTCCTTTTAAAGATTTTTCATCCCCCATGTTTCGTGCCCATCATTCTCACAAGCAACATCTACTTAAGAATTTGAACTAAAGGCAACTGAATCTTCTGCATTTTACAACAAAAACATACACGCTAATTTCCAAGCACATTTTTTTTTGTAGCCCTGAGAAAATCTCACTAAAATTAATGAAGACATCTAACATGTTGTTTGATGCTTACATATGAAATACCATGCTGTGTCATTTCCCAGGTGTAAAGATATTTTCTCAGACTAATAAAAATTCTTTTATGTCCAGGAGACTTGTTTGAGCACTTCAGCTGGACCACTGATCAAAGAAAATATTTTCCCCTCCCATGTAATTGTACTTGTCAGAACAAAACTAGATACTTAAGGTGTATCCTAGTCACTTGTTTGGTAACAAGCAGGTAAAAGTCCTCACCTGGTTTAAGTACTTTTAAAATCTGAAGATGTTACTGCACTACTTAAAACAATGCAGTAAATACATCACTATGCATCAGAATGGTTTTTGGTGTTTAAGAAGATTGTATAATTATAGCTTGAATCCAATCTGCCCTGGCTAAGTGCAACAACAGGCTAAATTATCCAGAGGAAATAAAAGGCAAAAGGCACTGAAAATATAGTGCCTCAAATTTCTCATTTGATTTGGTTTGTTGTTATTGGGTATTGCTTTTAAGTAAAATAATAAAATATGATTACTTTAAAGTTAAGCTGTCCTGCCTGGCAGTTACCATTTCTGTCTTGAAAGCTTTTGGAAGTTTCATTACCTGAAGCATAAAAAGGGTACTGAACAAAAAGAGGTAGATAACTAGGGCTATAAAAGAGGAATACGACACAAATTCCTTCCTAAGGCTGTATTAAATGTGTAGGCTGCCTTAAAAAGGAAAGCAGACATTGGATATTCTGCCAGACCATATCAACTTTCACTTTCTCTCCCTCATCAGTTTTATGTATATATAGAAATAAAGAACAGAAGTCACAAGAAACACTAAATGCTCTCTGATAACTAAAATGTCCACACAAGACAAGCAAAGATTACCAAAGTTTCTAAAAATCCTTGTCTTCTGAATTCCCCAACAACTTTTTGAGTCTATTAGTTCAGAAAACTGGCAGTGATGCCTCTAACTTTGTTTAGATGCAAAAATTAGCAACTTTCAGAAAAAGATGTGTGTCATTTTGTGCCTTGCTTTATGAAAACCAATACAGGACTAATCAGCTTTCAGATGAAAGACATAATAAGACTTATGCAACTTGAGGGATGTGATTCTCCCCCTCTACTGCACTGTCATAAGACCTCACCTGGAGTATTTCATTCAATTCTGGATGCCTCAGCACTGGAAAGACATGGAACTGTTGGAGCAAGTCCAGAGGAGGGCCACAAAGATTGTCAGAGAGCTGGAGCACCTGCCACATAAGGACAAGGCCGAGAGAGTTTGAGTTTTTCAGCCTGGAGAAGAAAAGAGATGGCTCTGGGAAAACCTTATAGCAGCCATCCAGCACTTAAAGGGGCCCTACAGGAAAGCTGGAGGGGGGCTCTTCATCAGTGAACGTAGGGCTAGAATGAGGGGTAAAGCTTTAAGCGGAAAAAAGGGAGATTTAGATGAGATATTGGGAAGAATTTTTTTTCTTGTAAGGGTGATGAGTCCCTGACAGAGGGTGCCCAGAGACGTCATGGATGCCCCATCCCTGGAGGTGTTCGAGGCCAGGTTGGATGAGGCCTTGAGCAACCTAATCCAGTGGAAGGTGTCCCTGCTCACAACAAATCCAAACCATTCAATGATTCCCTAATAACTCCACTCTTTACAGCACTGCAGCGTACACTCTCAACCTGTACCTCTGAATTTATCATCCAAAGACAAATCAAAACTCCAGGACTTCTATCAGCCATTAGGGAAGGGCTTGAGGCAGAGCTCATAACCACCGTGTTAGCTGTGACATGTTTTGATCCTTATCAAAAAGGTGACTTTTTTCAAAGGAAAAACCAATGCTCCACATAACACGGTATCACACCCTCACTGCTGCAAAAATAAATACCAGACAAGAAAACAGAGCGTGTTAAATGGATATCAATTCTTCAGTCATAGAATCATAGAATCACCAGGTTGGAAGAGATCCACCGGATCATCGAGTCCAATCATTCCTATCAAACACTAAACCATGCCTCTTAGCACCTCATCCACCTGTGCCTTAAACACCTCCAGGGAAGGTGACTCAACCAGCTCCCTGGGCAGCCTCTGCCAGTGCCCAATGACTTTTTCTGTGAAAAACATTTTCCTAATGTCCAGCCTGAACCTCCCTTAGCAGAGCCTGAGGCCATTTCCTCTTGTCCTGTCCCCTGTCACTTGGAAGAGGAGATCAGCACCTTCCTCCTACAACCTCAATAAAATTTAGGAGGCTATTTATGACCGTTTTTGGACTATTAGCTGCTGCACAGCCACCTTAGTCCACCTAAGCAGGAGCATTCCAACAAAGCTGGTGAAGGGGCTGGAGAACAAATCTTACGACTTGCAACTGGGAGAGCTGAGGCTGTTTAGCCTGGAGAAGAGGAGGCTGAGGGGAGACCTTATTACTCTCTACAACTACCTGAAGGGAGGTTGTGTAGAGGAGGGAGCTGGCCTCTTCTCCAAAGTGACAAGGGACAGGACGAGAGGGAATGGCCTCAAGCTCCGCCAGGGGTGATTTAGGCCTGAGATTAGGAAAAAATTCTTCACAGAGAGGGTGGTTAGGCATTGGAACAGTCTGCCAAGGGAGGTGGTTGAGTCACCGTCCCTGGAGGTGTTTAAGGTGAGGGTGGATGAGGTACTTAGGGGCATGGTTTAGGGATTGGTGGGAATGGTTGGACTCTACGATCCGGTGGGTCTCTTCCAACCTTGTGATTCTGTTTATTTTTTTGGTGTTATGTAGCAAAGCAACTAACAGTAGTTTTTATATAACTTACTTCATGTATTTGTGTATTTGCCCTTCCTCATATACCATGAGTGATAGAAAGAAGTTCCCTTATATTCATTTTCTCATACCAGACAAGCTACTATTAACACCACTAACGTAGCCCATACTAGTCAAATATTTAGAAAATCAAATTATTTTTAAAAAATACAAAATGCAAGAAAGAAAGCATGGGCTAATATGAAGACTATACTAAACATAAGGTGAAGAGCAAGAGAAAATTAATAGTCAGGATTTTCAGCATGAAGGAATGAACTTTGGTAGTAGAGCTACTTTAAAAAAGTGATTCCTTTGCCAAATTAATGCCAAGTTAAAATAAAATGGCTTACATTAATAGCATCATCAGATTTTTAAATTTAATTGGAAAATATAACTAATTTGATTCTAAGTAACTTAGAGAACGAACTTTGTAGCCAAGTCCTAAATAAAACATACAACTGAAATAACCTTCACATTGCAAGTGTGGACTTTATCTCTGAAATTGTTTTTAGTGTCATTCCCCTGTAACAAAAAAAAAAAAAAAAAAACAAAAAAACAACCTTTCAAGAACACTTTCCCACAGAAAAGGAAGTTTTGGCCAGCTCTACTTGATGACAAGAGATAAGGAAGTACCAGGGCGGTGTTCCATGCTTTGCGAAGTGTTAAGCACAAAGTCTCAGAAAAGCCTTTTTTAATGGCAGCATTTTTATCTTCTCCACCCTGTCTTTATCTCCCCACTCATTTTGGGATAGTTTTCACATCCGTCTCTTCTTAGCTTTATTATTCCCTTCTTTCCTGGTGTAGGAGGTACATGCCGATGATCCCTGTATGAAAGTGGCTCTCTCCACTATTTTAGATGGTTGGCTGGTACAAGTGGTATTGATACCTTCTGATACATTAAGTAAGTAAAAAAAACTTTGTTAAAGTTATATTAGATTGCATTAAACTGAAGGAATAATGTTTGAATAGCACTTGTCAGAAGGACATGTTGGGCCTTAGTGAACCAGGAAAAATCCCACCTGGAAAATTTTAAGACTTGTCTTTACCCTAAAGGAAACTCAATTCCCAACTAGAACAACAACAAAAAAACCACCTAGAGTTTCAGATGCACATGTTCAAACTAGTGACAGCCTAGCTACGTGCAATTTTATTCTCTTGCATGAAAGTGAAACATTCACCAAATAAACCTTCTTCCAAAGCTGAAGAACTTGATGACATTTGTTACCAATATTTATCCAGCACTCACGTTGAAAGTCAGTTAGCAACAGCTCTACCCCTTTGAAGTGAAAGGCCAACTTCAAAAAAAAAAAAAAAAAAAAAACCCAAAACACTAATGGCATTTCATTTACAATTCTAAAAACTCAATAGCTTTCTACTCTGCCTTGTGGTTTGACCACAACCCTCAGATCTCTGATGTGATGAAACGCTTCCCAACCACAGAGCAAAACGATGTACTTTCATCTTATTCAGGAGCCACAAAGACGACTAAATGGACTTGAAAAACTGAATTGGTAAGCTGCACAGCAAGGTTCCCATTAGCCAGCTCTCTCCAAAAGAGATAGATTGACTCTAACTCAGAATTTGCTTCACCACCACGTCTCAGCTGGAAACCTAGTGTAACTAAAATTTTGCCCTGCTACAGAGCATGCAATTATTTATCCTGAGTAATAAGGAACATATTATTCTGACAGATGCATCAAGCTCACATACACTATACAAAACTCATTCTTCTTCCCCCCGTCTATGTATCGTAACTTCCGTCCCCTCTCATGATTCTCTGTGTCCAGCCAACTGACTTGGAAACAAGGTTTCTGGAGAACAGCGCTGCAGCTAGAGATGCACCTCAAAGTGCTCCACAGAGCCTTGTTAGAAAAATATGTTGTCAGACCACAAAGTCCTTCTCCTCTGTGTGATTATATCCAAACCATCTCACATGCTGGGTTTCAAGCTGAAAACACCATATTTATTAAGAACCAGCTTTTCTCTCTGCTTGCCTTTGCAAAGTATTATTTTATTTCCACCACCACCTTACCCTGAGAACTCTATGGAAAAGAATTTTGCAGGATCTGTACCCATGAAGATTTATCAGTTTGAGTAATTCTTTTTATATCGCATCTCTTTTTCATGTAAGTATGGGCCAGAAAAAGTGGATTTTTAAGGCAGACTGAAATTTCACTACTGTGCATAATGAAACTTCAGCTTCCACAATCCTCTGACCTTCTGATTACCCTTACCATGTCCCCCAGAAATGCCGGAGGGCTTTAGGAAACGCTTTTCTATGTGCCAATTTGCTCATATGCTCTGCTGTACTAGGGAAAATCCGGGCATTGCTCTCTATACAAACTGTAATTTGGAGAGTTTGCAAGATAAGCAGAAAATAAATTTTCATTTTCCAGAAACTGTTTAGTGCAAAGGGTTACAGTATTTTAAAAAATGGCCAAAATTAAAGCAAACAAACCAACAGCCACATCCCAGCTAGCTCCCCTCTGGGAAATCAATGGGGACATCTCAGTCTCTAAAACCTGCCAGCTCCTGTTAAAAATCAAAGAAATGCAGCAAGTGGCATCATTCTGCAATCATCACTCAAGTTTGGTATGTGGTTTAGTTTCAGGACATGGTTTAATAGGCACAATGGTGCTGGGCTGACGGTGGGACTTTCTGATCTTAGATGTGTTTTCCGGCATTACCGATTCTGTGATTCTAAGTTGGTCCTTTACACCCTGCAGCCAGCATGCCTCATAGCTCAGGAAACCACCTCAAGAGCTGCATGGTCATTTCTTTGTTACCTGTCTTTGGCTACCACCTCCCTGCAACAGCTGTGCTACTTGCCTTACCCCCAGGGAAGCAGTTTAATTTTCCAGACTGGAACATAAATAAGTAAATAAACACAGCTAGAACAATGGCTAGACCTCACCCAAACTGTGGGCAGTATGTGCTGCAGAAGAGAAATGGAGCAGCGGGGCTGCAGCAGCAAGCTGCTCGATGGAGATAAAGTAAGATATGGCTGGGTCCAACTCTCCTTCCCTAAGAGTTTTAACAAACTCTCCCACGCAAGCTGCAGCCCTGCCTTCCTGCACCATGCCAAAATTTCCTGGTACCAATTCCGCATTTTTTTTTTGACTGAATGTGAAGTTTAATTTCAATATTTAATCATAAAACCACATAGTTATTTATCCATTCCACTCTGATTACACCTGAACCACTGATCCACACCCCAAGTTGCTAGGTAGCAATATAATCAAACTAAAGGTGAAAGCTAAGCCTTGTTTTCAGCTGTCTAAAATGTGCTTGGAATTTAGGTGATCCTGCTAATATAAAGTCCCTGTTAGATTTTATGGTAATTCAAGTGTCATAAAAGTAAATATGACATAACACATTAATAATGCATTTACCTCATTTACCCAAAAGCACTTCTCTAACTCAATACAACAATGTATAGCACACAGTATTCCCTGTATAGCAGAACAGTTCTTTATTCACTTAGGCTTTCAATTCCAATTATACTCAAGAAATTTGTTTTCAAAATAACCATGAAGTCAAAGGAACAATATAATGAAACCCTTCTGGAGACACAACCAAAGACACTTGTCAAGCATAGTATTTCTGTCCTGCTGAAAAAAAAGACCTGCCAAGCATTTGAAGTGAAAATAAAGCTTAGGAAACACGCTTATATGGAAGTAAAACAAACTCCCTATAAAACCAAACCAAACCTGAAGTAGTTTCTGGAGGGAAAGAAGAAAAAAAGAAAATAACCAAAACAAAATGTCTTAAAGTATTTGGTTTCTTCCAGTAATCAGACTGCCACAAAATTGTTGAGGATACAGGGGGTTTGCTTCCTTTTAATCAGAAAAGGCAAGAGAAATGGATGCTAGCTGCCCAATGTGGAATGCATAAAATCTTTTGGAAATGAACTTGAGGACATGAGTCTAGAGAACCATGGAGAGGAGTTATGAAAAGAACATGATTAAAAGATCTTCAGATTACAGGATTTGCAAGACTGGAATTCAAACTGAGGCATCTGTTTATACTTTAGGGGAAAAAAAGGCCATTTCTTGAAATCAAAAATCTCCATCCGGTTTAAAAAAAAAGAAAAAAAAAACAAACCAGAAAAATAGTCCCCATACCAACAGTAATTTCTAAATCTCAAAGGCTTGGTGGAGAGCAACTAAAGCAAGACTGAAAGACACTGAAAATAGCAGAACTGAGAGCCACAGAAGTACATAGACAAATCTTGTCAGATACCAATGCTTGCTTTTCTAGAAATGCATAAAATAATTGGTTTTATTTTCAGTACAACATGCCAGGATGAAAGCTGGGCTCTTCAAAGCTGGAACAACTGAGCACTTTCCTCTCAAACCTGAGAAAATACAACACCCCTCCCACTATTGTCACTGTAAGCACGATCATCTAAAAGCCTCTCCTTATGGCCCTCATTATTCCGATCTTCTGAAACCAAAGTATTTACCTAAAACCTTTTCCAGTGTTATCACAAAACATCAGCTCTCTCAATTACTATCTTCATATGGTATTTCAACACCACCACCACCCCTGGGTGATCTTGGTTTATGAAAATCATTCATCTTCCCTACCTTTTGCTTTATTTTTGAAGAGTAGTAGGAACTAGAAACAACTTGAAGGAGTATTAATACACAGCAATTAAGATATAAACCACACACCTAATGAATATTCCAAATTTTTACATATGAAGAAAACCAAAGAAATCTATGTGAAAGGAAGTTCTTACAGTTAAGATTCAATGCAACGCTTAAGTCACCACAAAAATGAAATCTAGCCTATGGTTTTCTGTTTTGGATCAAATGGTTAATTCATGGGCCATTTAGGCAATCAAACCACCAATAGGATAACTGTGCTGCCCTCTTCAGAATTATTTTGGTTTAATTTGAATTCTTTTTGGATTCCTCACAGGAAAAGAATGTGCAGCACTTGTTATTTTGCAAGCATAATACCCTGAGCTTTTCTGGGACAAAGGCAACTAATACTTTCTATATTCATTTGGTGTGGAAATGCATGCTGTCAGCTTGTGCAATAACGTATGGCAACTTGACTATATTTCTTCTCTAACGAGATACATAGCTGACCAGCAAAAGCAGATGTTTTGTTGGCTCACCCCATTAAAAGGTATAAATACAAGTATCTAGAGATGTGTTGTGTTCGACACCTACCAAGAAATGAGGTAACTTAGCTAATGTTGAGATTGCATGTTTACCATAAAATAGGATCCTCCATTTATTACAGTAATCATGCATATGTCTGTTCACCTTGAGTCTTTTAAGATAAGACCAACAGTTCTGGTGACAGGACTAAGTGACCTAGATATCCTAGCGACATGAAGAGCCAACAAGGCTTTTGTAGGAAAAAATTATGAAGAAAAAATTATCCCTGGAAGCGTTCAAGACCAGGTCAGGGGAGGCTTTGAGCAACCTGATCCAGTGGACAGTGACCCTGACCATGGCAGGGGGATGGAAGTGGATGATCTTTAAGGTCCCTTCCAACTCTAAACTATTCTATGAAAAATTATTTTATTTTGTTTACCCACAAAAGTTTTCTGCTGCTCAACAGCTACAAAATTTATTCTACAGTCTCTGGTCAACAAATTTGCCAGACAGCATACAGGAAATGTTTTAAATTTCTGTGAAAATAATTACATATATCTCTCCCCCTTCCCCCCAACAATGATTTACAATCAAAACATTGGCAATTCCCTCAGATGAAACCTTAGAAGAGATCTTTGCATCACCAGAGTTACTTTAATGGAACCTAAGCTTTGTTGTGGGCAGGGAAAAGAAGATGCTAAAAATACTCAGGTTACACAGATTTCCAAGTCTCTCCCTTCCCTAATATAAGGACATCTGAAGTGGCTTGAGAACATAAAATCGGATGGTGGCTTTTAAGTAAAGTTAAGTAACTCAATAGGTTTGTGCACAGGAGCTGTCAGTGCTTGATATAGCTAGGGATGATGATGCTTCATGCAGTGACAAGCTGATTAATGTTACAGATTCAAATCACAGAACAGGTAGCCTCTGTGGTCTAAGACAACTTACAAATGGTACTATTTTAAACAAAAACAGAACTAAAGTTTTAAAAACTTAGGTATTCATATGAAATCCCTGTAAAAACAACAGGCTGGAGAACACTCATTAAAAACAAACATAATTTGGTGTCTACCCCACATATTTGATTTGCTATCATGACTTACCAAGCCAGCTATTGGAGTTGACAGACGATTGATCTTCTTAATGACTCCAGGTTTGATCTTGTTAATCAAGCTGAAAAGAAATCATATGATTTTCTGTTACACAATCAACTATTTAGCAGGAGCTTCAATGCTAATTAAGAAATACTTGGCATGTATTACTAACTTATGATTCAAACCATGTAAATTTGAGCATATTAATGCTCCTTAATTTTTTTTTCAATCAGTTTTCCAAAAAGTGACAAGCTATGACAGCCTGTAGAAGCAAAAATGGGACAAATCACACACACAAAATAGATTTCCAAGAAAGGCAAAGTCAAGAAGAGAAGAAAATGCCTGGGGAAGCATAGGCAGAAATAGACGTGTTTCTACTACATGGATAAATGTTAAATCAGATTCAAATTTCCCATTTAAAGATTTTCTTCACATGAAAACTTCTGATGCAGAAGATGGTAAAAACATCTGAACATTCATTTTCAGAATTCAGTGTGAAAGCACTGATACTGCTATAAGCGCAAGAAATCAACTCAGTCTTCATAACACTGTCAAGCCCAGGATAATGTGTGCAACAATCATTTTTGGTACGTGTAATTTACACATGCAAGTCGTTTTTAGTGTCAGTCCTAAGAGACTGCACCTATCAACTCTGACATTATATAATACTCATAAATAAACTGAGAAGGTAGGACAGGCATCACTGTGGAGTATGCAAGCCCAAATGCACACGTTATCCTGCAGGGAGGATAAGGCACAAGATTCGTTCATACCTGGGTTTTCAGTTAGAGAGATAGGGAAATACTGTGGTTCACCAAATAAGACACTAGACCACAGGATCAACATAGAAAAGGGACCTCAGGACACCCTGCAGACTTCATCTGCTTATATACCTTTGAGGATTTTGGACTTGCTCTCCCTTCTTGTTGCTGCTTGCCTGGCCAGTCCCTTTACCCCACAAAGCATCAGTTAGATTTTGTGATTTACCCACACCCATGCAGAGTCAGGACTCAGAGTTTAAAACTCTGATATAAAAGTCAATTTTTGCTCAAGCAACAAATTGATTTGGAAAGTGAACAAAAAGATATAAGTTTACCCATACACTAGAATAGAAGAGAGATTTCTAAGTGCCTGTAGAAGAAATAGCAGGTCCTGAGATTTTTCAGCTGCTTTAAGTTATCTAGCAAACAAAACACATATGATGAATTTGCCACAAAGAACAGAAGTAGTGATTTGTTGAGCCCTAATTTATTTATTTCATTTTCCAAATTTTTATTTGCTTTATTGTAATTCAGAACATGAAGTAAAACATGATAGGGAAAACTTCCTTCCTCCCATATAAACATAGGAGATAAAGTATATTTTAAAAGGCTTTATTTGTCAACTACTGATCAGTTGGCCAGGAGGCACACCTGATCATTAAGCAGACAAACCAACTAGACTGATAGAGGAATACAGGGTGTAAGTACAGGTCTTATCTGCAATAGTTTAAATCAAAAAAGATACCACCTCCAGAAACAATATATATGTGGACTTTAAACTAAAATGTCACAGGTAAACCAAGGAAATTAGCACTATCTAGTTTATCTTCACTATTTACAATCTTGCTGTAAAGCTGACTCTGGTGAAGACTGGACATCTGAAAACCTTTTCCCATTTTGCTCCTCTCCTTCTCCACAAAAATCACTTCTCCTTGCACATGAAGTATGTGAAGTTTAAAGTTATGATACAGGAGGGCAACTGTATGATTTAGCGCAACATGATGAGGCATCTTTTGCTTTAAAGAAAGTTATGGGCCTCATAAGGCAAGCTGTTCAGCTGAAGGAATTAGAGGTTGTTTTTCTTGTATGTGGCTATTAATTACAGATAAATTCAACTGATTTACATTTGGCAGATGGAAACTCATTCTTATGCCAAATAAGTGTTAAGAACAAAGATATCAGAGTATTAGAATATATGAGCTCACTGCCAGTTCTTAAAGATACTATTTAAAAGTTACAGCTGAATACAATACACACATCCCACTAAATATAAATATATTTGAAGAAGTATCTTATTATTAAAAGCATAAACTATCTTTAATACAACAGTCTGGTTAACATTTGATTATGCAAGAAATGGAAATACACTGCCTGTCGCTACATTATTCAGTCTTTAAAAACTAATCAGCTCCCTCATACCACAAAAATAATTGCAGAAGCAACTAGCAAGATAGACTGAATGGGCAAAGGGACCAAAGAGAAAAATAGAGGCAAGGACAGAAAACAGTAATATTCACAGAAGGGAAATAAAATGCAGAAATACTACCCTTTTGCACTTGCTTTGATATTTTTGATATATAACAAGAAAAAAAAAATCAGAACCTCTATAAATATTTTATAAAAGTTTGCTCGGCTGAACTGATTAAAGAGAAGCTCCAAGATGAGAGATTTTTTTCATATGTCCCAGGTAGTCCACCAATCAGACTTCTCTCTTACTGACATTCTAATGACATTTACACCTGCCTTTCCTTAAAGCTTATGGCATTAGCACAGTTTCCAGTCCTGGAAACGTGTTCCACTAAGTACAAAACCAATTATGTATATGTGGAAGGGACCTGACAAGTGGACTTTTTACACCTCTGAGTCAGTCTAGCAACGAAACCAGACAAGTCCTATTATTGCCAAACCTATAATATAAAAGCATAAGGAAGCTTTTCAGAGAAAGCACTCCAGAAAAAGCTGATATCAGTTTGTTGTTGAAAGCAATAACTAAGCCAATCCAGACAGCACTGAAACCTGGACTTCATGGGCACACAAAAGATATATGATATGATAAAGAAAACTTCTTTGGTAGGAATATGTAGCTTTCAGAATTTAGAAAACAACCAGCACATAGTTTACAATATTTTCTCATGGGCAAGCGGGCATAGGGGACAAAAACTCAGAGATATATGGGTAACTGAATGCCTTGTTCTCAGCCATAGCCACATCACTTAGCAGAAGCTGAAAAGAAAGCCCAATGATATCATGAGCATTACATTCAATAAAACCAATCAAATGGCCAGAGGATCAGCATGACCCTGTTGCTAATGCATGAGGAAGCATGTATGACAACACATGAAACAGATCCTGCGAATTAATATATAACAGCCTAGAAGGAGATTGTAGCAACATGGGTGCTGGTCTCTTCTCCCAAGTAAGAAGGGAGAGGATGAGAGCAAATGGCCTCAAGCTGCACCAGGGAAAGTTTACATTGGATTTTGGGAAAAGTGCCTTTACTGAAAAAGTAGTGAAGCATTGGAAGAGGCTGCCCAGGGAAGTGGTGGAGTCTCTATCACTAGAGGTATTCAAAAACCATATGGCCGTGGCACTGTAGGGCATGGTTTGGTAGGCACAGTAGTGTTGATGACAGTTGGACTGGATAGGCTTAGAGATCTTTTCCAACTTTAATGATTCTATGATGCCTGAAAGCTATTCTACCTTCCTACAGCAAACAAAAAATAATTACTTACAAGAAAATATTTTAGGTACTTAAAAAAATTCAGAGGTCAGCAAAGAAAGGGCCGACTGACATTAAACTGAAGGAATTTTATATTGGTAGGTGAATACTTACTCACACAACAGGACTCCATTTTCCAGAGCTGCTCGAAAGTCTTTGGTTCCAAAGCCTTTCCCAGTAACTGTCTATAAAAATAAGAATTGGGATTTAATTGGACACACACAAAATCAGGAGTGGCAAGAGTATCTAAGAAGTACTTAAAAAACCCCCACAAAACACACCACAAAAAGCACTTTTCAATTCAACAAAGTTTATAGTATCTATTATTTCAAATAAGAAATTTCTTATTTCAAAAGTAAGAAGTGTTTAAAAAAGCATTTCTTTATGCCTCAAAAGTAAAAACCAACATCTTTCCAACATGTTCAAATAGTTTCCTTTAGTGTAAATCACTCTTTAGCTAAATTCTGTGGGAATACTTATTGCTTTCTTAAGCAACACCAGCTACACTGAAAAAAAGTATAAAATAAATTTGAAATAGAAGTGCAAAAGAGAGAAAGTCTTTTATCTCCTACTTCATATTATAGCATGTACACTCATGATATTCTATATAAATTACTTTGATAAGAGTTTTTTCCCCTGACACTTGCACCTAAGGCTGTGTGACTAAAGAACCATGCCAGCAAGCCTGTATTACCACACGCACATTGATTCCCATTACTTGGCAAGTGATAGGACTCCTCTAATGGGGTTACTTTGTATATCCAGAGTGAAAAACAGTGAACAATACCTTATTAAGAACTTAAGATATCTAATGCCAAAAGCATCACCTACCAAGTTGTTTTCCACAAAAAACTCCCACATTTGCTTCTGACATTAAGTGATTCCATCTCAAACAAGACCATCAAAGCAGCACCTTCAAGTCTAAATTCATTTGGACTCTTCCTACCAGAACCCTCCTTCACGCACATCCCTTGAAGGGACCAAACTTTCACAGGTTTCTTATAAACACCCAGATTGATAACCCACATACACATCAGAAAAGGAGGCAATACTCCTAAAGGGTTTTGTCCCAGTTGGGTCTAGAAATCAAACACTGTGAAGGTTATTTATTTGTGCTTGGAGGTCACTAGGTACAGTCAATAGCTAATTACTAAGCTCCCTTTGGGGACTCTGACCATTTCCACTGCTCCACAGGACTTCAGGCACACAATTACAAGTGCTGTGGAACCTGCATGCATCCAGACCAAAGCTACTGGTTCCCACAGCAATTAAGGAATTCCTTAGTGAAACAAATGAGTTGTGTTTAGTGAAAGACTACGGAGAGGACGTAGCTATCTGAGGAGCTGTTATATTACCATCCTATAATTTTTTCCCAAACTGCAAAAGGAATTTATACTGACACCAGAAATGTCAGAATATAAGTAAGTAGTTCTTATGGAAGTTATTTTTTAATGAAAAAGCTGTAACTTCAGTCTCCCTATTAAGAACATATTTGCTCAGAGAAGTTGTGGTTACCCCAGCCCTGGAGGTGTTCAAGGCCGGGTTAGATGGGGCTTTAAGCAACATGATCTAATGGAAGGTATCCCTGCCCACGGCAAGGGGGTTGGAACAGGATTATCCTTAAGGTCCTTTCCAACCCAAACCATTCTATGATTCCATGTTAAAAAAAAATATAAAAAACTCATTTAAGTTTTTTTCTAGGATTTAACAAATAAGGTGAGAGAAAGAATTACGACAAACCAACTCAAGATAACAAAAACGTCAAAATTTCAGGGTGCAGAGGAGGAAAAAGAATCAACCCCAAAACTTTTAACAACACAGGATGACAGTCATTCCCCTGGGAAAACTTCATTTTAATAGAACATCCCTTTAACGGCCTGTTCTTACTGAAGAGTAGGAGTTACATCTTAGCAATGCCTTTTTAAAAAATAATTTCAAAACACAGCATCTGGAAATCATGCTAATCCCAAATGAAATACAGCCTTTTGCTTTCAAAATGGTATAGAAACCGCTTATATTGAGTGATAATAATTCTGAGGAAACTAGCCAATGTAACATAACAGCAGTGAAAGTTTGATTATAAATATTTGTGTTTCCTAGGTAATATGGAATATGCATTATAAATTAAGTCCTGCATTCGGCAAGGTAGAAACTTGAAGTCTCCATGCCATAGAGCAGAACTGTACTGTGACAGTGGTTATAACACAGAAGTCTAGCTCTATATTTATGTTTCAAACTACAATCTGTTCTTTAAGTCCAAACATTACCCGCATCCTGGAGTCATCGCTGACATCTACAGGACTAGACAGTAAAAATGTTTGGTTTAATATAGACAGTGTTAAGCCATGCATGCAATAGACAAGGAGATGTTCCCTTCACCTAGAATTGGGCCCATTCTAAACCCACAATGTCTTACATATCTGCAGACAACCTTCACAATGAAATTTCTTAAAAAAAAAATACTCATAGAACTGCAGCTAAGGAAATTTCTCCTCCAAAAAAAAGAAAAAAAACCATTCTCAATAAGCCAAGGTGCCAGTGTCAAGAAAAACTTCAGCATAGCCACTTCAGAACAAGGGCCACACTGTAGTGCATAATCACATTTTCATGGTGCATAAGGTGGTCTTACCCATAAAACTCAAAAATACTACCTCAGTCTCCAAAATGGTGTGTGGAACACTTTTGACTGCCACAAAGTCTTCAGGCACATGATCTTAGGTAATTATAAAGTATCCTTGCACAACAAGAGCCCAAGTTGGCTACAAGGCTGTAAATGGTATTAAGACTTGGAGACCTCTTAAAATTACACTAGAGGACATTACACTGGAAGCATTTCGACTAAGTTGTTTGTGCAGCCGCTGTGGCAATCAACACCTATTTGATACACAGGATGGAGCTGTCAGACATACCTTGTGGCCTTCGGAATGATGACTGCATGCTTTGCTGCCATTAAAATAAAAGCAGGAGTACTGCCAAGCTACATTTCATTAATATGCACTTCTCAAGGATAACTAATAATTAAGTAATTAAAAGGTATTCTCAAGGAACAATTTAACACTAGTGGCTTGAAACCAACATTTTCCATGTTGCACAACACCTTGAATTTGTTGATGTCATAAAAATAAGAACTCGATTTTAAACCAAGCTTTCAGACAGAGGGCTTTTCTCACCACAGAGTTTCATCCAGCTTATATCCACTGCAAGGCACTAAGCTCAGCTGTAACTAGTATAGCAACTAGGTATCATTAAAAAAAAAAAAAAAAAAAAAAAAAAAAAGGATAGCCACAACTGGCTCAGAGTTCCACGACTTTTAAGAACCTGAGTAAGACAGTGAATCCCACCCCGAGCTATTACACCTTCAAACAATGTCTATGATTTATGAGTCATTACTTATTCATTAAAACTGGTTATACTGGGTGTGGTGCTGTTATGTAATGGGCATAATTGATTTTAGACAATTTTTCAACCACCTAGGCCATGTGAGCCACCAAATAAAGGAAATATCTTGCAAATGTGATTTTTATCCATGTTTGAACAACATCTCTTTTCAAATTATGTATCTTGCCTTCATTCATTTGCATGTATTCTGCTTCTTTCTCTGCTTTTTGGTAGAAAAAGTAGTGACATAATTAATGGCTACATTATAAAAACACAATTAATTGCTGCTATAAAACAGTTTGATTTTATTTTTGTAAGAGAGCATCCCCTAAAACTTTGGTAACTTGAAAGTGCCACATCCAAGCAATTTACCTCAAACAGTACGCAAATTGGGTCTTGACTTAACATTGAAAAATGATTACACATACATTCACACACAGAAGGCTACTTTAATTTCACGTTTGCTGTGACTTCTGTAGAAGGAGGCAAATCAAGAAGCAATAACCAAAGATCAACCGTTCTGAAGATGGCATGACATTAAAATCATGATGGACTGAATGAAAAGCATAAGGCACAGAAGAACATGCTAATTATACAACTCAGTATCAAAATTAGCATTTAGTATCCTTCTTTGGTTTGTCCTACTAAAGGTCAAACGTAATTGATCATAATAGGCACTCTTTTCCTTGAAAATTGTTGAAAATTGAAAGATTTTTCAGCGTTAAAAAAAAAACTAAGGGAGTCCATGTCAATTTGCGTGCATGGTCTGCCCTTTAGCAGAAAGGCAGCTCTGCCGCAGGATGGTAGACATTTTCCAGTGGGTTCGTTTCCCATACATACCACCACATGCAACTCAAAGTGCAGCAGACTGGCAAGTTTCTCAATTTGACTTGGCTATGGCGGAGACACCAAAAATAGACTCTCCTTATCCAATACAAGACCCATACCATATCCACAGGCATGCTGGCTAAGTGACTCTTCCTCACAAAAGCAGGAGCTGCTCAGAAACAAGAAGGCAGCATCACATCCAGCCTGTGACCTGAACAATGCCTTGCTGCAGGAACCAGGTACTCGCCGTACAGCCAGCTCAGCATTTCATGCTGGCCAGACCTGTTCTCTTCATCACATCCAGCGGAAAGAGGATAGACTTAGATTAGACACTGGGAAGAAATTTTTTACTGAGGCTAGTGAGGCACTTTGGACAACCTGTTCCAGAAGTCACAGGTGCCTAATCCCTGGAGGTGCTCAAGGCCAGGCTGGATGGAGCTTTGAGAAACCTTATCCAGTTGAAGGTTTTTGTTACCGTGACAGGGGGCTTGAACCACATGATCTTTAAGGTTTCTTCCAACCCAAACCATTCCATGATTCAGAGCTCCTCTTCCACCAGACTAGGAGAAGTCTGTCTAGAAAGCTGCCTGGAGGAGACGGACCTGGGGGTGTTGGTTGACAGTCGACTGAACATGAGCCAGCAGTGTGCCCAGGTGGCCAAGAAGGCCAATGGCATCTTGGCTTGTATCAGAAACAGTGTGACCAGCAGGTCCAGGGAGGTTATTCTCCCTCTGTACTCAGCACTGGTGAGACTGCACCTCAAATCCTGTGTTCAGTTCTGGGCCCCTCACCACAAGAAGGATGTTGAGGCTCTGGAGCGAGTCCAGAGAAGAGCAACAAAGCTGGTGAAGGGGCTGGAGAAGAGGCCTTATGAGGAGCGGCTGAGAGAGCTGGGGTTGTTTAGCCTGGAGAAGAGGAGGCTGAGGGGAGACCTCATTGCTCTCTATAACTACCTGAAAGGAGGTTGTGGAGAGGAGGGTGCTGGCCTCTTCTCCCAAGTGACAGGAGACAGGACGAGAGGGAATGGCCTCAAGCTCTGCCAGGGGAGATTTAGTCTGGACATCAGGAAAAAATTTTTCACAGAAAGGGTCATTGGGCACAGAACAGGCTGCCCAGGGAGGTGGTTGATTCACCTTCCCTGGAGGTGTTTAAGGCACAGGTGGACGAGGTGCTAAGGGGCATGGTTTAGTGTTTGATAGGAATGGTTGGACTCGATCCGGTGGGTCTCTTCCAACCTGGTTATTCTATGGTTCTATCTCAAACTATGCAAGGATACCACACACTGATTTGAGAGAAATGCCAACTGCACAGACAAAGCACACAGCTCCTGATGTAGGGTCGTAGGTGAGGAACAGAAGACTGAAGATAGTGAACTACATATGATAGCAACAGCCTTAATAAAGGCTCGTGCAAGACTCATGGAGCTTGCAGTTAATCAGACAGCAAGCTCAAGAATACTACTTCGGTTTATGAGCTTCAGGTCCCCAGCTAAGCCTGCAGCAAGAAAAGCCAATGCTCTCTTTCTCATGCTGCAGATAGGACTGCTTGTATACTGTAGGGAATTGGCGCAAGTAACACCAAATTGACACTATTGTACCATTCCCAGTACAGAATTTCAGCTACATCTGCCAGTTTCTGTCACAGTGCTTACCTTGGCAGATCACCCCACATAAACGTTAATGTCTGAATACCTTGCTAATGGCCCTCTACCCCAGTTACCAAAAATCTGGATTAGACTACAAGGCAAATGGCTCCCTCCTTACATAATCCCAGCTTTACTTATCTCTATTTACAGCAGTCTCTTGGCTCTAACCGCCCCCGTGCAATATATCACTCCAGAACAGTACTGTTACTGTAAGATGCACAAGGAGATATCTGCTACACCCACAGCCAACAAGCAAGTGTTCAAGACATTCACAATGCTCTGGCACCTATATGGTCTAGCAGGGCCTGGAAGTCCATTCACTACACATTTTTATACAGTATTTTGAGTCCACTGCATTTTATATACAGCTGTCAGTAACATGCTCTACCTCAGCTTGACAGATTTTACCTCTTAGGATTTGCCCTGAAGGAAAAGCCACACCAAAAAAAGTTACACAAAAGCAATAGGGTTTTTCCCCTCTTTCTCCTGTGTTCCTGGAGAAACTGGTGGTTCTCCTGGACTGTGACAATGAGTAGCTGCTTTGTGGACCATTTCTGATGCAGCACCCAAAGTCCTGCCTCCCCCTTTCATGGCTATTTGAATGGTTTATGTGGTAGCTGTCAACAAAATGCTGCTATTACACTTTGGAGTAAGGAGTTAGTGGTGTTTGGCCTTTGCAGACTTCCCATCCAGATATCTCTTCCCCCCTTTGTTGAATTTATTTAAACGAGCAAACCAAACCAAAACAACAAACAAAAAAAAATTATTCACTTTAGCACAGCCACGACTTGCTTAATTAGTCAACTGATTTGTCCAAACCCCTCCCCCAAGGCAGATGGTAGGAACTATACTCAGAGGGTTGCTACACACACCCAAGTGACAAAATCAGGCTGGCTACCATCAGGGTAAGAAAGCCTTTACCATTGCAGCAAACAGCCCGATCACAGGAGTTACTAGCTTTCTCCAAGTCAAGTGGTGAAGACTGTCTCATTTCTGAAGCAAGCAAGATCTACCTCCCTGAGTCTTGGCCTCTGGAAAGATGTACAGAAAGAGTGAGCACGCTTATCTTCCAGTCATGGGAGAGTGGTACTGGCATTTGAACCTCTGGCAGCAGGAGGGACACCAGGTCTAAAGCAGCCAAGGTCAAAGAGAACCTTGCTGCTATCTTCCCTTCCAGTGACAATTTAATTCGCCGTCCAACAAACCCCTGAGAGGTCAACAAGTGTTCAAGTAGCTGGTATCCACAGAGGCTTTCCAAGTCAGCTGTCCAGCAATGAAATTACGACACTGCCCAGCCTAACTACTTCACAGGATTCAAGAGCAATGCCTGGATTTCTACAAAAGGAAGCCCCTCATTTCAAGTCCTTGAGCCTCATTGTTGAAACCCACGACAGGCACGGCTCCACTGAGGAGAAGAGCTAGTGTGGCTGGAAATAAGAAGGAAAACATCTACCAAGAAATTTGCTATATAAAACTTAACTGCACAGCAGATATAAGGAGGCTGAAGAAGATGAGTGGCATTGACACATCAGAAGGCTGACATGCCATCCAGAGGGACCTGGACAAGTTGCAGAAGTGGGCCTGTGTGAACCTCATGAGGTTCAAAAGGCTCAAGTACAAGATCGTACATCTGGATGGGGACAATCTTCAGTTTCAATACAGGCTAGGGGATGGTGTGATTGAGAGCAGCCCTGTGGGGAAGGAACTGGGGGCACTGATGGATGAAAAGCTATACATGAGCCAACAATGCGTACTTGCAGCCCAGAAGGCAAACCGTATCTTAGGCTGCATCAGAAGAAATGTGGCTAGCAGGCTGAGGGAGGCAATTTCACCAACCTACTTGGCTCTCGTGAGACCTCACCTGAATACTGCGTTGAGCTCTGGAGTCATCAGCACAGAAGGACATTGATCTGTTGGAGCAGGTCCAGAGGAAAGCTGCAAAAACGAACTGAGGGCTGGAGCACCTCCCATGCACAGACAGGTTGAGAAACTTGGGGTTGTTCAGCCTGGAGAAGAGAAGGCTGTGGGGAGACCTTATAGAGGCCTTGTAGTACTTAAAGGAGGTCTGCAGTAAAGATGGGGACAGACTTTTTAACAAGGCCTATTGTGACAGCATAAGGAATAATGGTTTCAAACTAAGGGAGGACAGATTTAGAAGATTTTTTTTTTTTTTTGCCCCAGTGTGAGTGGGGAAAGACTGGTGAACAGGTTGTCCAGGAAGGTAATGGAGGCCCAGTCCCTGGAAACGCTGAAGGTCAGGTTGGATAAGGCTCTGAACAACCTCATCTAGTTGAGCATGTCTCAGCTTACTGCAAGGGGGGTGAATTACGTGACCTGTAAACATCCCTTCCATCCTGAACCATTCTACGATTCCATGATTTGTACCATTGATCACTTATGCTGGTCCACATTAATGTCCCTCTTCATATGCATATGACTTCTGCTCTTCAATTGGAAGAATTCCTGCTGTATTGTTCAATACTAAGTTGTGCTTTTCTGTTTAACCCCATACCTCAAATGCCTGGGCATCATTTAATTTCAGAGGATGTGGAAATTTTTCAGTCTTCAGCCAAAACTGCCTTTGATTACAAACCAGAGCAAACATTTATAAAAGGAAATGACTGAATGACTTATTATTGAGAAATTCTTACTGTTATTTTCTATCATCAACATAATGATGGGGTCTTATTGTGGTATGGGTTCTGGACAGACATGCCAAGACTTCTGAAATAACACACAACTACATTTTCACAAAAGATTAAAAAAAAAATAAGGCATAAGCAAAGAGGCGCACAATTACTGGTGTGGTAGGTGTGAGAAGGACAGATCTCTGCTCATCAGCTGCTTATGCTTTTTCAAACTCTTCTGTCAAGTTACATGTAAAAACACAATCTGAAGGACAGACATGAAGCGTTTCTTCCAATACTTATGGAAAATCCTGACTTAAGGGAACAATACTGCAGAAAGAGCAAGGATAAACATTTGGGATCAATCCATTCAGTCAAGCTTACCCACATCTGCAAACATGTTGTGATAGGACAAAGGAGAATGGCCATAAATTGGAGGGGGGGAAGATTTAGACTAGACATTCGGAAGAAATTAATCACAACGAGGGTGGTGAGACACTGGAATAGGTTGCCCAGGGAGGTAGTGGAGGCCTCATTGCTGCAAACATTCAAGGTCAGGTTGGATGGGGGCATTGAGCATCCTTGGTCCAGTGGAAGGCGTCCCTGCCCATGGCAGAGGGTTGGAACTGGATAATCTTTAAGGTCCCTTAGGTTCTGCCACATAGGGGGGAAAAAAAAATAAAAAATAAAAAATAAAAAAAAAAAAAGGAGAAGAAGAAGAAAAGGTTCAATATACCCAGGGAATGAGGAATATGAAGGAACAATTTTAGAAAAAGCCATCAACTGAGACAACCCAGAGAAGTTCTCAATACCCCATCCTTGAAGGTATTCAAAGCCAGGTTGGATGGGGCTTTGAGCAACCTGATCCAGTGGAAGGTATCCCTGCCCACGACAGGGGAGGTGGTACTGGATGGACCTTAAGGTCTCTTCCTACCAAATCATTCCATGATTTCAAGAAGTGCTGAGCACAGGTTCCAGTTTTACGGCTTAGATATCTTTTGATGCCCATGTTTTGTAATGCATGTGCTCTCATGCTAGGCAGATTTTGAACTTGCCCTTCATGGAAATCAGTCACCTACTCTGTACATCATTTCTTAATCTTTTTCCTAAAACATTTACCTCTTCAGTCCCTCACTGTTGTTACCTGACCTCTAGCTGTTAACACCTTTTCAATATGGGGAATAAGTGATCAAGAGATAAATTAATCTGTGTGTACCTGTCTCTCATCTGGACTCCTACACAGTGTCCACTCAAGTCATACAAAAAGGCTGCCCTGAACAAGAAATCCTCAACATTTTCCTTAGGAGACTGAAATTAAAAGAAGAGATTAAAATGAAGAAATTAAAAGAAGAATTGCAGTAACACCACAGTTGAGAAAAAAGGACTTGCAATAAGACTTAGACATGCCACAGAGAGAAGGTTTTGTAGGGATGGCTGACCATGATCTTCCTGAAATGGCACCAGAGCCCCCTTTCCCACTTTTCCCCATGCTCATGTGAAGAGTCTGAATTTAGAAATCGTCCTGTGATTATCCAGACTATTTAGTACTTTAGTATCATAGAACTATTAAGGTTGGAAAAGACCTCTAAGATCATCCAGCCCAACCATCAGCCCTGAACCACCGTGCTTGCTGAACCATGTCCTGAAGTGCCATCTCTACGTGTTTTTTGAACACCTTCAAGGATGGAGACTCCACTTCTCCAGACTAAACAATCTCAGGTCCCTCAGCCACTCCTTGTAAAACTTGTTCTCCAGCCCCTTTCACCATCTTCATTGCCCTTCTCTGGGCATGATCCAGGAACTCAGTGTCTTTCCTGCAGTGAGAGGCCCAAAACTGAACACGGGATCCAAGGTGTAGTCTCACCAGCACCAAGTACAGGGGCACAATCACTTCCCTACATGTGCTGGCCACACCGTTTTTGATACAAGCCAAGATGACATTGGCCTTCTTGGCCTCCTGAGCACACTGTTGGCTCATGTTCAGCCAGTTGTCAACAAACACCCCCAGGGTCCTTTTCCACTGGGCAGATTTCCACTCACTCTTCCAAGCCCGGAGCATTGCATGGGATTGCTGTGACTCAAATGCAGTACCCAAAGTATAGTACTAAAAATGAAGCTGAATATATAGAATATAGTTCACAGGAAATAGTGCTACATTTAATATAATATATATAATTTAGTGCTAAAAATGAAAAAATATCCCCCCATAACTCTCTCATACATCCCCACCACCACTCCCCTACGCCCAAATGACCATGGCAATTGAGCCAGGGGTTCCAAGCACTGGAGAAGGGCACTGCAGGGCTGAAGCTACAGAACGCTAGAGATGAGACAGAGATAACATTAGGACTTTTTGCAGATTCTTGAGAGGCTTAACATACCCCAAGATCCAGTGACTCAGCACTGTGACAGCCAAGCAGTATGTGACTGATGGGATGGCCAGCCATGCAACCTCACAAAGATCTTCAAGTTCAGACAACAGTAAACAAAAAAAACCATCTCAAAAACCGCCATGCAAAATCTGTCTGGACTATTGCTTTTGCTAAAGGAGGAAAATTAAGTTTAAGACAGCTCCAGCACTCAATTTGTCTTGTTCACTTGAAACTGATTTCTACAAGCGTAAAAAAGGTATTGCTTATAAGATTAACAGATAAAGTGCTAGTGTTACTAAAATCACATTTGTCTAGGGCAAATGTCAAGAAAGGATTAAAAGTAGATACAAACTTGGACATGTTTGCTATAGAGGTACTAAAATCACATTTGTCTAACATTTTTATCTATTACTGTGTTTAGTATTTTAAACGATGCCTCTACTTCACTGTCACTGTAATTGAATCTTTAAATATTTTGTTCATTTAGAGCAAAAGATAAGCGTGAGCTATAAAAAGCCTTTTGATGTTTGTATTTTCTAAGCTTACAGCTCAATTTTACTACTACTGCAATTCCAGGACGGAGAGTATATTTTCAAGTTTCAATACAGGCTGCAGTTAACTAGCATTTATTTTTTTAGGGAGGACCTTAAAGAAAAAAATATATTTGCTTATGCAGATTAAGAAAAATATGCTACAACTCTGCTGCTACTTGCAAGCGAGTCCCTCGCGATTTATGCAAGTGGCAGAAAGCTAGAGAGATTACAAATGTAATGGCCAAAACCAGAACAAGCTCTGCCCTAGATTAGAGTTCTCACAGAATCATAAAATGATTTGGGTTAGAAGGGATCTTAAAGATCATTCAATTCCAACTCCCTGCCAAGGGCAGGGAAACCTTCCAATGGATCAGCTTGTTCAAAGCCTCATCCAGCCTGGCCTTGAACACCACCGGGGATGGGGCATCCATGACTTCCCTGGGCAACCTGTGCCAGTGCCTCACCATACTCAGAGGAAAAATTTCTTCCGAATATTTAAACTAAAACTCCCCTCTTTCAGCTTAAAAAGATTTGGCCTTGTCCTATCCCTGCACTTCCTTATAAAGGGCCCCTCCCCAGCCTCCCTGTGGGCCTCCTTTACATACTGGAAGGCTGGTATAACATTTCCCAGGAGCCTTCTCTTCTACAGGCTAAACGAGCCCTATTCTTATAAATTGACTACCTTGCTTCTATTTAATACTTCGACTTCTCATATATTTCAAATACAGATTGTTTTCCAGAAGACAGTGTCAGTGTTTGAGTGAGGGATCTAACTGCGAGGTCTTGAAGCTACATCTGCAGGAGGAGGAAAAAAGACACAAGATAAAAGAATTTGCACAGAGGAGGGAAATATTTTAGATCCAATTGCTTGAGAAATGTTTAGTGAGATTATTCATGCATGGAAGTAATTTCTTGTTATTACTGGAGATCAGTCAGGTTTTTTCTAATGGTTTAGCCTTTACTGGGAGCAGTACTTTGAGCAGCATACGCACCAGGATGCAGTTTGAGTCAGCTTCAGCTAAAAACGTACACCAAGAGACCTCCTTTCTCCCTCATGCATCCACCCACATGTGCATACACAGGGTTTGGGAGACTAACTGCATTTTAAGCACGTCTTCCCTCCTGTCCCCACATCCCCCGACTTTTCCGTCTCTTACACCCAGAGGCTTCCAAACCCATTTCACCAGGTTTACTTAACTCATTAACAAGGCAACAGATGGACAGCAAGCAATGAAATCTGGAGGAAATGAACATTTAACAGGGCCAAAAGACATGGTAAAGGCAATTAGTGTCACGTAGAGAGTCTGGAAAAAACAGGCATGACACCACTTCCCACTGCAGTGTGGCACTTGTCACCAGTTGCAGTGCTTAAATCACATCATTTAGCAATTTCAATATCGTCTAGCAACAGTTGTGTAAAAACAAGCTATCAGAGGGAAGTCACTGAAGTCAATGTTGACTTCAGCTATAGAAATATTATGTTCTTCTCTGGAGTTAAAATAATTCAGAGGGAAGGAGCAGCTTAAGAAAACTCCACTGACAGGATCTGTTCAATTCAAAATAAAAGCAAGACTGTAAAGCTCTTAAGTACGGGTATGTTTAGCAGCTGGTGGGTTTCCTAAAAAACATTTCAGTTTTAATAAACAAGACCAAATAAGCAATACAAGAAGTTATATAGAAATGAGACATCAAGAGAAAGATTTTGGGGTGTTGGTTTTTCTTTTTTAGGAATTTTTAAAATTTTAAGAGTAAAGGAATATAACAACATTCAAATTATTATATTGGAAAATTTGAAATGCACTGTGCATGCACCGAGCGTCTAGATTACAGTGCTGAATGGCAGAGGACACTGCCACTGCCACGCAGCACCAGCTAATGAGGGATGCCAGGTACGACATATGACCAGAGGCTTTGTGCTTACACATAGTCCCTCTCCCTGGCAGGAGATGAAAGAAATTGCCTCTCGCAAAGAAATTAAGTAATTGCAGTCAGAGGAAGAAGGATGGCTAAGGAGGAAATTGAAGTCCAAGGGAGCCACAAAAGGATGGCATGCATTTGAAAAGATGAGAGGAACACAACTAGAAGAGGCAGAATATCAGTCTCGGCAAAGGAATAAGGAAGTGTAGGCTCACTAAGTTTTGCTGACCAACTCTTGGCTGTAATTAGGTTTTTGAGGAGCTGTAAAATAGTAATGCTGCCCTTTTAAAGCATTTAAATATAAAGGAATACTTGATGAACATACAGCAAGTTACTGCAGCGTCTTAATACTTGGAGAACTCTGAAATAAACATGCCTCTATGCTTAATCACAGAGCTTTCAGCTTTTCATTTACGCCTCCTTCAAGACCCTCCTGTCATCTTGCAGTAGACATGCTTCCACCCTGAACAGCAACCCATGCTACTCACCCATTACTAGTAATTATAAATATTTTGCCCCTAAGATGCAACTCCTTTACTGTTTAAGATGTATTTGCCTTTACAAAATAAAATGTTATTCATAGAATGGGTTGGGTTGGAAGGGACCTTGAAGACAATCCAGTCCCAACCCTCCTGCCATGGGCAGGGACACCTTCCACTGGATCGGGTTGCTCAAAACCTCATCCAGCCTGGCCTTCAACACCTCCAGGGATGAGGCATCCACAACTTCGGGGGACAATCTGTTGCAGAGTCTGACAGGAAAAAAACTTCTTCCTAACATGTAATCTATATCTCCCCTCTTTCTGCGTAAAACCATTAACTTCCATCCTATCCCTACACTCCCTAACAAAAGGTTGCTAGCAGAAATCAGGTATCAGTCTACCATCAACCTCAAAATAAGGACTTCACTCTACTTGAAGACATGAAAAGGTTCCTCTTTATGCCTCATATTGCCCATCATCCGTCTTTCCCATCTGAACACTCTGGTCTAGTTAATTGATTATTTATTAAGCTAAATAAACCATTATCAAACTCTTACTTCTCCAGGGAACTCTTCTGCTTCCTTCGCAAAACCACAAATAGAGAAGTGTTTGCAGCTAAGTCACAGGTATAACTGCACACTTGAATTAAAGAATCCGGATCAAGAGCAAGGACAAAAGATTATGGTCCATGAGGGAAGCCACAAGCAATAACAGTTCCTATTCCAAACTATTCGAACACTTTCCTCTTCCTATCTTCCCTCTTCAACATCGCCACTCACCACTAATTCTGATCCAGGGTGAGCATCGATACAACCCAATCATTGCTCAACCACCTCCAGCATGACACTTCCTCCAGTCATGTTATTGCTCCTCTGCAAATGTAGCTTTATCCATTTAATAACTTGAGGAGCCAAACTGGTTTGACAGAGCTCCTCACCTGGGTGTGCAAAAAGGAGCCCAAGATAAGACTGACTGTCATGGCAACTAGACAGAGTTGCTACGTACACCGTGCAGAGGTAGGGTTTAATTACTAGTTGAAAGCAACCAAGCACCCCCTTATTGCAGAAGGGAATTATAATTCAATTATATTTATTATGACATCCTTGCAGAAATGTTCATGACTCTTTGTAAACAATTCCATGTCCTGCAAGGAGCAGGCATAAATTTACCCCAGTTTCCACATTCATCAGCCCATCCCAGTTTCCACATTCGATCCATTAAGCGTTTAAAATTAGAATCCTCAAAATCCACAAAATTGAACACATTTTTTAATGAAGATTCCATGTCACTGAAAAAAAAGAATTTATTTTCCCCTGGGGGGGAGGGGGAAAGAAAAAAGAAAAAAAAAAAAGATGGAGAACAGTATATCAAAGACAATCTGCGTATGGCCAATACACCCTTTCTCCAAGAGAGACACTGACCTGAAGTTCTGTGTAGAAAAACCAGGGCAGTTTCAGCCTGGAGTGTGTTGGTTCAAATATTTTCACATAACCTCCCCTAAATATACAGCCACAGTGATTAAAAAAGCTCCTGAAGACACACAAACAAGAAAAGCACCAAGAGGCAAGCAGGCACATACCAGAAAATGCTTTATGTTCTATCTTCTATCCAGAGCTATAAAATCAGTCTTGGATGACTGCTCCGATACATTCGTTTAGTAGGATTATGCTCATACCTCATAACCACAGAAAAGATGCACTTTTTTGACTACAGACGCACGTACTTTGGGATATTTTTGTCTCTAGCTTTCTTTGTCTTTAAAAATAACAATGCATTAAAATGTAGAAATATTATCCACAGTTCTTCGTGGACAGAGAATATCTACATCCTGGAAGACTGAGATTTTCTTCTACTGTAGGCAAGATGCCTCAGGCATTTCAGGTTCAAGCCACAGTCACTTCTATGACCAGCTGCCTCCCAGGGCATACAGACTTCAAGAATGTCTGAAGTTTTGCCTAGCAACTGAGACAAAGAATAGAATGCTCCCAATTTAAACATTTTCCTCCATACATATGACATGAATTTATGCCAATTTCTGCTGCTTGATCTGGTACATGGTTACCATTTCTACATGAAAATTTGTACCATTTTATTTACAGCTCAGTAGAGCGGCTGAAGGTGCTTTTCCTATCATAACAAAAACACAGCTAGGAAGTGTTTTTGACATTGCATCAGTGCTTTATCAAAGCAGAATTATGTCTTTGGGTTTGTTTGGGTTTTTTCAGTTTGAAATCCCAAGGAGAAAGGAACGATGCTTTGCATCACTGATGTTATTTCCGATGCAGGAATTAATTTTGTTTGGGGACATCACAAAATTATGCATTTTATTGGACTTAAATATTTTCTGCTAGAAAAAAGTTGGATGTAACTTCAGCTTGAAGCATTCAAACACCACTTGCACAATGTTTACAGACTAATGAAGGCATTATCCCATTTAGTTAAACTAGTTGTCCACCTCACCCAGCATACTCGGTCTGACAGTGACCTGAACTAGGTACGTAGGCACATTCGCAGGGTGGGGAGGGAGGATACCAGTACTTTCTGTAGAGGAATTCTAGTCTTCTCTATAATTAAATGGTAAAAAACATAGATAGGGAGAGTAACACTTTTCATAAAACAGTTTTCTTGCATCAGAAATCATTACAGAAAGGAGAAATACCACCCACCACTTCCTCCTACCCTTACATATCTTTAGTTTTTTAATAATTGCTTGCTTAAAGATTTCTTTCTTTGTACTATGCAATAAGATAGGAAACAGGTATCCAGAAAAAGCTGTACATAAGTCTAACTTGTGTTAAATCCCAAGTGTTAAATCTCTACAATGCCTTTTAACTAAGGCATATAACCATGAATATGCTATTAAAAACTCATGTATCTCCTGCTGGCCAATGTTCTCCAAGAATGGTGCCTCAGTTTCAGAGGGTGCAGTCACATTGGGTGCGAACTCACACGGAATCCGAGTGTCACTTCAGAACTGATCGTGTGTATCTCCTGACATATTCTGACCTCTGCTGTTAAAAAGTGGAATTTATTTTGACAATAATTTTTTCTTGCTTTAAAAAGACTGCCTTACAGATGAATAAGAACTTTTCAACTTTCCTACAATTATCTAGGGTAAAGAAGTGATGAGAAAAATCATTTTACACCACAAAGCACAAAAATAAAAGTGCCCAAGCTTCCCACCCTGCCCACTTACCTGTTATCCTATTTATTATAAACTGCATATTTGACTATTACATAAATTCAAGTACCCTGTTCTTTTAGCATCTGGACTCTAAATATGCTACCAAACAGTTCCAACATCTTCCTTTTCTGACAGTATATTGGGTGAGGCTTTTTATGTTGGATACCAGCAAAACCACTGAGCACACCAATACGTAGACTACTGGTAATCTGAAACTACGCAAACAACTAGCTTTAGACAGTACTTTTTTTTAGTTTAAGTTGCATTTTCATTTCAAAAATATTCTACAGTAGATTAGCAAGCTCTTTTAATTATGTGCAAGTCTAGGACTCTATACTGAATTTTGACAGTAAAAAAAAAAAGTCATATTCTAAATATCCAGTATGTAAACATCAGTGAAAAGTGTACATCTGAATAAATTATGACTATGTTGGTTGGCAAGTCTTTGAAGGCAGCAAAACATTACTTTTTAAGTGATAAGTACACTCAGAGGGGAAAAAAAAAGAAATGAGAGGTTGTCCAACATGATGCTCTACTTCTAAACTCCTCTTTCCCTCCTGCATAAGAGGCATTCTCCCTAGGTCTTGAAGATCAAGGCACGGTCCTTTACTACACTTATCACAAATGATCAAAGAACATTCCTCAGAGTCATAGAATGGTCTGAACCTTCAAGATCACGCAGTTCCAACCCCTCTGTGCTACAGACACAGAAATCTTCCACTGCATCAGGTTGCTCAAAGCCTCATCCAACCTGGCCTTGAACACCTCCAGGGATGGGGCATGCACAGCTTCCCTGGACAACCTGTTCCAGTGACTCACCACCCTCACAGGAAAAAAACCCTCTCCCTAATATCTAATCTAAGTCTCCCCTCTTTCAGCTTAAAACCATTACACTTCGTCCTATTCCTGATGAAGAGCCTCTTCTCCCCAGCTTTCCTGTAGGTCCTCTTTAAGTACTGCAAGGCTGCTATATGGTCTCCTTGAAGCCTTCTTTTCTACAGGCTGAACAATCCCAACTCTTAGCCTTGGGAGGTGCTCCAGCCTTCTTATCCCTATGGCTTCCTCTGGACTCACTCTAACAGATCCATGTCCTTCCTGTGCTGAGGACTCCAGAACCAAACACAGGACTCCAGGAAAGGTCTCATAAGGGCAGAGTAGAGGGGCTGAATCACCTCCCTTACCCTGCTGGTCACAATTCTTTTGATTGCCGTCCAGGATATTATTGTCTTTCTGGGCTACAAGTGCACATCTCCGGTTCATGTTTAGCTTCTCATCCTTTCCCATCATAACGCCTGACACACTTCAAAATAAAACTGTGTCTACAGCTTGAATTATTTCTGCCTTGCTCATCTCCCATGGCCTGGGAGACAAATATTTGATCAAATATTTATAAGCAGTACTAATCTGAGAGGATATCTCCTGATTAGATGACACTTTTGACTAAGGAATAGACAGGCAGTGGCACAATGCCCAATACGTGTTTTAGCACTTAATGCTCTTTTATCCTCATGTTTAACTAGAAAGAGACCCTAATCTCAAATCAGAACAGCTCACCCTTATGCCAATAGCCTACCTCTTAGTGCTACAAGTAGGAAGTTGTCTTCAGCTCTTTGGCACTATTTTATTCTAAATAAACTAGAAAAAAAAAAAAAAAAAACAAAAAACCCCACTCCTTTCACCAACAACTGTGTTATTTACGAGCAACACTAACGTTAATACTTCTGGGGTTTTTGTTGTCTTTTATTTGGTTCCCCCTCCCCCAAAGTGCTCTGCATGTGACTACTTTATTTTAAACTTCATGCAACCACTTTATTTTAACCTTCATGCATATAGTTCAGCAATTTATTTTTGTTAATCATTGAAGACTTGGCTTCTGCTGGGACAAACATAACTTGCCATAACACCTTTACTGGAGTGTAAGCAGGAAATGCAACAGTCTTGTATGAATATATCACGGAATCTTACAGGATCATCAACTATGCCTACAAAACAAACAAGACATTATAACCCAGCATGGCACCTTATGCCATTTCACAGATGTCCAGAGGAGAGCCTGCTAGCATACATGTGCACCACCCTAATGTTTTCTTTTGCCTTCAGTTGCAACCATCATCTCCTGGAAACAAACAGGAGAGGCTTCAAAAACCACTACTGCATCTCCAACAAAGAATATCTAGTTCTTACCATCAGCAAGAATGCAAAGCAACAGGTTATACAAAACACGACTAGAGTCCTGTAGGTTTTAACAGTATAATTGATAATTTAAAACATGAACTACTTGAAAAAAAAAAAAAAGGCATACCAAGACAGTTCATTTTTTTATTAAAATAATTTAGTATTCAAGACAACAGTTCTGCATGATAAAAGGAAGCCTCAGTTTTGCTGCCTATATATAGAGGCTACCCAGCATTAGCTTGCAAGTGGACTTACAGCTTTATTTTTTGTTTTAAAGGCAATTAAAGGATCTGCTGGATGTTCAATCAAATCTAGCAAAAATGTTATGAGAACTGAATAGTCTAAACCAAACCACAGCATGATTAAACAGGAAATCCTTGAGAAACCAATTAGCGAAAATAGAAGTGAACAAAACTCATAACTAGCAAAATAAAAAGAGACAGGCAAGTTAAAGAGAAAAACTAAAGACAAAATTCCACACTAGAACAAAAATAAAGGGCTGATTTGGCATGATGAAGGTCAATGAACAGTTAATGACAGGACAGCTATGAAGTTTGCTTAAAGAGAAGCGTGAGACTGAGTAAATAACCATTGAGAGCAGAAGAAAAGTGTTGAAGATGGCAATGCCTAGAAGAATTTGCTTAATTAAAGTCTCATTGACTGAAAAATTGGGAAAGAAAAAAAAGGCCTTTTATAGGTGTGACAATACAAGAAGAAACCAGAACTAGAGTCAGAAAAATATTCAGACTAGTCTCCCCAACTTTCTTTTCTAGAAGGGTGTTAAATACAGCTGGTTCACCACCATCACCAAGCCATTGCCTTTTGGAAGGGAGATAACACTTTGGTTTGGGAAGTCATAGAATTATAGAATAGTTTGGGTTGGGAAGTACCTTAGAAGATCATCCATTTAGGTTCTGGAACAGGTTGCCCAGGGAGGTTACGGATGCCCCATCCGTGGAGGTGTTCAAGGCCAGGTTGGATGGGGCCCTTGGGAAGCCTTATCTAGTGGGACTTACCCCTGCCCATGGCAGGGGGGTTGGAACCAGATGATCTTTAAGGTCCCTTCCAACCCAAACTACTCTATGATTCTATAAAAGTTACATTCCATAGACCAGTTTGATAGTTTTGAAGAGGTTAAAAAAAAATAGATACATATGCCAGGAATCGTCTAGGTATAAGACCGTCCGGTCTTACAAGAGAGTAGTCACGAACTACATGACCTCTGAGATCCTTCCAGCCATACATGAAATTTCCACATGAAAGCACTTATTACGCAGTCTCATCATCTGAATACCAAACCAAGTGAAAATTCTTCATTAAGCATGTATGTGTCTTCAAGACTTAGGGCATAAGACAGAACAAACTGAGTTTCAGGGGTAGTTTCAGTGTGGTTTTGGAAATGAGGTATTTCATAGCAACTGCTCAAAACATATGATAGCGTAGACGCAAAAAATATCTACATGGAAATCAGTTTATTTTAGAATATATGTTTTAAGTTGCAAATCAGAACTTCAAACCTGTAATGCCTACTATGACCTGACATTGTTAAAACAAAAGAAAAAAAACCCTGTATTCTCAAGGTGGGGGGACAGACACATGTATTTCCCCCTCAAGTAACTATAATTACTCAGATCAGGATAATTATCGAGTCTGAAGACACACAGTTTAAGTAGCACTTGCACTATCATATATAACCCAAACACTAGATTGTATAACCTTAATGCTATAATAGAAGTTGCACGGGGAACTATGATTTATTAGAATTTCAAAGCTAAGGTACTGGTTGCATCCAATTTACGCGCTGCAATGAATTCTCTTTGCAAAATAAAACTCCTCTGTATGGCCTGTTAATTCTCACCACTTGCTGAGGATGGGGAGGAGGGAATTGACTTGTCTTTATGTGTAAGGTTAGTGTTACACTGTTTGAGAAGCTCTTGGTTGTCCAGCTGTGCTCCTCTACTTGCCTGCTGCCCTGGAACCACTAGTGATGGCTGCAGAGAGAGGGGAGAGCACAAGGTGGTGGTGCTGACGAAGCCTATGCACTGTTGGCACGTTCTACATTTCCACAGAGATTATGTGACATATCAGGCAAAAAAAAAAACAAACAAAAAAAAAAAACAAACAAAAAAATGCTTTCCTTTTCCTTGGTAATTGTCTTGATCCAATAAAAAAGACACCTTATCACCTTCCACAGCTACATGAAAGGAGGTTGTAGCGAGATGGGGGTTGGTGTCTTTTCCTAAGTAACTAGCCATAGGACAAGAGGAAATAGCCTCAAGTTGCATGAGTTGGGGCATAGACTGGGTATTAGGAAAAATGTCTTCACTTAAAGGTTAGTCAAGCACAGGAACTGCCCAGAAAAGTGGTGAGTCTAGAGGTGTTCAAAAAAAGATATAGATGTGGCATTTTGGGATACAGTTCAGTATGCGTGGTGGTGTTCGGCTGACATTTGAACTTTAAGATCTTGGAGGTCTTTTTGAACCTTAACAATTCTAGGATTCCATATACAAGTTCTGAAGGACAAAGGGCACCTCTAATGACAGTTATTTCAGAATGGAGAATGTATAGTGTAGGGAATAGCTACTGTTTCTGCAGTGTTTTCTTTGAAGAACCTCCAGAAACCACTTCAGAAAAATAACAGAAATATATTATTTCAGAAGGGAAAATTTAAGCAGGCCTGGACTTCATAACGTACCTTTCAGTCACAGGTGCTACATGAATCCAGCTGCTCAAGGCATCATTGTAGACAGACACATTAAAAAAAAAATTAAAATAAAAAAATCAAGTTTTTGCCACCTCAAGGAAGAATATGCAAAACCTCACACAATCTTGCTGACAGAGGAAAGAACAGAAGCAACACAGGACAAAAATGGAGCACCTTGAAAGATCTGCTGCTCTTATATTCATTGGAGGAATGTAGGTGAAAAGACAAAACCAACCATTTTTTTTGTCTGCCTCATCCCCTGCCACCAAGTCCAGCACAGCCCCCATAGCCCTAACACTGGCAGTGGAGAAACGACTTGTGCTACACCTTTGTCTCCTGCCTTTGTCTTTTCTTCCCACTGGACAAGGTGCAAGTCCAGACAACAGCAGTTCCACTGCTGCTTCCAGGAGCCTTGCACAACATTATCACTGAATTCAAGAAGTCACAGAAACCTGCTCAGGTGAGACAATCCAAAAGCTTGATGACCAAGTATTTCATAGTAATGGTGACTGGCACAAGAACCTCAAAAAATCCCAATAAAAATATTAACAGCTGGCAGATTACAAGTAACCCTCCCAGGTTTTGTTTGGACAAAGCTTCGTTAGGGCTACATACACTTGAACACATGCCAAATTCATACCAATAAGAGTTTCTGTCAAAAACCAAGTCTATGAGTAGTGAATGTCAGTCCTTGTATTAGATTTATCAATAGAGATCAAAGGACAGATTTTAGGTCAATAAAGCAAACCTATATGAATAGTCCATCTTTTAATGGCTATAAAGAGGCAAATAATAACTCATGTCCAAAAAGTAACAACAAAAAGCTTATGAATATTTTTTCCTTCACATAGACAAGAATTAGTCTACAACATAACTTCACAAAACACCTTTTGCCACAAATAAAAGTACAATAAAACAATTCTGAGGCTTTTATTCAGCAAACAACTATTGAAGTACTTAAAGGGGGCCTATAAGAAAGCTGGGAAGGTGCTGTTTATCAAAGAGTACAGGGATAGGATGAGGAGGAACATTTTTAAGCTCAAAGAGGGGAGATTTAGACTGAATATTAGGAAGATATTTTTCCTGCGAAGGTGGTGAGGCTTTGCAACAGGTTGTCCAGAGGAGTCGCATGCCCCATCCCTGGAGGCCAGGTTGGATGAGGCTTTGAGAAACTTGATCTAATGGAAGGTGTCCTTTCCTATGGCAGGGGTGTTGGAACTGCATGATCTTTAAGGTCCTTTTCAAGCCAAACCATTCTATGATTCTGTTTTTTGAAAACTTCTTATGCTGGAACTACCCTCACAAACACTACAGTCAAAGAAATTATTTTAATCATACCTGAACACTTTGCACACACTGAAACTGGATTAAGCAATAAACATTTTGCTGGCTAATGTAAGATTTTGAGCAAGTCTGTGATAGCAACATTTCTGCCAAAAAGAAAAAAATGCTATTGCAGAAAATTCTTTGTAGCCTTTTATAGTAAAGAATGTTGTGCTACTCACAAATGCATTGCAGTGTTCCGATTGGCAGAAAAAAAAAAACAGACATAAAAAAATCAACCCCTTTCTGTGTCTTGATCATGTTTTTTGTGGTTTTTGTTTTTTTTTTTTTTTTCCTCACATAAATGAAACTTTGTTTCATAACATAGTATCTGAACACCAAACACACATTTTTTTCAGTATGACATAATGAAGGCTATTTTAGGATGCTGGAATGTCATTAATTTGTGCCCCTTAGCTCAGCAATTTGTAAATGATTAGCTGTAGAGCACCAAAACAAAGTAAAGCCTGTCTAAGCCCATTTCATCCAACTACTAGCATTTAATTTAAACACAATTTCAAGTTCTGATGCCAAAACCCAGCATATGCTATTTATCATGAAATTTAAAAGTAAGCCTGATGGAAGGCATAAATCAACAAAAAGACAACAACCACTGTTAAGGATTTTTTTAAGCCTAAAGCTTGGCCCTCTCAGTTTCCTGAGATTTAAAACAAGCATAGGATCACAGAATCATTAAGGTTGGAAACGACCTCTAAGATCATCCAGTCCAACTGTCAGCCTGACACCACCATGCCTACGTCACAAAGTGCCACTTCTACCCATTTTCTGAATACCTCCAGGGCAGGAGACTCCACTTTCCAGGGCATTTCTGCTGGTAATGAAGCCCCTGAGAAGCAAGTTTAGCTTGAGATGTCGCTGCAAATCCTTTTTCCTATAGCGTTAGGGGGAGAGGCAGGGGGGAAGAAAGAACACAGTGAAGTACAGTGCTATTTAATTATCCATTTTTCTAGTTACAATACATTCCTGTATTTAACAGCAACCTCACACCTTAAAGGGCAAAGACAGTTGTACTCTTAGATTCCTGTTCCTGCTGAGCTTTATGGGAAATAGCAACATCTTGGCTGTTGTGCTCCATCATCAGGGGCTACGTGAATGGTTACAGGGCTTAGGCGATTCTGATCTCTGGAGAAGCCTTAAACACACAAGAGGCCACAGATTCATCCAATGAGGCTAAAAACGAAATGATGCAGGGAAAAGTGAGGCACTCCAGAAAGGAGGTCGTAGCAAGATGGGTGCTGGTTTCTTCTCTCAAGTAACAAGGGAGAGGATGAAATAGAGTGGCCTCAAGTTGCACCGGGGAAGGTTTAGATTGAATATTAATAACAACGTATTTGCCAAAAAACATGGTGAAGCATTGGAAGAGGCTTCCCAGGGAAGTGGTAGAGTCCTCATTCCTGCAGCTGTTCAAAAAACATGTAGCTATAGCACTTCAGGACACAGTTTAGTAGACACAGTGATGCTGGGCTGACAGTTGGATGATCTTAGAAGTCTTTTTCAACCTTAATGATTCTATGAAAGTTCGGGTCCAGGAGAGAAGCTCTCCCAACAGCAAACTGCTCTGCATGGGACAGCAGACACTACTTAACGTGTGCTTGTTTTTTACATCCATGAAACAGAAACCACTCCTCTCTTCATCCTGAGCAACTCATTCAAAGTCAAAGCTTTGGTCTGAAGCTTAAAGTCTTATTTTATTTCATTTAGTTCTCGGCAAGCCTTAAAGGAGCAGAGAGAGAAGTTTAAAACTGGCAACACCATTCACCAGGAAATACAAGTTACATGCTCTTAGGCATCTATAGAGTACACTTGTTTCAAGTTCTTCAAGTCCAAGAAAAAAATTGGGACTTCAAAAATTCCTTACTTTAGTTAATGACTCACTAACTTGACTTTAAATTAGTTTAATCACTATTAAGTAACCGTAACAACAACAAAAAAAGTTCAGCATCACTCGATATTTTAGAGTAACAGCTTCAAAATGGTACTTCAGTGGTCAACCAAGGCCCACTTTGGGCTACAGCACTTTAATAATAGGCTTCAAGAATAAGGGAAAATAAAAAACATTGACCACAGTGTTTACTTTCATTTTAAATCTAACAGAGCTCATTTCATTTTAAACAGTTAACTGGAAGTTTTAGAAGTTGTTATCACCTAAAAGGAGTTCTAATAAGGAAGGTACCACAAAGAAGTGCAGAAACCCAACCTAAATGATTTCATAAAATAGAATGTTTTTGTTTGGAAGGGACCTTTAAAAGCCATCTTGTCCGGTCTCCTCAAAATAAGCAGGGACATCTTCCACCAGATCAGGTTGCTCAGAGACCCATTCAACCTCACCTTGAATGTTTCCAGGGATGGGACAGCCACCTCCTCCCTGGGAAACCTGTTCCAGTGTTTCACAACCCTCATTCTAAAAAATTTCTTCCCTATTTCCAGTCTGAATCTACCCTCCCTTAGTTTAAAGCCACTACCTCTTGCCCTACCACAACAAGCCCTGATAAAATGTTTGCTTCCATCATTCTTCTAAGCCTCCTTTAAATACTGGAAAGCCATGATAAAGTTTCCCTGGACCTTTCTCTTCTCCATGCTGGACAGCCAACTTTCTCAGCCTTTTTTCATACCATACGTGTTCCAGCCCTCTGATCGCTTTTATTGCCTCCTTCTCCCTTTCTACAACCTCAGAAAACATTCCAGGTTTCTTTTCCCTGACAACTGTTTTCATCCCCAGTTGGAAATTTCTCTCTGGTTTTGTGCTTAAAGAAAAAAGTTCCAATACATAGGCAGGCTGCTGTAGCAGCTCTGAGTTGAGAGGTTTCCTGGTCACCTCAGCTGGGAAATCTCCTAACTCTAATGGGTCCCACTAAAGCAATCAGATTGTTTAACATCCTATGGAAATTACTGGGATGAAAACTCAAATGCACCAGCATACAGAGAAATGGAAATTAGCAAAAAGCAGCAAAATGGTAATTCAGCACAATGCTGAACTTTATACAAACATCACTAAAGGAAGACAATAGGACACAGGAAGCAAGACAAATCTAGGGACTGTGGCATGAGCCGCAGCAGAAAGTCCACATGATGATATTCAAAACAGAGAAAAATCTGACTCTGCAGACTTTTTGCTCTGCAACAAAGAATCTTTACCTGACTGCAAAGAAAAACAAAACAGAAAACCCACAGAAAACCTCCTCCAGCCATAAGTACATCTTAAAGTTGTTGTGGCAGACAGTCAGTACTATCCACCTTGAACCTTCTCCCCCACAAACTTAATCACCGTGTAATTAAAGAAGTATTAATAATTGAAAAGTACACAGTGATTTTGCTCAAGGGGTAATTAACAACTTCATCTCAGTTCAGCAGCTGATTTTCAGTTGGCATTAAACCAGCAGGAGCTTGAAAGAACCTATTACATGGATAAGATTATGAATAAACTTGTGAGTTACTAGTTTGCAGCTTGATGTGACCCTCAGACTTCAAAGGCCCTTTTCATAAAAAAAACAGGACAAAAGCAGCAAGGTCTTTATCATCATTTATGGTAAATAAGATAGACAAATCCACTACATACTAGAAAGCTGATGTAAGGAAAAGATGAAACTTTGCATGAGCTTCATCAGCATTTCAGGAGCCCTAAATTACCCAGTATCTTTTTGATTAGAAGATGACAGAAATTTGGAAAGGCAACAGTCAACAGTCCAATAGCACAGAAGGACCCAGATAAAGAGTTTCTGCTACTTTGCTATGGGGAGATGCTTGGGAGGAGACATCACCATGCTGCAGTGCAGCCAAGCACTTCATGATACCTTAAGCAAACAAGTCCGAGTCTCCCACCCTGGGCACACACAACTCCAACTCTCTTCATTTTCTGCTGCTCAGCCTTAACAATTCCTATTTAACTGGTCATGAACACAGGCAAAAGTGACAGTCCCTGGTGTCAGTGCTAGAGTAATTGCATATTAATGTCTAATGACTAAATACACTGTTGATAATTAGGCCATGCTGAAACATAAGGATCTCCCCCTTACCAGAAATCACCGATGAAAAACCAGTAAGGCCATACTGCTTAAAATTAACGTGGTGTGAAATGCACAGGCCTTTAAGTGGAAAGCTGTCTAATGTAATTTTCACAATTATCATTTAATTTAAGAAGCAGATCAAAGAAATGCATCATTTACATTTTCAAACATTAAGTTTTAAAGATCAAAGACCTCTAGTATTTCCAGACTGCATATATGTGAGTGACTTGGTTAGAGTAATGAATCTATGCAGAGGAAGAACATGAGCTGCTTGTTTGCTTGGTGTGGCAGTTTCCCCATCACCTGAGTATAGAGCAAGGGGTAACTGCAAGCAGCACCATCAACAAGCACTGACACTACATATAAATAAAAGCAAGGGTCTTCGAGATCTAAAATAGCATTATATTAATTTTATGACTGCTGGAGTACTCTCTCCCTGAAATAGCCACTGCTTCAGAGATTTCTTCACAACTCCAGCCTGACAGCTACGACTTATCAGTGCTTACACAGTGCTCTGGGACACCTGGAACAACTGCAGCTCACAGGATGCCTCCTTCAGCTACTTAAAGGGGGCCTAAATGGAGGCTGGAGAGGGGCTTTTTAATAGAGAGAGCAGGGATAGTACAAGAGGTGATGGTTTTAAGCTGAAAGAGAAGAGATTTAGATGTTAGGAACAAATGTTTTATTGTGAGGATGGAGAAGTACTGGCACAGGTTACCCAGAGAAGTCATGAACGCCCCATCCCTGGAGATGTTCAAGGCCAGGTTGGATGAGGCTTTGAGCAACCTCAGTGGAAGGTGTCCCTGGCCATGGCAGGGGAGTTGGAACTGTATGATCTTTAAAGTCTCTTCCAATCCAAACCATCCTAAGATACCATGATTCTATGATGTTCCAGAGGTCATTAAAAACTTAGAGGCTGCCCAGGGAGGTGGTTGAGTCACCATCCCTGGAGGTATTTAAAAGATGGGTGGATGAGGTGCTGAGGGGCATGGTTTAGTGACTGATAGGAATGGTTGGACTCAATGATCCAGGGGGTCTCTTCCACCCTCGTGATTCTGTGATTCACTTCATTGTAGCGTTTGATCAAAACCACGTCTTCATGACAGTGCTGTAGCCTAATTGTGCCACAAGTTAAACAGAGAAAGGCACTATGTAACTACTCCAAAACATGTTGGTATGATTCCATGTAGAAATAGCAGCAGCAGAAGTGCTGCTTTAAAGACCACTAGGAGTTGCTGTAACAGACCCTGGTCAAATTCAGTGTAAAGCAGAAAGCATTCTGGCACTTATTTCCAGTAAACTATCAAACTTGTAGTTCATACTGAAGGCTCATGCCTACATCTGAGCACCTTCCAAAACTGGAGCTGAGGACTCGAGATTAAAACCAGACTTTTCTTGGCAGAAAATCAGATAACATCACAGCCATAAAACCTACACTAAGAAAAGAGATGATCATTTAAACTGAAACAGTAAACAAGAGCTTCTCACTGAAGTTGTGAAGGTAGACACAACTTCTCTTGCTAGGTTGAGAAATGTGACACCACCACATGTGTCACATGCAACAATATTCAGTACCTGATTGCAAGTGTTATGGTAATATTCAATCCCCAGAGGCTTCCTTACTGTATGCTAAAATTGTTAATGCACCACACTGCCCAGCAGACAGGTCCCAAACACAGGATTGAGTTTTATCTGCATCTTCTTTATGTTACCTATTTCCCTTCCAAATCACGGGTTTAAAACTAGTTTAAAAATAGATGGAAGGGGGTGTATAATGCTAACATTTGCACAGCGACTTTAATTCTTCTAACACGCTATTAATTCTTATATCACATCTTAAACAGGAAAGATAACCTACCTCTAAACATGAGAGGATTTGAAGTAGCTTTCTCAAGAGAAGATTCTCCAACAGACACTTCTTATGGTAAGGATGTTGTATTCTCCAACTAAGATGATCAGCCATTTTACTTTTAGAAAAGTTGAGCAACCTCATTATTATTATTACACCAGGAAACAGCCTTCCTGACAGACAAAAGAGGTTACATAGAAGCAAGTTTCATACATTAAATGTTCTCCTGCAAAATAAAAAGGTGAGCAATATCCAGGCTCTTTAGATAATGAAAATTATAAGCTGTGTCCGGCTGCAATCAACTCGTAGCATCCTAATCTCAAAGGAAGTTTATGTTGCATAATGCTGTAGAATACATGGGCGTTCCTGGCAGACCTAAACTGGTTCACATGGATTTCTTTATAACAGCAGCCACACTACTTCCAGTTCCCAGCCTACATCAAATAGGCAGACACAATCAAAGCTGTTAAAGGTCTTAATCTGCATTTATGACAAAAATTAAAACCACTGCGTGAAATCTAAGCAACCTAGAGTACTTAGTCCAGCTCTGGAGCCCTCAGCACAGGAAGGACATGGAAGTGTTGGTGCAGGTTCAGAGGATGCCAGAAAAATGGTCTGAGGGCTGGAGCACCTCCATACAAGGACAGGCTGGGAGAGTTGGGGTTGTTCAGCCTCAAGAAGAGAAGGTTGTTGGGAGACCTTAGAGCAGCCTTCCAGTACTTCAACTGGGCCTACAGGAAAGATGGGGACAGATTTTTTGGCAAGGTCTGTTGTGACAGGATAAGGAGTAATGGTTTTAAACTAAGGGAGGCTAGATTTAGACTGGATATAAGGAAGAGTTTTTTTTACAATGAGGGGAGTGAAACACTGGAACAGGTTGCACAGGGAGGTAGTGGAGGCCCAATACCCGGAAACATTCAAAGTCAGGTTGGGTGGTGCTCTGAGCAAACCCATCTAGTTAAAGATGTCCCTGTTCCTGCATGGGGGTTGGACTCTCTGATCTGCATATGTCCCTTCCAACACAAAACATCATATGATTCTATGATTGTAGGCATCAGCAGGTGAAAAAAATGGTTAAATGGGCTAAAAACTGATGCATGTCATATCTACCTCCATCAGCAGTTGGCAAAGAGTGCCCATTCCTAAAGGAGAATATATACCCTCTGCCTCAAGAAGGCACAGACACGTATGCTAATTGACTTGCATGGAGAAGCATGTGCTGCAGGTGGAATGAGAAGGATCTGGACATCCAGATCTCTTCTCCATACCCTCCCCCTCAGAGTAATGTCTAACAGAGCACCGAGTTCATCTGTTCCCATCCTGCACAATAGTGCAAGAATAAATGTAAGATGCGAACGAGCCACAGCTGCTGCACAGCTAGGTTAAAGATGAAACTTAAAAGAAATAGAAAAAAAAATAAAGACCGAGGTGAGGAAGGCTGGTATACCTTTAAAACCAGCCAAAACACACCAATATCCCTTCTGTCTTTCATTCCTCTACATCTGAAAGGCAGGTGACATTAGAGGCGTCTTCTACTGTCCAAGAGGCCAGAGGGATACCTTCCTCTACCCAAACTCCTCAGCTGATCACAGTCAAAAAAGGAAACAATCCAATGAGTCACTGTTGGAAATCTGCACTGCTGAATTGCATCTAACCCATCCACTCAGCAGACACAAGAAGCTAAATTACTGCCAGCCTCCTGACTGCATCTGCTGGTACGTTGGAAAATGCTGCTCCAACCTTACACACTGTTACCGTGACCACTAGACAGGGTTGTGACAAGAGATTTGACAGCATGCAAATACCAAGTCTTGCTGCTGAAATGTGCACATTACATGTTTTGTGTTCAGTTAGAACTAACACCATTACACCGAGAACCAAACATGATTTACTGGCATTTTTCTTCCTAACCATAGTATACTAACATAAGTTTAGGAAAAGAAAATTCACCTTTTTACTGTAATTTTCAAGGGAAGACAGCTGTCAAGAAGAAAGATCAAAGATTCCACTGGGATATGGAAACCCACAAGATTTTAGTTGCCACTTATGAGATATATATATATATACACACACATGTATATACAGATATATATACAGACACATACATATATCATAAATATTTAGCTGGGGAGGTAATAAAGAAAAAAAACCAGAAAAGGATCCACAAGTAAACACATTACCACATTTTTCAGTCAGGTCTAACAGTAGGCTTTCATGCCCCATGGCAGGCAAAGCAGATGCGATACTGATTTTATAAATGCGTTAGTGAAAGAAATTAAAATAAGTGTAATAAGAGATTCAGAAATTCAGAAGAGTGTCAGATAGTATTCCCCCAATCTTTTAAATGGCCAAAATGCAAAACAAATGCAAAGGCCCCAGATTTAAAAGTCAGTAAGCTCTACAAAACGTCATAATTTAAATACTTATGAGGTAAGAAATTCACCTCAGTAAGAAGGAAAAGCAGTTATTTACAAATAACCTTAGGTGCACATTTCTCCTCTCTGTTTCAGTCTCTCTCCTCTATAATTTCCTCACAGCACATAACTCGCAACTCCAGCCACTTGCACATGAAATCCAGAACTTCCTAGAGTCTTCAGTGATGCTCTCAAGTTAAGTTACAGCTCATGTCTATAAGACCAACCCCATTGTCACAGAAGACTGTTGGATTTTATCAGATGGGTGAAAGCCAGGTCATCAGTGAGCAACCCAGTCTATGCATTTTAATGAAGATTTCTCTTCAAAAATAGAAGACTCATAGTTGTAATGAAATACCCTCCTGAAAAATCATCTAGTTGATGTTTATCAGGACAGGGTTGGGTTTTTTTTATCCCACCACCACTCCAGCTGTACCTGGAGCTCATGCCTTCATCCTCACCCTCATCATCCCATATTGGCCTTCCAGTCCATAAAGGTGGCCTATAGGAAAGATGGGGTCAGACTTTTAAGCAAGGCCTATTGTGACAGGACAAGGAATAATGGTTTTAAACTAAGGGGCATAGATTTAGACTGGATATAAGGAAGACATTTTTTACAGCGAAGATGGTGAAGTACTGGAACAGGTTGCCTGGTGAGGTAGCAGAGGCCCCTTCTCTGGAAATATTCAAGGTCAGGTCAGATGGGGCTCTGAGCAATAGGATCAAGTTCAAGATGCTCCTGCAGTGAGGTCAGACTAGATCACCTGTCAATGTCCCTTCAAACCCAAAGCATTCTATGATTCTATTATTTTCATTCAGTCCAAACAAAAGCAACTCCATGCAACCTTTGTATTGAATGCTGAGAACTTGCAATGAGGATGCCCATCTGACATTTAAAACAAAGATTATACAAAGATAAGACCTTTGTAGTTAGTTAATAAAGTCAATGTCAGTCTGCTACAACCCCTTCTGTTTGCAAAAGAACCTGCAATCAAATGTCTGGCCAATTTTTGCTCAGGATTACATTTTCAGGTGCATCAAAAAAGTCCATCTCACCAAACAGAGCATGGTAACACAAGGAAGAAAAGGTTTTTCTTACAGTGGAAATGTGGTAATGCCTAACTTGGTCCCCAGCTTCATCTAACCTGAAACAGTATCCAAACAAGTATTTTAAGGCAGTGTAAAGGCTGTTGTCATAACCTCCCTTCCCCCCATCCTCCCCCTCCGTAGTGTCAAATTATCAAATCTGGATTTTAATTTTAATTCCTCTTTCCCACATCCACTTTGACACCTGCTTTCGTTTTCTTCTGGTTTTACCACTTTGTGAATTACTAGCTGACATGGTCATTTAACCACATAGCAAGTCTCCAATCAAGCTCCACAAGCTAGATTTTTCAAATTCCTTCCCGAAGGAAAAAATAATAAATAACAAATAGTGGGGACAATAAAGTACTTCCAGGAAAGAATTTGCAAACAACACTGGAGATCAGATCTGGGATTAGATCGCATTCTTGAGGGCTTGTGATGATCACTGGAGAACTGCTGACCCAGATGGCCCAACCAACCAGACCCAGGTTGAGGGAGCTGTTTAGCCTGGAGAAGAGAAGGCACCAGGGAGACCTTAGAGCAGCCTTCCAGTACTTAAAGGGGACTACAGGGAAGTTGGGAGGGGCTCTTTATGAGAGAGCGAAGGGACAGAGTGACAGGAATGTTTTTAAACTGAAAGAGAAGACATTCAGATTAAACATTAGGAAGAAATTTTTCCTGTCAAGGTGGTGAGGCACTGGAACAGGTTGTCCAGAGAAGTCGCGAAGTTGCAGACGCCCCATCCCCAGAGGTGTTCAAGTCCAGGCTGTATGAGTCTTTGAGCAATCTGTTGCAGTGGAAGGTGTCCCTGCCCACAGCAGCGAGGGGCGGAACTGGATTATCTTTAAGGTCCCTTCCAATCCAAATCATTCTACGATTCTATCATACAGCAGCAAGACTCAAGGGCTGCCTCTGCCATAGCAGCAGTCAGCATATAAGCATATCAAATTCTTTCAAACAGTTTGGCCAAGAAACTCCTGGTAGACCTATTTAAAAACAGCTCCAACTGTATTTGTAAGCCTTACAAAACCTGTCCTGAAGAAGTTACTGATGGCTGAAAGCCAGCCTCCCTAATTCAGGTGTCTAGCTTATACCTAGACCCCAGGCACCTAGCAAACAGCTTCGAAGTCATACAGGGAAGAGAGCCCAGCAATGGACAGAAGCAAGTGACTTGAGGAGCCTCCAGGGAAAGAGACAGCTTGTCTAAACTCAAGTGTCTGCCTTTTCATCCCACTATCTCAGCCGCAGGAAGCTGCCACCAAAAGGCAAACTCCACTATCGCCACCTCTTCCCTGGCATAAGCACCGGTGCCCACCTTGCCTTCCAGGAACCAAGCGAGTACCAAGTAACACAAAATGAGTTGAGTTTCCATCCATGGCTTGGCATTATCACTAAACCACATCACTGGGGGACTTGTGTGCTGTGAGGACAGCTTGGCCCAACACCTAGCACTTTGTCTGTTCTAGCTGAATTCATCCCAACACAGATATTGCTTTAAAGCTTTGTTAGGTGACAATGATTTTGACTTTTTTCAACAATGTAGTAATAACTGTTTCTCAAAGTTATTACACAGTTTCTTTTCTAATGGCAATGACTCAAAGCTGAATCCCATCCAGAAACAAAAGTTAGGACTTTCACATGAGCTGGTGCAAAAAAATGAATGTGCCAACACACTCAGCACTGGCAGAAAAAATAAAGCAAGTCTTATATCCTCACGCCCTTCTAAAATAATCCCAGAAGTTTTATACCGCAAATGCAAAACACTGTTGAAATCAAGTTTCTTTATTCAATGCAAGACAAATAAAAGTTTTACAGCTAAATATCCAGCTGGAAGCAAGCCCTATCATATCCATACACCTCTCTTTTCATTGGAAAACCAGAAATTTAGCACTATTCATAAACACTATGTTTACAACTGTTTGCAGAAGCTCACAGCATGAGAAACCAAAGAATCTATTTTAAAGTAGCTTATTCACAACATTCCTTTAAAATTACTTTTTCACTTGGACTGACAGTATTCAGATATGTGAAAAAACAGCAAAACCAAAACACCCCTCCTAAGGGAATTTGAATAATACATTAGGTGTGCCAAGCACACCTTAGACAAGCAGAAGCGTTTCTACTACAGTGGGTCTGAGAGCACGTGCTTTTCATTAGTTTATTGAAGTCAGAAAGCCCATTTTAAAAATTATAGTTAAAAGTTATGTTAGTCTCATTAAGTAGAAAATGCTGAGTGTTTTTAAAAAGTTGTTTGTGATTCTTTTTTAACAAATCAAAATACCTCATCCAGGAGTGGATAAAGGGACTTTAAATACAAGGAGTGGTAGGTAAAAGGAACAGCTGGAATGTATCTGGTTCTTACAACACAGTAAAACTAAAGTGTTTTCCAAGCTCAGCAAGGTCATCGTTCCACCTAGTAGACCCAAGTGCTCATTAAAGACTTCAAAATTTGGACCAAAAGAAAAAGATGTTTGACAAAGAAAAGGTGCTAAAAGGGAGCCCATAGAAATGGGAGGTGGGAAAAACGCTGAATGTGGAAATCATGACCTCGTCTCCTCCCCAGACTATAGGAGGGGGGGGGAAAAAAAAAATAAAAAAAAAAAAGAAAAAAAAAGAGACACGACCTCACAAAGGCAAGGCAAGGAGTTCAAAAAGGTCGGAATTCAAAAAGGAAACAAACAAGAAGACATGAGGAAAAGAACAGAAGTAACCCATAACTAACTGTAGTTGGCAATCACAAAACACAGAACAGAACCAAAAAAGACAGGTCAGAACTGCCTGTAGACCCTGAAGCTGCAATGCATTTCCCCAATACAGAAGATGCACCCATTTCTATAGTCATCAAGTCAATTCTTCCTCTTAAAGTGCTTGCAGATGCTGTTTTCATGCAAAATTTTAGAACAGCATTCAAAACTACAAAGAGAAACTATCCACAAAGGAAACTACACTGTAAACTGAGCTCAAAGCTATGAATGCCCATCGCACAGGACTGCATGAAGACCTCGAGCATCTCTGAGAAATGTGAATATGGATTTAGCCTGAAAATATATGAACCCACCTTGCAGAAACCAGGACATCAATTTTACTTTCAAGCAAAACTCAGTCCCTTTTTTCCTCTTAAAAAGATATCACCAAATGCACCTTTCCTGAGGTCTGACAGGAAGGGGACAAGGTAACACAGAGAACAACATTCAGCCAGATGGAACAGTTACTACTGTCACCTTCTCCCTCTAAAATATTGCCAGCCCTATTATATGGTGTTTTGCCACAGTGCTTTCAGAGTCTGCAGCCAGTAGAGAACATTACTTCTAGGATTTATATTCCCAGAGTATTTATTTAGCAGTGTGCATTTTTATGTATCAATTCATATTTATATATTAATTGGATAAACTTCAACTTACACTATGCAAGGACTCACTGCCAAGAACCTATGTACAATACCAAAATATTGATGCACCCACCTAAAGGCAGGTTAAATACATCCCTTATGTAGCCATGAGCCAGGACTTTGGCAGCAGTGCTGTAAGAAGTTCTCCAGAAACCAGCCCACCCAGGTTTTATGACTTGACAGAATTACCCAGTATCAAACATGGTTTAAGAAACACTATATATAGATTTCGGTTTTTCAGTCACATATTTTTCATGCTGACACCATCCAGGACAAACTGGCTCTCTACACACAATCCCAGAGTACTTTATCTAGCACAGAGAAAAACCTTTACATAATGATTAGTCTGACTGAAATAAAGGCATCTACAAGAAAGGATTAGAGCTGTAAGACTAGTCTTCTGTCTCTACAGTTATTCCTCCCATCCACCATTCCAGACTGTATGCATTAGATTCATGCTTAAGAGAACAAAAAACAAAAAAACAAAACAAAATAATCACTGAGGTAAGATCTCTATGCAAATACAGGGAAAACATTGCTGCCAGACTTCTCGCTGCATTTGCAGAAGCCTTAAAAATATACAGTAGAAATACAGATTTCAAACAAATAGAAACATTTGGTGACCACATGTCAGAGACCATCACTGGATTTGATTGCTGTACTGCTAGTCCAAGCCAAAAGATTTCAGTAAGTGCTCCTGGCTCTCAACTTTTATCCTCAAGCTGACTTCTTCTACCAAGCTACTCTGCAAATCTGCATTTTTAATCTTCTGAGCAGGCGGGGGTGGGGATGTATGCACATATTTGTACTTTTCCTGGAAAAGGACAAGAACAACAGCCCCCAAATGATTTTCCAACATCCAAAATGTAATAGATAATCTTAAATCACAAAGGAAAATAGTTTTGGACTCTGAAAAGGACACCGTAACACAATGATAAATGAAACTGTTAGCACACACCACAGCATTCAGATAGATGAGGCTATTTCACTGCCTGTTTAATGGCCATGGCAGACACGAACAGCAGAAGTACCTTTAGTTGCCACCCACACATGCTGGGCCTGCTTCCTCTATTGCTGTCTATTGAAAATAACAAAAATCTTACCGTGCTACACAAATCCTAACAGTGAAACACCTCTCTCCATCAACACTGCATAGGGTTAGCACTAGAAAAGGCATGCAACATGCCTGTGTGAAGAAAGTTCTTGGATCCCTGCTTGTGACCAAGACTGGCACTATTGACAATGGAATCGGATGAAATTAGTAGATCTCGGAACACCCAACTTCAATTATCCTAGATGAGTTACTATGAGAAGAAATCCAGCTCCCAAGAGGTGTCATAATAGCTGGTGATATTAAGAGTTACCTGGCCCAACACCTATTTTTCGCTTCAGTGGATTTATCAAGGTTGGTCCATGTGCTTTCCTACAGCTTTGCTGCTTCCCTCCAGTAATTCATTCAGGCACATGCTCACCGCACACCCTTCCTCAGACAGGATCTGTACATTCAACTACTTCAGGGGGAAAAAAAAAAAAAACAAACCCAAACAATATTCAAGCTTTATTTGCCTCGGGGCACTCTAACTAAAGATTTACAGACTTGGTGGGTCAGGTTTCAAGTTGCTTTAGCAAACAATTTCAAACACCAGACATTTACCTGAGGCTTAGGGTTCACTTAAGACACAGAAAAGGAATCAAAAGCTAAGAGGTTTTACACAAAAAGAGCACACTCTTTTCTTTCTTCAACTCTTGAGGCATTATCCCTCAAGTGAGGAGGGGTATTCTGGGGGAGAAGGACCATGTCTCCCCTTCATTCAGAAGGATGAATGTCATGGTGGACTGCAGAGAGGAAGACGCAGACTCCCCTCCCACATCTTGAAGCAGGAAAATAGACTCGGCAGTCTGGGATATTTAATAGCTGGGGGAAGAATGCTTTGGTTTTGAGGAACAGCTTTTGGCTTGCTTAAGTTATAATATGGAACAGAACGCAGTAAAATAATTTTAACCCAGCTATTTCTGGCTTTGGCAAAACACAGCTCTACCTTAGAGAAACTATTACTACACTGTGGTGTTTCAGTGTTCTATTCCGATCTAAGCATACACCATCTGCCCAGCTGAGGTGCTAAGGAAAGGCCAAGCCACGCACGAGTCTGACCAGCGCCAGTCGTTACAGGCAAAGCTAAGAAGACTTCAGAAGTCCCAGATGAAAAAAAAATAACACCGCTAACCAGTGCTGGATAAGGGATATCTGGAAGAGGGAGTTTTACACAGAAAGGGACTACCCTTTCCCCAAAAGAAGTAGGTGTCCTCAACAGCCCGCTCTCCCAGAGGTCACTAACCATCTCCAGCTGGAGTAACCGACACAGAGACAAGCAAGAATATCCCCTTCCCCAGTTCACCACAGCATACAAAACACATTTTGCAAGAGGCTGGGGACTACACTTGAAGAGGCTTATGAACTGTGAAGATTACAGACCTGCCTTGCCTGCATTATCATAAAATATGCCTCAACATGAATCTGAATTAAAGAACAAAGTCTTTCATTAACCAACATCAGATATTAAATGCAATTTTTTGTTGTTATTGCTCTTAATCAAGTTGTTGGTTGGTTTATTAATAGCATAAGAGCTAGGATCAAATGATTCTGCTCCCACCAGCTAATGGAGACTCCACCACATGGACATTCCAGCTGGGAACAGGACTTGACCAAACAATTTTATCTCACCGAAAGCCTCAAGAACAGATGCAGTGAAGACTATGCTTTTGGGTATTCCTCCTGCCCCAAGATCCAACAAATACAGCTACCAAACTCCCCTTACAGAAAGCCCTCAGCTTCAGAGTTTGAGCTCGTGTTTTCTTTCTTTTTTTTTTTTAAATCTCAGACTCCAAAAAGCTCTGTATTGAAATGCAGAAATATGTTAATGCAGATTTCATTACCAAAGAGGAACTTTAACAGTTTACAAAGAGATTTTTGTTTGGTTTTTTAAATATATAGTAGCTAGTGTTTGTATGCTTTCATCGTCCTCTAATGTCAGGGGAAGCTGGCACGCAAAACCTTACCAAAACATAAGAACTTCCAAGTTCATAAATATTTGGAAATCTGCCTCATCTTCAAAACTAATTGATTAATCATTAGGACTCAGAGAGCTTCACTCTCAGGCACGTACACAGCACTGAATTTCATCGGACTCACAAAACTTTGGGACATGTCTCATTATCCTAAAAATACCTTTATTCTTGTCATACAGTAACAGCAATGGTTGGATTTGGCTTTTTAATCCATCTGGATTTAAAAAGCAGGGAAACACAGCAGACTCTCCAAAACGCAAACCTCATTTCACAGGGAAATAAATATTTACATTTCCTTCCACATTAGAGAACTCCTAACATCCTGTTTATCAATACCTTAAACTTTTAAAGTCAAACTATTTAAAATAAAAGGTTTCTCCAAAGGGGTAAGTTTAAAAGATACTTCAAAAGGAGAGCAGCTTTCATGTATCAGAAACAAAGCAGAGCCACACAGATTTGATGGGGAAGGGCGGGAAGCAGAACATACGATTTTCCACTATACAAACCGCTCACACTTTACACTGACATCGCTTTGCTAGTGCTCCCACGTGTTACTGGCAGGCAAAGAGGGAGCCCTTTGTAGGAACAGCACAACCAACAGTATCAAAGGAATAATAGCAGCAACGACAATAATAATAAAAATCCCCAAAGCCTTAAAATAGGCTTTTCGGAGACGGTATTACATCGCGTCAAGGAAACTATTTAAAATAAGCTTTGCCAATTTCGAAAAAGCAATGCAAGTTATGTGTACCCAAAAGAGGAATGCTTTAATTACGCCAACTCATGGATGGCTCTTACCAAACTGACACTTGGGAAAGCCAGGACTGCTCTGCTTTACTTACCCGCGTTCACGGATAGCACTTACAAAACTGCCACTTGTGGAAGTCACTCGCGATACCTTTTCCTAGGGGACTATCAGTTCAAAATTTTCGATAGATTTTAAGCACTAGATGTCACTAGAAGAAACAAAGACAACTGTATTCGGGTCTTGACGCTGTTAGAAAGATGGGAGGTAAAAAAAAGTAGCAAATAAGAGTATTTGCTCTTTTGAAAGTTCCTAGGACAGACTTTTTGACAAGTTTCACCTGGAGGGAACGGGCGCAAAGAAATAAAGCTCCAAGCTATTGAGCTGTTAAAACACACGCAAACCAGCTGCTGAAGCTCATCTTTAAAAGTCCACAGCATGTAAACTTTTAAGTCTGAAGCTCATCTTTAAAAGTCCACACCAAGTAAACTTTTAAGTCTGAAGCTCATCTTTAAAAGTCCACGCCAAGTAAACTTTTAAGTCTGAAGCTCATCTTTAAAAGTCCACGCCAAGTAAACTTGGCGTGGACTTTTAAAGATGAGCTTCAGACTTAAAAGTGAGGCTGTTGAACGTGTCTAAAGTTATTGGAAACACCTTCCCCATCATCTACCCCGCTCACAGGGACACAGCCAGGTACCCCCGTGCCCTCCCCTAGGGGACAACATCCACCGTGACAGGACACAGGAACGCGAACGTTTTACTCCAACCACTCCACGCAGTCAGACGCTTATGTTTAAAAAAACAGGAGAGAGAAAGAAAATGACCGTGATTTCAGGTTACTCTCCGTCCCGGACTCTTTGGAGTCGGGAAGGAGCGCCTTTAATTCAGACTGTCTCCAAGCAAGCACCAGGGAAGCAATTTACGAGATGGCAAGGAATTCTAAGCCTTAATTACAGGAAGGTGGCTCTCCCAGGGATTCCGGGGAGGGGGCGTTGGCGGTGCCGCAAAGGGAGAGCTCTGCAAGCTAAAAATAGACAAAGACCCAAAGTTTGGGAGCCGCATCCCGGCTCCCGTGGCGGGAGGGGGGAGCCTCCCAGCTCGTTGTCCCCGCGGGATGGGGACCGGGGGTGAGAAGGGGGGAAAGGCGGGGGGGGGGGGGGAAGGGGGTGGTGTGGCGACTCACCTCTACCCATCGCTGAGCTTCGTCGAACGCCGCCTGGCAGTCGCACTCCGCGTCCTCTCTCCCCTCCATGGCCGGCGGTGAATGAGCGAGGAGGAGAGAGTGGGGGGGGAGGCAGCCGGTCAACGGGGAGCAGGCGCTGTCATTCAGCTGCCTCCTTTTAACGCTCCCCGCTCCGTCTCCTCCCCCTCCGCCTCCTCCCCGCGGAGCTCCCCCGCCCTTCCCGGGATCTCGCTGGCGCTCGGCGACCGCAGGAATTCGAAGGAGCCGCTCGTCTGCGAAGCGACGCCGCGCTCCCCCCGATCCCCGCCCCGGGGCGGCCGGCAGCCCCCTCCGGCCCCTCGCCCTCCCCTGGCGGGGAAGCCGCTCCCGGCGCATACCGGGAATAGCTGGGGACAATCGCACCTTTCAGGGACACCTGCCGCCCCCGCCCGGCCGGGGCAGCGGGACCCGCGGGTCCCTCGCAAGCCCCTCGGCAGCCGGGGCTGGGAGAAGCGGCTCCAGCTTTCATAGAACCATAGAATCACCAGGTTGGAAGAGACCCACCGGATCATCGAGTCCAACCACTCCTATCAATCACTAAACCGTGCCCCTCAGCACCTCGTCCACCCGGGCCTTAAACACCTCCAGGGAAGGTGACTCAACCACCTCCCTGGGCAGCCTGTGCCAGTGCCCAGTGACCCTTTCTGTGAAAATATTTTTCCTAATATTCAGCCTAAACCTCCCCTGGCGGAGCTTGAGGCCATTCCCCCTTGTCCTCTCACCTGTCACTTGGGAGAAGAGGCCAGCTCCCTCCTCTCCACAACCTCCCTTCAGGTAGTTATAGAGAGCAATGAGGTCTCCCCTCAGCCTCCTTTTCTCCAGGCTAAACACCCCCAGCTCTCTCAGCTGCTCCTCGTAAGGCTTGTTCTCCAGCCCCTTCACCAGCTTCGTTGCTTTGTTTTGCGCAGCATTGTCCACTTCGGCAGCGAAGTTAGGAGCCTTTCCCACTGCTTTGGAAGACGCGCTTTCCTCTCTGAATGCTTTTCACACATGCCTGGGGCAGAGCTGGGGCTGCACAGCTCAGCTTCCCTCCTGCCCGGGAGACTGACGGCACTTTGGGCTTTGCCCATGGATCATAGAATGGCAGAATGGTTTGGGTTGGAAGGGACCTCAAAGATCATCTAATTCCAACCTCCCTGCCATGGGGAACAGGCTGCCCAAGGCCCCATCCAGCATGGCCTTGAACACCTCCAGGGATGGGGCAGCCACACCTTCCCTGGGCAACCTGTTCCGGTGCCTCACCGCTCACATGGTGAAGCAATTCCTCCTTATGTCTAGTCTAAATCTGTCCCTCTCCAGTTTATACCCATCGCCTCTAGTCCAGTCACTACAAGCCTTTGTGAACAGTCCCTCTCCAGCTTTCTGGTCATCCCCCTTCAGGTACTGGAAGGTCACTACAAGGTTTCCCCACCAGTGTCCGCTGCTTTATTTCATGCGTGTGAAGTCATTCGGCTCTTAAACAAGTTTCTTTGCGACTCCCCACACTCTCCCAGGCTCAGAGCCAGGTGTGGTGATGTTGGGCTGACAGGTCGGCTTGATGACCCTAGTGATCTTTTCCAACCTCAATCACTCTAATAAAGCCCCATCCTGTTGAGGCCACTCTCAGCCTGACTCCTCCAAGTCTGGAGGGAAAGGATGCTGGGCCCTGGACCCCATAGTAACCACAAACACTGGGTGCCTTGGGACTGTGATATGCCCCAGCGAAGTTTCTTCCACCCTGACACAGCTGCTCAAGCTGGAGCCGAGAGAGAGGGCAGGTGAGCTGGCTGAGCACAGCAAAACCCTTCCTTCCAGTACAGGAGCGCACAGCAGACACATGCAGAGCAGGGAAGTTAATGAAATACTAGGAAAAAGAACCATTTTCCAGAATATCCATGCAGAACATCAGAGGTTTTTTTGAAAAAAGCACTTGATTGGAACAGGCTGCCCAGTGAAGCGGTAGAGTCACCATTCCTGGAGGGGTTCAAAAAAACATGTAGATGTGGCACTTTGAGACGTGGTTTAGCAGGCACAGCGACACTGCGTTGATGCTTGGACTTAATGATCTTAGAGTTTTTTTCCAAACAATGATTCTATGTTTCTATTATTTCGTTTTAACATTGTGTTTAGGATGATCTTTTTTCTACTTAACAATTAATATTTTCCTTTCCATATCTTTTCTGCAAGCAAAATAGAGTTGCTTACAGAACACCTTCTGCATGTACAGCCCAGGGCAGAACATACCCTTTAACTTTTGAGGGACTGCTGAGAAAAAAGAACTTAATATTCATACTGCATACAAATTAGCTTCTCTGTAAACAACTCTCTCAGAACAGGAGAGACTTTAGGAGATGAGTTCAAGAAGCTATTTGTAATCAATTTCTGCAGTATATGGACATTTGTGTTACTGGTGACACATACAGGAAGGAAAACTCAGTGACTCCGGCTGAAATAAATTCTACAGGAGAGTTTGCCATTTAGTACTTACAAATGCATAGAAAATATGTAGTTAGCTCCTCATAGTGGTATGATTTGAGACATCTATGCTATAGTCAGTTATGAATGAAATGATAATCCAAGATATAAATGTTTTTTTTCCTGCTCCTTTTTACTGCTCCAAGCCAGATCAGCCACAAGACCCTATACAAACGAGGAATCTGCCTTTTTCTTGAATGGGAAGCCTGAGCACCAGAAAAAAATCCCTCTTGTCTCCCTGTTTAACATTTATGACTACTAAGGCTAAAAAGAAGTCTAAATAAAGCATGCGTGTGCTGCTGCTGTTGGCTGACAGAAGTTTGGTAGGCTGTCATAGCTACTTATTTTTCCGGAGAACTACTGCAGCCTTTCCCAGATTTTTAAGGTCTGCCTTTTCATTTTATATAAAAATACCATGCTTGTATTTAAGTAGGAGGAAGTAACTATGAATGATATAAAAGTAGAAACATATTTGAGAATAAAATTCTATGAAACAGGTTTCAGAGGAGGTCACATTTAAAAAAACAGTTTCCAAGTTCCTGCTTATTTCTGGCTGTTTTATTTCACTTAATGGCAAATCAAACCAGTTTTTCCTGTGAGGGGGGTGAGGCACTGGCACAGGTTGCCCAGAGAAGTTGTGGATGCCCCATCCCTGGAGATGTTCAAGGCCAGGTTGCATGATGCTTTGAGCGACCTGGTCCAGGGGAATATGTTTCTGGCCATGGCAGGGGAGTTAGAACTTCATGATCTTTAACACCTCTTTGAAATCAAACCATTCTATGAATCAATGATTGCATGAATCAAGTGTTTAATGTTCCAGATCAAGTAATACAACTAACTCCAGTAATCAAAAGATTTGATTAAAACCCCCTGTTACTAAGCTGCATGGACCAGAGCAGTTTCCAAGCTGGTTATTCATGAAGAAAGTCCCAACAAGCAAATTTCTTCCTCAAAGTGAATTTTAAATCAACTGTCAGAGATAATTTATCTATAAAGGCCCAAACAACTAGAAGGGTTTAATATTCCTTCACGCTAACTAGGTAAGTCACCAGACTCCTAGATTAGAAAAATACTACATATACTAGACAAGACTGTTAATTGGTGGTGTCAAATGTATCAACCATAGCGTGATTCTAACTCAGCAACTAGGTGCTCCCAGGGAGAAGTCAAGCAACAGTTTAAGTCAGGGTTTTTTTCAGATTTTTATGAATATTTGATACAATAATATTTTCTACCAAGGCAGTCTTCTTCCCTGCAGTAAAGACCATATTTGTTTTTTTAATGTTGGCTGTTAAGTGTGTTTATTTTCTAAAACTTACATTTCAATGACAGAAAACACTTCCTTCTCCTTCTTTCCTTAACTGAATCATGCAACCATGATTGAAAAGAAAGGGTATTGTACTAATTAAATTCTTAGAGTTTCTCAATAAAATGGGAAAACTTAAAAGAGCTTGAACAGTGCCCAGTACTTAATAGCACAACAGCTCCACTAAGCTAACATGAATATAAGCTCTGAGCATGCATCATCACTTCATTCCTCCGTGCACCATCTCCATAAAGCGACGCGTAGGGCCGGCTCAGGCTGCAGGAGCCGAAGAGGGATTTCCTGGCAGTCACTAGCACTGCATGCCTGTGGTCAAACCAAGCTCCACACAAAGGTAGTGAGGCTCTGGCAGGGCTGCACTTATTTCAAAGTAGTGTTATTTTCCCACAGAGCCTGAGCTAATAAGCACATATTGCACAGGTGAGGCCATGTCTGCACATGCATCAGAGAGCCAGAAGCACCGTGCAGCCCTGTCCAGCTCACGAGCCCCTGCTCAGGACTATGCTGGACTGCACAGGTCATCCAAGTGTTTGTGCCTCACGCCTTGTATCCAAATTATACAGGCTCTGTCAATGACAAAGATATTCCAGCATCTTGTGGATCCTTTTACGTCTTGTGCGGCTCACGATGGTCGCCTACACCAAAGCACAGAATCACAGAATCAGAAGGGTTTGGGTTACAAGGGACCTTAAAGCCCATCCAGTTCCAATGCCCAACTGCCATGGGCAGGGACACCTTCCACTGGATCAGGTTGCTCAAAGCCCCATCCAACCTGGGCTCCAACACTTCCAGGGAAGGGAAGTTCTCTGGACAACCTGTTCTAGTGTGTCGCCACCCTTGCAGTAAAGAATTTCTTCCTAATATCTAAACTAAATATGCCGTATTTCAGCCTAAGACCACTTTCCCTCCTCCTACCACTACAGTCTTGATAAAGAGCACACCCACCCACCCCCCAGCTTTCCTGTAGGCCCCAAGGCTTTCCAAGCACTGGAAGGCTGTTAAAGTTGCACGTGTTAGGTGAAATAGTATTTCTGCACAGCAGTCTTTCAAATTTTCCATCTGGCAAGGGACTATGCAGGGAGCAGATACAATTCAGCATAAAGGCTGGAGCACCACTCTTCCTTTGTCATCTCAGACATTTAATAACCTTTCAAAAAGCACTGTTCACTAAAAGTTATCATCTTATAAATTAATAAACTGGAAATTAACACTGAAAGTAAAGCAAAACAGAAGGAATCCTTGCTCTGCAGGACAACTGATTTGAAGATTACATAAGAAACACTGAGCAAAACTATCTCATTGCCAAAACACTAAGAATTCTTATTTATAAGTTTTTCTTAAGATTCAAGATGTATTTTTCCAGTATGACCACAAAAAAAATCCTGCCCCAAGTTTACTATTGTAACCTTGATTTCTTTTGTCATGAAGTCACTTAATTGATCCTAATACTCAATTAAAGATCCAGTTCTGAAGTCATTTTGCAATAAATAATTGCACAAAAACAGAGCCCCTCCCTTTTATTACTTAAACCCAGTGAAATCGTCTGAATACTGAAGAGCATACATGGTGCAAGTATTTCACTACAGCAACAACTGATGCAGCGAGTATAACACGTTTGAACTGCACTTCTTCCTCTCTTTCCTCACTCTTCCCCCAACCCTTACGTACTATGGCTTACTCTGTATGTATTCCTCTGAGTCATCTTTAGCATAAAATATGCAATATCTCAATTAAATTGTGACAAGTCTGATTTTTCTGATATTAGCAGGAAGACAATGCAGCTGCTTTGGTTACTAAAGCCTTGAATTTTTATTTAAAAGCAAGTTTTGGGATTTTACTAATGACCATGGTAACACAGAGCAAGTCTTTATAATACTTCATTTTATTGGGGTGAGAAAGTGCTCAAGAAGAGAAGCTCATTAGTGTTGTTCTTCCCCCTCACTTTTCCAATCAGCTCACTCACAGGAAACAGACTCTTGTTGTTCGTGGACTCTCCAGGTGAGATGTTTTGGATAGTCACTCCAACTTTTACTCTGGAGTTCAAAAGATGTTCTTAAGTGACAGAGAAACTCCCAGGCCCCTTTTTTTTTCTATAAAGAAGGGAAACCCTGCCAGATTGCTTCTGGCATATCCCTATTCATTTTTCATGCAATGACAACTGATAGAGACTGAAAGCACCCTCTGCGACACAGAAGGTTCAGTGGCCTTTGGCAGAGATCTCGATTGGAAGCAAACCTGAATTATTTCACTTCAAAGCAACAAATCAGGAATATTTTTCTGGAATGCCAAAAACATGCACATTAACCAGAAATAACCTTCATAAGAATCCTAATGTGTAAGATTGCTTAGCCTAAAAAAACCAACCCATCCAAGTCCCACAAACCCTAAATCAACCAAGTTGTTACTAATTCAAGTGCAGAAATTTGTTGACAGTACCTTAAGATCAACTGGGTGGGGTGGGAGGGATGGCACAGGGAAAAGGTATCACATAGCATTCACTAATGACACCTGACAAATTTACAACAGATATTCCTACAGGGGAACAAAAAGTATATGACCATCATGGCTACCTCAAAATGTATAGTTTCTTCTTGATACACAAAACTTCCTCACGCTTCTTTATCATTTATTTCAGATAGGACATGCTTCCCCCTGCTATGTTCACCTGCGTGCTCCCTCTGCAGTCCCACCATCTGAACTGGCTTTAATTACTTGTGGGCCTTTTTGGGGAGCAAAAATCCATGTTGCTTTCCCACATACACAAATAGCAAACATCAGTTTAACTAAAGATTTTTGACAATTTATTAACATTATTAGGCTTGAGAAACAAAACTTTTATTCAAAATGTAAAGATCAATATTTTAAAATGTTAATGCTCATGAACAGTAAGAAGAAACAGTCCTTTTTCTGCTTTTTTTTTCTTCCATATTTATTTATAAATAATGCACTGCAAAAAATTGCCTTTGCCTTTTGAGTTACCTGGCAAAGTTTTTATAATACTCTTGTATCATATTAATTAAATGATGCAGATAGCCTCATATTTCAAGTTTTTACCCAGTAGCATACTACATACTCCACGAAAAATGTTACCTGTGAATGATACAAATGATAATCCTGCTCTGAACTAATTCATCATTGTTATGTTGAAATATGACAGACAAATTCCCAAAATTTTTAAGGGAGTGGATGGGGAAAAACCCATCACATACAAGTCTTGCACAAAATGCATGCGTGTATATAAATTCTCAAAGTTGCTTTAGGAACAAACAGCAAGATAAAGCAACACAAATGCAAAGTTTATTCCATGTATGCTACAATTAATCAACATGTTAGGTAAGTATCAAAATTTGTACTATTAACATATGGCAACAGGTTTATTGTCACAATACACTGCAATAGATTATCCCCACTGGAAAAAGGCTTTTAAGCTGCAGACAGTGCAATTGCATTAAATCTTAATTCTTCTGGGTCACGTTCCATGAATTTCTTGCAAACTTCTATTGCATCCTAGGGAAAAAAGTGAAAAACAAAACCAAACAAAAACCACTATAAGTCATACTTATTTAAAAAAAATACCCAGAACTGAAATATGAAGATATACTTTATACAAACTGTACTCAAAATGGATTTTTCCGTAAAGTATTACTAATCAGTGTGTCAAATCTACATAGACTATTTCTGATCCGAGTTACCACTATACAATATTATTTACAGCACTCATATAGCCAGCATAAAAGAGGAAAATCTGTATTGAGAACTTGAACAAAATTTATTTTTGTGACTGAATATTCCTTTGTGCAACACATGTGTATTGTGTGACTTTCCAAATGCATCACTGAAGTTTGCTTTTATTGGTGCTGCTGTAGTCAGAATTATTTCCTTTGTCTCAAGATGAATCTAAGCTGTGTGGGGTAAGTGAAAGATCACAAGTACTTCCTTCATCTAGCTTTAGGGTGCAATCTGGAGAACACATGGTATCAGTAAAATGGAAAAAAGCCACATATGAGAAAAGCTTTACCCAACTTCTCCCCTTGCCCAAACACACACAAATCATTTGCAAACTTTACAAACACTAGTCTATGCTATTAAACTATAGAAGGTTTTGTATGGTTATGTTTCAGTTTCTCCCATTTCTTTCTTTTGTAAAGTTAATCCAGTCTGGATACCATGAAAGTCAGGTCTCTGCATTGCCTTCTCTCCCCTTCAGCTTTGCATTATTCTGTAAGGATGCCAGTTTACCCTTCCAATTCAGAGTATTCCTTTCCAATTAATTTCTCAGCTTCTAATACAAAGTGTGATCCAAAAGAAGTTTCTGTTATGGCCCATAGTTCTGACATTTCCTGTTATGACGTTATGGTAAGTCTGTCATTCAGAACCACAACATAAGCACTTCAAAATATTTGTTTTAAAACTGAGTAAACCTAATTTTGTCTCACTATCTCACTTGCGCTACTGGCTTGTCAAACCATAAACATCACAAGACTTTTGTGTAAATATTTTTTAATAAATTTTGTGGAAATATAGCACTAATTTTGCATGACATCATTTAAGGAGGTTTTCTATTCCTACCTCTAAAAAAGAATCGTCACTAGTTTCTCCATGGTTTATTGGAAATGGCTTGCGCCCATCTGTCAAAACACAAAACAGAATTGAATAACACATTCAGAATATTAAAAAAAGCTTCATTTTCCCAGTTAGAACTATGTGAACAGATTTTTTGCTTTTCACTTACAAAACACCACCTCATTTTTCATAAAAGCATCACACATGCAGCTAGGTATTCCCTGGTCTCTCCTCCACTCCTGATGGCTTCAACAGGTATCGGACCGTTACATTAAAAACAAAATCCAGTCCAAAAAATGAAATACTGTTTTAATACATTATTTGAAAAATTTAAGGTTTTAAGTTGCAACTATTCTAGTACTGGTATAGTACTTCAGTTTTTCAAGTAGAGAAAAGAACAATTTCAACTACACTTCATGGATTTACATCTGTAGTCTTAAGACGGTTGTGAGGAGGGACTCCACAAGAGAAGAGAAAACCAAACCCACCAGTTTCAAGAGTTTGGCAGAAATGAAATGTTACTCTCATTTAAAATAAATAAGCAAACCAATCCACTAAGTTTAAGTACATACACAGCATTTAAAAATAGTTGCTAGAGTTAATTATTTTTTGTCCATTTGCAATGCAATAATGTTACTAATATCAGCACTTTTAAAATTATTTTATTCCTAGAAATAGGTTTCAAGTTACTTGTGAAGAACCAACAGCATGAGAACATATGTTCTGTGAAGATATAATGCTATTGAGTGTAGGCTCTGAATAGAGAAACATGTGAAGATATGGCATGATATCCTAACTATTTGCTAGACCAAATTCCCTTTTGTCTCTGTCCTCTCTTTTAAAGGCTTTGCCCTCCCCAAGGATTCCATCAAATCTGACAATATTTCCAAACCACATTTTCCATAACTAAAAATAGATTCGATATTAGAAAACTTTGGGATTTACACAAACAAGAGGGTATTCATTATTGTAACCACCATGACTGATGATACAATGAGGCAAAACCCTCGAAATGTGCCAGGGAAATGGAACTGATTGTTTTTCTGTACTTGCAACTGTACTGTTGCAAGCCAAGTTTGATTTTTTTTTTTTTTTTAAACATACATCTTGGCAGAACAGCATTTTAATTCCATGTGCCTATAAATAATGTGTTTTCTATGGCAAAAACATAAGCATTTCACATTCATGTGCTTCCATAGCATGCTTTGCCTGCCAAAGCCCACTTGCTGGTCACAGTGACTGAAGTCAGAGACTTAATTGAAAAACCTTTTCCCATTTTCCTACTTCCAAGCATTTTTTTTTGTTTTATTTTTTTGCTTTCTGCTGCTAGTATAGAGCGAAGGTATTTAAAGAACAAAGGAAATAGCAGTATTGGCACTCCACTATAAAGCTGAGCTAAATGACTTTTTTTTAATTTAAGCAAAAAATTGAAGCGTGATTTATTTTGCATCATTCTTATGGAAAACAACTAAACATGGTAATCATAGTCTGTAGTGTTCTAGTTAAGCAGACCAAATTCATGCACAATAAAAAGGTAAGATGGAAATAGTAGCACACAATAGAAGAGCGAGCCATCCATCACACCTGGAAACTTACAGACATAACATATTTATATTGTATCCTGAAGCAGTTGCCTTATTGTTTGATCTAGTTCACTGACAGACATACAGCATCACAAAAATACAGAAACCTGTGCTTAATGTTCTTGACTTACCACTGACAATATCCCTTAGATCACCTTAATATTAACATATACACTTCTTATATACCACTTATGTTAATGGCAAGGCTTAATTCCATGTTGATTTTCAAAAGATTAGAACATTCTCACTATAAAATACTGAAAAAATGATGTTGGGAATGACCAGTGACTTGCAGATTTAAAATACTGATCTATCTGCTAGCATTCCTAAATGCCTGCAGCAAAACCTAGTTGCCCAGCAACATGTCTAAAACTGAAGTCATTAGAGAATATCTGAGCAGAACCTGATGCTGCACAATCTGAAGAGGGGGAAAATAGCTGCAGTTCAGAAAACAGAAATTACTGGTTTACAGTTAACTGCCTAGGGACCAGAAAAAAAGTAGAAGAAAAAACAACCAGCCTGTAACAAATGAGTTGCAGAATATTAGCATCTGCCACTATTCTAACTACATAATTTCAGACTAATGTCTATCATGCTATGTAGTAATGTAGCTAACACACCTGAAGTGGGATACAGTTCAGTTATGAACTCCACAAGCAGTTCAGGGACATAAGCGTAACAGCACTTTCCTCTCTGAAGTCTTCAGTGTTCATAATTCTTTCTTGATTCCTGTCATTTTAAATCATAAGGGAAGCCCAGAGGCAGTCTAGTATTCTGTACCATTTTATCTTAATAGGAGGGAGTTGAGGGAAGGATAATCCAAAAAAAAAAGTGGGAAGAAGGCTGAAATTATTTGATGGAATCCCCCACCACCCGTGCCCCATGATGCAGCTGAGAAGAATCTAAGCCCTCCATTCAGTCAAGTATCTCTCTCAAACTTTGATAGTTACCGTTACAACTAGTATTTGCTTCAAGCAAATGGAAAGAGCAGATAAAAAGCATTCTTACCCAGTTCATAGAGATGACCACCTACGTTAACTAATGCAATAAAGTGAAGATCTACTTTTTCATCTATACTTGGTGTCTGCAAGACAAAACAAAAAGAAATTGTGTTCACTAAAACCCTTATCACAATATGATTTATAAGAATATACTATCAGAATACGCAAAACATCTGGTCAAGAGAAATCACAAGTGAGATGTACATTCTGGATCTATACAGAATGGCAGAAGCCACACTGCAGAACACTCTGGAATACAAAGAGGCTTTCGCCAATTGCACAGACCAGTAATAAAATTTTCAATAAACTATCTGGAAGTATTTCCAATTATAGCTCTATATAAAAGCTTTACTTTACACCATTGAGTTAGAAGTAGTATCGGCTTTCAAGTATGTTAAAATTAAAAACAGATATTCATATAAATGGAAACTCCTTCACTAACCCGTGTACCGTAACAAAGCAATGCAGGGCTGAACACTGAACCTGTAGCCTTTTAAAACTGATAATATTCTCCTGGTCAAAATAAATTTTTCTTCCCAAGCCACATACAGTATAGTTAACCTGATCAGTGGCAGCTGAAATAAACAGATATTCCCAAGGTACAGTTCAGGCATCTTAGCTGAGGAGGAAGGAAAATAACCAGACATGTCTAGAGCTGTTTGTCTCAGAGTCCTTTGAAATTTCAAAGTGGCATCTAGGCATCCTCCCTACATACTAAGAAAGGACAGGAGTGCAGTGACAGCTTCAAGTGATACAACATAAAGGTTGCAGTTGGTAAGGATCTATCTAGCCTGATCCTTTGTTGGCAACTACAGCAAGCAAAAGCATTTTCAGAAGAAAACAATGCATGTAGAGAATGGAACTCTGCCAGCACACGTCCCCAGTATTTGCCAAGTGGTGGGTTTTGAACTTCTGAGCCAAATGGTGCATCACTGCTGTTTTGTTCAATAACAATTGATGATCTATTTCCTTGTTGACCTGCTCAGTCCACAGCTGAGCTTGCATCCACAATTTAATATGATACTGTGTGAAGTAGTGGGAAAAAGCACCACAGTTTTCTTAAACTATAAATAATCTGGCTTCCGTGGGACTATATTTCATAAAGTTTTCTTCCACTTTGCAATTACCAGTAGCCTTATGTAAAAGAAGTTCTCAAACCTTACAGTCATATCATGTTTTCAAGACTGGGTTAAAAGTTTCCTTCTTACTGATGGTCATGAAAAAATACTTTAGAAGACATTTTAAGTTGAAGAAATATAGCAAATAATCAGAATAATAATGCAAAACACAAGCCACTCTAAGTCCTTCAAGAACACCAAAGAACACAGCATTACATGGAATCATAGAAAGGTTTGGGTTGGAAGAGACCTTAAAGGTCAGGCAGTTCCAACCCCCTATGCCATAGGCAGGGCAGGGTCACCTTCCATTGGATCAGGTTGCCCAAATCCTCAAAAAAACTGGCTTTGAACATCTCCAGGGATGGGGTACCCATGATTTCTCTAGGCAACCTGTGCCAGCACCTCACCACCTTCACAGTACAAAAATTCTCCCTAAGATCTCACCTATATCTCTCCTCTTTCAGTTTAAAACTGTTCCCTTGTCCTATCTCTGCACTCCCTCCATCTCCCATCACATAGGAACCGCCAGCAGCTTACAGGGATGTAGGAAGCTCAAAAATGCAGAAGAGAAAAACAAATCACACAATCTCTCCTCACCCTCATTTCAGATTCATCTCCATGACCAGTTAAAGTGTGAAAAACATAATACCCCATTCACCACTGTTTCAGAGGGCCTAGAATGGAGAAAAAGATCATTCCTGACACTTAAGATGAGGTAGCTAGAACCTTTGCACCAGAACTCCAAGGAGTCCTTTTCCCTTATGACATAAGTAATTGCCGTTGAGAATTTTGCTTTACAGAAAGCCAAACAGAGCCAAGGCTTAGATAAAAACCAAGCAGCCTCTAGAGTTTGGCTACTCCAGTTGTAGGAAAATCTGTGGTTCTTGGAAGTTTAACCTCCTGAAAACCACACAAGACAGTAGCTGACAACCAATGGGAATAACAACAAGGTGTCATCACTCAGCTTACACTTTAGAGGCATCTAATCTAAACCATGATGCTGCAAATGTGCACACAGGCAAAGCTGAGTCCTTTCCAAATGTCACATTGTGACCTAATTGCCTGGGTGGAGATATGACTTCACAGCTGCTTACTTATCAATTAAAGCTACCAAATGGGAAAACTGGTCTTAAAGAATTTCAGGGTTAGGGGATAGACTACAGCCAGTTAGTCTCACATGGCTTACCATTTAAAAGCTTGGATCCGAACATAGGCTATCAGGGCTCAAAGTGACATTAACAAGAAGAGCTCAAAGTATTGCTATTTCAGAGCATTTGAGATGTTCAAGATTTGGTTTTGATCCCATTTAGAGCAACATACAGTTGCCCCTTCGACCATTTTGAAGGTTATGTACTTTGCCAGATTCTAATCAACACCTTGTCTATAGAGAGACACACTTGGCACGCTTGGAATGCCGAGCTTATACACAGCTAGAAGATGGATAGAGAACTCATCAAAAATGCATAATTAACTTTTCATAGAGTTTACTTGGAGACAGACTCCTACAGAATCCTGCTGAGTTTTTGTACAGGCCTACGCTAAATAACATGGTTTTATTAAGTACTACTGTGACAGCCCATGAGAAATGTGGTTTTACATATTTAATTCCCCAACCTCAGACAGAGAATGAGAAGTGCCATGCCATTATGAAAGTTTCTACCACATGTTCTAATGTAGGCCATCTCCTTCCCTTGTGATTTATTTTGATCTAACATACAGAGAAGTAAATTTACTACAAAATAGATCTATTACACTTCTTGAAAATTAGGATTTCAGTCATTTTTGACCAACAATTATTTGCATAATCATAAGCACAGAGAAACAACAGGGTCTAAATATTCAAGATGACCCGAAACGTTGTATCATAAAAATCTGTTGCTTATGATTAGGCAAACGAGTAACCGGATTAAATTTTCCCAATGTCATAAAACCGATTCAAAATCCCCCCACCCATTCCGGGAGGGGGGGAGGAAAAAAAAAAAGACATCCATTTGTATATGTGCACATGCACACACAGACACATGGAAAAAAGACCAGTGAGGCCAATTTTTATTTCACTGTGAAGTTCTAGAAATTCTAACACTTGAACCAGAAGATTTTAAATTTCAAAGGAATGGAAAGAGGAGGGAATGTCAGCTTCAGGGAGTTGTCTTTTCTGGTTTCCTTGAAAAGCTACACCTTTGGCCAAGTTTTCAGCTTATAATAAATAGTCTGTGAATGCTAAAAGAACAAGAGAACATTGCTTTAAAAAGCCTGCCTGCATGCTCACCACTAGGTAGTATTTTCAGAACAATTACAGAGGATTTTCTCTTGATTATTCTTGTCAAAGACCACAGTATGTCAGTCAAGTGTTGAGGTGACCTGCTTCACTAGAGTTTTTCATTTAGAAGCACAATCAGTGTGCAAAAGGGGAGAGCAGATTTGAATGATCACATGTATGAACCAAAAGGAAGGAGAAAGACAAAGGAATTTAGATAAGATGCCTGTCTAATCAGGATTTGGAATAAACTGTGGGACTCAAGACTCCAAAAGACTTCCAAAGAGCTGTAACACCCAGGGAAGAAAATTTATATTACTTTCCCATTCAGAAAGGACAGGAAGAAGACAAATGTCATCATCTTGGGTAGCTTAAAGAAGCTTATGTTTGGGTAGCATGGGTTAGTGGACATCAGTTTTCCAATTTGTCTCTTTAAAAAAAAAACAAAAACAAAAAAAACAAACCAAAAAACCCAACACTGAAAAATAATGACCAGTAAACTTGAAACTGATTTAAAGAGAAAAAAATACAAGAAGTTTAGTGCTCAGACTGATGTTTCTCAAAAAACCTTCTCAGCTGTAATTTGTTCTCAAGGTACTGAGACAACATTCAGTATTAATAATACAGTGTATCTTCATGAATACCCAGTGTCCTATACAAAAGTGATAGCCAAGGTTGTCATGCCCTCTTATTTTGGACATCATATTAAAAGCATCTAAATGAAAGTGATGATTTTTCAGACTATTTGGCTGCCTTCTCTACTAATCTGGGCATTTAAATTAAATAATAAACAATTGCTGACTGCAGTGATAAGTTAATTTTAATTGACTTGTCTCAGGTCAATACCCATAGGTTCATGTTACCTAAACAGCATATCTACATTTCTTCTTCTATTCTTCCAATCAGTAATTTCTAAAATGACACTTCAAGTTTTTAACTTTACAAAAGATAACCCTCCCTACAACCTCTTATTGTACTAAGAAATTCCTTCATTTTACCTTTCACCACTGCATTCTGCTCTCTCCTCAAACTACAAGTCTTCTTTCTTGCTGTTGCATTAACCTTCAGAAACAGAATGGATACTCTTGCATCACTATTTGCCAAATCATATCGGCTGCTTTAATAAAGAATATTTCATCACCTATACAGTTTGTATCATTATCCCATTTTAAAAGTCAGTATTCAATTTTTAGGCATTTGAAGTCTTTTCATCTTCAAATGTTGCTAACTTAGAACAACTGTTCATCGAGTGCAACTGGTTTCTTTGACCGAAAACTGCATTTCTGGAACAAACATACACAGTTAGGGAAAAAAGAATTGTCTTGCTATCATGGGAATATTGAACAAATCCTCACCACATTCTTCTCAAAAGTTATGAAAAAACACATTATAAACCCAGGTTCGATGTTATGTGATGTTTCAGGCAACTTCTCCAAACGAAACCCCGTAATTTTATTATTTCCTTACACATGCTTCTGAGAGAGAGGAGTGAACCAATAAGTCTCAAACCAGTTAGGCAGAATACTTTGCATTACAGACGGTGACTGGAAAAGAGAAAAACACCACTTGTGTTAAATCAAGAAATTGGCATCAAGGGTCTGCCAGGTTCTGGTAGAAAGCTAGTAACAACTGATAAGGAAAAGACAATTTTGCAGAACCTTGAGGAATAAAAAGTTTCAGATGCAACAAACTGAAGATCATGACAGAAGTAACTGAGGTCTAAGAGAAGAAAAAACTTAGGGGTTTAACCATACAATTTCACTCACAAGGAGTCACAAGAAGCCAAAGAAAAACATATTAAAAAATTACGTTTACACATAATTCTAGGATTCAATACCTTTTGAAGTAAAGGGGAAAAAGTGATGCAATTGCTATTGGGTGGATGAGCCACCTGTGATTTCCATTTTGAAGCATGGAACATGCTTGGACAAATGTACTGTGTAGGCCCACGAAAGGCATTTGAATCCTGGTTAATACTGCAATTAAAACAAAGACCATCGGAATGATGATCACACGTTTCAGTCAGATTACTTCTGGCTCATACTCATAAAACAGTGACATCTCTCTTCACGTTCAATACACTGGAGTGAGTTTACTGTGAAATGCTCCGGAGCTTCACAGCCGAACATAGCTTAATTTAGATCAAAGTATCCCTTGTCCAGAATAATGAAAAAGAATGCCTATAAGGATGGTGCTGAGGGACTGTTACAAGCACTGACCCAAGATGCACAAGACGTTTCTTTGCTAAGTATCACCTTATGTATTTTTCTACCATGCTGTTGTGATAGTGTTAATAAGCTTGAGACAGCATGTCTATGTCCTCAATTACAACTAGAGTTCTCAAGTGTCAGGTGAGGTACCAAGCTGCAGGACAGCAGCATCTGATTTTGAATGGGAGGATGTCAAGCAAGATGAAATTTAGAGATGGGCTCTATCAGTGACCAGAGTATCTGGATACAGAATGCTTATAAAACCACAACTCTTTCTTTAGATTCATAAGCAAGGGCATGTTTTCCAACTTCAGAAGTGCAGGAAAGAAAAAAAGAATTAGGAGATGAGCTTGACATATAAAAAGCAGCAAAATGACCCTAAGGCAAGCAGACACTAAACTAAAAGAATGGATGAGCTGGAAGAATAAGAGATCAGTACAAGGATCGAGGAAAAGTCAACATTACTAATGAAGCATACTGTTACCTATAGCTTACTAATTTGCCACAGTTAGTGCAATTTATCAGGACAGTATTTTCAGTTATTTTTTCTATTACATATTCTTAACTCATCTGGACATTCACTTCAAAAAGTCAAGGGAAGTTTTCAGCTAGGAAAAGGAGCATAAGTGCAGTCTCTCATCTTTAAGACTTCTGCTATTAATTTTGAAACAATGTTTCCTGTCTGCCAATGTGTAAGTAGTAGAAATGTACTTAAAACTTCTAGAAAGCTTAACTATATTTAAGCACAATATGCAGGATGTTCCCCATCCTTATATTTAGCTTCACAGATTTATTAGTAAAAGTAATCCTAGAATGTTTTCATACAATGCTGAGACCAAACCAGCCTCTTCGTACATCTAGCAGAATGATCAGAGCTACACTAATAACATTTGTTGATAGGCACTGACAGGATGAAAACTGAAGGACAAGGCAGAATTTATAATCATGCCACCTGAGACAGCTTTAATGCCCCAAATGCTGTTTTTTGCATATTAAACTAATTTACATATAGTTTATATATTCTTTAATCTTGTTGGAAAAGTACTTTACACAAAAGTATAAAGACAAGAATACCATTTTAGTCACAACTAAATATCACTGAATGCAATATAGTCTGATAAATCTTTGCATACAGGACTTAAAATCTGTCAGATGGGGACAGTTAGGATCTCGGGGGAGTTAGCAAGTAATATTTTAAAACTATTTTTAATAGCAATCTTCTGTTTTGCAGATGCAGTTATATTGAAGGCCACTTATTTTTTTTAATGATTTTTTGAGTGTTTTCAAAGCAAATGCTCACTGTTAAGTGGATAAGGAGTTGTTTTAAAAAAATGTTCTGAACTAAATAAGGCCCTCAGCTTGCCAACAGTGTTTTTCTAGCATAAACACAATATATTATTCTGTAATGTCCATCCTTTGATATGTCACAGTTTATTTAGTTTTAAAGTAAACTGTTCCAGGTAGGCACACTCAAGCTCAAACATTCCTCAGTAAGTCTCTTGTCAATAATAAGCTTATATAGGTCAAATTCATACCAGATTCCAGTTTCAAATTACAGAAATATGACGTAATGTTTTCTAAGTTTTTGTTAAACAAACAGAAGAGTCCCCAGGTAAAACACCAGAGGTCTGGCAATGTTAACGGCATAAATATTAAATGGGGAGAAACATGACTTGGGGAGAACTTAGGTGCACTAAACACCAGGCCTCCTCAAATCCCAAGATATTTAACTAGGTCCAAATGATAACATCAAGAATGTTCCATAGTTCTGAAGATTACAAGAGAGCTAGATACTTAATAGTAGCAATCATTATTCACAGAAAGAGAAAAGAGTCAGGAAAGGTCTCATGTTCAGACACTTGTTGGGATAAAAGAAAATATAAAAGATATAAAGAAATGGAAGCATTTGGACACTAATTTTCATAGCGATAAAACATTAAGAAGGATATGTGGAAAGAAAGATCTGTATGAAAAAGGAAATTACTTGGACCACAGTCAGAACAGTTATTTCACCTCAGTAAAAAAATCAACATACACCAAATAAGAATTTCTAGTACCACAGGTGAAATGTGGTGATTACCAAAGAATCATAAAAATAAAATAACTGTCCCAATTTTTAATTTAAGACCATTTGCTTCTATATATCAAGACTTTTTTTTTTTTGGTCTACGCATACTGAATGTATGATCACTCCTTAAAAGCAGGATGAAATACCACTACACCATTGTTTCGGTTTGGTGTTTCTGATGGTAGTCATAGGACCAGTTAGAAATATTGGCTATTCCATGCATGCAGGGTTTTCTTCTACATTTTCATGTGCCTTGTGAGTGAAGAAGGAAAAAAATACAGAGTATGGCATTTGATGACAAGCTTTTCTTATTAGAATGTCTTCATCTTCAACTAAAATGTATGCATATAAACTGGATAAGAAACAGATGTCAAGTGATTTGGATTAAAGGAAATATTTCATCTTTACTGAAATACCCAGGGACTGTTAAGCAAGACTTGAATGAAAGAAAAGAAGACTAGGTTTAGGATATGAGAACATAAACCAGGTCTCAAACACAGAAGAAATAATATCATGTGGCAAAGAATTAGAAGCTTCTTGGTTTAGCACATCCAAATGAAAGATCATGAAGATGAGGTGAAAAGAAGAGGTTGGATGTGGAGCCTATGGTGGAAAAAACAAGCCATTTCATGAAGAGCAAACTTCCTCTATACTTTGAAAATGATTTGGCATGTGTATTGAATCAAAAATATCTGGACAGCAAAGAATGAAGTGATGTACTTTTGCTGTCTGACATGGAAGAAAGTAAAATAAAGAAAAGGAAGAAAGAAACCCTAAGAATGGTTGAGAAAAGACCCCAACAAAAAACGATGCCTTGAAGACCAAAGTTACACGGCAGAAGGCCAGTCGTGTCAGAGTAAGAAAAGACTGAAGATGGACTACACTTACAACAGAATGAAGACCAACAGATGGAAGGCGTATCAAGGGCCGCCAACGACGAAGACGGATTGACGGACTGGTAGCCTTTGCAGGACCTATATGATTACGTTTGGCCCAGGAGAGGGATGCAGAGTGACACAAGGGCGAAGCCTTCGTTCTGCTGTTGCTAACCTGAGGCTGCGATGAGGATGGTGGTGAAGACAGCGAGGACGATGATGACTACATAAACATTAAAAAAGAACACACTTAGCCCACTTAAACTTGAAGTAACATACCTAAAAAAGGCAACTGCAAAGAAGTCCGCTATTCATTATATTGTTCTTTAAGTGATCAAATCACACAGATAATATTCAAGAACACGTTGAATTTGAATGAGAAGACAAAAGAACAATAAAAATAAGCAAAGACATGGTTCAAATCTGAAGTTTATCACCAGATAAGCTAGAGGTTATTCACACCCAGTGAACTTGATAATATGAACACAAGTTAACCAACTCATTCAAATGACAGGCCCTTGGAAAGTGAGGAGGGAGAGGATTTAAGCATCATCTCATGGAAGGAATAGTTGAGAACAGTAATTGGTTTTTATTCTAAAGCTACAAAAATTGTAAGCAACAGTTCTTCGGTAGTTTGGGAAAGCTAGGTTTTGCTACTCTGGGATTTGAAATTAATCAAGTAACTACTGTAACAGAGCCTAGCATTTTTTTACTGTTCCATGTCTAACGTAAAAGGAAAGCAAAGGAAAAGGGAAGCTTACCGTGGTGAAGTATGCAACTTCCTAAGTTTTTCACCTATTCTTCTAAAATAGCAGGCCAGTGGCAGTACTGCCATTAACACTCAGGATCCCTTTAGTATCCGTGGAAGCAGTAGGACTATGTTAAACCATTCAAATTGTTACTATTAGAAGAAAGACCACAGAAGTATTAAAAATGACTCTCAGCTGCAACTAACAAAGTTACAGTAAATATATTTCAGACCAGAAAGGACCATTGTGATGATTTAGTTTTGACCTTCTGTCCCATACAGGCCACAGGACCAATCAAGTTCAAGTTTAAGTTTTGTTTGGATCAGTACATACTCACAAAACAAAACAAAACATTCAAGTGTAATAATATTTTTTACTACTGAAATAAAAGACAACAAATTAAAATTTCAACCAATCCTGTCTGTAGCTACAGAGACAGTAACATATTCATTCAGTTTACTAAACACATTAGTGCTAAATAAAAAGGCAACACTTCTTCATAATGATCTGAACTTGGAACAATGGGTTACATTGCTTCATCTAGCCATGATGTCAGACCAGGGGCTCATCTTCAGCTCATCATCCACCACTGCTTTTTTTAAGTGATAAGAGGAGAAATCTCCAGTGTAATCCTCAGTCTTTCAGAGAGCCCCTCACCTTCTGTCACAAAAGAAACTATATTTTGTGCTAATTACACAGCTTTTATTCGGCCTCACAAAAATACTCCGCTGTTTGAAGCTAACCTAAAGGGCAATCCAACTGTCCCACGCTGCTGTCTTGTGCTTTAATATCTCTTGATATTTTAACACTGCTTTGCAGGTTTTGAGGTGCATTGTCTCACACAGACAGGAGCTGTTTAACACTGAAGGTATTGGAACCAATCCCTGTAAAGCCCCACCAGCAAATGCTTATTCATTGAAGACATCCCACTTATCTGCACTGAGACTTGCCAGTGGCCTGTGAATCCATTGAAGCTATGCAAGCAGAACTGGTTTGTCCCATATTATGTGTTCAATTGAATTATTCTGGTAGACTTTAAAAACAGAGCTCCTCTGAAAAAATCACTTTCACTCTCTTTTAATCAATGCATAAGTGCCAGTCAAAAGCATTTACTTTCTTTGTATTAATTTTGAAGTGATAAATCTTCTTTCCCATTTCATTTTTTTTTCCTTATCCTATCAAGAGTGGGACAATGAATTGGTTCTTTCTGCTCCCATATTGCTGACCTTAAAGAACAAAAGCAGGGATAGGAATTCTTCATGAAGGGCAAGCATCGAGCACAGCAGAAACTGCAGAGCTGAGAGATAAGTGTGAAGTGTTATCAAGTCGCATAACCTGCCCAGAGAATAGAGTTTTCCACAGGTTTGTGAGGGCTTTTTTTCCAACTAGCTTCTAATTTTCAAGCATTCTGATCCTCCTCCCCTAAATCTCCACAGCTCCACACAAAAGATAACAACATGAATAAATCACCAGCCCAAAATATAACTATCTCAAGACAGGAATTTAGTGCCGATAATATTTCTACTAGTCAGAGAAGCTTACAAGAGTTTAACAGCTATTACACTTTATCTGCACTACTGATTGTTATTTTTCAAATCCTTCACTTGAAGAACTGATTTCAAATGAGACTTTTTACATTTAAATAAGTATCAGATGGCTTTAAAAATAATTTGCTCTCAGCTTGCTTAAGAAAATTCCAAAAGACAACTGATAAAACACTGCTCCTAGAAGCCCTCACAGTCCACAGACTTTCTGTGGAGGGAGGAACCTGTAAGATTAGAACCTGCTGCGGGGCAGAAATTTAAGAGCTTTGCTGACTAGAAAGTTCATGATAAAAGGCACAACACGCTACATGATGTTTTACAATTTTGCAAGCTGCTGCTATCAAAACAGACAAGATCCTTAGCCTTCCTGGAATCTGCAATATAGTAACTGTTTACTTAGAAACAGTTAAAAAATGAAACTGAAGAACCTGTTGAGTAGGAATTTACTCTAACTTTGATGCATTCCATGGACTGGAAGCTGTTAAACTGCATACTTCTGCTCTAAAAAAACCCCTGTCTTTTAACAATCCTAGTGTAATTAGTATGAAATCAATAGTAAAACTTCAACAACAGCAAATTTAATATCTGTTTAACAGTACAGGGCTGACGAGACTATTGAAAGATGTTCTATACGAAGCCTTTTTTACATTTGTTAGCATATTTACCACAATTCTTCGCTTCTACCTTTCTTAGTGATTGCACTTATTTCTTTGGTTTTTGGCTAATATAGCTAAAACAATAATATATTTAAAACATCCCTTGCCAGAATGTAATGAGACGAGAAAAGATTTTAAGTTCTCAAAACTGGATTTATAATCTAGAATGCCATTTAAGGAAACTAATATTTTAATACTGCTAAGTCAGTATTGGTCTTTATTTTAAATTCCATTCACTGAATCCTTTTATTTTTTATTTCCTGGCACTAATGCGTTCAACTAAGAAAGAGAGAAATTTCCTCCCCACTGAAAATATACTTTCATATTTGCAAGAGTGAAATTTTGACAGATAGTACACAGGTATTCTGGAAAAGCAAACTTAATACTGGATTACATCTAAATAGCCTTAAAATTCCATGCTTTACTTGAATAATAAGCACAGATTAAGATGCGTGTACTGAAGTTGTTTTCAACTGATTACTAAAAAAAAAAAAAAAATTACAAGTCAACATTAATATGTAATTAATGTTAAATACACATCTCCCAACAAAAGATACAAAGTCCTACGTTTCACGTTTATTTTAAAATGTGGAAAATAAACCCTTAACTTGAGATCTACTCAAACAAGACTTATAATAACTAGAAACTGCAGAGAAGAGAGAATTAGACGAATTAGACTAACTTCACAAAATTAAAAGATCACAGTAGCGTACTTCTGTGCTGAAAATTGAAGCAGGTCAAATAATCTCAAGTTGTAGAACAAAAACCCTGAAACAATGTTACTGTCATATAAACCAGTAAGGAAATTGTGTTTACAGTTTGTAATGCAAAAAATGCATCATAAACAAGATAAAAGCTTCATGAAGTAAGTCCAGAAAAAACATTCAGGCAATTATCATCTGCCCCAATCCAGAACTCATTCCTTATATAGATGTTAGCAAAGCCTCGAGCAAATTAGATTTAAGATCTAAAGGAAATACCTATGAAATTCATCAGGCACTGAGAGCTGTGCTTTTGCACATTCCAAGAAGCGCAGAATTCTGATAATGCAGAGTAGTTCAAGATTTGACTCACACCCAAACCTCTCAGGTTCTAGAAATCCCCATCAGGGACCTGTCTGCTCATCTGGTTTGAGGAACTCAATCCAGCAAATTATCTCAATTCACATCTAATGTGTTGAAGACCTGACAGGACAAAGTGGCAGCTGATATTGCATGACCATTTCTTTCTAAGAATAAATATTTATTACTGGTTGACTTCTTAAGAATTTTTGTAACCACTAGAATCAAAGAATCATAATGGTTTGGGTTGCAAGGGACCTTAAAGAACACTTAAGTTTCAACCCCTGTCAGAGGCAGGGATGACACTAGATCAGGTTGTACAAAGCCTCATCCAGCCTGGCCCTGAACACCTCTAGGGAGCTGTGGCATCCATGACTGCTGGCAGAGAAAGACTTTCTTGCCTGGCAGAGAAGGACATGAGGGTGCTGTTTGACAGCTGACTGCACATGAGCCAGCAGTGTGCCCAGGTGGCCAAGAAGGCCAATGGGATCAGAAACATCAGAAACAGCATGGCCAGGAGGTCTAGGGAGGTTATTCTCCCTCTGTACTCGGCACTGGTGAGACCGCACCTCGAATACCGTGTTCAGTTTTGGGCCCCTCACCACATGAAGGATGTTGAGGCTCTGGAACGAGTCCAGAGGAGAACAACGAAGCTGGTGAAGGGGCTGGAGAACAAGCCTTAAGAGGTTGCAGCAAGGTGGGTGTTGGTCTCTTCTCTCAATTGATAGGTGATAGAACAAGAGGGAATGGCCTCAAGCTGCACCAGAGGAGGTTCATATTGGACATTAGGAAAAAGTCTTCCCTGAAAGGGTTTCAAGGCACTGGATCAGGCTGCCCAGGGAGCTGGTTGAGTCACCATCCCTGGAGGTATTTAGAAGACAGGTAGATGAGGTGATTAGGGATATAATTTACTAGTGGATAAGTATGGTTGGACTTAATGATCTCAAAGGTCTTTTCCACTCTAGTGATCCTATGATTCTCTCAGCAATTTGTCCAGTCCTCAAGTTCAGGGCATCCTCTTAGTGAAAAGCTCAGGCCCATGTCACCTTCCTCTAAGGAGGCTTCCCTGTCTAGCGGCTGACAAACCATGCTGGAACGGGGGCTTTCTTTCCTCAATTTTGAGATTATGTTGCTGTGTAGAAAGTGCTAGCTGCACTGACACAGAGACCAAACATCCTGTAACTGCATACCAACACCTCAGGAAGCTTGGGCAACAGAAGAAGATACAATACTTTTAGTCCTGGTCTTTGTTTCAGAGACACAGCCCTGGGATCAGGGGCCCTACCATCTGCTGAGCTGAGTTGGTCCATGAGTGTGCAGTAACTCTGCCCAATAGACTACACATTTGTAGCCTCATTAGACAGTTTCAGTACAGTAAGCCCTGTAGCAGAGATGGGGAAAGCTTGAAGTGACAGTAAGTGCAACTTTTCCACACAAAGGGACAATATGAGAGTTATTGTAGCCTGAAGATGATATTCAAAGAGGAGGTTTTGCACTAAACAGGATTTGTACTAAACAGGATGTTTTAAAGGGTCTGTATAGAAGTTCAAGTGTAACACATTTTTCTTCCTTAAAAGTCACTATAATTAGTGGGGTTTTTTTACATGCAAATTAAATCTATGTCTGAAAAGATCCTCTTCTCCTCCTTCCTCCACAAGTGTTTTTAATCTTTTAACAGCATTTCAAGCCTGTTTTGGTGGTGGTTGTGAAATCCTGAAAGAGATTAACTTCCTTCAAATTTTTATAAGAAGATGAGCAGCTAGGCAGGGAAGAGCAACCTGACAAAGGAAGCACAAAACGGAATTCACACAAAGGAGAGACACTGAATATTTCAACTATAAGAAACACCTTTTTCCTACCTAGAACTTCCTTACATACAACAACAGCCTGCACAACATGCAAATCCTTAGAAAGTTAACGTTCAAGAACTCTACTTCTCACAGACCTACTTCTTTTGTCAACATTACCATTACCAGCATAAAAATGTATTGAAACAGAGACTACTGTTTTTAACTGAATTGGGCTACATCTGCTAGCTGAACAACTTCTGCTTCATTAAGTTTAATTACTGTTTCTGCAGCTGGCAAGGAGAACATCATTACAGTATTTTCCATGTCAGTTCAATCCAGCATTAAGAATGGACAGTATCACAAGAGTATTACTTTGCTAAATGTATGGGTAAAAACAGAGCTTAAAGACAAGAAAAAAATGTGAGATCAGAGCACCCAAGAAAATCTTTCCAAAATTAGTGATAATTTACCTCTCTCTGAAGACCTAAATTTAAGTTCTATGGCCTATGTTAGGCAAAAGTCAAGCTAGATTATCACAATGGCAACTTCTGTGATCAAAAAAATTAGTGGAATTACAAAAAAGGAAAATTCCAAAAGCTAGGGGGCTCTGTAAAACCTAAACTAACAACATTTTTCAAGTAGTTTTTCCTCTGCAATGTTTTTTTTTCTTAAAATAGATGGAACAGCACTGTTGCACACACAATGAGTGTATCTTTAGAGTGCTTCCTGGTGCAAAGTCAGTTGATGAAACATCAAATCTCCAAGCAGATTTAGCCTACTGTCTAGCTAGACATTAGCAGTTTTAACAATTATAAGTTCCTATATTTTTTTCCCCTGAAATTAGTGGTTGGATAGAGAAAGAGAGCCAAATTAGTTCTCATTTTGGCTGAGGGAAACAGGTCAAGTGTGAACTCAACCATTACCTGTCCCAATCAGCCTGCTAAAATTTCAGTGAGCAAACACACAGCTAGAGCCTGCCGCTACTGTCTCCTACACTGACAGCACAACAGCAGCACTGAAAGCATCATGGAGTGGAGAGATGCAAAACAGAAATCCCCAACAAAACCCAAACCACTTATGGCAGTGGACTGGTAGAGGCTGGATGCAAAATTGCAAAAGATTTGTCATTTATTATATACTTGTTATTCAAAATCATGGGCTGCTTTTATGGGTGCGAATATCCTCTATATTTATGTTTCATCCTAGGAATCAGAATTCCTTTGTACAGATTTTACAGTTAAGCACAAGACTCAGAACAACAAATCAGAGAAATATTGTATTGGTACCTTACTAGTTATTTGCTCAGTAGAGAATAGAAATCAGACTGATGCATGTCTGAAACACTGACATGTTAAATAACAGGGCAATGCAATGAGTCAAAGACTAATCAGTTATAATTCCCAAAACAGTTTGCATGATTCCAGTAAGCTCATTTTTACACTTATACTGTGTAGGCTGTAAAAGAGAAAAAGCTAGAGCTAACATTTTCAGGCCACTTCATTGCCTATCCAGGAGATAATAGATGCCTGTTACGTAATGCTAGGCAAAACAAAAGTCATCTTATATTGATAGTCACATAATTGATCTTATATTCTCCTAAGATGGTTTCTTTACAAGACTATGGATTATTCAGAAGAAATACTGAGGAATATAGGCTATCTAAGAAAAAAATCCCACCACGTGCTCTTGGCAAGAGCAAAAGGGAAGTTCCTTTATGTTTCTTCTCCAACAATAAATCACAATGCCCCAGGGAACCAGAGATCTTTGGAAGTTCAAGTTTTACAGCAGCTGAGAACACAGTGCATTGACTCTACTTAGTTCCTGCCAATGTTAATGACTGTTTCTGTGATCAAAGTCTAACTTAGTGCATTCCAAGCAAGATTATAGTTCTCAAGGCACAGTAAACAAGTTTACAGACTACAGTTTGCAGTTATGGTTTGAGCTGAGGAACAGATCAAGCTGTGGTAGCTTTTTTAGTGACTGCCAGCTCCAAGTCGTGTTAGAAGTATTCTTGATCGTACTGGTGAACAAGGAGTATATCCAAGTAAATATACAGATGTGCTCATGCATTTCAGGCTTATGTGAACATCTGAGACCAGTTCTTACTTGTGGCTTTTATACTGACAGAGTAAAACCCTAATTTTGATTTTCAAAGGCTAATTTTCCAACCATCCACGTTTTTAATAGAGGTGTAATGAAGTACAAGAATGTAGTTTTCATTCGAAGTAGCAGCTCAGACGCAGCACCTCAATCTGCTCAGTTCTGACGCTCATTTAGCCCAACATATAGTTCTAGTAGCCAGAGCTGTCAGTTGGGAAATAGATGTATGAAGCATACTAATTAAAAAAAACCCAAACAACAAAAAACCTGGAGTTTCAAAACCAAAGACAGTATATTCTGCACTCCTCGAAATAGCAGATATATTTTATATTCCAGTTCTGTTTTCTTCTCTCTTTCACAAGAACTAGTAACTGAAATACTGTAGGTTAAACTTCATTTAGTTGGACATTGTCAACAGCATCTAAAGAAGAGGAAACTAAAAACAGTACCTTGAGAGCTCCTAATTTTCTCTTAAGAATTTAGGCCATGAACAAAATCAAAAGCTCTTGCTACTCTCTAACCAATATCTAACACAGGTATTTCAAGTGTCCATTTCACTTGTACTTATTGGCTTAATTGAAACATTATTTTGATCTATGCTGTAATAACATTTAAAGAAACAAACTCCCCAAGGACTACAAGTCGCATTCTGCTAAGCACTAACACATAAACCATGCCAAAACTCCTGTCTGAAAAAACATTCACCTCAAATACAGAAGTGGTTCCATGTGCCACAAGTACCTCAAAACAAAAAGTTCACTCTAACATTTGAACTTCATAACAAAAAAGTGATATGGAAAGCCATGTGTCAGCAAGTAACGATACTTCGATGGTGCACAAACACCCAATTACTTAACAGCACAACTATTTTGAATATTTGCTATCCACAGCAGCAAAAGGTGATTTCAGTGTAGTGTGTTAAGCCTTCTCCTCTCCTCAGGAGAGTGCTTCCAACAACTCTATGCTATAGGATGAGCCGTTTCAGGAAGTTTTTTGGGAAGCTGATGGGAGAGTGAAGATATTGCAGGTAATCTGATAATTCTTTCAACAGCCACAGACAAACAGCTGGCTAAAACTTCATATACTATTAACAGATAGTATTTGAACAAGAGTTAAGCACATCAAAGCCTTGAGAAACACAGAAACTGAATAGAGATTATCCTCTAGATACAGTTCCTTGACTAAAGGCCAATTAATCTTTCAAGCAGTACTTAATATGGCATAACTTGCCATTTTCCTACTGTAGAACAGAGCTGTAGTAATGAAGCGTAGCTGCAAAGTAGTGGGTATGGATGTCAGTAATACGAGAGCAGAACAAAAAAATCTTGCTACTCACATTATTATATTCACATATTAAAATGGTCACTTATTTCAAGAATCAGTACAGATAATATTTTTTACCTGGACTAACTTCCCTGAAGCTACTGTAGCATGTTATTGTTTAATTACGATAAAAAGGTTCTGCTGGTTTATTTCTATAACAAATGCGCCTTCACATTTTCCTCCTTTCCTACTCTCTCAGAAAACTATACAGTAACTTTTTATTACAAATGAAAATAAGAAGGCAAGAGACAAAATAAATTTCTTTCCCAACTCCAAATTCAAGAAGGCTACTTGCTCTGCAAACAACTATAGACTGGGAAGTGTCTCTCATGTAATGACATGCTTTCCCATTTCCAAAAATTCTCTCCTCTGATTTTCTTGATCCCTTACTTGGAAACAGTTACTATGATTGTTTTGAAATAAAACAGCCCACAGAAAGTTAGATATGAACCTAATCCTGATCAGTGCTATTAATTGCTACTTCTTCTCCCTCCAATTTTGCCATTAATTATTCACTAATGATCACTGTAGATTAGACAGTTAACATGGATGCTCTAGCATTCACAAACTGTATTCTATGAATACATTTTAAAGGTTGTGGAGGTTTGGAGGGTTTTTTTTGTTTTGTTATTTTTTTTTCTATAGGAGGGCATCAGAAATGTTAAGATGCGTGGTAGTACAGGATCTCAGCAATTCACTAATGGCTGAAAGAGGCACAGGAAGAACAAAGAAAAAAAATGCAAACCAAACAAACAAACCAACCAACCACAACACTGTATGAAGCAACAATGTAAGGACTAAAAAAAAGTGTGCGCACTTCTGCAAAGAAGCAGGTTCTATTTTCCACATCTTCAGACAACCTGCATATTATTAAAAAAAAAAGTCTATGCTCAGCAGAAGACTCATGAAAGAATAAAGAGGCTCTTAAAGAGCTGGCATTAGGTGCCTTTCAGGAGCCACAGAGAAAGGCAAGCAAATTGGATCCATGAAAGCTGTATTGTGAAGACTTAGTTTTGGCAGCTTTACATATGAAATATCTGTCATTTGAGAAAGTATAAGTCTCAGTGGCATAAAGTTTAGCAGAAAGACTGTTACAACAGTCCCCCATTAAATGCTCTCATTATGGTACTGGAACATGGGACCAGAATCAAACCACCCTTGGAACTCCCAAAACCAACACCACACTTCTGTGAAATACTGCCAGATCTTACTGCTTTCTACTGAAGTAATTTTAAACAGACCTACATTTTTTACACTTAGAAATAGCCACAGGACTGCTTTATCTACATTTATGCAACATCTATGAGAAATACCTCCCCAAAACAGTCAGTTCTAACCCAGTCTATAGATGGCCTCCGGGAGTTTTAAATGTACTACCAAAAGTTATACAAAATGGCTAGGGACACAGTCTTTTATTTTTAACTAGGCAAACTAATCACAACTATAAAACTTGGGAGTGCCTATCAAGGCACAACACTGTAGCTCTCAGCTTCAATCCATTTGCTTTGGAATTCATCTTAATGATTAATCTAAATAGACCATGTTATTAATGATAAATGCCAGAAGCAGACTGACCATCATAATTCTCTTCCAGGAATCACTAAATGGAACATAGAATCTAGCAATCGACTAATATTGAAGTTGTACAAGTAATAGCTTGTCAAATACCTTTTTTTTTGGCTAAATATGACTTTTCTTAAAAACAAATTAAAATAGAACTAATCTGACTACAAGCTATTCTAAAACCAGAAACAATTCCTACCCACTGGACAAGACAAATAGATTAAATTAACAGATACTAGAAAGATAGCATTGCTTGACTCTATTGCTGATAATCTTTTATTTCTAGGGAGACCTGCTTTATTTCACAAGGTTTGAAATACCCACATACACAGAACAGGAACAAGAGCTCCAAATCCACTTGCATATTGTAAAAATCCAATAGCCACTAAGATGGCTTAGCAGTACTGTCAGAGTGATCAACAAAGGCTTTACTTAAAAGCATTAAAGGCTGAATACTCAAAGATCTGAGAAATTAGAACCGAGGGGAAAAAATATTATCAGAAGAGAACCTGTCTGTATTCTTCGCTATTCTTAAGCCTTCTAAATCTCAAGATTCCAGAAAATTTTACTTTTGTCTTCTCATGCTGATCTATAGTGTGGTGGTGTGTTTTGCATGGGAGAAGGAAAGAACGGCATCTTGAAAGCAGTTACATACTTTCTTAACCAAATCAGCAAGGCCAACAGCCATACATCCCACATCCAATAACTGCAAGTTATTCTCTCTAAAACACAGTTGCACTGAAGTAACACTTTCAGAAAAAAAAAAAACTGAGTGGACAGTACAATCTGCAATACCTATGTAAGGGACAGAGCTACCCACGGAGCAGGCTGTTCCTAGGAAGCACACAAGCCAAGTTAATCATCCTGAAATAGTAGGCCTGCATGTTTTCCTAATCTTTAATTCTGCAGGAGACCTTGAAAGGACTTTTGGCTCGCAAAACTACAGTGCTTACTATCATTAAGCAACTACATAAGTCACTATTCAAAGAAAAGATTTCTGCGCAAAAAGCCCTTGCTATTCTAAGGGGAAGATGAAACCCAACAGATACATGGGAAAGCAAACATGTTACTTTCCAGAGATCTAAAAGGAAGTTTAAATTAGGATAGTAATCATAACAATACCAGATTTGCAGGAGAAATGGGATTCCCTTCTCTTTTGCTCCAAAGGTGTTACAAATGATTAATTTAACATGCAGGACAAGTCAATATTCTTGCATGACCTGCATGTGCTAACTTCAGCATCTTCAAGGGCAAGCTGTTCATCAGTCCCTTCACCCAGACATGAAGAAGTATACAGCAGTATTTGAAGTGTACCATTGAAATGAAAAGACCAAGAGGTTACTTCACTCCAACTCTCAATAACACTCCTTAAGATACTCATGTTTTTGCTTACAAAGGATTTTACTTTCAAGTAAAGCAATTCCTCCTGTACTGAAAGATGAGAGGCGAAGCATTGCCCCTAATTTAGTTACACTACGGTAGAGCGGGATCTTCAGGTAATTAGATTTTCCAGTACAATAACTTGCTTACTTCTTCCCTCTTTGGCTGATAGATCAGTGCTACTCTGGAAAGTGGTCCTAGGACATGTGTTCAGACATTGTACTATTTCAACTTAAGAAACACGTCAGGAAGAGGTTATTATACCATTCTAAGAAATATCCGTATTGAATTACTTCTATAGTCAGTTATGCAAAATGGAACAATAAATATTTGGCAAGGAAACTACCTATTCAATATTTGTGTTTAGAGATGGTTGCTAAGGCAATCTTGTAAATTTTTATTATGAAAAAACTCCTCTTCATCTTTCCATACAATTTTTAATCTTTTGTTCTGTGGTTATTTTGACCAGGAAACCAATTAATTTGTGGAAGTTCAAGAAGTTAACTGTCCCTTATTCAGAGATTCCATCATCACTTTGATGCTTCCTGAATCTTTACAAAGGCTCTCAAGAACTATGTAGCCCTTGTACTTTCTTTCTTAGCCATTCCATAACTTCTGCCAGAAGAATGCACAGACAAACCATTCCCTGGGTTAATGTCACAGCACATCAAAACAACTAAAGAAGTAAGAAGTTTCTTTCACCAGGATCTTAGGAAAAGATTCAGTTTTCAGCAATTTGTGGGAATAACCTCCACAGCCTCATTCTCGCTGAACTTGCAAAGAATACCAAGAAAAAGACACTGTCATTTGTAAAATAAGAGATGAGAATAACAGACAAGTCTGTTATTTCAAAAAGCAAGAGAAATCTGAAGCTCTTCTATGTCTCTTCTTGAATCATGGAGCCTTCCTTGATTAATTTAAGGAATGAGGTAAGAAGAAAGAATGCTGGGAAAAAATGCTTTATCTATAATAGAAATGGTTAAAACAGTTCTCTTAAGTTTCATCCACCCTTCACATCAACAAAGTAGTAGAGGTTCTCAGATGGCGAGGTGAGTGGGAAGCAGAAAGGATTGCTTTGCTTTCTCCTGCAGTGTGTAGAAGATACTGTACAAGCCATAAGAAGAAAGAAAACCTCACCTACTGTAATTAAAAAAAAAAACGGAATGAGTTACTGAAGTCCAAGTTAAACAAAGGAGGATTCCCCTCTTTGTCAAGCAAAGCAGTGTTACCAACAATCCAATCAGTTTTGGTTTTATGAAACACACAAAGAAATACGAACTGGAAAGATAGAAAACTGCCTTAGTATGATGGAAGCAGAAAAATGTCAAATGTTAAGTCTATTTAATTGTAAGTTTTTCTATTGGTTCTACTTTTGCAGTTGTCATTTGGTTTTTGTTTGTTTTTTTTTAATCTTATAAATATATGCATTAGTGAGAATTTATGTGAATTAGTATTTGTATACAAACAGCATATACACAATGGCAGACCAAGTATTGTACTATTCCTCTTCCTGATGTGAAACTTTTCACTATAAGGAATGTTTATTCCATTTGTATGATTACTACGGATCTTGCAGTCTCAGCTATGAATCTGCAACATTAAAACCTCAATTAAAACCCTATTATCAGCTGGTTTACTCTGAAGTGAAGGTTGAAAAGATCACTCGTTATACAAAAGCTTAAAAAAAAATCCCAAAAAACCCAAATAAACCACCTAAGCAACTTAGAAAGCTTCAAGTTTGGTCGTCCCCTGCAACAATGCCGCTTCATTTTGTGCTCCGATTTTTGATCAATCATATGATACCACAAACAAAACAATGATCTCCGTTCCACTGTAAGCCTTTAGCATACGATTGAGTTGAATGTAATTTAAATGAAAATGAAGTACTTTGTAACAAAGATAGATTTTCTTTAAAAAATGAATACCTCAGTCTGACCTTCATGGGCACTGGATTCATGAGTGACACGAATAGCCTAAAATTAAAACATATTTCAATTAGACTTTAAATGAGACTTCTAATGTTTTAAGAATCACTGTATGCTCTTCATTTTAGCAAATGCTGCAGCTGTCATTTTTTTTCCATGCTTGTAATAAATAAAAAATAAAGAAATAATCTCTACTTCCAAGGATCTTTGGGCATCAATATTTAAGCTCCATCACAGACAATTCAGATACCTAACAGTTTGTAATGACACTTTAACATACAGAAAACACTGTCGAGTATTTATATATATATATATATCAGCTCCTGAGCAGACAAAATACTTTGGATAGCAGGTCTGATCAGGCATCTTATGTCCAGCTTTTACACAGAAAATGAACCTCAACTGCTTGTTTGTTACTACTTCCCTCAGCCATATGTTAACATCCTTATTCTTGGGGGGTTCATAATAAGCTTAAACTGAATTCGGACTTGGAAATCACCAAGGTTCTCATTTTGAAAGGATCATCATTACCATCAGGAACAACATTCTCTCCTTGCATCACTGACCAGACATCTGCCAAATCCTTTCAAACATCACTAATGATATGGCTAACCACACTATTTGGTGGTTCATCTGTTTGAGGTGGTGGGGGTAAGAGATTATATTTCAGCAAAATGAGCTTTTTGTGTGCCCCAAACTTCTAGAACCAAAGAGAAGTGACCAAAAGGCATAAATTAAAGGAGGCAGCAGAACGATGTTCCTTCCAGCAGTAGCCCCAGATCAGCTTAAATGTGGTCCACCAATCCTGAACCTACCATGAACATTATGCACATTATGCACACATTCCTCATCCATTTCAAAGTCTTTTTAAAGTAAGCCAGTGAATTAACATGGATGAGGAACACTGATAAAATCCATTATGCTGACTAGGGACAGGTAGGAATACTTTTAAACTAACAAAGTAGTTTCTTTGTAGCAACTGGCCGATCACAAACTCACATGTAAAACTGAATTGTTTTAAGAGCTTCACTGGATCAACAAGTCACAAGGACAGTACCTTCTAATGCAAACAATTCTTAAATCATTTTAAATAAAAGTAAAAGATATGATACTAACTTCATAAGTTTCTAGATATTTGGCCCTCTCTTCAGGAGTCATAGATAATGAATCTTCTAGGAACTTTTTCAGGGAAGAATTAGTTTCTTTAAAAATAAAAAAAAAGGACATAACATAAAGCATGACTCAAAATCCATTAAACACAAACATCATTCAAAGCTTACAGAATAGTTATATCCAACAAAAGATTTAAAGGTATAGTTACATCATATCTTTAAGACACTGAAGACTAAGGCAAGAGGAATTGCCACCTGCTGTAGTTTGTAATATTTTAAATACTTCAGTTCTTTGATTAATATGAAATACTGTTTTTTATAATTATAAGTAGAAATGCTCTTTGAATAAAGACTATCCTTTATAAATGTGTCTATTCAGAGAAACAGTACAAAACCTATGCCTTCCCACAGTTAAGGAAAAAAAGGGAAAAGCCAACAAAAAAAATCCCAACCATCTAAAAAAACCTTACCAAAGTTCATTTTCTCTCTGTTGTTTGCGATAGCATGAATTAGCCCAATTGTTCCACAAGCATTATTAATGGTCTGCTTCATGAAATACACTGATGATTTGACATCTTGACCTTTAGCTTTTATTCTCTCTTCTTCTTCTGTTCTGAAGGTTTCATACTAGAAGGAAAGTTACAAACATTTCACAAACAGAACAAACAGATACTGGTCACATAACCCAAGAAAAAAATGTTAAAAAGAAACAGCTCCCTAACAAAAACCAAAACCCAGCTTTCAATCTGAAACACTTAACAGGTCTCATCAGTATAGGTAAACTTACTCAACTGAATAGCCCTATATAATTTTTTAAACCAAAGCCTTTTACTAGCCAAAATTCAGTCATTTGTTTAAAACGTGACTTGAAAATAGGGGTCATCTAACAGAATTTCCAACATGTTAAAAATATTTCCGTTATCCAAGCACCTGTCCTTATCCCTCTTCAATCCAACTAAAAGACTCTGAAAACAGAGATCTCAAGGCTCTATCATGCAAAACATAATACTTCACGTGTTTTATCAGCATGAAGTAGTCTTACAACTCCATCTTTACATTTCTTTTTTTCCAGGAAATAAGATTTATACAATGCTCATAGACTCAAAACAAACCATTCAAAACCCAACTTCTTAAGCCAATTATTTTGTACTGTTTTCTGTAGTGAGAAAGAATTTATTTGATTGAACAATAAAGTATTTTTTTTGCAAAGAGCAAAATTGACTAAAATCTGGTTTACTGTGCAACAGTGTTGGTTTTGTGATTTTTGTTGTTTGCGGTTTGCTGGTTCCTTTAACAGGTGATTGTTTTTGTAGGGTTTTTTTGAACTGGTTTTTTTTTAGTTTTATGGGGGGTTTTGTTTATTTTGGTTGTGGTCTGGGGTTTTTTTTGGGTTTTGTTTGTTTAGGTTTGGGTTTTTTCCTAAGACTGCCATCTTAAACAGAAAAAAGGATGAAAGAAAACTGCAGATGTTCCAGACAATGCTGTTCTTTCTTCCTCCTTTGCCTCTTTTACTAGACAGTTTTGCAGATTAAAAAAAAAAATTGAAGTAGATGAGCATTTTACACAAATATGAAAAAAGTAAAGCTTGAATGCAGAATGTTATCAAGGAACTCTTACTGAAACCCACAAGAAACTCATCTGAGTCTGTATGTATTGTCAGTGGCAAATAGAAACAAGAAATTTATCCAGCATCATGATTCCAGGCTTGCAGCTTGTCTGAACACCTGAACGGTCTAAATGATAGCAAGATCATTCATGAAGCATTTTAATTTGACACCATGTATTCACAAGTTAACAAAAATAGTCTTAATTGAGAAAAAAAATTGTAGAAAATAATCAGACAAAAGTCCATATTAGAGAAGTATTAAATTAGAGAAGCATAGTATATTTGCCATTCAGTATAGTTGCCATTCATTCCCTGCCAACCAAAATAAAGTCTACAGCAAAAATAAATACATAAATGTCGAGAATACTGAAAATATGATTTTGAGCAAGGGTGAGACCAGATCACCTCAAGAAGTCTCTCCTAGCCTGAGCTAACCCATGATATGCACTCATTGGACCATGTCCAAAATGCCTGATGCTCACAGTATTCACTCTGTGTAGAACCTACAATGCAGACTAAAAAAAGTCACTGACCTTTAAACTGGAAAATAAACCTAAGATCATCTGTACGCTAACAAGAGTATCTTGCCCTAAAGCAAGTTCAAGCAAATTGATATATAGGAAACATGAAGGAAAGGAACTTCTAGACAGAACAAAGACATGATAGAAAATTGTTTAGAGGCAGCAAAATTAATTGAGGCACACTCTCATAAACATATACAAACAAGAAATATCAATAAACAATATGTTAAATAAAAGTAGAATATAACAGGCCATATTGAAAGGCAGACTGAGGACATATGTACTCCAGAAACACAAAATTATACTAAAGACTTTTGCGGAGTTCACCCTGAACAACAAAAGCTTCAAGAACATTCAGCCTCCACACACTCAGGCTAAACAGTTGGTAGAAACACTTGTGCCACTTATGTTTCTGAAGGATTAACATGCTGGAGGAAATCTCAAATATTTAGCTGGTTGTCAAATTTGATTGACCGATGCAACAGAACATATGCTTCTTCAGGGCGAAACCAGATACATCTTCAACAACAACAGGAAGGTTCTTCTCATCCATGGGATGATGATCCCATAGCATAATCCAAGCTTGCACAGGCAGGGAAGCAACAAAAAGGAGAGGGATAGTCACAGAAGAAGCTCAGTCCTGTAGCTCAAGCAGCAGTACAGAAACCGCAGCACACAGAAAACAGGGCCTCAAAGGTGACAAAGGAAACTTCCTGAAGCCATGTTGAGGACATTTAAGAATTTGCTTAAATGCAGAACTACCAATGTAGCTGAAATCAATCCTGAAAAGGACTGCCTGCAGAGCTATTCCGGAGAAAATGAGAATGCAAAGGTTTATAGGACCTAATAAGTAAGACAACTGACCTAGTCACTCTTCTTTCTATTTAAATAGGTTTTGTTACAGGACAGATAGGAAGAGATTTGGGTAGATTCACCTCAAACATTTTGGCTGACCTTATCACAATCACAAAAGATTTTTATGAGTTGAAAGATCAATATGAATCACACATTTCAATCTACACAACACTCAAAGGAGATACACAAGATGGATGCCTTCTCTATGTAGAAGCATAAGATGACACAAAATAAGCAGACTTGAGGATTGAACCAAATTGTCTAACACAGAGGAAGAAGTGGAGGAGTTCTCTTTCATTTTAGAAATATGCCCCATCTGCCCACAAAGTGAAAGCTGTACCGATACTGATGACTGAACTAAAATCAGATTGAAGTTTGCTCAGTTCAACAGTACAGAAACTCAATAAATACTTGCATTTGTTGTAGTCCTACACTCTACCTCTTATTTAGCTTATGCTGCTGTAGCTTTCTGCTAGGAGTAGAAGATCTGAGCCACTTTACAGTGTGTATTATTTTTAAAAAAAGCCTTAAAGTGTTTGTAATAGAAAAATGTGTGGCATGTTTCTCTGTGCTTCTACATTAGCTTTTCCCACCCCAAATTGAAAAGAAATTGGAAATACATGTTATCAAAAGAAAGTTCTGAAAGAAGCATTTTGTTGTTGATGGTTTTAATTAAGAAGTCTCTTCAACAAGCTTTGAGTCTCATCTTGATTCCATTATGCTCCCAAAGTAAAAGATCCAAACTGTTCATTCAAACTGTTCATTCCAATTTCATTTACAATAAAAGTGATGAGCTGACTATTAAACAAGCATTTACCTTTTCAGTTATTGGAAACAGAAGTAGCACTGCACAGACAGGTCTTGGCACCATGCTAAGAAGTTCTGGTTCCATACCATAAACATCTACAAACTGCCAGTCAGGATGTATACCCAACTGTTTGAGAAACTGGAAAAGAAAGAAAAAACCAGAGTAATATTAAATGAATACACTCATATATCCATGATTTTCTGAAGCTAACAGAATATTTACACTTGGAAACGCACTGCAACAACCCATACTTTCCAAAATTTAAAGAGAATGAAGGAGAATAAGTGAGATTCAAGTTTGAATAAATAAAGTGAGATAACTCATGGTGCTGACAAAGACACACAAAATCCCCATGTTTATATTTATTCAACAGCTTTATTAAAGAGAAAACACTCCCAGCACAATTTACTACAGCATTAAAGCATTCCAGGCATTTTTAAAGTGTTATCACAGAACAGAAAATTACTGAATATTGGCTTTAACTAGAAATCATGGGTCAGAGCAGATACAAATAAACTTCTGCCATTACTTGACTCTGTGAGTGCTTCAGAACACTTGGCACCAGTGCTTATATTTGAGTTGCTTGGTTTCGGCAACTCAATAAAAATTGTTATTGTCAATGGCCTGTTGAGCAAAGAGACACATAAGACTTGTATTTTTGTAGGTATACCTTTTATGGTGTTGTTTTACATGAAGAATACTTTCAAACTGTGATAGGGCAACATATTTTCAAGAAGACAAAAATTAAGTGCAAAACAATGACCATGCATCTTTAAGTAATTCTCATTTGCTTTTCTGAACCTTGTCTAAGCCAAAGGCTTTCTGATCCCCTTTCTTATTCTACAGCTGTATGTCATAATACAAAGTGATTTTTGATCTTTTACCTAACCATAAACCACTTAAGAAGAGAGACTGCAGCACCTACTAAGCTCTGACAATCTTGGCATACAACAGGGTACTCACTTTTTAAAACAGATATTCGTCTACTCAAGTAAGTTATGTACTACAGCAACAGCTGCAGAATTAATAACTATATGTGATACAAAACAATTCGAAATATTTGTGTTATCAGAGCCTAGGAGAACCTCACTGAATTCAGAAATTCCTGTTACTATACCCGCACTGACTACTCAAAATTATAAGAAAAAGCTAATTGCGGCATATACAAACCCTATCTCAAAACACTATTTCTCCTGGTAAAAGAAACATTTTGGAGAAAAAACTTAAAAGACATGAGAACTCTGTGTATTTCTCAAAGATTTACCATTCCACAACTTACTATATTTCTCCTGGAAAAAAAAAATATTCTACAGTCACCTGGGGCTCTCAAGTTTAAAATAAGGAAAGACTGCTGATAAGCAGCTGCAAATTTAAAGGCCTGAAAAAACATGCAGCAAGTAATATTTCTCTACCCTCCTTAAAGGGGAAACAATAAGTTCCAAGAGCATTTCTTTAGCCAGGTCTGAACAAAACTTAACTCTGCAGCTCCCAGTACTGTTCCCAAAAGCAAACCTTTAGAAGACCAGAGTAATCTGCCCATTATCTTTCTTAGGGGGGAAGATTACTTTAAAAGCTTCATCATGCTTCCTGCCCAACTTTACTTGAGGAAACACATCTATTGATAAATTTCCAGTAGAGATATTTAAGAATCACATGATAAACCAAAATGAAAGGCATAGATTGTATTTTTCTCTCCATAATTCACCCAGTGAGCACATTTATGTATACACCCAAGAATTCAGTAAGTTAAGCCGTGTTTGAGTGGATTCCTAGCTGTATAGATATACCTGTAAGAAATAACCAAAATGAGTTTTGTATTAAAACAAAGCACAAGGACATACAACGAAATACAAGTGTCTCCCTCTAACACAAAATTCTTTTAAATACCAGTTTCGACTTGTCTTGGGCAAGAGGCAAGGTGATCGTTGTTCAGGAGGCACAGCCAAAGGGCTGACCCTCAGTATTTAAGATATAAAGGAGTTCCTAGAGGTAGAATGTATAGACAACAAGTATTTCTAAAGAGTAAGGAAGAGAATTTCATTCAGGTCTGAGGGAAAAGAAAATGAGATATCCTTCTGAAAATGTAGTTAAATAGATAATATAAACTGGTACCATAAGCCCCTGTGTAAAAGAGACAGATGGACAACAGAAGAAGAATAGATGGCAGGATGGCAAGAACCCGTAAAACAAATATATGGAGTTTATTTTTAATGTGGAGACATACAAAGAAAAAAAGGAGTTCAGTCAATGCCACAGACAGATAAGTAACCTTTTGTAAATGTGTACTGAATGGCCAAAAGTAATGCAAGACCGTATTTAGAAAAGAAGAAATTTTGTAGGAATAAAACCAAGTTGTTAAGAACCAGGGAAAGTTCTTCAAAGGGACAAAAATTCATATTAGATGTGACACAGGAAGGTCTGAAAAGAGATGGCACACACACCAGCTTAAGTTTTGGCAAGTTATTCGAATACCTCAGTATTAAATAACTCAAACCTCCTTTTTTTTGTCCCTCAGTCTCTTCCAGGCCCTTTCCTGGGCCTGATGAAGATGACAGTATGGGAGGCAAAGCAACCCCCTCCCTGCTGACAAAAGCATTCCTGGTTTAGGACAGTATGCAGTTCTGTATGCTTGTTAGGCAATGCCATTCACAGGGAGGGGACTCTGCTGCTTTACATTCCAATTATTCAGCAATTACCCAAGCAGTTTTATCCTGCAGATACCTACCAGCTGGAGCAGCTGGGGTACTTTACACTGTGTCTGAGGCCCCACTGACTTTCATCTGCTTATTTTCTCTTAGCTTGTTGATAATACATACAGAAGTCAAGATAAAATAGCAGCTTTACATTTATCTAGATCTGCACAACAGTGTACTAGATAATTATTTTCAGTCACTGCTTATCACATTACTGTCTGTTCATAATTTATATATCTGAGTATTTACCTTAGGGAAAAAAAATAGATACTTGCCTACATTACAGAAGTCTTACAGGTGCTCAGGAACAACAACAGCAGCAGCAACAACAACCCCCCACTACATATCTGTATCTAGTTTATTAACTTTTTCATTACTTCATTTTTACTGACTGTTGTCACATTACAGTTGTGTCTTCTACTATTATACTAAAATACCTTCCTGAAAAACACATCCTGTTTTTTCACTGGTTCACCATACCATTTTACAAAAAGTCTCTTTTGAAACTTTACACGCTCCCCTCCCCCATCTGCACTGCTTATTAATTACTTCTTTTTTCCCCAATATTCCAGAAGGCAATTCCTTTTCACCTGATCACTGCTGTTTTCAACCAGCTAAGGTAGAAGGCTGAGAAGACACAGACAGACTCATCTCAGTAGCACACAGCAGAAACAACAAACATGGGTTTGAACACAGGAAATTTGAACTCGATAGCATTTAAAAATAAATTTTAAAAATAACAATGATGGTCAAACACCAGCTGTCCTGCCAGGCTGTGGAGCCTCCATCCTTTGAGGAGTTCAGAACTTGACAAGTTGCTGAGCAACTTATTTTGAAAAGAACATGGATGGACTACAGAACTCTAGAGGTCCCTTCCAGCTTACCCGATTCTACTCTAAAGAACCACAAACTGTAAATCTGTGTGTCAAAATGTTAGTTGACAGCAAAAAAGCAGCACAATTGGCACATTCAGGCATGTTACCTAGGCAGTATGTGGTATAGCCTATGCTGTTTTCTTTGTTGGTACCAGTAGTTCACCTGCTAACTGTTAGGCATTGAAAGAAGCACAGTGATTATCTTTAATACACGATTCTGCTGTGAGGCACACTGGCTACCTTTAAGGTTCATTAAATTTATTTAATTTAAAAAGAAAAAAAAAGAAAAGAAAGAAAGAGTTCATGCTTATTTATACATTTTTAAAGAGCCTCAAAAGTCAAATAGAACTCCAGTGGACAAAGGCAACCTAGCAACATCTTGACCCACACAATTTGATTTCAGCAGTTTAAAATACTTCCTTTGCCAATAACAATTTTTTTCTTTTGCAATAAAGTTGGACAGCATTTGCAAATATTTCAAGACCACTACATTCTGAATACTAAGGCTTTATACTCAAGACTCAGTCTTCCACATTTTACTGTGGTATTTCTATACACGTGTGAACCATAAGAATATGAAAATGGAAAACTGCACAACCACTTTCAGGCATCCCAATTCAGAAGTGAAAGAGCTTTTGTGGGAAAAATGAACTGTTGTAATCCTCTTCTAAATGCAGATGCAAACAAAGACACCAAGTCTACATTTTATTGTATTTTGGCTCAACGGGTTATAGCATCCCTGTACCATAATGAAACCACAGTTAAGATGTTCTGCAAAACCAAAACATGTCTGTGACTTTAGGAAACTGTAAGGGATACATCTAAATGAATCTGTTAAGACTATCAATATCTAGTAACATTTTCATGAAAGCGCAGGAATTTTTAGCACTTTGTTAAACTGAAGCTAATCTATTTCCCTAGAAACTAGGAAGACACTGCATAAAATATGATGGAATTATCACTAAGGGGAAAAAAAAAACAGAAAAGCACTTAAATTACAATTAATATATATCCCCAAATAGATTACTGTAATCAGCCCTTTAAGTATCCAATTCTTACTAAACTAATCTATATGACAAATATAAATGCACAATATTGATTCCTTATACATAATTTCTAGGCATATCACACAAACAAAATAAAAAGTTTGTTTCAGAAGTGAAATTCTTCTATAGAAATAAGAGAATCACCAGAAGAATATTTCCTTTTCTTGAGCATTATAGAGATACATTTCTCAATTCTTTCATTATTACATTTATGGAATTAAAATAAAGGGATCATTTTTCAATATGTTTAAGAGAAGGCATCTTTCAGCCTAGTAACTGAAATGACTGAAGTGACAAGATGGCAGCAGATGTATAAACTCCATTTCTGTACAGCAGGTCAAAAGTCATAACAAATACATGGCTGTAACTTACATGAGGTGCATTATTCTCCTTTACCCACTACTGTTTACTTAATGCGACAACAGGGTGTTGCTCAAAGAAGATATGTTCCATTATAATAAACTTACTTTGAAAATTCAAGATCAAAAATTCTTCAATACCCTTAAGGACTGTATTTCAGGACCTCATAATAAAGTTCAAGGAATACAACCCATTCCTCATCACAATTTTTATTTTTTTTCAAAATTTGCAGTGAAGCAGGAAAAAGAGAACACTTTCAACTTCATCAAAAATCAGAAATACTACACCCACAGAATGCTTATTCTTTTCAGTTGTCTTGGTTACTTTAGGTTGTCTAAAAGGGCAGCACTGACTTACAGTTAGTGCTTCTGATCTTCACAATAAGAGGTATACATTTTAAACATATTCATCAAGTAGTTTTGAAACTTAATACTCAGTATGACCAGGCACTGCTGTATATATTGAACCAGGAGATCACACGGGCAGCAACACAAAGCACACAGAAAGCCAGGCAAATCAGCTGAGCCAGGCTTCCTCTGAAACCACCCCAATGACCAAGAGATATATAATGCTCCAGAGGCCTGAGGTGCAGCTACCGAGTCACCAGTTCAAAACAGGACGCCATGGTATGCTGTGAAAAACACTTCAAGACCTCTTTCCATTATCTAAACAGTATTTCATAATGGGCACAAGCTGGATCAATCCACTCTTCCAAATAAGCTGTTGAGCATGCTATTTTTACAGTGTACTAAAGCAACAATTGGATTCTACAGATTCTGCTAGTTCCTTAAGGGAAGGACAACAAGGAAGGGAGGAACAGCATCTTCAGTGCAATAAGATAATCTATCACATGAAGTACTACGACTTTTTTTCCAGTCTGCAGCATCCCATTCATTTAAAGAGTATTTGAAACAGTCAAAGTATATAAAGGGTCAGAAGTAGCAAGTTCAAATAAAATGAAATAGGTGGTTTTCTCAGCTTTCAATTACTAAGGTACACAGAGCTCTAAGTTATTCTTGCAGCTATTCATTTGAATAATGCTTTAAACCCCAAAACAAGTTGCAATTTTCCTTTTGTGACACATCTACCTATTTAAACTCAATCAGAGGACTATATAGCTTGAGATACTTTAAATTGGAAGCAGTCATTCAACAGCCAATCTCACAGTGGACATCTACAAACCCTTCATATTTGTCCCCCTGATTATTCTTTGCTATCCTGTGCTTTGCTATGCTGTGCCCTTCCCCTCTGCTGTTTCTGTGGAAGCCTTTCTGGGGTGTTCTTTTTACAGAACGACACAAATTGAGTCCTGGTCTGCCACTTTCTGAGGCTACGCTCATAAGAGGTTATTTGTCAAGCATGCATGCTGTCTCTAATACTTCCATTTGGCTTACAACAGAGAATTAAACTCTAATCCCCTACCCCCCAAATAAAAAAAAGCAAGCATAGCTAAGCATTTTCAGAAGGACATCTCCACTTCTTCAAGCTTAGCTAAGCATTGTCAGAAGGACATCTCCACTTCTTCACATCTGATATGCTTTCACTCCCATACAGTAGGTCATCTACAAGCTCTATCACCAAACACACTTGAGGAATCATGGGTACCACCTTTCAATGGCTCTGATCAGTAGGACTTTCTTTTGGGAAAGCTCATATGATAGTGTTGCAGAACTTGTAAAATGGAAAGACACTTTAGGAAGAGTAAAGTTTGTTTCCTCAAGACAATTAATCTCTGTATTTGCCCAACAGCCTTAAGAAATCTGCTCCATAACTGGGCAAAGACTATCCGTGTCCAGTTTCTGCCATTTGTTCAATGTTTTCTGACCTTTAGTGCCCCAAAGATTTTAAAACCACAGCTCTCAAGGGCATCCATGGACTAATAGATTTCTCTATGTAGCTGACTCTCAGTATGCTAGTGGATTTAAAAAAAACAAAACCAACCAAAAAATACTACCAAAAAGTAGGATCAAAGCCCTGAAAATAATGTCAGAAGGTAACGAAGAACCAGCATGTAAGCACTACACTGCAAGAGAAACCCAAGCCACTGCTAACTCTCAATAGTTTACCTCTGAACTACCTGAAACCAGTGCTCAAGCTTCACCAGCAGATGCCATTACTCTCTTTATCTGGATATAATGACAGCAGGAGTTGACATGTTGCCTTATCTAGGTAGTAAAGAGATTTCCTGGAATTTGTGAGATGAAGAAATGTTAAGAGAGATTGTGGGAGACAGAGAAAATATATCCACCAAAACTTAATATTCTGTTTATCTATACTTGCTAGGGAATCAATTGTGGGTTGCAAGCCAGACTGAAGCGACATCATGATGAAGACTAATCAGCTTGTGTCTGATCTTTTCACTCTAAAAATCTGTATGCAGTCTGACTTTTTTTTGGTGGTAAAATAAATTGAGAACAAGATACAGAGACAAACACCATCTGGTAAACAGCGAGCAGATAAATCCTGTTCTCTTGCTTTCTCTCTCCCATCAGTGGGAAAGTCTTAAAAGAGATTCAGGAAGAAGGGCAGCACTTGTCACATCAGGGCCCCTAGCTGAAGGTCAGCAAGAAGAAACCATTCTCTGTCATCATTGTACACAACGTGGAGCTTTGTAATTGCTGAACCATCAACTCTTTATGTATTTGAGGTAGACCAACCATTCTATCAGACTGTGGAGAGGGGGAATAAAGAAGTATTGTGACAATTAAGTTAGCACTGTTTGGTACATTTAACTATGCTGACTTCTTGCTTATAAAGATCACTGCAGACGTGCGGCTGTGGTTTTCTGAGTGAGTCATTGCAACTGGAAATCTATAAAGCCAAGAACGAATATTCCCATTTGCCCTCACCAGATAGCTTCTGAACCTTTAAATAACTCTAACACATATGCAGTAAAAGAAATCTTACATGCATTAAGGATTTAGAAATTTCTCGACTCAAAACTACAGGCCTGTCAGTCTGACCTCGGTACCGGGGAAAGTCATGGAGCAGGTATCTTGAAAGCGATCATGAAGCACATGCAAGAGAACTGGGTGATCAGGCCCAGTCAACACGGGTTCATGAAAGGCAGGTCTTGCCAGAGTAATCTGATCACCTTCTATGACCGAGTAACTAATCTCCTGGATGAGGGAAAGGCCGTGGATGTGGTCTTCCTGGACTTTAGTAAAGCTTTTGATACAGTTTCTCACAGCATTCTGCTCCAGAAACTGTTGGCCTCTGGCCTGGACAGGCGCACACTCTCCTGGGTGAAAAACTGGTTGAATGACCGGGCCCAGAGGGTGGTGGTAAATGGAGTTAAATCCAGCTGGAGGCCAGTGACAAGTGGGGTTCCCCAGGGCTCAGTCCTGGGTCCAGTCCTGTTTAATGTCTTTATCAACGACCTGGATGAAGGCATTGAGTCCTCCCTTAGCAAGTTTGCAGATGACACCAAGCTGGGTGGAAGTGTGGATCTGCTGGAGGGTCGGGAGGCTCTGCAAAGGGATCTGAACAGGCTGGACTGCTGGGCTGTGACCAACGGCATGAGGTTTAACAAGGCCAAATGCCGGGTCCTGCACTTGGGGCACAACAACCCTAAGCAGAGGTACAGACTAGGAGAAACCTGGCTGGAAAGCTGCCAGGAGAAGGACCTGGGGGTGTTGGTTGACAGCCGACTGAACATGAGCCAGCAGTGGCCCAGGTGGCCAAAAAGGCCAATGGCATCTTGGCTTGTATCAGAAACGGCGTGACCAGCAGGTCCAGGGAGGTTATTCTCCCTCTGTACTCGGCACTGGTGAGACCGCACCTCGAGTACTGTGTTCAGTTCTGGGCCCCTCACCACAAGAAGGATGTTGTGGCTCTGGAGTGAGTCCAGAGAAGAGCAACAAAGCTGGTGAACGGGCTGGAGAACAAATGAGGAGCGACTGGGAGAGCTGGGGGTGTTTATCCTGGAGAAGAGGAGGCTGAGGGGAGACCTTATTACTCTCTACAGCTACCTGAAGGGAGGTTGTGGAGAGGAGGGTTCTGGCCTCTTCTCCCAAGTGACAGGGGACAGGACGAGAGGGAATGGCCTCAAGCTCCACCAGGGGAGATTTAGGATTGAGATTAGGAAAAAATTCTTCACGGAGAGGGTGGTTAGGCATTGGAACGGTCTGCCCAGGGAGGTGGTTGAGTCGCCATCCCTGGAGGTGTTTAAGGTTAGGGTGGATGAGGTACTTAGGAGCATGATTTAAGGGATTGGTGGGAATGGTTGGACTTGACGATCCAGTGGGTCTCTTCCAACCTGGTTATTCTGTGATTCTGTGATTGTAACATAAATGCTTTTGAAGAGAAAAACTTTCAATATATTTTGGAAACATTTCACATCCTTGCAACTATGAAATACTAGTTCTTCTCCATTATGGTCTGAACTTCTACCACAAAGACTGACAGAGTCTCAAATTTGCAACTTACTATTCAAATCTATAGAGTACAGTGTATGGCAACAACATACTGAAAGCAGGTGAACATGAATTTAGTGCATTTCCTTTCTATAAACTATTAAAAAAGGAGAATAAAATTACTGATACGATAATCAAAATAGGATAAGCATTTGGCATATCATAATACAGATCTGACTACAATCTAATACTTAGGAATCCATATATCTAAAAGGTGACCAGAATCTGGGGGGAGGGAAGTTGAGAGCTCACTACGACTCCTAGCAATAACTTCAGAAACACATGGCTGGATGTGTAGAGATGCATGTATTAAACTACTACTAGACACATATATTAGGGGACACCACTGTTTTTTATAATCCTGAGAACTCGAGAATATTTTACAGAGCACAGCACAGAGTGCCACAGAAAAAGTCTGCCCTTGCAATTATCATGATTCTTTAAACATGTTTGGAACTTCATTTGAATCTCACATTACTATTATATGATTATATGATATGAGTAACTGGTGACTAACAGCCCTGTTTCTAAACAGTTTACCAGTGTAATGATGAGATAAAAAGAATAATGACTAATAGTGCAAGGTGTATTCATATTCAGTACTGACCATTCCCACTCGCTTTTTTTTAAATACATACTTCTCAGTCTAGATAATAAAACTGCTGTTCAGTTCACACTGGCAAAACACCATGAAAAAGTAACTCTAACTGATCTTAAGTGGCCTCTTCTGTACAGAACTATCTCTGTACAAGAAAATCCTTGTAGAGTAAAAGTTCCTATAATTCATCATCTACAATTAATAGATATCATACACCATCAAATGCCAAGCCATTGAGCAAGACAGAGAGGTTTTGAACACACTTAAAATAGTTCATTTAATGTTCTTCTAGGATTTTTCTCCATACAATATAAACATGTAGTGGTATGAGATAACTCAGCTATTTAGAAAAAAATACTATTTTTTTCTCCTAAATTTCTACTTCACAGATGACAGGACTTTATATGTATCCTGATAAGTCCATCTCAACATCTGGAAAGGGAGAAGAAGTTGGAGATTTTGAAATTCTACTAGTTATTCTTTGACATTAATTTCCTTCCAAACTGGAATTTAAACTCTAAATTTTAAAATTAGAAAAAAAAATAAAACATGAGAAAATTATGACACACATTTAAGAAAAGCTCCAAAGAAAGGAGCACTTTCCTGCATACTCAGTAAATAGACGAGACCAGCAAAACCAAAAAAAATCACATTATCTGCACACAAATTCCTAATTTCAAAAATAATTCAACAATAAAGTTTTAAGGATGTCATCTTACTGCTTGCAAGCTTCAGAGTCTTTTGGTTAAAATGCCATCCTTAAACATTAGGCCTGCTAGGATCAACAAATTACCTTTGATGCTAAAGACTATCACTGATAACATAGTGTAGGGTTGGAGTACATGTGATTTCCTTTCAACTAGTTTATATAGCACTTACATTGTTTTGTGGACTAAAACAAGCTTGCTGTATCTGGTGTGTATTCTATTACAAAACCAGCAACCAAAAATCATACAGATATTGTCGTGAATAAGCAACAAAGTGCAAATATGGTAGAATGACATAATTTCTTACAGTTAGCTGATGAGGAAAGAGGCAGTGACACAGTAATAGCAGATAAGCAGATCCATATAAGCACACAAAAACATTGTATACATGTCCAGAAGTGGCATACATTATATATATAAATACAGAATAATGTTTTAATCATTAATTAATTAATTAAAACCCACAGTGAAACTCATCAGAGATTACATTACGTACAGCCAGACTACATCTATCCTCTTTCTCTTTGCTGCTTTTTCTTTCACACCGTATCTTTACCCTACATACTTGGAGGTTTCAGCAGGTGCCCACGAGGTCAGCACAGACTCCCAGAGGGAGGAAGGGGTTACTCTCGCTGGAGAATCAGGACATGAAAAAAAAAGAACTGTCCCTGCTCCTGCAAGTGGGGGGTTGGACTGGATGACCTGCAAAGGTCCCAAAGCATTCTGATTCTAAAGCTGCAGAGAAACCTAAAGGTTACCTCAAAGAAGAGCTGCTTACCTGATTCTACGTTACCGAGATTACGTTACACTAATAGCCAGGCCACATCTATCCTCTTCCCCTTCGCTGTTTTTTTTTTTTTTCTTTCCTATCGCATCTTTACAAGACCCTACGTACTCGGAGGCTTCAGGAGGTGCCCGTGAGCTGCTTACCTGATTGGTGACCTGAAAAGCAAGCAGAAAACAGCAAGAAGTTAAGACCCCGGCCCGATCCGGAGCCTGAGACACCCCCTTCACCTAGCACTCCGCCGCTCCCTGCCCCCAGCAGCCACCCCGCCGCGCTGAGCCCGGGCTGCCTCGGGCCCTCGTCCCCTCGTCCCCTGTCCCCGCCGCCCCGGGCCGGGCGCTCACGTCGGGGTTGGCCTCCAGGGGCAGCCAGCGGTGCGGCTCCATGGCGGCGGGACGAGGCGAGGCGGGTCGGGGCGGCTCCCGGGGCCTCGCGGCACGCGCTGACAGCGCCTCGCGCCGCCGCGCCTCAGCCCCGACCCGGGCCGCGCCACCGAGCCGCGCGGGAAAGGGGGGGGGAGGCGAGGGGAAGGAGCCGGAAAGAAACCGACCCCCTCGAGCTCTCTCCACAGACATCTCCCCACTGCCACGGGATGATGAATCACAGGGCGATGGAAGTCTTCACCCTGAGCCCGAAGATTTCCCCCCTTACCTCCCTCTTGGCTTCATCCCCCCCCCTCCCCCCCCGGTAATGGACCGTCCCAGCGGGGCAAGGGGCGGTGTCTCGGCCGCCCCGCCCGGCGCTTGGTCCCGCCCCGGCGCGGCCCCACGTGCGTGCGGGAACCCGGCCCCGCGGGAGCCCGGCTCACAGAATCACCTGAAAGGGAGCGGGGCGGGACGGCGGCGTGCGGGACGTGGGTTGTGAAGGCCTTGTGCGGCCCACCAGAAATTACTATGAGATGCAATAAAGCCTGTTACAGCTCCCAACTAACAAGTGATAGGACAAGAAGAAAGGGCCTGGAGTTGTGACAAGAGAGGATTAGATTGGATATTAGGAAAAAAATCAATACCGAAAGAGTGGGGAAGCACTAGGAGAGGCTGCCCAGGGAAGCAGTGGCGTCACCATCCCTGGACATGGTCAGAAAATGTGTAGATGTGGCACTTTGGGACAGGATTTGGGCACAGTGGTGTTGGGCTGGTGGTTGGACTCGATGGTCTTTGAGGTGTTTTCCAACATCAATGATTCTATGATAAAAATAGCATTTTGAGGGGAACCCCTAAAACCCTCCCACCTCAGGAGCATCGACACACCGCTTCTTGGCCTTCTGGCGAAGATCAACCCCAATCTAATATATACATCTCATATACAGTATTATATACATTTTACATGTAATGTTATACCCAGTCCCTGGAGTTGTTCAAGGCTAGGTTGGATTGGGCTTTGAACAATCTGATCCAGTGGAAGGTGTCCCTGCCCATGGCAAAGGCATTGAATTGGATGATCTTTAATGTCCCTTCCAACCCAAGCTATTCTATGATTAAATGCCTTCTTTCAAGTTAATTCAGAAGAGCTGACGATGATGGGTTCCAGATTCAAAGAACTAAATACATATTTATGTGTTGATGAAAATAGCCCCCAAATGACTCCAAATTTCAGCTAATAATTCTGTAATTACCAAACTGCTAAGACATTCAAATTGACAACTATCTCCATATCCTGGAGAAAGAATGAAAAGTAACATAACAAATTTAGTCATTTTCCTAAAGGCTCTACTAAGAGACTTGACAAAACTGTAATATAAAATAATTGTCAAGTTCTCTAGGTAATAATGTAATAGAGTTACCTAAGTTAAGAACAAAGAGATTCTTAAGTCATCTTCTTGCTGTCAGAGACAGATCTTACCAGTACATACATTGCTAGCATTCTGCTAATCATGAGGTCATAAAAACACATACCACTCAAAAACACTTGCACATTTAATTAGATACTTTAAAAGGGAGAGGCTGCAATCAGACAGACTATAAATGTATAAAGCTCATAAACACACACCATGTTCCAAAATAATTACCCTTTTCCTGAACTGTATTCTAAATTCTTTCATTAACATTTATTGAAAATAGTTAATTTAAAACTAGCCAGCACTACTGTGTGATATGCTGTATTTTACAGCCTTACAATAGATCTACTCTGTTCATATTTGGGTGCGGCAGTACATGAAAGATATGAAGCTACTGGAGAGTGTCCAGAGGAAGGCCACAAAAGTTGGTGAAGGGTTAAAAGGGGAAACGGTATGATTAGTGGCTAAAGTCACTTGGTCTGTTCAGCCTAGAGGAGACTGGAGGGAGACCTCATTGTAGCCTACAGCTTCCTCACAAGAGGAGGAAGAGCAGACACTGATCTTTTCTCTCTGGCAGCCAATGATGGGACCCAAGTGAATGGCAGGAAAATGTGCCAGGGCAGGTTTAGGCTGGATATCAGGAAAAGGTTCTTCACTCAGAGGGTGGAACATGCTCCCCAGGGCATGTAGTCATGTTGCCAAGCCTGACAATATTCAAGAAGCATTTGGACAACTCACTCAGACACATACTGTGAATGTTGGAGTTTTCATATGCAGGGACAGGAGTTGGACCTGATTATCCTTGTGACTCCCTTCCAACTCCGGCCATTCTATAACTGCATGATTCTATACTGATATTATAACATTATAATATAAAAACTAAAATCCTAAAAGCAAATATAAAACTGATTATTAGAGAAATCTAAGATTTTTTTCTATTTTTAAAAGGTGAAACTAGTGAAAGATCAGAGTTGCGTCGGGGCTCTAGCCATACCTCAAACTTTATTCCATGAAAATCAGTATGTAAAGCGCATTGTATGTGGTTCTAGCTGTAGTTTTACAGTAAATGGCCATTTTTCCATTAAACTGAAGTCAATCTACACAAATCATCCATGAACTGCACTGTTTATTTGCAGGTATACAGGCTGATTCAACGACACACCTGCATAAAGTATGGTTGCTCCATGTACCTGTACTGAGTTGAATACACCACACGTGCTGCATGCACACAGGGCAGTGCATGATTTACATACCAGAGACTGTAACAAGGAGAACGAAAACCCAGTGAACAATAAACTGAAGTGAGTAAACAACTGGTTGTGCAAACCAGGTGTGACTTGTCCTGGCATTCCCCAAAGCCCTCCCAGATAATTCTCAGGCCAGGGCTGTTTCCCCAAGCCATTGCTAGTGCCCACACCAGTACAGGGGGCTGCAGTGGGAGGGCACTGCTGGTCTGAGGTGAGACAGAAGCGAGCCCTTTCCTGCCAAGCCCCAAGCCACCATCCACATTCCACCCACTGCCTGCAGAGACCAAACATTCTCTTAAAACACAGTCCAAGTTTTACTTCTATCTATTTAAAGATGTTCACTTCAAAAAGGACAAACTCCTGGAGTCCTCAGCAAAGGAAGAGATGGATCTGTTAGAGCAAGACCAAAGGAGGCCATGAAGGTCATCAGTGGGCTGGAGTACCTCTGATACAAGGACAGGCTGAGAGAACTGGGATTATTCTGCCTAGAGAAGAAAAGGCTCTAGGGACATCCTATAGCAGCCTTCCAAGTATTCAAAGGGGCTACAGGAAAGCTGGGGAGGGTCTGTTTATCATGGAGTGTAGAGATAGAATGATAGAATAGTTTGGGTTGGAAGGGACCATCAAGGTCATCTAATCCAACCCCACTGCAGTAGGCAGGGACATCTTCAACTAGACCAGGCTGCTCAGAGCCCCATCCAACCTGACCTTGAATGTTTCCAGAGACGGGACATCTACTGCCTCTCTGGGCAACCTGTGCCAGTGCTTCATCAACCTCACAGTGAAATATTTCTTCCTAATATCTAGTCTAAACTTCTTGGTTTAAAACCATTATCCCTTGTCTTATCACAACAATCCCTGCTAAAAATGTTATTAAAAAATAGGATGGTAATGGTTTTAGGCTGAAAGAGGGTAGATTTAGGTTAGATATTTCGAAGAATTTTTTTTCCTGCGAGGGTGATGAGGCATAGGCACAGGTTGCCCAGAGAAGTTGTGGATGCCCCATCCCTGGAGGTGCTCAAAGCCAGGATGAATGGGGCTTTGAGCAACCTGATCCTGTGGAAGGGGTCTCTGCTGTGAGAATTAATGGATAAGTTTTGCTGCAGCTGGTTTGTATGTTTAATAATCCTGTCATATAAAGCTGTCTTGTATCAAGAGATAATATGCAGTCCATCTCCAGACATGGATAAATAATCTGAAAGAATAAACACTCTCTTAGAGTTGCAAGAATTTATTGATATGCTTAGTTGTCTAGCAAGATGCAGCTCTTTCAGGTCAAGAGATGACCTGTCTTAGGACTGCAGGAAATTCTGGTATGGTTAGAAACATAGAAGCACTAGGTTGGAAAAGATCTCCAAGATTGAGTCAAATCATTCCTATCTGCCAGTAAACCATGTCCCTGAGCACTTTGTCTACCCGCCTTTTAAAAACCTCCAGGGAGGGTGACTCAGCCTTCCCTGGAGCTGTCCTTGGGCACCCTCTGCCAGTGCCCAATGACCCTTTCTGTGAAAAATTTCTTCCTGATACCCAGTCTGAACCTCCCCGGCACAGCTTGAGACCATTCCCTCTTGTCCTGTCCCCTGTCACTTGGGAGAAGAGGCCAGTACCCTCTTCTCCATAACTTCCTTTCAGGTAGTTGTAGAGAGCAATAAGGTCTCCCCTCAGCCTCCTCTTCTCCAGGCCAAACAACCCCAGCTCTCTCAGCCGTTCCTCATAAGGCCTGTTCTCCAGCCCCTTCACCAGCTTTGTTGCTCTTCTCTGGACTCACTCCAGAGCCTCCACATCCTTCTTGTGGTGAGGGGCCCAGAACCGAACACAGTATTCAAGGTATTTAGTTGTCTTGTAAGATGTACTTGTCTTAGGTCAAGATATAAGCTGAAGGAAGTCTCCAGACATGGTTGGATAACCTAAAAAATAAACATTCTTTGAGAACTTAAGAGTTCTTTGTCTAAAACTAGTGCATCTATCTACTGCTTTTGGAAGACGCTCTGCCATTTTAGGAGGGCATCCAATTCAGCGCTGAGTTATAAAATAAAAATACTATTGCTCTTGCTTCGAAGACTTTGTCCTTTTCAATGTTTTACCGATTGGTAACTGTTTCTCGGACGGGACGGGATGGTACAAGCCCTCAGGTCCCTTCCACCCCAACCCACCCTATCGATCCTGACAGTGACACCCGCCCCGCGCTTCCTCCCCGTCAGCCAATAGGGGCGAGGCCACCGCCTCCGCCTCGTTCGGCTCCGCTCGCAGCCAATCAGAAGTGAGGCCATAGTCCTCGCCTCGTTCTGGCTCCTTGCAGCCAATCAGAAGCGGGGCCACTGCCTCCGCCTCGTTCTGGCTCTGCTCGCAGCCAATCGGAGGGCGGGTATTGTGTGCCGGAAGCCGGGCTGGGGCGGCTGCGCGAGGGCCATGGCCGGCGGGGCTGCAGCAGCACGGGCGCTGGCGGCGCTGGGTGAGGGTCTGGGACTGGGGCTGGGACTCCGCGGCGGGAGCGCAGCGCGGCCCCTCCTGGTTCCTTAGCCGAGAGGCTGAAGCGCCCGAGGCGAGGCGTTCCGCGTGGGGCTGGGGCTTGGGCTGGGGCTTGGGCTGGGGCTGGGGCTTGGGCTGGGGCTTGGGCTTGGGCTTGGCGGGGGCTGGGGCTTGGCGGGGGCTGGGGCTGGGGCTGGGGCTGGGGCTGGGGCTTGGGCTTGGGCTTGGCGGGGGCTGGGGCTGGGGCTTGGGCTGGGGCTGGGGCTGGGGCTTGGGCTTGGGCTGGGGCTGGGGCTTGGGCTTGGGCTTGGCGGGGGCTGGGGCTTGGGCTGGGGCTGGGGCTGGGGCTTGGGCTTGGGCTTGGCGGGGGCTGGGGCTGGGGCTTGGGCTGGGGCTGGGGCTGGGGCTTGGGCTTGGGCTGGGGCTGGGGCTTGGGCTTGGGCTTGGCGGGGGCTGGGGCTTGGGCTGGGGCTGGGGCTGGGGCTTGGGCTTGGGCTTGGCGGGGGCTGGGGCTTGGCGGGGGCTGGGGCTTGGCGGGGGCTGGGGCTTGGCGGGGGCTGGGGCTTGGGCTGGGGCTGGGGCTGGGGCTGGGGCTGGGGCTTGGGCTGGGGCTGGGGCTGGGGCTTGGGCTGGGGCTTGGGCTGGGGCTGGGGCTTGGGCTTGGCGGGGGCTGGGGCTGGGGCTTGGGCTGGGGCTTGGGCTGGGGCTGGGGCTGGGGCTTGGGCTGGGGCTGGGGCTGGGGCTTGGGCTGGGGCTTGGGCTGGGGCTGGGGCTTGGCGGGGGCTGGGGCTGGGGCTTGGGCTGGGGCTTGGGCTGGGGCTTGGGCTGGGGCTGGGGCTGGGGCTTGGGCTGGGGCTTGGGCTGGGGCTTGGGCTGGGGCTGGGGCTTGGGCTGGGGCTTGGGCTGGGGCTGGGGCTGGGGCTTGGGCTGGGGCTGGGGCTGGGGCTTGGGCTGGGGCTGGGGCTGGGGCTTGGGCTGGGGCTGGGGCTTGGGCTTGGGCTGGGGCTGGGGCTTGGGCTGGGGCTGGGGCTGGGGCTGGGGCTTGGCGGGGGCTGGGGCTTGGGCTGGGGCTGGGGCTTGGGCTGGGGCTGGGGCTGGGGCTGGGGCTTGGCGGGGGCTGGGGCTTGGGCTTGGGCTGGGGCTGGGGCTGGGGCTTGGGCTTGGGCTGGGGCTGGGGCTGGGGCTGGGGCTTGGGCTGGGGCTTAGGCTGGGGCTTGGCGGGGGCTGGGGCTGGAAGGTGAGGAGGGCATAGGCGGCTTCCCAGTGATACCAAAAAGGCTGGCAGATAAAGTTCTCTTAAGATGCATTTTGGAGCTTTAGAAAGCAAGTATCCTTTAATCAGGGCTGGGCAACGTGAGGGAGTGATTTCCATCAGTTACATACATTGTCACCAGGTGTTGTTCCCTTGCATTTCCCACTTCTATGCATATGTATCAGTTTTCCTAGAAATCTTATGCATGTTCTGTTACTTTCCAAGGACTACTTTTGATGTTATTATGCACTTCACAACAGTCAAAACTCTTATTAATAAATTTGGGGCTAGTATTAATTGTCTTCTTGGCCTTGTATTTGATACAGGAAAGCGCTACCAACAGAGACAATCACAGAAGAAACATCTGTTGAGCACATATCATACTGCACACAAGATGGTATCATCTCCTAAGAATAAACAGTGTCTGGAAAAAACATCTTTAAGAAAACGTGCTATTGGCAGAATATTTTGTCTTAACTTTCAAAATATACAGTTAGTTATATGAAACTTAACTCTAATTCAGCTTAAATCAAAGATATTCCACTTATTGTAATAGTAACTACTTCTTGTATCAACTACTTGTATCAGTGGGGTGCATACTGTGATACAGAAGTAGTTATTATTACAAAAAGTGGAATATTTTTCTGTAAGGTGAGATAGTTAAGTTCATTCAAGTAATTGTATTTATTGAAAGTTAGACAGAATGTCCCTCTGATAGCATGTGGTTTGGGGTTTTTTTGTAGCATGTTTTCGAATAGTTTTTTCCCAGATACTGTTACGTCTTGTGTTAAGTATGATCTGTGCTGAACTGATGTGTCTTTTTCTGTAATCACTGTTGTTTGCGACCTTTCCCTATATCAGATGCAAGGTCAGACAGAGAGCTGGAGCCAACTCCAAATTAACCAATGTTGTTAAGTTCATAATGACATTAAAATTGGTCCTTGGAATGTAATAGAACATGCATAATACTTCTGGGAAAACTTATACTAATGCATTTAAGTGGGAAGTATATGCTGTATCCAGCGTTTGTTTCGTTGCACATTTGATGGAGATCGCCACCTCATGTTGCCCAGGCCTGCATTAAAAGGGTGCTGGCTTTCTAAAATTCCAAAACAAGCCTTAGAGAGTTTATTTGCTGGCATTTTTGGTATCGGCTGCTTCACAGGGTCAGGGACTGCTAGGCTTTATTATTGCTTAGGCTTGGTCTGAAGCTTTTTGGAGTTGATTCTGTTCGACTGGGAATTCTGTGAGCAGGTGATATTAATGCAATTCATAGAAAACTCCCTTAAAGAAAGCTTGGCTTTTAATGAAAATGCATGCAGGATACCTAGGAATTATTCAGGGAGTGATTAAATTTATTTCTCTAGGGCTTTAAAGGTTTGCTTCTGATCACTTGTATTTTTCAGATGCTGATGGTGCAGCGGATAAGATTAATTTAATGCCCCAAGACTTTTTTGCAGAACTGGTAAGTAAGGGCAATAAATGCCTCATAAATAAATGCCTTGATGGCCTCAAGCTGCACCAGGAGAAGTTTAGATCAGATGTCAGGAAAAATTCATTCACTGAAAGAGTGGTGAAGCATTTGAAGGGGCTGCCCAGGTGGAGTCTCACTACATGAAAGTGTTCGGAAAATGTGCAATTGTGGCACTGTGGGATGTGATTTAGTAGGCACGGTGGTGTTGGACTTGATGATCTTAGAGGTCTTTTCCAACCTTAATGACTCTGTGATAAATGGGATGTGGAAGCGTAACTAGTATGTTTTGATTCTAGGAACACTTTATTTAAGCTCTTCTGCTTTTATCTTCTTGTAAAGGGAATGTTTTGCATGTGGTAGCTTGGATTTATGTGACTTATAATGGACCATTGCTGCTGAGAGCAATAGGGTGCTCTAAGTTTGTTTTTATCACAGAAACATTTAAAATGTATTTTTTCCCTTTAATCTAAATGAGATATCAAACTAGCTTCTCTAGCAAACATTCAGCTTGTTTACCATAGTGTCCATTGTTCAATTATGAATTGTGTGTTAAGTAGGAGTAGCTAGAGAGGTAGTAACTGAAAGTCTTGACTGAGTTTATTTGCTTTTCTTGAATTTGATGTAATTTTAAAATCAGTCATTTCATTGACTTTTTTCTTCACTCCTCCTGTTGTCTACTTTGGCATTAACCTGTTTTCTGAGTAGTCAAACTAGCTTTGTCCTGTATATTAAAGTTTGCATTAAGAATATTTTTAAAATTATTTTCTTTACAGTGTGAGCAAATAATTCAGCATCTGAACCATACGATCCCAGGTGTAAATACAGCTGAACTATGTCAGGTAAGTTTGGATACTTGCAGTTATAAGCGAATATATTTGCTGTATCTACTGTAAAGGATCGATTCCCAGAGTAGTTTTATGTGTGTATGTACACAATGAGAATTTTATTAATGCAAAACTTATTATTTGTAATTGTGAACATTCTGTTTTTAGAGAATGCAAACATCTGGGATTGAGATTCATGTTGGTGATCTGGAAAAAATAGCGAGCATTATTTCCTTTCTGTTTAGGTAAGCACAAAATAATTTACCTAAGCCTATGTGGTTTTTACCTCCACCCTAAATTATAGTGGTATTAAAAAGTGACATTGAATACAGGTATTTAATGAGCTCATTGGGGAAAAGGGCTTAAGTTTGTAACTCAGTACACAAAAAGAAACCCCTTGGGGCTTAGTTTATTTTCTTAAAAAGTGTGCAGTTATTTAGTAGTTGGTCTTATAAAGAGAGTAAATTTTTCTAAGGTCTTTGTCTTCAAGCTTTAGAACTACTGGCAAAACAAAAAGACTAAGTGAAGCTCAGTTCTAAAGCTAAGTCAGCTATGCCTTTTCCTCGAAGAAAGAAGTTCTAAAAACTTCATGTTTCTTAGACTGGAAACCAGCCTTTGTGCTTGTTTGAAGAGCACACAGTTCTATAATGTTGAATTCCACTGTGATAAAGGTAGAGTTTTTAGGCAGTGTTTTCAGCTACTGTTTGCAGTTTTTTTCTATTTTCAGAAAGGTAAAATTTTCAAGATGTTGCTTGTTCTTTTTATATCTAGTATGTAAATGTTTTATGTAACAATAATTTGACAGGAGAACATATACCAGTAGAAACTTATGCTATTATTTTCTCTGTAAAACATAATGTCTTAAATTGCATTAGACCATGCTACTTGGAGGACCAACTTTTTTCTAGGTTTTTTTTTTTTGCTTGTTTTTTTTTTTTAATGTCTCTTTAGCAGGAGTGAATCTGCATGAACAAACCTATTGTGGGATTTTTTTCTTCCTATTTCTGCAGAAGGAAATAAATGGCAGTTTTCTTTTAGAGTTGCTGCCTTTTCAACTGAGGGCTTATTGCATCATTTCACTCTTGTTAATACCAATTACGTGATAAACTAGAGGTCATTACTTGCCTTTTGGTTCTAGAGTAATGATATTTAACTGCTCTATGCACACATCTTTCACAGCATTATGCCTTTTTTCAGTTGCAACAGCACTTGGAGTCCATGATTATTTTTGGTTTTATGTTGTGTGTTGTGCTAGCCCAGCAAAGCATATTAGGACACATTAAAAGTCAAGTCATGTTGGGTTTTTGCACGTGGGTACACAACATTAGTAAAATATTCCAGGAAAAAAAAAATCATAATCTACCTGATTATTGTGAAGCACAGTGAGAAATGTAATTAAACTAAATTGATTCGGTGTTCTTTGGATATACCTGTAGCACAGCGGCCAGAAACAGTCTCTCTACGGAAGAACTTGTCACCATCTTGGGCAATGCAGTCAGCACTCTGCCAAAACATGCTGTTCAAGTTATTCGTCATGTATGGAATGAACGGGGCAAATCTATTAGTGTATCAGAAGATGCAAGAAGTATGGCCACAGTGGGGCAGGTAACTAAATGATCAAGTGCAGTTGAGCAAACTAATAACTTCTCAGAAGTGTCAGTGCTTCATTGTGTATGTTGTATTGCCACACACATGATGGTATCTTGACTCCTGAAAGCTTTCTTATAGATGTTACCAAATGTCTACCCAGAAAATTAAATGTATTCAAGGAGTCATCTAAATGCTGACCAGTTTTCTAATATTATTGTTTGGATCATAAATGCACATTTCATACAGTTTTAGAAATTAATGCTTCATAGTACTGTTAGGGAAAGTGAGTGGCAGTCAGGGTGGTAGACAATTGCATGAAACTACTTGTTTGTGTTAATCTGTCTTACATGTAATTTGAGGTGTTCTTCAGAGTTGATAACAGCAGTGCTTAGTTGTTTTATTCTTTGTCTCCCTTAAATTTAATTTTTTTTAAAGATACTTTCTGTCAATTTCCAGCATTCCTTTTTTTGAAAAAGACAAGACAGAGTCTCTGCATTGTAGGATCTTTTTTCTAACAGTGGTTTAAAAGTATGGAATTGGAAAAAAAATCTTGAGAATAAGCTTTTAAAGGCTTTTTTTTATCTCTTCATTCGACAGTTCTGTCAATTGTAAAAGGCTAAAAGTGGTAACTTACCTGTCTGAAATGTATTTATGATAAAAGACGGTTATGGAATACATTATTTTTTTTCCATTTTTGGTATTGCAAAACTTTTGTGCTCAGTCTAAGGTTTTTGTTTCCACTTGACTTAGAAACTTCAAAAAAAACCCAAACCCAACCTATGACAAAAGCGTGAATTATATACAAACCAGGTGAACTCGTGCTTCTATTACTATAACTTCTTGAAATAGGCTGTACTTGAACGTTGGCAGTAATTGAATAAGGAAAGCAGGTTAAGGGAAGTAATTTATAAGATTGATTCCCTCCACACATGTATACCTAAAAGGAAGGGTAGATTTTTTTTTTTAATTGACAATAATATCTGAATGTGTATGATTATTTCCTGTTTGGATAGGAGCTCTGTGTGTCTCATGTTGTCTGTAAAACATCCATCCAACAGAACAGCAATGATCGGCTAGATCTTCCATTAACACTGTTTCCAATTATTTTCTTCCTTGTAGTTTGTTGATATTAAATGGAAACTGGGTGTTGCAGTGAGCTCCGACTCCTGCAGGTCTCTGAAGTATCCTTACGTTACAGTGACGCTAAAAGTGGCGGACCCTTCAGGACAAATAACAGACAAATCTTTTGAAATGACGATCCCGCAGTTCCAGGTCTGTAATCAGCGTTACTTGATTCCGTCTCTTAAAACCATCAGTGACCTTCTTGTTAATAAGCAACTATAGACCTTGATGCATACACTTGTGGTGCTTATTTACTAATACAATCATTAGAAGATGAAGCATTTAATAATTATTTAAGACACTGAAGCCAAGCACTTATTGTACAGCATTTAGTTGTACATCACTTATGCAAAAAATGTTATTTTAGCAGTCATCACTCTACTGTCTTACAAATAAGCTAATAACTGTGGACTCTTAGATGTTTCTTGTTAGCTGTTGCTCTGCCTTGTCAAAAGGAGGTGGAATATTCAAAACCTAGGGAAAGTTCCCCAGCCTTAAAATGTAAAGCTTGTGTTAAGCCTAACATTTGCTAATGGTTAGGAGTGGGGGTCAGGCTGCTTTGTCACTGGCTCTTAATTGCCGTGCTGTCATCTATGAACTTGTATAATTTGTTTAATTGTGCAGAATTGTGGCAATTCTGTTTTCACTAAAGGGCAAATGTACAGCTTAGAATGTTGTACGTGCTTACAAAAAAACCAAACCTGGATTGTTATTTTTGTCTAACATGCTAGTTTGAACTACAGTTGGAGCTTTTCTTCAAGCAGCTGAAATTTATCCTGACTCTTGTTTTTTAGAACTTTTTCAGACAGTTCAAGGAAATGGCGGCTGTTCTTGAAACAGTTTGAAGAGAACTCTTATTTACACTGAAATTCTGGACAGACTTAGATCAAGTAAACTTTCCATTCTGCACAGGTAATCAAGTGCCATTGTTCAGCAAGGTATGTATCCTTGCATTGCTCTGCTCTGAAGATTTTTGAATACTTGAAGCCAACTCTGCAGTGTTTATGAAAATGTATTCAGTTTTGTTCATTTGTGTAGACAAAAGATTGGGATGTGCATGATGAAGCGTCACTGTAGACTTTCTAATGTCGAAGAGTACGAAACTACACACTTAACACTGGAGTGTGGAAGGACACCTGAAAATCTTGCACGGGAAGTCAATGATGAGCGAAGTGTAAATCTAATTTTAACACTTCTGGCTGTAAAACTGATGTGCGCTTGGACTCGACAGTAATATTAAGTATATGGAGTATGTGAAGTTACTGGTAAAAAGCATATAGGTAAAAAGCTGCAGGTATTTGCAGACCTGACTTCCACTCCTCTTTTAATAACTGGAAAATGTATTTGTCCTAACAGCTTGTTTATTTCAAATAGTTATTTCCCACCAACTTGGCTTATAAAAAATGTGTTAATGCATTAAGCTTTTCTGGAAGCCCAAAATGTACTTTCTAAAATGAAGCCCAGAGTCTAATCTTACGTAAAGGTAGAAAGGTAAATTTAAATCAAAAGGTTTTAAATACAATTTGCCTTTGCATTTAATCCAGCTCTCATCTGTGGCATTGTGCTTGATGTTGATCAGCAGTCTGCTTTTTAGTTAAATTGCAGTATTCATGTACTTGCCTTACTCCAGCTTCTGAACTACAGGAGTCAAGACGAAACTTGAAGACTCAGGCTGTAGTCTTAGCAAAGCACATAAGAGAAAAGTCTACAGTAAAGGTCCACAAGATTTCTTTGCTTGTCATTGTACTGTGTGGCAGGAGCCCACTGGACCGTGTTGGTCACTCTTGCTCTCGAGAATGTCCTAACTAGCAAAATTTTGACTCAGATTCTGAAGGAGAATGAAGGCATTTCCAAATGGGGAGTGATAAATCCAGTGTGGCTGCATGCTCTATTTTTTTTTTGTTAATTTGTGTTGTGTTTTTTTTTTCTTCTTGAGTTTTGCATAAACATTATGCAAACTGCAAATATAGCAGGAGGTAATAAAAACAATCTTACTGCATTTCAAGGTGTGATGGTGGTGGAGTAAAGCAAGTAAATCTGAAAGGAGACCATATTGATAAAGCAGACTGAAGTTCATGTTGCAACTTCACAATGATAGAGTCTGAGAACCCATTTTGCTGGGACAGATCCTCAAGTGATTTCAGGCACCCTTAAATGACAATATTTGCCTTTCTAATTCACATTTTTGGTTTTTTTTTTTTTCAGTAACCTTGTTTGGAAAGTCATTGATGCAGGTTATGCCTGCTGTTTTGTCATGAAAAATAGAATGTAGCACATTGTGTGTGCTATGGACTGCAGTTCTATCAATAGGGATAACACCCTGACTATTTGGGCCTTATGCATGGTGTGTAAAACCAGTACTTGGAGTTGCTTAGAAGCCCAACAAGTGAAACGTTATTGGCTTCAACAAAAGATAGTAAATATTTTGTGCCATGGCATTGATCTGGATGATGTTTCCTCTGTGCTGCTGAAGTCTGAGGTGTTTGGGGAGAGCAGGTTGCTCTTTACTGCAACCCTTGCAGTGGAACATCAGGAAGTCGTATTGGGAACAGGCTTCCCATTTGCTTTTTCCCTTGTCTGCCTTCAAGGGCTCAGGGCTGAATATAGTGCAAAAAATCCTCTTTCTGTGCGTGGAGAAGTGATGTGAGCAGCTGATTTCTTTTCAGTTAGCAGAAGTTGGAGTGTAAGGCTGCTATAACTGGAAATCATTGCCATGCTTTGGCCCAGTGAATTAATTGGTTTAATGCAAGAGTTCCAGAAAATGAATATGTTTTCTAGGAAAACTGGAGCCTTACAAATACTTCCCATTTGTTCTAATGCACTTATATTTCCAGCTGTCTGAAGAATTTAAGTGCCTTCCTTGGAACTGGATGGAAAATAATATTTAATTAATCATGTTTAAATTCTAGAAACAACAATTTAATAGATGCTGGAAGGTAATGAATAAACTTTCAGGTGCTGTTTTTGCTTGACACATCACCAAGAGGAGAAAGTTAGCAGCCTTTGAAAAGTCCTGGCTTATAGTTTGTCAAGTCAGATATTCTAGAAATATTAATGGATATTTTTATATGCCCCTGAACTCCAACGCAATGGAACTCTGGCTGGAAGATGTCTGGGCATGTGTGCTATACTGGTTTACTGTCTGAGAATTTTCAGAGATGTTTATGAATGTCTAGGAGGTGTGATTAAGAGTTGGCCATGTATTCAAACTTCTGAGATTTGTCCTGATCGCTATCGGTAGGAATTCCTGTACTTGAGTAATGGAAGAATAAAGTACTTTTAAAAAATAAAACCAAAATAAAAACCTAACAGTTTACAGGGTAGCAATATTAACATGTTCAAACAAGCTGTTGACTTGTCTATATGTGCAGAAACCAGATCTTTTCACAGAGAATGAGTAGTCATTGCGTGTTCTGAATTCCACTTGTTGGTTGATACAAAATTGTATAAAAATATTTTTATATGTTCACAGTCATTAAACATAGAGGTAACAAAGAAAGATGGTCTGTATTTTGTTTCAAGGCTACTGCATGAAAGTCTGTCTTATAAACACAGTAGTGGGTGATGTTCAGGACTAGACTATGACTGAACTTCTTTCCTTGCTAAATTAGGATGACGTTCAGACATCTTCAGTCTTTCTCTATGCTGGGGAGAAACCAGGGAATACCAGGGAGCTGAGGGACAACTGTGGGCTGCAAAGATTACTTCTGTCAATTAACATTTTGTCTGGCTGTAAGTAGACTGAATGAGGAAAAGGCAGAGGATACGTGAGATTAATGAAATATTGCTGGATCTTGCGTTCAAGTGGTTTTCTTTCCTAAATTGTATTTAGGAGACAAGTAAACAATGCTTTTCAACATTTGCCTTGAACAGAGCAAAAGGAAAGAAGAAGAGTGGGGAGAAGAAGGCTTTTGCACAGTAAACAAATGGAAGTGAGGGAATAATGAATCTCCTAGTACTGTCTGTCATATTCATCGCATGTTGCATTTGTTTCAAACACAGCAATCCACTTGCAGAAGGCAATTTTTAGAAAAATGCTGAAAAGCCCTCAGAAGAGAGTGCACAAGTGGCTGTAGTAATGTCTGTGCTTTATGTATTTAGCTTCTACACACTTTGGCCTAGTCATGGCCAAAGTAAAAGCATGTCTCTTCCTGCTTCCACAAAATTGCCTTTCTTTAATCACATCTTAAAGGTATGTAACCTTGTTCACTGTGGGCATATCCCCCTTTATTTCTTTACCTTCCCATTTTCAAGTGTTCACTCTACTTGAATACCTGAAGGTACACCAGCTTGGACCAATTAATAACAAAGGTAGAGAGATGATAAATGGGGGGGACAGGAAGGAGGTTGTTTCTTCTTCCTGCTTGCCCTGTTCCCTGTTATATTTGAATGTTTTATTACTCTCTTAACTGTGGGTTTCATGAGAAGGTGACTTCTACTCCTTTGCAGAGGCATGCAAGGCTCTTCTCTTTAGCCCTTCCGGGTACTAGAATAACACACAAAAGCGCCGCAGTCATTTAATCTCCCTGCAACAAACAATGCCCCAACTCTGAAGAACCTTTACAACAGTGTCAGGGACTTAAAATTCAGTAGCCTGTATCCTGTCCCTTACCCTGTGGCTGATTGTGTAGCGCTCATTTCCCAAACAGACTTTTAATAAAATGACCTATGCCTGTTGGTTGTGCTGCTGGCTGACTGGGCATTCACTCAGTTAGGCAGTCAGATCTGTTCAGGTCAGTACATGATGTATGAGATATGACACAAACAAATGAAACTAACCTAATTGCTCAGGAACCAGGATTAGGAGGGGAGAGACAAAGAGATAGTTACAGAACATGTTCTAACCTATCACAGTGAGACAAGGCTCAGCTCAATCACTTCACTCGGTAGGAGTGGATGCATGTTCAAATACTGATGTTTTCTTACCCTCAGTCATAAAATGTCAGTGTGAAACAGTGAACAGTGAGGTAACATCAAGTTTCTTGTGATACCAAAGAAATCTACAATGGAAACTTTTTAATTATTGACTTTGGCTTACAATGAAGAGATCTGAAAGATCAAGTTGGTGCTCAAAGGAATCCTTTTTTTTGTTGGTAGAAGATAGAAAAACAAGAGAACTCCTCGATAGCCTTTTGGAAAATGATCTATAGAATTGCTTTGAATAGTGGTGGCATCGTATGCAGCTGTGTGCCATCTCAGAAGGGTACCCTTGCAGGTGGTTGTGGCTGATTTTATTAATTTGTTAAATAAGTAGAGTACAGGTACAGTCTCTTTTTTTTTTTTTTTTTGTCAGATGTTGTAATGAGTGTCTCAGTGTTGGTTGAGCTTATATAGTATGCTGCTACACTCCTGTTCTGAGCCTGGGTCACTTTATAAACAAATGGATTTGCCTGTCACTGTGAAATGTTGACCAAATGTTTCCTGTACTTTTGCTCCTCCTGTACAGCACTGTCCATATGTACTCATCCAGTCCCACTCTTGGTGCGTGAGGAAGCTGAGATTGCTGATCTCCTCTGTGAAGGCTAATTTCAGTTTTTCTGGGTTTCCTCTTCCCTGTGCTGCATTTTCCTCCCATGGCTAATTATGGTCTAGCTGTCCTAACTTGAGAACCATTTCTGTTCAATATGTGCAGGTGGCATTGTTTACAAGTAATTAATGTTTACATTACTGATAGATTTAGAGATTGGAAATTTCAGTGTCAGCTTGGTACTTCACATGCTGAACAGTAAGCTTTAATGTGCATATTAAAAAAACCAAGAAAAATTCTATTTCTTCATAAAATAAGTTACTGTGCTATTTACATTTTAAGAGGAATTGGTTATAGCATCAGTCACCAGGTGGCACTGCTACATATAATGTTAACACAGTAATCCTTCAAGAGCACTGCTGACGATGGGATAAGGACTTTTGGTTTTGTCCCCGTGTAGCTTCTGTCTGGAACTGTACATGTTTTTGGCACTATAGCTTCCATCCTACTTCTTACGTTGTAGAGAATTACTCTTAGCTTGTGTGTTAATTATTAAAAACATGAGTGTAAAGATTTCCAGTGAGATAAACAACATTCAGCATTTTAATGAGAACAGAATATGTACCATGCATTGTATATTTGCAGTAGCTTAAAGCAGGAATTCAATTATACTACCATTTCCATGTTATAACTTGCTCTTTCACAGAATCATAGGATCATTAAGGTTGGAAAAGACCTCTAGGATTATCAAGTCTAACCATCAGCCCAACACAACTGTGCCTAGTAAGCCATGTCCTGAAGTGCCACGTCTCCGTGCTTTTTGAACACCTCCAGGGACAGTGACTCCACCCTGGAGGTGTTCAAACACCTTGGGTAAATACTATCATGTTACATTTACAGGCCTTATGAGGAGCGGCTGAGAGAGCTGGGGTTGTTTAGCCTGGAGAAGAGGAGGACACCTCATTGCTCTCTACAACTACCTGGAAGGAGATTGTAGAGAGGAGGATGTTGGCCTCTTCTCCCAACTGACAGGACGCAGGACAAGAGGGAATGGCCTCAAGCTCTGACAAGGGAGGTTCAGGCTGGACATTAGGAAAAAAATTTTCACAGAAAGGGTCATTGGGCACTGGAACAGGCTGCCCAGGGAGGTGGTTGATTCACCTTCCCTGGAGGTGTTTAAAGGTTGGGTGGATGAGGTGCTGAGGGGCATGGTTTAGTCATTGATAGGAGTGGTTGGACTCGATGATCTGGTGGGTCTTTTCCAACCTGGTGATTCTATGATTTGTATTGGGGCCTATTGTCCTTTAGCTTTTTCTCCCTGCTTATATATGTCTCAAACAGATTTTTCTAGATCTGTCTCTCATTCATAAAATAAGCATTTGCATTTTCTTCATCAAATATTTTGTGCAGTTTAACCACTCTAAAATCCTTTTTCTACATTTTGTTATGCAGTCTAGTTTTCAGTGGATTTATGCAAAGTTGCCCTGTTGCTTAATTTCCCCATGAAATATTTCTGAATCTGAAAAGTAATGTTCCGATGTTCTTGGAGCATCTACTGAACATTACTGAAGCTGTAAAGGATTTTTCTGTTCCCCATTAATGTGGTCAGAAGGTCATCCCTACTGTGTCTTACCCCGGTTACAGATGGGTTTTTAAACCTCTGAGGGCTTGACCAAACTAAAGCAAGACAGGCTTGCTTCCCAGTGATGCTTCTGAACCAGCAAGTACTGGGTGCTGCAGCCACGTATGAATCTTGAGAGGGGTGCTAAAACTTATGTTTGAAGTGAGAACAGGAATATAAGTGTGTGTCTCGCATGAATCACTGCTGTGCTGGGATATGTGGGAAGATGAGAGATGCTCAGCATTTGACAGAGTCAAGACAACAGATGTCGATTTACCTAGGAGAGAGTCAAGGACGATGAAAAAGAGGATTAAGGAGTTCCCATCTGTTCTTTTTTTTTTTTTTTGACTTTTGGCAGCTCCGCTGGCACCATTGTTTGTATTGTGTTAGGACTACATGTGCCCTCTTGTTCATGGTAATTTGTTTTAAGCTCAGTTTTAAGCTGAAAGAATTGAGATTTAGATTAGATTTTAGGAATATTTTTTTCTCTGGGCAGGTTTGCCAAAGAAGAGAAGGATGCCTGAACCCTGGAGGCTTTGAGGAACCTGATCAGTGGAAGATATCCCTGCTTTTGGCAGGCAGATTGAAACTGAATGGTCTTCAAGGTCCCTTCCAACCCAAACCATTCTATGATTACCAGACACACTGTACTGAATTGTGAAGTTGCAATAACATTTTTAATAGTAATACACTGTTGAAGTCTCAACATTAGTTACATTTTCCTCTAAAAGAGAGAAAATTTGTGACCTTTGAAGTTAAAGTACTCTTGCCTTCCAAAGCATCTCAGCTGGCCTCGCTGTATCTGATATGGACCAAGATGCCGTTGGCCTTCTTATTCCTCTGGGCACACTGCTGGCTCACGTTCAGTCAGCCATTGACCAACACCCCCAGGCCCTTCTCGGCCAGGCAGCTTTCCAGCCACTCTTCCGCAGCCTGTAGCGCTGCATGGGGTTGTTGTGTCCCAAGTGCAGGACTTGGTACTTGGCCTTGTTAAACCTCATCCCGTTGGTCTCAAGCCTGTTCAGATCCCCTTGCAGAGCCTCCCTACCCTCCAGCAGACTGACACTTCCTCCCAGCTTAGTGTAATCCGCAAGTTTACTAAGGGTACATTCAATCTCTTCATTCAGATCATTGATAAAGATATTGAACACAACTGGATCCAACACTGAGCCAAACCTTTCCTTCCAACACATGGCATTCTGTGATTCAAGATGTTTCTTTTAGCTTTGGCAATGACAATAAATCCTATCTTAGTTTCCATTTCTGGAAAGCACCAGGATCCCTTTCAAATCACAAAATGAGGTGGGGGTAGTGAGCACCACCATGAAGAGAAAGACCCCAGCAGCTGCAGTGCTCTCTTCTTCCTCATTTTTTTTTCTATACTTTATATGTTACTGCAGTGGTTGGGGAATAGTAGGGAAGTAAATGTCTCCTTCGTATAACCGCAGAAGTAATCGGGAATGTGAAAGTTCTTGTTGCAGAAGTTGCTCTATCTCCATTGCAACTGGCCTGAGCTGCTAACAGCCACTACACTCTGTTCTCTGAAGAATGGTGGATGTTAGTAAGCTTACCTGATATTATTGGGGGGGGGGGGGGCAAAAACCTTAAAAAAAAATAATAAAATTACAAATGTGCAAATGTTCTCACCTGGAAAGATGCTCTGATCCCGTGTAAGCATGCAGGACTAGAGATTAAAACTTAGCTTTAATCAAAAAAGCATTGTTCTTCACTGGATTTGAAGTTTGCTGGGTCAGAAAGTGTCATGGGATGACTGTTACATGGAAAAATGACAAAAATAACACTCTGTTTCAGAATCGAACGCTTCTTTGAAGAGAAATATAATTCAATGCATTGTCTCTCTTAATCAGTGAATAACAATACACAGAACACATGTAAGATATAGTGGGCTGCCTTAATTTCTAGAGATGTTTATGAAATGTCTAGATAGGGATTATAATCTTATGAACTCCGCTCATTCCAGTTCCTCTCAATTTGTTTTGGAGTGGTTCTTACTGGCTGAAAAAATGAAAATCTGTCATTACAATCAAAAAAGATTAGTACCATTTCAGAAGAAGAAAAAAACCTAAACCATCCAACCTCCATGAGATTAACTTTCTGTCATTGTTTTGTGTACAAATCACAGCGAGTGTCTCCTGCTGCTGACAGGTATCTCTCTACAAGACTGATCTGTCTTATTCAAACCTTTGACATTACATTTTAAACTATAATAACCTTTATGCAGCCTGCAAAACACAGTTTTCATTATTTCTAGTTATGTTTTTACACACTTAATAGAGGAGGCACCAGAGTTTCTCTAGGAGCTAAAGTTCAAAACCTTGGTAATGTGCCCAGAATTTACTTTCTAATACTTCAATTATATTTCCAAAAGTTAATTCATTAGAGTCTTCAGATAAAGCTGGATAGTTTAGATCAAGAAAATGTTTTCTTAGGTAAAAATGTCTGTATCTCATCTTACTAAAAGGTGGCCTGAGAGTAAAATAAACTTTGACTAGTTAAAAATAATGCAAATAAGGTAGTGGACTTTGAAATCCCGGAGAGTTAAGTGAAAGCATTCTCAGAAAAGCAATAGGATGAGAAGCAATTCTAGCTACAGGGCATACTGCTGAAATAAAGTACTCTAGTCCAAGTTGGTTGAAGTTACGCATAAATTATAGGATTGTAAAGTCAAGTCAACAGCTCCTCTAATAACTTAATATTTTTTCTGCAATTAAAATTGTGGCTAGAAAGCTTAAGGGGATGGATAATTACTAGCAATTAACAGTCTGATCATGTGACATGCTGAGGTCTCTCTGCTCCTAAGAAATTACTGAGAACTGCGGTTGCTTATCATTTCACAGGTTTAAATGCTTTAACACTGAGCCTGAACTGATGATCCAGATATGATAAATGAAACGACTGCTGTGATGCCCTGTGCAGAAACAGAATATATTATCAAGGTATTGTCTTAATGAACAAAACATACTTCCTTTGATAAACAAAAGGAAAATACTCTTATCCATTTTATTTGGAAAAATTGTCTTTGCTTGTAGAACATTGACAAGCATATCGAATCCAAAGTGTTCAGAGGCATTTTCTTACTTTCAGTTAACTGTATAGCTTATTTTAAGACAATTTGCATCTAATGTTTATTTAGTCAACAGAAATCAGTGGCAGGCTACCAACATTTCAAAGTCTGAGTATGTGGTCGGTTTCATTTGACCAAGTGAACGTGTCTTTGCAGCACATGATACGGCAATTATTGAGCATAGTGCACTTTAGATCTTCTGATATAGTTTTTACTTTGAATTTTTTAGTTTGTTTCAAGAAGCTTGGCTAATAATAATAAAAGGAACTTTTAAAAAATTGCAGCCTCTTGTCAGAGGCTTTGTTTGTCGTGTCTCTGCATGGTGCTAAGTTTTCACTTCTTTCCATTTGGGAGAAAGACTGCTTATTTGTCAAGAATAGACATGTACTTTCAAATCTCTGTGGATAAGGGTTACAGAAAGTTGCTCTCTTCTTTTTCCCAAAGTTTCTGATTCCCATTAACTCAGCTATAAGACTCTAAGTTAGGCTAATTCCTGACTATATTGTGCAAAGAACTAGAAGATGATGCTCTAGTCCCTGGTACATTAGGGGAGAAATTACGGGAGGAGCATGGCAGAGGTGATGGGCAAAGGAATACTGTGCTCAAGATGAGAGAAGTTAGGAAGTTTAACTTCAAGGTGAGTAAAAATTATAACTGAAAAGAAATGAGAAAAAGGGACCAACTTCACAGAATTATAGAATGGTTTGCCACGGGCAAGGGCAACTTCCATTAGATCAGGTTGCTCAAAGCCCCGTCCAACCTTACCTTGAACACCTCAAAGGACAGGGCATGCACAACTTCACTGGGCAGCCTGTGCCAGTGCCTCATCACCCTCGCAGTAAAAAATGTCTTCCTAATATCTATTCTAAATCTCCCCTCTTTCAGCTTAAAACCATTACCCCTTGTCCTATCCTACACTCCCTGATAAAGAGCTCCTACACAGCTTTCCTGTAGGTCTGCTTTAAGTATTGAAAAGTCTCTGCAGAGCCTTCTGTCCTCTAGGATAAACAAGCCCAACTCTCTCAGCCTAGCATTGTATGAGAGGTGTTCCAGCAATCTGATCATCTTTGAGACCTCCTCTCAACTCACTCTAGCAGATCCAGGTCCTTCTTGTGCTGAGGACTCCAGCACTGAACACAGTACTCCATCCAGGTGAGGTCTCACAAGAGCAGAGTAGAAGGGCAGAATCCCCTCTCTTGACCAGCTGGACATGCTTCTTTTGATGCAGCCCAGGATATGGTTGGCTTTCTGAGCTGCAAGCACACATTGCTGGCTCATGTTGAGCTTCTTCGAGAAGAAAAATTATGTAACTAAAGGAATGAGTTTCTAATGAAACACTATTAATTAGATGAGGGGGTCAAAAGTGGCAGGAAGATTAAAGGATAAGAAAGAAATTATGTAGTAAATGGATAAAGGTAATGGACAGCTAAGAAGATTTACTATGAAGAATTGATTAAAAAAGACACAAAAAGCTGCAGTGAGAAGAAAGCATGAAAACTTTGGATTAACATCTGAGAGTTTGATTTGAAGGTAGTTAAAATATTAGTGGTAGAGTTTATATAGATTAATTTTGTATACAAAGGGATATGTATAAGGAGTTCATTAACAAAAATTAATTAGATCGAAATAACTAGATCTCATATCCTATTAAGTAAATCAACTGAAAAAGAAACCAAACAGCTTTATGTAACTATTTAAGAACTTCAGATTAATTTTCCATGTTTTGTTCCTTGCAGTTATACCTGACAAAATAATCGGTAAAAACTGAAGTGCATCCTTAGCAACTGAAAACTCTGCTCTGTAGCATCTTCAGTTGAAGGCTTCTCGTTCTGTTTGAACAATGTGAGAACATGAATGGATCTGTGATTGCTTACAAAAACTTCAGCACCTTTTTGCCTTTTTTAAAATGTATTCACATGATTATCTTCAAATTTCCTGATTATAATTAATGATACATATTGCCACAATACCTAAAAGTCTAAGTGTTCATCCACAACCTGGTTTGTGTTAGGAGGCACACAAACATAATACAAAGAATTCCTGTAGTCTCGGAGATGCTGTTTCTAAGCAGCTGCAGCAATTCGGTATGTTGCAGCCTCCCCCTTAGGCTGTTTCATCAGAACCATATCATGACTATCTCATCTAAAATCATTACAACAGAATATATGAGGGGGGTTCTCCACTGTTTTAAGTGCAAGCCCGGTGTTCAGTTCGCTTCCTTGGTAATTTTAATTGATCTTTGCGCTCAAGTGACTGAATTGCAGCTTCACGCTCCAGATAAATCACCTAACCAACCGTTCCTGAGAGAAGCACGGGGTCTCGCTGCCCTCTTCACCCTCGAGCAGCTATTCCCGCTTCCTTTGTGCCAACAGCGTCGTCTGTGTGAGCGCTGTCACATAGATTAGAAGCGGCTCACAGAACTGAACTGGCAGAAAACGAGCAGTTCAGTGCAGCATGAAACCGGTGCCAGCACTGCTGCCACGAAGCGAATGAGTCTTCTCCCAGGTGTGCTGGTGGAGGATCCTAGCAGCTCCCTGGCTGTCACCTTGCATTGCTGGAGCACAAAATCTCAAGGAAGATTCTCAGCTGAAGGGCTAGTGCTAACTGTGGAGACTGAGGGACAAGAAAATTTTTAGGTCTATGATAAAAAAAAAAAAGTGGCTATTATTATTCTAACTACCCCAGTTGTAAAATCTACTGTACAACGGTGCAGTTTGGATATTAAGGTGTGTGAAAACAGTTAGCTTGGAAAAGCAATTCCATCCTGGCTTTGACTTGTACCATTCTACCAGATAGTAAAGCTGATGTCCAGCCTACATAAGATTTTTTGCATTAGGTGCCCTGTTCTAAGAAAAGTACATTTCAGGCTGCAGTGGGAGGAGGTGTATCAGATGTCTTTCCAAGTTAGAATTTTAACACTGAAAATTACAGCTGATAACCAAAATGCATTCAGCCAGATGACTAAACTGGGAAAAAGAAGCAAAATTCTCAGGAAATGAGCACTGTTGCTTATCAGGGAGTCATTAGGATTGGAAAAGACCTCTAAGATCAAGTCCAACTGTCAGTCTAATACCACTCTGCCTACTAAACCATGTTCCAAAGTGCCACATCTACACAGTTTTTTAACACCTCCAGGGATGGTGACTCCACCACTTCCCTGGGCAGCCTCCTCCAATGCTCGACCAGGATGATTTCCAGCAGAAGAGCTGGGGAAACCATGCTGACTTGAGAAAACCAGACTCTGTCACTGAACGGCGTCAACTGAAATGCCAGCGGTTTGTTGTGAGTCAGCCTGACAGCCCCAAAGGTCCTGAAAGCGGAGATGTCAACCTTGGTCCTTCACCCCTCAGCTTGTAACACTCTAAAAATCATAGAATCATAGAATCACCAGGTTGGAAGAGACCCACCAGATCATCGAGTCCAACCATTCCTATCAAACACTAAACCATGGCCCTCAGCACCTTGTCCACCTGTGCCTTAAACACCTCCAGGGAAGGTGAATCAACCACCTCCCTGGGCAGCCTCTGCCGGTGCCCAATGGCCCTTTCTGTGAAAAATTACCACTGTGAGAGTTTCTGTGTCACTTCAGCGTATTGTGGGTTGTGTCCTGCTGGGCTGCACGACCCCTCTCTGCCCAAATAATCTAGCACGCAGACTCATATTAGAGGGAGCAGCTCTTCTTCAGCACAAACTGCAGATGTATTTTTTTCCTAGGCAAGGTTAAAGCATTTTTCATAATAGCCACATTACTAGGAGTTATGGGCAGCGGTGCTATGGATGTAAGGACAAGGACAGCCACCAAGATGGACAATTATAAACTGCGTACGGATGCCAGATGGCTGGAAAAGCTTCGTCCAGCGCATTTCTCAGGTAGGGGAGACTCATTACTAACATTTACAGTAGGTGGCAGATTTTTCGTTGACAAAAGGGATGTTATCGCGATAGCGAGTGGAAGAAAACAAAACCCAACCCAAACATTTAGAAGGTCTAGCAGGAAACGTACGGGAAAAAAAAAAAATTAAACGCAGTTTTAATTGAACTGTGACTCGGTGGTGACTCGGCAGGAGACGCACGGGAGCATCGCCGAGCGGGGAGAGAGCGGAGGAGCCTCAAGCTCCCCCTCCGGCTCTCCACAAGGAAAAGCAACTCGGGAAAAGCTTCGGGGCTCTCGCAAAGGGAGCGGCCACCCGGCTCCTCCCTCCTCCTCCTGCTGCTGTCCCCCCGCAGCCGGTCGCGCCGCGGGGACGCGGAGCGCTGCTCGCGTTGTTGTTGGGAGCCCGGGGCGGTGCCGAGCCGCCCCTCGGCCGCCCAGCCCGCTAGGGACGCGGCTTCTCCGCTCCTCCCCGGGGCGTGGAGGGAGGAGGAGGAGGAGGAGGAGGGTGACTCCGCCGTCCTTCTCCCGTCCGCGGGGAGGGATGCGCGCTTAGCGCAGCCGCGGAGCCCCGGCCATGGAGAGGCGAGGGGAGGGCGAGCCGCTCTCCCACCCGCTGGAGCCGGAGCCCGAGCCGCAGCCGCCGCCGCCGCCGGCGGAGAAGCGCTTCAGGCTGTGGTACGTGGGCTCGTCGTGCCTGGACAGGAGGACCACGCTGCCCATGCTGCCCTGGCTGGTGGCCGAGATCCGGCGCCGCGGGCAGAGGCAGGAGCCCGGCGGGGCCCGCGAGGTGCTGCTGCTGCTGGGCTCGCCCACGCTGCGCTGCGTGCCCGCCGGCCCCGGCCCCGCGCCCGCCGTCTTCATCTTCGAGCACAAGGCGCAGCACATCGCCCGCTTCATCCACAACAGCCACGACCTCACCTACTTCGCCTACCTGATCAAGGCGCAGCCCGACAACCCCGACTCCCCCATGGCCTGCCACGTCTTCCGAGCCACCGACCCCAACCAGGCGAGTGGCGGCGGGAGGCGCTGATGCCCGGGACCCTCGCTCTTTCCGCGCTTTGCTTCTCGCCCGGCGCCGCGCGATTGCGAGCGGGACGGAGCTTGCCGCCCCGTGACAGCTCTGTCCGCCGCGGGTGAGCGGGGATGGGGGAAAAGCACCCACCATGTCCGCGCAGAGACACCCCCCAGCCCCGCGGAGCGACGGCTGCGTGCGCTGACACCCCCCCCCCCCCCCCCTTCCCTCCCGTGGGGCGGCGAGTCACCCCTGCACCGGGGGCGCGGGGAGATAGAATCATAGAATCACTAGGTTGGAAAGGGCGCACAGGATCCTATCAGACACTAAACCCTGCCCCTCAGCACCTCGTCCACCCGTCCCTTAAACACCTCCAGGGAAGGTGACTCAACCACCTCCCTGGGCAGCCTGTGCCACTGCCCAGTGACCCTTTCTATGAAAAATCTTTACTAATGTCCAGCCTGAACCTCCTCTGGCGGAGCTTGAGGCCATTCGCTCTTGTCCTGTCCCCTGTCACTTGGGAGAAGAGGCCAGCTCCCTCCTCTCCACAACCTCCTTTCAGGTAGTTATAGAGAGCAATGAGGTCTCCCCTCAGCCTCCTCTTCTCCAGGCTAAACACTCCCAGCTCTCTCAGCTGTTCCTCATAAGGCCTGTTTTCCAGCCCCTTCACCAGCTTCCTTGCTCTTCTCTGGACTCGCTCCAGAGCCTCAACATCCCTCTTGTGGTGAGGGGCCCAGAACTGAACACAGTACTCGAGGTGCGGTCTCAACAGTGCCGAGTACAAAGGGAGAATAACCTCCCTGGACCTGCTGGTCACGCCGTTTCTGATACAAGCCAAGATGCCATTGGCCTTCTTGGCCACCTGGGCACACTGCTAGCTCATGTTCAGTCGTTTGTCAACCAACACCCCCAGGTCCTTCTCCTCCAGGCAGCTTTCCAGCCAGGCTTCTCCTAGTCTGTACCTCTGCTTAGGGTTGTTGTGCCCCAAGTGCAGGACCCGGCATTTGGCCTTGTTAAACCTCATGCCGCTGGTCTCAGCCCAGCAGTCCAGCCTGTTCAGATCCCTTTGCAGAGCCTCCCGACCCTCCAGCAGATCCACACTTCCACCCAGCTTAGTGTCATCCGCAAACTTGCTAAGGGTGCGGGGACATGGAGCCCCTTCCATTCTCCCCGCTCCCTCTTCCCTGGGACTGCCTTGCGTCCCACCCAGTGGGCAGCGTGCAGCTCATTCTGCCGGGTCGGATGTAGAATTGGCATCGAACTGGCCGTAGGGTCAGATTGGAGGAGCTGGGATGGTGCTTCAAAGGCTCTGCGGACCCTCAGTGGTGTGGAAACCATCGGTGGTTCTGCTCCTGGATCGTGGCGAGGACTCCTGGCTGCGCTCGGGCACACGGTGTGGTGCTGCAAACAGCCCTGGGGCTGGGCGGAGGCACTTGTGGGAAAGTGCCAATGGGGGAAAAAAAAAAAAAAAAGACGGAACAGTAAGACTGTATTTTCCTGATGTTTTAGCGGGCTTTGGCTCACGTGTTGCGTGTGCAGCTGAGTCCTTTCTCCTATGTGTTTAGAGTATGTGAGAGGCGATGGGTTGGCATGAAGGTTTACGATCATTGATTTAGCGTGGTGACAGCAAGGAAAAGCACTTTGGTTGGGTATGTTAAGACACCTTTGCTGAGTTTTCACAGGCGTGTACAGAGGAGAAATATGTGCGATTAGAAATGCTGGATTTCACTGCAACCACTTAGCTGACTTACTAGATCTACTGAACAGTTCCATGGATTCCATGGGTTTGGGTTTCGTTTTTTTTTTTGAGGAGGGAAGTATTAAGAGAACAACCGAAAAGTTCTCAGTGTGTTAATTTTGATTTGAGTCAATGTAGTGCCATAGATTATAACATTGGAGGGATTTAGGTTACATGCATAGCTGTGGTTTGACCCATCATCAAAGACAGGACATAAGGTATCCCAGATAGAGGTAACTGTGCTGAACTTGTTGGCAACTGCTGCCTGGTTGTGCTGTGCCAGGATGACGGCATTCAGGGTCAGGGTAGAGCACGCGGAAGGAGCGTGAAATGAAGGGGATCATGTCTGGCAAGGGAGGAGCCAAAATGTCCTTTTAGGAGTGTGACCATATGGACTGAAGGGAAACAAGTTCCCTGCTGTTGGCAGAAGGTGCTGAATCAAATTTATTTCTGGGATAGAGCCTGCTCTGGTACCATGACTTTGTAAGACAACCTTATGCTTGTAAGCTAGTGGATCCCTGTTGCTCTTGTGAACACACAAAGTACTATGTACATTTACATTTGAAAACCACTTTCTGATTAAACCTTTCATCCATATGACTTCCTTTCTTTCACTGTGGAGGAAAATGTCCTTATGTGTGTGGAATTAAATCAAATTAATACTACAGGTAAAGCTTTCCTAATGAAGGAAGTTATTACTATGAACAAGTTCTATTTTAGAAACTCCAATCTTGTTCTGGCAAGATTTGTTTTTTATATCCTTTTTATCATTAATGAAGAGTAAGTGCCTCTCATGAGGTTTACTCAGCACATGATTTCCAGACAAAAAACTACAGTAGGGGTAGTATATGCACAGCCTGTGATATGATTCATGAGTAGTTAACAGGAGGGTTTTTTTTAAGGTAACAGAAGACAGATTTTTTTTCCTCTTGTGAGTTTTGCTACTAATTGTTGAGGCTCAGTTGGCTAAGTACATGTAGGTCTCTAACTGTAGGTCTGTGCTTAAGCCTAGTCCTGAGCAGATGAAATCAGGCTGCAGATTGCTAGCTCTGAAAAATTTTTTGAACCTCTTAATTGGTTTTTTTTTAGTTTTTTTTCCTTTTTTGTATAGAATAGATGCTACTATTGCTCGCTTTCAAGATCTTTAAGTATGTGCTTCTGTTTCATATTGGTTATGTGAGCTATGTAGTGCGTATTAGCCGAGAAAGTATTTTTCACACTGTTATTTTAAGACGACCTCATTTTCCATCTTAGGCCATAGTCACTTCCAGCCAATGTAAGTTGTCAATGCTACTGATAGGAGTGATCCTATCCTCTCCAAGCCTCGACCTCCTTGTTCCTTCCTTTTGGCTTTGTCCTCACAGCAGCACAACTCTTTGTGCAGCCACACTGTGAACAGAAGCAGGGAAATCACTGGTGTTAGATTTGATTTTATCCTACCTTTACTGGATTAGTTCTAAACCACTTCACTCATTTGATTTACAATGCAACCCTAGGAACTTTTATGTCACGGCAGGTACGTTGTAGGTAAGCACAAGGTAGGAGTGAGTGGCCAGGAAGGGCGAGGAAGCCTTTCCAGTGGTTATATTAACTTCAGGCTAGCCAGAGATGACCAGAAAGCCATGGTGTTATCCATCTCGGCAGTATTAAATACAGAAGCATGCTAAGTCATTCTGAAATGAACGAAGAATGCACGAGATGTCATGTGGTCTTTGAGTTAGAAGACAGCTAGCCGTAAGGATGGATGTAAATTATGTAAGTCAGAGGATAGTGATTGAATTCCAGGAGGGCAGTGCTAACACGGGAAATAAAACCCCAACATAGTAGAGTGAAAATTTTGTCTTTGAGCCCACTGCTTTGTCCAGCAGTGGTATTGCCCAGTCTAGGATGGATGTGCATTCACATGCCCTCGGAAGGGGACTTTATTTGCAGAAAAAAAGTGATACTTTTTGCCAGTCCCTGCAAGTTTCCTTAGCAGATGACCAATAAAAAGGCCAGTGCGACATGTGCTATGATAACATCGTATTGGAAGATGACATCCTTTAATGTGATTTGCTGTGACTGAAGGAAAACAAAAGGGTCAGACAGTATGAAAGATCTGTTTGAAAGCCTGCAAATTGTAGGCAGAGCTGAAAAGTAGGAGCCAGTGGGTCGGCTCCTGTTCTGGAATAGTGCTCTTTGGCACAGTGTCAAGCCCAGAGCTCAGCTGTCAGTGTGGATGTGGATGCTAAGATGTTTTATTGGGGGTTGGGTGGTGAGGGGTATCTCTTTCTTTTGCCCTTCAGTTACAAGGGGAATGAAAACTTCTGGAGCCATCTGGCTGATGAGGATGGGAACAAAAGTTTTTACCTTTTTTCACTAAACTATTACAGCGTCAGCCACTCCCCATAATTTTTCAAACCAGCGACCAGCTGAAGTGGATGAGGGTAGTGGGCTGTTTAGTGCTGGCTAGTACCTTGTGAATGGCAGAGAGAGGTCTGAGTCTTTTATTGCTGTCGTTTGAAAATTATTTAGGATGCACAGTATCTTTCTGTAGACAGCAGATGAATTCTTTTGGTAGACATCAGATGACAACATTGTCTTGTTTTATATTTGGAAGATTTTCTTCACAACCCCAGGAACAGATGGATTTTGTTTTTAAACCAAAAGTTAGAGTTTATAAATACAGAAGGCATACCCTTCTCCCAGCCGCCAGGAAAAACCTTCTTCAAGCTTAACTTCAGCACATTTTTACCATGAAATACTGATTTTATTCTAAAATCAGATTTTAATTGTGCCAAACAAATCAATGCTGTTTGACAATTGCCTTGAGCTTCTTGTTCTCTAGGGGAGAGGCTTATGGTCTGATCTCTTTCTACACATTTCTTTTTAATTATTACACTGGTCTAAACTGTGCATTTTGTCCTTGAAACTTGAATAAGCCTGCTTTCAGGGATTCTTTTTTTTTAACCTGAACTGGCATCCTAAACCTAATTATAGTATAATTGATTCTTATTACTGATGGTTGTCTCCTGCAATTAAGCAAGAACTTACTTGATGCATTGCGTGAAGCCCCATTCCTGGCGGTGTTCAAGGCCAGGTTGGATGGGGCTTAGAGCAACCTGATCCAGTGAGAAGTGTCCCTGCCCTTAGCAGGGAGTTTAGAACAGGAAGATCCTTAAGGTCCCTTCCAACCCAAACCATTCTATGATTCTGTGATTTCTTTTAGAAGCATCGTAAGCAAGAATCCACATATATCATTATGGGGTATCAAAACTACTCCAAGCTCTCTGTGAAAGAAATATGTTATGGTGCACAGACCTCAATTGGGTTTAGCTTCTGTGTGTATCATCCATAGCTGTGGTGTTCTGCTGTAACTGCTTCCTTGGGAGACTAGGCTGGCTGGAGGCAAAGGGAAATACAATAGAGCGTTTTGCTGTCAATGAAAAGCTGTGATAAGAACTGGAGAAATAAAGGGTCAGAGACAAGAGCCAGAGGCTGCCTGGTCCTAACCCAGCTCCCTGCTCTGTCATCGCTGGGTGAGCTAAGAGACAAAAGCATTTGACTGTTACAAGGGTGTATTAATTGCCTGTTAGATAATGTTATTTCCAGCAAGGCTGTAAGGTGGTTTATTCTTTAGGAAGAAGTCATCAGTACAACGTCTTTCATTTTAGCTGCTTAAAGGAAGCTTTTATGCTGTGATAATGTGTTCTATAGGGTTTCTTATAGAAGACTCTAAGTTTGAAACATTTGAGCAAGTAAGTTCATGAACTTTACCTTCATATTTCTTTTGTGCTTTGATTTTTATATGAGTACAGGCTGAATGGTAGGAAGTTCTTGGTGTACTAAGTACGTATGTATGTATGTACAGCATTGTTGCAGTTCATAGTAAAATATGGTACAAGGTGAGTCATCAGATGTTTTGAATAGGTATAACAGACATGATAAGAAAGATGGGCTCTGAGTTTTCATGGATTCTGCAGGAAATGAGAGGGATGCAATGTTTTGTTGCTAGATCGACTGGAGCACTCTTGAACTGCAGAGGAAAGAGGTAATGCTGTTTTCCATGAGAAAGATAGGTTGTCCGGGTTTTATCAAGAAAACGAATCTTAGAGAGACCAAAAGAAATTTTGTCTTACAATTGTGTAGGTTAGAATTTCATTAATGGGGAGAGGAATTGAAAAACGATGACTCAAAACAAAGCAGGGATGCTGAAGGCTTGCAGTGAATGCAGAATTGTTTGGTGAGCAACCTCATTATTTCCAGCTACATGGGCTATGCAGCCTCAGATCAAAAGTCTTGAGCTCCCTTTTCTGTTCATGGATTTTGGTTTTGGTTGTTTAAACAGTGTCTGACTTAAAATTTGGGAAGTGGAACTAAAAGTTGGGAGATCAGAGGTTTCATTTTTGTTTTCCATAATGATAGATATATCACTTTTTTTTTTTCCTCCCTTAAATTAAGAGCACTTCTTATTTCAGGCTTGCAAAGCTGTCTTTTTAAGTTCCAGCTCTGAACATCTCCTGGACAATTTTGTGCCATGTCCCAAATGTAAGAAATAATAAAAACATTACAATTGTGAACTGTTTCTGAATGCTGATGTGTAGCCTTTTTATCCCAAATTAATGTTTAGGAGAGGAAAGAGGGTAGATTTTAAATACTGTCATATCTGTACTTATAGAAAGAATTAATTGATTTTTCCTTTTGGAATTCCTGCAAACCATTCCATTATTTAGACAGTAGAAGTGATGTTATGGAAGACTGTATTTTCAGAAAGGCAAAATAAAATATAGGATTAAAAATATATGAAATAGTATGAGCTAACTGAGAGTGGCTGTAGGTGATACAGAGACGAGATAGCAAGGCTATTTTATTTAAAGGAAGGAGCTTGTATACAACCTGTCCACACCAAATCAATTCTCCTCTTCTGTTGCTATGTTTTTCTGTCCTGTTTTTCAAATGTAGAGGCAGTTCTTTTAAAAATAATTAAGTAATTTAACTACAAAACTGACTAGCTAAAAGGTGTGACTGGCTTGTGTGTGTCTTGGCAACAAAGAGATTCTGATTTTTGGGGACATTAAAGATCTCAGACCCACATACTTGAAGTTAGTGTTTATAAGAGCAAGTGCTAAAAAACATTCAGTTTTTAAAGAGTCGTTGCAGAATAGTAGTGTAGCTTACTCCTTCTCTTCTCTACTCTTTGCTAGAGTTTAGCATTTCATGTGCATGGCTCACCCTTCCTTGCGTCTCTTCCATCTGTCTTCTCTGCTTGCTTGGGACTCCCTGAGCATCTTGAGCTTCTCTGAAGTGAAGTGATGCACACCATGAAGGATTTTGGAGACTGATGACAAAGATTACTCTCTAGGCTGTAGGTCATGCAGGATTTTCAGCAGTGTTGGCATGGTCCCCTTGTGGCACCAGCCATCCTCTGCCACTTGGGTTTGTTTCCTTCATGGTTTCAGATACTATTTCAAGTTCAGAGACAAGAAAGAAATGAGTGTTTTTTTCCATGTGGCTTTTATTATTTGTCCAATATGTGAATTGTAGCATTATCTACCTTCATGTTCTGCAGTGTTCAGAGGCACCTTTAGAGACTTACTGTGTAAAAAGACAAAAAAAGCCGTATTGGAAGTCTTGTGTAGGTCATTATTAAATAATGCAGTGTTTGAGGGCAGCTGAAAAGTGAATTTAAGGCGACAGAGTCAGGTGTCTTAATTCATAAACAGGATCTGTGCTTTTCTGTTCTGTATAGTCCATAATATAACATCCATTCTGTTACAAATAGGTACATCAAGTCCATGCATACCCCATAGACTCTGAAACATGGATTCTGAAACAAATTAGAGCATCACTAACGGAGGACCGTGTATGATCATGTCATGAATAGCTGTATCTGCCCTGGAGAGAAGTGTAAAAAGACAATGCTGAGTGTCAAAGGGGAGCTGAAAGCACAAAGTGGTTATCCCAGGGTTGCAAGAAGTTTGTGGCCTTCTGTTTTGTGACCTGTTTGGGGTATCAGAGAACATGCATCAGTTTTAGATGTGCATATTTTCACCACTCTCACAGGAAAAAAGCTTCTTCCTTATATCTAATCTGAATCTCTCCTCTTTCAGCTTACTTTCATTACTCATACTATCCCTGCACTCCCTAATAAAGAGCCCCTCCCCAGCTTTCCTGCAGGTCTCCCTTTAAGTACTGGAAGGCTGCTACAAGGTCTCCATGGAGTCCTCTCCAGGCTAGACAAGCCCAACTCTCTCCGCCTGTCGTTGTATGGGAGGTGCTCCAGTCCTCTGATCATCTTCAAGTCCGTCCTCTGGACTCGCTCCCACAGATCCACTTCCTCCCTGTGCCGATTTCTAGTAGTACATTTAGGACTGCAAAGCAGAAGACATAAAAAACCAAACAAGCAAACAAAACCACGTGCATTCACCCCAAAGGGCTCACTGTAGCCCGTAGTAGAGTCTTTTTTTTTTTGTCTTTTTTTTTTAAAGTTAACTATATATCTTGAATAATCCAGTCTTGTATTCGTTCTGAACAAAGTCGTGCTTTACCAGCACAAAACCTGCTCCTGTCTGGAGCTGCGCTCCCTCACCTCCACCTCTCCTCAGCAGCTATACTGCTTGAAGTGAACGGTGTTATGTCCTGCTGTTTGAATCAAAGCCTACTTAAAGCCATCCCTCTCCTAAGTGAAATCCACTGCTTTGTCCTCTTCTGCTGCATGGAATTAGGACTTTCAGTAAGAAATTAATTACTCAAGCCTTTTCTGAGAGGATGGTGCTGCTAGGATTTCCAGTGCTCCTTAAGCAAACCCTGTCTGAGAAAAAATAAAAAAGGAAACCCGTGGCAACAGTGCAGTCTGTTGATACCATTTTATGGGTTTCAGCTGCTTAAACATGACTTTTCTGTCTTATGTGGTTTTAGTTACCTAGATCCACTGAAGAAGAACCAGGGACAGGTACTTCTAAGGCTGTTCGGACGTGGTAGATGATATATAGTAAGTACATATATAACTTGTCTTATATTTTATTTTTATGTTCAGAGCCACTGAAAGATGTCATGAACTAATTACTATTTCCTTCAGTGAGGATCATTTGTAAGAGAGGCAAGTAGAACCACTGCAGAAAAGGAAAAATTATATATATATATTTAAATGGGCTCTCAATGCTATTTATAAGCTCTACTTTGTGCTTTGAAGGAATGCTATCTACTAAACCATGTTTCCTGACTTTATAAGTTATTTGTGATGGTGAATTGTCTTCATCTCTGTTCAAATCTGGTTGCTTTGTCATGGAATTCATAGTTTCCTTTTTTTATAATTTTAATCTCTTCAGAGTTAGGCAGGCTTCTAAAAATGATCCTTTCTGGAAACCTGGAAGGACAATATAGTAAGGTTTTTCTTGTTCTGTGGTTCTCTGGAACCACTGAAGATAAGTAAGATTCTGCAGTATTGTGAATGTGGCACTTTTCTGAAGGCTTGAATTAATTTAAAATGCAAATATGAGGGAGATTCCCGTTGAAAGCCTCTGTGTGTGTGAGACTTGTAGAAGCTATAAGATAAGAGAAAACCAATACTATAGAAGCGTGGCTTTTTCTCGATTCTACCATCTGTGGCTCTGTGGTTTCCCCCTGATGTTACAACTTTATTTAAAAGTGCTCTTCACTCATGCAGCACATTTTTGCACATTGATAAACCTTAACAAGCAGCTTGCTCTGTTAAAATGACTGAGGTTATGTTTTATTTCGCTGCTCCTCTCGGCAAGAACGTGCAGATCTGCACAGTGCTGTTCTGAGATCCTCGATGCATCAAAAAACATGTTGTAGGAAGTCAGAGTATTATCCCCTGGGGCACAGAAGTGACTGCAATCCAGATTGTTTATAATTTTGTTTTTCCTAGCAAGATTAATAAATATTTATTTTTTAAGATGCTGATGCTAAATATATTTCATGTGCTCTATGATGCTGCTATGGATTTCCTGTTATGTTCATTTTAAAAAAACCAAACCAAACAAAAAACAGACGAAAAAAAGAGCAGTGTCCCAGGAACTTTGGGAATAGTCAGCAGTCTGTGGGCTCTTGAGTATTTCTGAACTAGAGTAAATATTCAGTAACAGAGCAATGAAAGATTAGGATGTGCAATGCTAGCTTGTTGGAACGTATTTTTATATGCCTCCTCATAGTTTGTTTCTTGCTTTGGCTTAGTTACTTTAAGCAACTTGATCTCAAGTTATGGTAGGTGTTTTGAATAAAAATAGAAGTAGAGTAGTACATATTTAACAGAGCTGTATGTGCCAGAGAGGAACCACTTGCTTTCTTTAAGACTGCTCAGCTGGAAAGGTAGAAAGAAAGCAGGACATAAACACCTGCTAAAACCTGTGTGACCTTCAGGAGGTCAGTGTCCATGGGTGTACGACACCCACATGCGAAGCTCTCCGATTCCTGCCTGCCTCAGCTTGGTCATAGCATTCAAAATTAGAACTTCGGTAGTCTACGGTGAAAGAATTTGTTCCTGCTCGTGTGCAGATTAGAAGAGAAGGGATTGTGGGCATGACCTGCTGCTGTACTTGGCAATGGAAATAATACTAGACTGCCCTTAGTATCATGAGACTTCTGTGGCAGTCTAAGCAGTTTAGGATACAAATTGCCAAACGATCGTAGAACAGAATAATAGAGTAATTTGGGGTGGAAGGGACTTTAAAGATCATCCAATTCCAACCCTTCAGCCGCAGGCAGGGACACCTGGATCAGGATGCTCAGAGCCCCATCCACCCTGACCTTGAATGCCTGAAGGGATGGGGCATCCGTGACTTTCTGGGCAACCTGTTCCAGTGCCTCCCCACCCTCAGAGGAAAAAATTTGTTTCTAATTTAAGATGCTGAAATGTTGCTTTAATGTACATAGCCTATAACATTTGATAGGAGAGCTTTCTGTGGAAAATACTGCTCTTTTGTAGCATTTGGTTTAGGCCTGTGTATAAAACTTTGTTTTTTTTCTTTTATGGAGAAAGATTTTAAACAAGTATATCTTTTGTAGAAAATACTTCTGGCCTGACTTTGTGGTCATACTCCATGAGAATCCATAAATTTTCTGGGCAGCAGGACTGCAAGCTTGAGTGGTACAAAATAGTTTGTAAAGAGGATCCACTTTTTTTTTTTTGTAAACCCACTATGTTATAAATAGAGGCAAGATGTTGGCTACTCTTCAGCAGCACTTTTTTTGGCAAACCTTGCCAAGACAGAAAATCAAGTGAGCCTTTCAGTAGGAACAGCACATCGTACATTTATCTGAATTATTCATGAAGACACACACCCAGATTATCCGTGGCATATGTGTGCATATATTCAGATTTAGCCTTGAGGAAATTTGCTGACCTAAACATGGGAGCAGGGTGGGAACAAGACAATGTGATTAAAACCAGCTCAGAAGGAGTGGGTTTACATCCTGGCACTGCGCCTCCGATTCCCTGTCTGCTTAGTCCTAGGGAGAACTAAAAATATCGTCTACAGTTTAGTGGGGTGGTGTGAAGTTTACAAAATGAGTATGTTTCTTCCATAGTGACCTTCCGTCTGTAAAATGACTGCAGAAGAAGGCAGTGTAAAAATATGTAGGAGCACATTAGTCCATCTGTATGAATGCTGGGGTTTTCACTTTGCTTGATATGCAAGTTGCCCTTAAAATATACAGCATGATAGTTTGGAGTGAAAGAAATGCGTAGACCTGCTCAAACTGCTGGGTTCATGAGCTTGGTGTTTCTTTATGTAACCAAGTATTTTGTTTCTGTATGTTCACACACTGTTCTGCACTTAATCTGTTTTACTTAATATCATACATTTGCTAGTTGTTGTTGTGTGGAAAGGGAACTTTCAGTGTTTACTTAAAATTATAGGTTAGAACTTAAGCAATCTTTTTTAACGATACCATCAATGGATAGCTGAGCTCAATAGGGTCATTTTATTTCTTATCTGAGTCTAAATTTTTCAGATTGGACAGGCTGTTTGACATGCTTCTGCTCTAAGTTCTCACATGACCACCACAAAAAGTCTGATTTAAATAAAAAAAAAAAATACTGGATTTCTGCAGCCTAGCAGAGTGGATGCTTCAGCTGAGTTCTGTTACTTCTAGAAGTGTCAGCCTTTGTTAGAATGAGTCCAGAGGAGGCCAGGAAGGTGATCAGAGGGCTGGGGCACCTCTCATATGAGAGAGTTGAGGTTGTTCAGCCTGGAGAAGAAAAGAAGGCTCTACGGAGACCTTCTCGGAGCCTTCCAGTACTTATAGGGGGCTACACGAAAGCCAAAGATGGAGTCTTTATCAGGGAGTGCAGGGATAGGATGAGGGGGAACAGTTGGAAGAGGAGTATATTTTTTCCTGCAAGGTGGTGAGGCACTGGCACTGGTTGTCCAGAGAAATTGTGGATGCCCCATCCCTGGGGGTATTCAAGGCTGAGTTGGATGGGGCTTTGAGCAACCTGATGCAGTGGAAGGTGTCCCTGCCCATATCAGGGGGGTTGGAACTGGATGATCTTTAAGGTCTCTTCCAACCCAAACCATTCTAGGATTCTGTAATAATAAGATAAAACCACACTAGTAAAACGCTCAACTCTGTTATATATTTTAGCCTTTTACATAATCCTTTGAAGCATACTTGCATTTATGTCATACTTTTGAGGGGGATTGCTGATTTCAAGTAATGCCAGGTAGAGTGTAAGTTTTAAACTTAGGATCACTTGAGAGTTTTTTATAGAAATTTCAAATGTTATTTCAGTACAGTAGTCTTCTGCTAATCTGTTATAAATTATTTAAGTCTGTTACCTACGTAACATATAGAAAATACTTCCTTTCAAGCTTGTACCGGGCCAGTTTGTTGGGAATAAAGAGTAGGCTTCCTGGTGTAGCGTTACAGAGGTCACGTAATTCACTTGATTGTACTGCTGCCACGTGGGCTCCCCAGCTGTGTTACAGGGAGCAGCGTACCTAAATTGTAATGGATCATTGCTTCTAGAAAGGCTGGTGTTATGTACCCACAAGTGCTCTGCATGAAACTATGCAGGGTCTGCTTCGTGCTTTCATCCTGGGCTTAATTGCTTTGAGTTGGTTTCAGGGATTGTTATTCACTCCACAATTTAAGACTCTGTCCAGACAGCCCTGCTCTTAAATAGGAACCAAGTCACACAGGTCGTTCTGCCCACATTGCACTCTGTTTTCCTGTAGGATCATCATCTGCTGCAAGACTATTGGTTTACTGGTCTGTGGGTTTGAACTGGGTGATTTTTAAGGTCCTTTCCAATCCAAACCATTCTAGGATTCTAAAAACATGTTGCTAGGAGCTGAGCTTTTCAGATACAGCTATCAAGATTGAAAAATTTTAACTTTATTCCTTTTCATATTGCTAGTTCCAAGTTCCACATTTTAGAAATACCACCAGGACTAACTCCTGTCTCTCCTTTTTTTCTTTTCTTCTTTTTTTTTTTTTTTGCTACTAAGATATATTTTTTACTCTATGTTCTGGTAACTGCTGTTTATTGAATAAAAACTTGAATTAAAATATATGTTAAAATAAGCATTTCCATTTTAATATAGCTATTCTAATGTTTTTACTTGCTCAAAATTCCTTTACATTTAAAATTTGCTTTCACCTTCATGACCTTTTTTAAAACACATGACCTGACACTTTTTTATTTTTAATTCAAGGCTGTGTAGGGCTGATGAGAAGTGAAAGTTTGCTTCTTGGGTGACCAAGGCAGTTGTATTAAGTTTCTGAAACAAGGTGGGAGTAGTAAAAAAAAACCCAAATAAAAAAAAAAAAAACCCCAAACCAGCCCTTACTGTGGAGGGAAAGGATGCTGTGCTGTATGGCGTAAGGCTGTAATATTAGCAAAGTAACTCCTGGAGCGTAACCTGAACAGCTGAGTCATTTATAGCGGAGGCTGAGACAGATTGCTGCTGAAGGATGCTTGGTATTGCATGGCTCCTGCTTCAGCTGGTGGATTGCCTAGTTAAGAGCAAAGTAAATTTGAACCTGGAGAACTGCTGTGGAAAAGTACACTACAGATAAGTGCACTTTAATCTCTGGAACATTTAATTGGTTCAACAGCATTTCCTAGTGCCTGAAGTTTTCAGATGTTCAAACATATTAATGACATTGACATAATTATCAATTTATAATTTATTCTTCTCTGTGAATCCACTAGAAATAGTAGTTTTAATAAGAGTGATTTCGCTCTAATAAGAGTGATAATTCATATATCAAATTATGAAGTTAATATCTGTCCTTTAAAGTCCACTGACTATTACTTCTCTGCTTCCTAATGTAGTTCAAGGCTGCTATTGTAGGGTCTGAATGTGTTTTACATGAGCTTTCCTTGCAACTATGTAAAAATAATCCTTTCAAAAATTTGTGTTCGGTTTGTGGTCTTTGAGCATCCTCTGCACTGGAAGATTTTTTTTAGCGATTAGTTGTCGATAGTTATTTTTTTAAGTATGTTTAACTTTTCATGAAAGGCATTCTGCTACTTATCTATCAAATATTCTCATATATAAGATACTATCTGAAATTAGATTGTAAGATTAACAGGGCTTTTACCTTCCTTAATAGTGCCTTTGCTTCCCAACTCCTAAATGCTTTTATTCAAGCAAGCAGGTTCAAACCTCAGCCCAAGAATAACTCTCAAGGCTTGGTCCTGGTGCATTCTGTCAGGAGTGAGAAAGTAGAGTTCTTAACAAGCCCTTAGTTCTTCTGCTGGTTTTAAAGAAGCTGGTAAGTTGATGAGGACATGAAATCATATATCACATAATTTGAGACTGGCTTTTTCAATATGATATGGCAGTGTAGGTTAGAGTTAAGGGGAAAAGAAGGAGAAATTCCCCTTCTCTATCAGGGAATTTTAACACTTCCGTAGGAGTGCTTGTGGTCTGCTGGAGGAACGAATAGTGGTATCTTGGAAGAAAGGGATGTTTCTAGTGTCCTCCGTGATAATCGCGCTCCTGAGTAATTAACAAGTGACTTCAACAAATATACTCCTTCCACTTCTTGAATCATGTTGTTTCTAACACCAAGCATGATTAGTTGCCAGTTTCCTAAAACATGGCTTTACAACTTCACAAGCTAAGTCACTAAATACCTTCTTGGACATCAGTTTTCCTTTTAGGTGCTTTTTTTAATCAGTCTTGAATGGTTGATGATCAGAAGGGTTTAATGTTATGGTTATTAATTTGTTCTTTTACTTTAATGAAATCTATGTAGTTTGAATATAGTAACGTGATGGAAAGAAAAACCCAAACCACAGCAGTAATTTATTCAAATAAATTATTTCTAGGCCTTTAAGTACCATAGAGAGCCAAACCCTTGTTCATGTCTCTTGACCAGAGAGCTCAGAGTGCTACAATGAGTCTTTGTCACTCATAGGTACAGACTAGGAGAAACCTGGCTGGAAAGCTGCCAGGAGAAGAAGGACCTGGGGGTGTTGGTTGACAAACGACTGAACATGAGCCAGCAGTGTGCCCAGGTGGCCAAAAAGGCCAATGGCATCTTGGCTTGTATCAGAAACGGCGTGACCAGCAGGTCCAGGGAGGTTATTCTCCCTCTGTACTCGGCACTGGTGAGACCGCACCTCGAGTACTGTGTTCAGTTCTGGGCCCCTCACCACAAGAAGGATGTTGTGGCTCTGGAGCGAGTCCAGAGAAGGGCAACAAAGCTGGTGAAGGGGCTGGAGAACAAATCTTATGAGGAGCGGCTGAGAGAGCTGGGGGTGTTTAGCCTGGAGAAGAGGAGGCTGAGGGGAGACCTTATTACTCTCTACAACTACCTGAAGGGAGGTTGTGGAGAGGAGGGAGCTGGCCTCTTCTCCCAAGTGACAGGGGACAGGACGAGAGGGAATGGCCTCAAGCTCCACCAGGGGAGATTTAGGCTTGAGATTAGGAAGAAATTCTTCACAGAGAGGGTGGTTAGGCATTGGAACAGTCTGCCCAGGGAGGTGGTTGAGTCACCGTCCCTGGAGGTGTTTAAGGTTAGGGTAGACGAGGTGCTTAGGAGCATGATTTAGGGATTGGTGGGAATGGTTGGACTCGACAATCCAGTGGGTCTCTTCCAACCTGGTCATTCTGTGATTCTGTGATTCTGTGATTCAATCCAATCTGTTCTTTTGGTCAACTATCATGGTCTCAGTCTTAGCAGTAGTGGTGTATATGACAGTATACATCAGTGCATACCTCTTGCTCCAGCCCACTGAATATAAGCTAACAGATGACATCAGCTAAGGAAAGAGAAGATATTAACAACATCAAAAAAAATCACATATTTTAAGGGGTGCTCTTGCATGAAAATGTGTTTGAATTACTGAATTGCTGAAGCTTGGAAATGCCTTTCATAAAAGTATTATTTCTCTGTGCTACTGTGTTGGTTTTTTTAATAAATTGGAAATAATTTTATCTAACTAGATGAGATATAATCTTTTAGAGATGAGTAAATTTAAAAGGAAGTAATGGTTGTGTAGGAGTCTTGACTTTATGTGCAGAATGCTTATTAGGACTACAAAAAAGATCATGTATTTTAAGCAATAGATTAAGTCACTAGCAATGCTTAATAGTCAGCATTAACAAAAATGCCTCTTTCAAGTCTTTGGGGAGCTCTAATGTTTGTGTATTTCTCCAGCTTTTTTCTGAAGGATGATTTTGTCTGTAAAATTTCCCTGCATTATATTTTCTTAAGTGTAAGTGGCTTTCATTTTTTTCTTTTGGATTCTGAATGTCTAATGTTTATATGAGAGTTACATCTTTTGCAAGAATTCCCCAATGCAGAGGTTTGAGGCAGAAACATCCATGGCTCAAAAAAACAATACAAAGGAACATCTAGACCTTGTAAATAATCTGGAGGTGATCAAGCGTAACTGAGTTTTCTGGCTTGGTTCTGCAGTTCCCCATAAAGGAATCTGCAAATGTAGGACCAATGGCTGCTTTGAACAACGTGAGTCCTGTTTCAATAAATGCCAACCTCCCGTTTGTGGAACTGATCCTCCTAAAACCAACCTAGCTGCTTTCTGTGGTGGGTTGACCACATCAGTGCACACAGGAAAAGCAATGGATGTAATAGATCTGGACTTCTTTAAAGCCTTTGACATAGTTCCCAACAACATCCTTCTCTCTGAAGTGGAGAGATAGGGATTTGATGGGTGGACTGTTTGGTGGATAAGGAATTGGTTGAGTGGTCGTCGTATTCAGAGAGTAGCGGTCAATGGCTTGATGTCCAGATGGAGATCCATGACAAGTGGTGTCCCTCAGTGGTCCGTACTGGGACCAGTGCTGTTTAATATCTTCAGCAATGATACTGACAGCGAGATCGAGTGCACCCTCAGCAAGTTTGCAGATGGCACCAAGCTGAGTGGTGTAGTTGCCACACTGGAAGGATGGGATGTCATCCTAAGGGACCTGGACAGGCTGGAGAAAAGGGCCTATGAGAACCTCATGAGGTTCAACAAGGCCAAGTGCAAGATCCTACACCTGGGTCAGGGCAATCCCCATTTTCAGTACACAATGGGGGTGATGTGTTTGAGAGCAGCCCTGCAGAGAAGGACTTGGAGGTGCTGGTTGATGGGAAGCTCGATACGAGCCGGCAGGGTGTGCTCGCAGCCCAGAAGGCCAAACATATCCTGGGCTGCATCAAAAGAAGCGTGGCCAGCAGGTAGAGGGAAATGATTCTCGCCATCTACATGACCCTTGTGAGACCTCATCTAGACTGCTGTGTCCAGTTCTGAAACCCCAACATAAGAAGGATATGGAACTGTTGGAACAGGTCCAGAGGAGGGCTATAAAGATGATCAGAGGGCTGGGGCACCTCTGCTATGAGGACAGGCTGAGAGAATTGGGCTTGTTCAGCCTGGAGAAGAACAGGGTACGCTGAGGATACTTCATCGTGGCCTTCCAGTACCTGAAGGGTGTGCGCAGGAAAGCTGGAGAAGGACTTTTTACAAGGACGCGTCGTGATAGGATGAGGGGGAATGGGTTTAAATTGGAAGGGGGAAGATTTAGATCAGATTCACAACGAGGGTGGTGAGGCACTGGAACAAGTTGTCCAGCGGAGTCATGGATGCCCCCTCCCTGGAATTGTTTGAAGTCATGTTGGATGGGGCCCTGAGCAGGCTGATCTAGTGGAAAGTGTCCCTGCCCATGGCAGTGGGGTTGGAACTAGATGATCTTTTAGGTCCCTTCCAATCCATATTGTTCTATGATTCTGTAAAAATGTTCAGCTCTGTATAATATTGTAAATAGTTCCTTTCCTGTAAGCCAGAGCTCTAGATCCCTTCCTAAGAGGGTGCAGCAAAGTTCACATGTATAATTTCTAATAAAGCACCTTACTTGAGATTATTTCCCAACTTGCAAACAACCTTTCTGTGTGACCTTGCAGTCACACTGCCTTTTTATGAGCTGCAGTTCCTGGTTGAACTCGGGGCATGATTGCTCATTGTTACAGCTGGTCTGGCACAAATACGCCAGTTATTGTGTAGAATTAAACTATTTTGCTAATACCTATATACTTGTAAGTATTTAAATGATGATTCTTTTCAAGCTTATGTCTTAAGGCACAGGTCTTTCAGGGGTTCTTGGGCAAGTCTACCTGACTTCAGGGAGTTGGCTCACGTATATAAGTTTTCTTGAAATCAGGTGCAAACCCAAAATTTGACTGGGAATATTAACCTGAAGAGCACCATAGGTAGGTTGTTCCCATGTGAAAGCTTTTTATAAAGTTTTCTTTTTATCAAGACATTTACAGATTTTCTTTTACTTATATGTTAGCTGATTTGAAACATGCGTAATAGGAATGTATCAAGATGTCACCTATCCTCTTCCAGCAGGCAAACTTCAGTAGGCTATGATTATCAACTTCAAATAATTGCAAAAATATTATTAAAAAGAAGCTGTTCTTGAATTTGCCACAAATTCAGGTACTCAAGAACCTACTATTGGATCTTTCTTGCAAATGCTTTTTAAAGTAGATTGCAGTTTTATGTGACATTCTGGTAACTCGCAGGATCTGCTGGAAAAAGCAGTTTTGCTAGAGGTGTGCCATACATAGTAAGAGTGAGGACATTGCTCTTTCACAAAGTCCCTTTTTGATTACAGGAGCCCCTGTAGACCCCAGAAGGTACAGTGAGTCTGTAGAGAATAGCCTGACCACAATTTCTCGTATATTTACTGTTTTTACTTTTTTACTTTTTTTACTATATTTACTTTTTTTACCAAATAATCTACCAAATACTTGGTATTATACATTGATGTACTCCTTTTACTTGCTTTAAAAGGTTTTCTGAGCTACTTACTGCTATAGCATCTGAATGTTTTAGAAAAGCGTTATTAAATGCATTTTCACATTTGTGAGAGAAGGCAACAGATGTCTAAATTTGGGGAGGAGGGAAATCCCAGGAAGGGATTTTTAACTGCCTAAAAAGAGAAAATATCTATTATGTGAATACTCAGATTAGGGTGTTTAGGAACTCTCTTGTCATAGAAGAGAATCACAGAATCATAGAATGGTTTGAGTTGGAGGGGACCTTATAGATCATCTAGTTCTGAAGTAGCTGATATATTCAGACCTCATACCAACTTCTATTCCAGCTCTTAATTCCCAGCCTTCTGGCCCATCAGACTCCAGGACCTTAAATCAGTCACTTGGGCACAGAGAAGTGCACAAAGCGAAGTGCACCACAGGAGACCACAGTTGTAGAAGATGACTTGACAGTCTCCTTTACTACGATTTATCTTCTGTAACTACAAAGTCGTCTTCTCTGCTTTTGTTTCCTCAGGCCATGTACAATAAGCTTGCATATAGATGGAGCAAGCAGGCTGTCTTCCCTAATTCTGAGATCTCATCCATTTTTTTATGTAAAAAAGCTGGGGTTTTTTGCAGAGAGAAAAGCATCTGTCTTAAACCACTGATTGCAACTGTAATATGCATACCTGAAGTCCAAAACAGTTGCACAATTGCTGCTGTGTCTTGAATGTTGACTTTGTAAGCTGGATAGTTCTACAGTGGTTTTGCATGCATCAACAGCTTTCAGGAAAAGCAAATAAAAAAAAAAATACCAAACCCACTAGAGCTTCATAAAAGTATATATGATACTCACAACAACTGTTAAAAACCTCGCTAGCTTCACTGCATATCTCTGTCCCTTTAGTGGTATTGGATAACAGATGACAATGGAAGACTCTTGCCCCCCCATTGCTAACAAAAAACCCCTATAAATTCCCAGACATTTACTGACACAAAATATTTCATGTGCTGGAGGGAGAACTGTAGTGGGTACTATACTGCATTCTACTTCCAGATGGTCTTTGCTTCTCCATCACAGCTCCTTCCCAGTTTGCAGGCTGCTGCTGTTGCACTTCTTAGCACTCAGTGAGGCTGTTACGTTCTCAAGGTTTTTGTTTTTTTCTGAGCTCTGTGGTTTTATCAGTCTTTTTCAGTTCCTAGTCATGCACGGGTCCTCATCAGTTTCTCTTGCTTGCTTTTACCTCCTTCCTCCTGTCATTTGTTTGTCCACCTTACTCTTTCAGCTCCCTCTGCAGTTCTTGAGTGTACTGCAAATCCACTGTGAGTGGTATTTGCAGGCAGAAATTACTACATTTTGAATGAACGTACTTCCACGGTCTGGTTAGTATCCAGGGAATCTTACCACTTGCATATATTTACTACCAAACATCTGTTAGCCAGCATTTGCAGAGATTTATAATTGGGATAGATTTTGGTGGAGACAAGAACTACAAATTCTACACGAAGATTAATCTGAAGAGTCCAAATGCCCTGAAAGAGTTACTTGTAGTAATTTTTATTTTTTTTTAACAGGAGCCAAAATCCAAGGAAAGTTGTATTTCTTTCTTAGCAGTGATGGAACTATTTTGAAGATGTCAATCCAGAAAGCTTGGCAAAGTTGTGATCTTAAAACGGAACCTTGTAGCATGAATTATTGGCTCACTTGAGCAGCCATTCATTCCAGGAGACACATGTAATTTTTCTTTTAAAACTATTGTTGAGGGATAAACTGTCCAGGGTGATGCTTTCCCACAGAGGAGTAGGTGTTATCTTACATTGTTGAATGTGTCGTCGAGTTTTTTCCATACGGATTTTATGGGCTAGGGATGTGGAGGGGTGTCTTTTTCTGTAAGAAATCTTCAGCTCAGAAGTGAGGAGAATTTTACTAAAAATGATGGGGGGAAAAAGGAATGAAACTGAATCTGTTATGAATTAATTTAGTTTCAGACATGGGTATGTGGAAATGAGAAATTAAATATGTTGAAAACACATTCAGACTTAATGTAGAGAATGTTCTTTTTGTGTCTGAGGTTCATAGGATCATAGTGTGATTTGGGTTGGAAGGGATCTTAAAGATCATCCAGTTCCAACTACACTGACATGGGTGGGGACACCTTCTCCTGGATCAGGTTGCTCAAAGCATCATCCAACCTGGCCTTGAACACCTCTGGGGATGGGTCATCCACGACTTCTCTCTTGGCAACCTGTTCCAGTGCCTCACCACCCTCGCAGGAAAAAATGTCTTCCTAATATCTATATAATATTATGTTATACAATCTATATATAATCTATAATATTAGGTTTATATAATAAAAGGTCATAATAGAAGAGAAGACATTATGATTGGAATGGAAGAAATTAAAGCTATACTAGTTTCTGTTATTAGTTTGAACTTTAGACAAAGATTTCCATCTCTAAGACCAAACTTGTGCTAGTATTCAGTAGTAAATGTCCCTGGCTGGTGCTAACAAGTTGATTTTATAGAATGATAAATCTATATTTGAAATTCTGCTGATGAGTAAAATCAATTGAAAGCTCAACTCTTTCACAGAAGATTCTTTCACGTCTGTCCCGTTGATGCAGGTTAAACAGGGTAAATTTCAGCTGATTGTAAAATACAAATGTTACATGTGAGGTGGATCTCCAGAAAGGGTGGAAGAGATGAAGATGACTAACTTGCCTTTTTGGCATCTCATCGGAGTCCAGATTTGTGATGCCGGTTCTCTGAGAGGGAAGTACAGCATCAGATGAGGTGTGTTTTCTCAGGTGTGGAAGCGTGTGCTCACACCTTATTGACTGTTGCTGGATAAGACAAGGTTACTCTGTGAAAGCAAGAAATGGGGGCAAAATCCACCACCCTGCTTTTCTTTTGCTTAAAAGACATTATTTTTTTTACTACTGAAATCCACAGATGATTTTTGTATTTTGAAAATACAAACCAGACAAGTTACTCCTAAACACAGTAGAGAGAGGATGTTTTCCTTGGAACTCAGCAGGGCATTGGATGTTCATGGCCTCACAAATGCAGATGGGGTGGGCAGCTGGTTTTGCTGTGGGAATATTAATGTCTGACTTCTCTTGCTTTCTGAAATTTGCCTGTTCAGAAGTGCTGTTTCCATTCATGTTTTACAAGAACGTTGTGTTTTCTGATGTATTTTTAACACTGGAGCACTATAGTTTCCCTCCAGATGGACTGAGAAGAAAAACTAGAGAGGATCCCTTTTCTTTGGGTGTAGGAGAAGCTCCGAAAATGGAGTTTTCTTTCTGAGATCATCTTCAGGAAGGACAGAAGATGGTGATGCTGTTACCAATCATTTTCCCACTTTCTCCTAAACACAAGGGGACAGAGCATCTTCCTGGCACAGCAGTTGTAGGGTTATGAAGAAGTAAACCTCAGCTGACCTATTGATTGTCTCTTAAGAGCACTCAGTAAAGGCAGAACACTTGGCCTATTTTTTATATGCAGTCAGGAGAGCTGGTTAAACCCATGTGTTTGAGGCCAAGCCTGCCTTCAAGACAAGAGAGCCCTGAAGAGATGCTTTTCAGGTCAGAGTAAAACTAGAAGGTAATTGCACAGCTTAGCTATAAGCATCTCAAGCCAGGAATACGGTGCATCTTCCCTTGATATAATGGAAATGGTGAGTGAAATTACAGTCTATATGCATAATATTTCAAACCAGCAAAACTGGTAATTTACAGATGCTAGGAAATGCTAGAATTAATGAATGTCCTATGCAGTTCAGTCCAAGTAGTTTTATTTTAAGAGAAAGGCCTTCCAGTGGCATTAATTTCACAGGTTAAATGAATTCGGTCATGCCTGTGTAGTGAAGAGTGTGTTGCCCTTTTTATTATCATCTAGGAAAAGTGCTCTTAGCTACATTTGAATTAAAGACACAATGGTTAGACTAGTTTGTGCCTAGTTGACAGTGACTGATCTCATTTTTAGAAGATATTTCCTAATAAATACATCTGTTTATCAAATAGAATTTCAGAAGGGAAATGATTAGTAATTTACTAAATTTAAATATAAAGGGCAGCTTTTTATAGCCTGACTTTTAGAAATTGCTCCAGACATGCAGCAGCTAACTTTTAGAATCTGTTAACATGTTAACATGCTTTTAAGGGTGCTCAAAGGGGATCTACATGAAAGAAAGGAAGGGGCACTTTATGCAGGGTTGAGATGAGGGGTAACATTTTTATTCTGAAAGAGGGGAGATTTAGATTAGATAGTAGATTAGATAGTGGGAGGAAATTTTTTCCTGTGAGTGTAGTGAGGCACTGGAACAGGTTGCCCAGAGAAGTCATGGATGCCCCATCCCTGGAGGTGTTAAAGGCCACGTTGGATGAGGCTTTGAGAGACCTGATCCAGTGGAAGGTGTCCCCTGCCCATGGCAGGGGGTTGGAACTGGATGATCTTTAAGGTCCTTTCCAACCTGAACCATTCTGTGATTAAGAGCAGATATGACTGTCTTTGAAAGGAAGAGGGCTGTCAGCTATTAAAAGATCTCCATTTATCTAAAACTAAGTGTAAAATGCTCTGATAGCCCTTTGAGATATATATTGAATAATTTTAACATTTTTTTATAATTTCTTCAAATTTCCTTGGGTTTTCAGTGACTGTAGCACCTAGATGACCTGTAAAGACAGGGTTAATCTATCTGCACATAAGTCAGTTTCACTTTGAAGTTTCCAGCTATGTTTATTAATAATGGCTGCATAGTTTCTTTTCATTCACATCCTAGAGAAGACAAAGTAACAGTTTCTAATCTCTATCAGGTATTCCTGAATTTGAAAAAATCTATTTGGAGAGGCTGAAGTTGAGGCAAAAGCAAACTTGATGCCCTGTATCCATCAGTATTCCAACTTGTTTAATAGATCTAGAATAAGTATGAGCTAGGATGTAAAGATCAAAATTCTTTGCCTACTATGGACAAATGAGCTTAACACAGAGTTCTGTTTAAAATATGTAACACTTTTAACTTGCAATATTGTGGACCATATACTTTATTTTAGAGTTAAGCTTTACAGAAACATCTGATTTTACATGGTGTCTGTTGTTAATACACTTTTCCTTTCAAGTGGAGTTCATTGTGTGCCTTCATAGGTCCAGCTGAATTGCTCTGGAAAATAATGTTGAAAAAATCTAACCTTGCTAGATGCAAACAGACAAAAAATTCTGAAATAGGCTGAAATTAAACCTCTCACAGACAGGGCATAATGGAATCTGATTTCTTTTGGATGCTGCAAAGAGTGAGCACTGTATATATAAAGAAAAATAAATCCAGATACAGACTCGATGGAGGGTGATCCTTCAGTCTTCCTAACTTCTGAAGGCTAGAGACATGCTGCAGAGTGTGTCCCTCTAGGTCAAGATGGTCTAGAACAAGACTCAGTCCTGCATCCAACTGACATCCAAAGCACCGTATCCTCACCCTTTCAGCAAGAATCTTGCCATTGTCTGGGAACAAAATATGTCACGAATATCATTTCTGGGTTTATATACATATATCTTTTTTTTATATATATATGTATCTTTGTGTGTATATATATATTTTTTTTATATATATATATATGCATGCCCTCAGAGAGAGGAGATATTTAATTCATTAAGACTCCTCTCCTTCAAAATGATGGGTCTTTTTTTTAGACTGTTAATGAGCTGATAAGGTATAGAAGCCTTTGGAACAGACTATGTAACTGGAGCAGTTGAGTGTTCAACAGTGACTTATCAACATATCATTGGAATTAGGATTCCATCAGGAAGAAAGTGTCCATGGGTGCTTGCCTTACTTGCCCACCAGAATACCGATCCATTTTAGTTGCTTGGTGCAAGTTTTATATAGCTTCAATGCAAATGGAGAAAAGTAGCTTTATTTAGCACACATAAGCTGCCAAAATTAGAATCATAAAATGGTTTGGCTTGGAAGGGACCTTAAAGATCAAGCAGTTCCAACCCCTCTGTCATGGGCAGGGACATCTTCCACTGGATGACGTTGCTCAAAGCCTGATCCAGCCTTGAACACCTCCAGGAATTATGCTAGTCTAATTTTCAAATCAAAAGTACGTGGCAGATTTGTGTTTACTAGGAGAAATCCATAGGGATTGTGTCTTGATATCAGGAAATAAACCAGGTTCTTACTTGGCACTTGTAAAACAGGAGACACCAGGAATGTTCTTCAGCTCACGATTCTGCTTTATTCTGTCCACGGCACAAGATCCAAGTTTACACCACCTCTAGCATCTTTTCTGGTTTATTTTCATTAGACATAGAACCCCCTTGAGCAGGAGGAGAGCTGCGCTGTACCCTAGAAGACCCCTCAGTCTGAAGACCAGGTCCTGTCTCATTGTTCAAAGGGCACCCTGGACCAAACCTACTCGCAGAGTTAACACTGCCATATCAGAGCCATTAGTTGCATGCTATGGAAAACAGTCAGAATCTGTCTTTGAAAACTGGGTGTACCAAAATAAATCCCTTTTCCTGAGAAACTGGAACAGCTCTCTTATCAGAAGATTTTTTCTTCTGCTTTCTGCATGTTTTTAAAAGTTGATATTTGGCAACCAGCCACTCCCAGATTCCCAGAATGGAAAGATCCAAGCTACATCCCAGATCTTTTGGTTAACTGGAGCTGATGCTCGTCCACCAAGCACTAGTTCTGTCCTCTGAGCAATGAGTCAGAATATGAGAATTCCTGACATGCGTTTCCTTAGCCCATCATATGTTAAAAAACAACCAAGCAACCAAACATATATTCTCACTTTACTGTGGCTTGAGGTTGACTATGTGTAGCACTTTCTGGTTTAGAGTTCCTAATCTGAATACAGGACTTCAATCCTTCAGTGGAAACACCAAAATACTTTTGTGGAACATAACCTCCAGGCACCATGGAGAACTATGGTGTTACACAAAAGCTGTTGCTAATGTATTAAAGATTAACATGTATGTAGAAAGTTAATCAAGAATAAACATCCTGTGCCCATAATGTAAAAATCTCTCTCCATTTAATGATCACCCCTGTTTCTGAGATTTCCCAAAATAGACCATAAATTTAATATTTAGCCAGGCATTGGTCCATGCAGTAGTCAGAGAGGAATATAATATTTCTTAAGAATGATGCTATTTACAGTGACCAACCTTTTTATTTGAATTTTCATCTTCATTATTAGATAAGACTAAAATCTGTTCCTTTACTTTTCCATTGTTGCATTTTCAGTTATAAGCACAGGTATTCATTCAGACTGATGAAAATATTAATTTCAAAAATATTAGGTTAATTGAACTTGCAAATATTAATTAAAGGAAGAATAAATTTGCCTCAGATCTACTTGTTCAAAACCAATTATTGATACTTTTAGTTTTGAAGTCAGTGTTTTAAAGTGAGTTGTGTGTACCTGTTTTATTTTAGTGCGTGTAGCATACTGTATTTTAGGTTAAACATTTATTTTAAGGTAAAGCATGGGTTTAGATAATAAGTTGCACTACAGAGATGGATAACTCATTATGATAGTAATTGTAGTACTAAAAATCTAGAATGATTAAAATAAACAGAATACAGAATACTTTGTTCTACCCATAACATGTCAAAAATTATGATATTGATGCTTCAACGGTGAAAATGTCAGGAACTTTTTTTTAAATTAAAAAAGATTAAATGGGCAAAAATGGGGGTGATTAAAAAATGCAGTAAGTTCCTAGGAGTGAACTGAGACTCCAATTATTGGGGAGGAAAGAACTCAAAATCTAAGGAAGCACTGACTGTAATTGACATTCTTTGATATCTGCAGCATACACGAGAGTAAATGGCCTCAATTGAGTGGTGAAGCATTGGAACAGGCTGCCAAGGGAAGTGGTGGAGACTCCTTCCCTGGAGATGTGGCACTTTGGGACATAGTTTAGTAGGCATGGTGGTTTGGGCTAACAGTTGGACTTGATGACCTTAGAGGGCTTTTCCAACCTTTATGATTCTATGTATATGCTAAGAAACAGTCACTATTCATTTTGGAATATTAATTTGCATTATGTGGTTCCCATGAACTGAGGTTCTCAATCTGAGTTTACTTTTAACGTAAAATACCACAAAACACAGGAATCAGTAAGGAAGTGCTGAGCATGAACAACACCAGTGATGGATTCTGAAGGGTTTGCTCTAAAGACAACTTGAAAGCACAATCATAAGATTTTATAGAATCACAGAATGGTTTGGGTTGGAAGTAACCTAAAATATCATCTAGTTCCAACCACACTGCCATGGGCAGGGACATCTTCCACTGGAGCAGGTTACTCAAAGCCTTATCCAGCCTGGCCTTGAACACCTCCAAGAAATTTCCAAATGCTTTTCAGTATTTTTGCAAGTCTCAAAGCTCTGAGATTCCACTTGGTTTGTAACCAAAGGAAAAAGAACACATATCATCAGGGAAAGCATGGTGTAATACAGCTTGAGCCTGCTGAACGTTTCTTTGGCTGTATCTACGCTGTCTTTGACAGTGTAAGAGTCATAGTTATGGATATTTCTCAGTTTGGTCAGGCTGTCAGCATCTTTGCTAATTGATTAGCTGCTAGAAGTTCTCTCATAGTCAAAATAAGCTTTTAGCTCTCAGAAGCGGAATAGGAGATTGTCATTTGTACTCCTGAAGTTTTTTGGAAGACATTAAATGTAACCCTGCTCCTTAGTGTACATTAGAAGGGCTTTAGTATTGGCCCAGAACTGTACGACTTGCTTTCTCTTCCATGCAGCCTCTCCTAATGCCAGAAAGTTTTGATTGCTTTCATGATTTTTTTCATTCTCCTGGACACACAAGTTGGAAACTTCCCTCCACCATTTAGATGTAAATGAACAAAAACCGGTTTGTGGAAGAAATTTGGAGTAATGAGTAAATGGAAGCAGTGGTATTAGGGACATTTTCCCCATCCAGTACCACAGGAAGAGGAAAAAAAATCACAGTGAGAACATTTTGTTCCTTACTATCCTTACCTGTATCTTTTCCCGTCACAAGCCGTATGCTGCTTCTCCTTTGGAGGAAGGAGTATGAAGGAGTATGGAGTATTGATAAGGATGTGACAAGAAAAATGCCTTTGAAGAGGCACTACATCTTCACTTGGGGAAGGAGGATGAAAGTGTCGCATCACTGGAATTGCTTCCCTTCAGGCCTTCTAGTTTGAAGTTCCTGGAATTTATAGCATTCGGCTGGCTGGTGGCTGGGGTGTTTCAATTTGTGTGTCTTTTGAGCTGTTTTATTTAACTGGAGAGGAAGGATGTCAGTTATTTAAGGCTTCCTCCAAGGGTTTTCAGAAATTAAACTTGCTTTAACAATGATGTTAATTGCACTGATGAAACATTTCTGTATGGGCATAGCTAGCTATTTTGGATGTATTTCTTGGACTATTTCTCTCAGTTGCCAAGTTTCACTTGTTCAGGGGCTGTTAGGAAGGTTCCCCAACCAGCTGAAGACATTACATCAGCAAAATACATCGAAAGGTGACTTGACATTTTTAAATCCTATAAAGTTAGAGGGAAACAGTGAAGATGTTTCTGCTTTAGTAATTCTGTTGAGGTTATTTATACTTATCTGCTTCTATATTTAATTATGTTGCAATTTAAGTTCCAGTTGGAATACAGCTACAAGATGACATATGATACTTTTAAGCAATAACATTGTGCTGTTCTTTCCTGGAAAAATAGTGTGTCAGATAAATTATGCCATAGTTGACAAGCAGGATTAATTTTGACAGTAAGCTTTAAAGCGGCATGGTTGGACAGCAAAATTAGCAGATGTGCATATTTGCTGAAGAATCTGGATTTGCAGATTATTACATGCATTATGAATTGCAAATTAACACTACTTGAAAGCTTCTCTACCTTCTGTGCCTGCAACTGGGTTCTTGGTCTCTGTGGTCTGAGAAACTTTTCTGGTTAGAAAATGCTGGAAGAGTAACTCTCTGCTTTGTCAGCAAGTTGTTTTCTAAAGCATTTTGATAGCCATAACGGAGTAACAGCAAACTACAAAAGCATGCATTTTTCTAGTTATCATTTAAAAAAGTCAAGAACGTATTTATTTGAGAAAGGGAGAAAATTGTAAGAATTTGTCTGTTATAATGCTTTTCTTTTAAAATAAACTTGAACCTTTCTTGAGGGTAGGGTGAAGAAGCATGAGCTGCAGAAGAGCTGAGTGAACGGCAACAGAAATTGCCAGAAACCAACCTGGGAACAGCTGAAGGGAAAACAGTTCAAGGGCTGTTCACATATGAGTTTGGGTATCCAATAACAGATGTGCCGTGGCTTTACATAAGAGTCATAGATTCATAGAATGTTTTGGATCTGCAAGGGCATTAGAGATCATTCACTTCCAACCCCCTGCCATGGGCAGGGACACCTCCCACTGGATGAGGTTGCTCAGAACTTCATCCACCCTTGCTTTGCACCTCCACGGATGGGGCACCTCTGACTTCTCTGGGCAATGTTTTCCAGTGCCTCACCACCCCCACAGGAAAAGATTTCTTTCTCAAATCTAATCTAAATCTTCCCTCTTTCAGCTTAAAAAACATTCACCCTTGTCCTATTCCTGCACTTGCTGATAAAGAGCCGCTGCCAGCTTCACTGTAGACAAAAGAGGAAAAAAAAAGCTGTAGAAATCCAGACCACATTGTGTATTTTACCACATTATTTCATTTTTTTTGTATTTCTGTAGGATGTGTCCCATCCATATATGTATTTTTTAAACATGCTAAATGGTTAAGCACCTTCCATCCAAGCTTATTTTTCTGAATGGGACATCATCATGTCTTTGAGTGCACCCTCAGCAAGTTTTCCTGTGGCACCAAGCTGTGCGGAATGGTCAAGAGGTGACCTTGACAGGCTTCCAGGGTTGACCTGTATGAACTTCATAAAGTTCAACAATGCTAAGAGCAAGGTCCTACTCGTGGGCCAGGGCAATCCGAAGCACAAATACAGGCTGGGTGGAGAATGACTTGAGAGCAGTCCTGAAGAGGACTTGGGAGTGCTGGTGGATGAGAAGCTCAACATGAGCCTGCAGTGTGTGCTTGCAACCCACAAGGCCAACCATATCCTGTGCTGCATCAGAAGTGTTGAGGGGGTGGATTCTGCCTCTCTACTCTGCTCACATGAGACCTCGCCTGGACTCCTGCATTCAGTTCTGGAGTCCTCGGCACAGGAGGGACATGAATCTGTTCGAGTGGTTTCGGATGAGGGTCACGAGGATCATAATAGGGCTGGAGCACCTCCCATATGAGGAAAGGCTGGGGAGCTGGGTTTTTTAGTGTGGGAAAGAGAACGCTCCATGGGGACCTTCTAGCATCCTTCCACTACTTAAAGGGGACCCACAGGAAGGCTGAGGAGGGGCTCTTTATCAGGAAGTCCAGAGATAGGACTAAGGAGAACAATTTTAAGCTGAAATAGGAGAGATTTAGATTAGGAAGAAATGTTATTTTCTGAGAGGATGATGAGGCACTGGAGAGGGTTGCCCAGAGAAGTCATGGATGCCTCATCCCTAGAGGAGTTGAAAACCAGGTTGAATGAGCCTTTGAGCAGCCTGGTCCAGTGGAAAGTGTTCCATTGGAAGTACCAGCAAGTAAACTGCCTATGCCATTTTTGCATAGGCTTTATTTGGAATATCAAGGTGTTATATTTCCCTCCTGACGTACCTGAAAAGAGGTTGTATTGAGGTGGTTGGTGGCCTTTTCTCCCAAGTAACAAGCGATAGGATGAGGGGCAATGATCTCACGTTGAATCAGGGGTGGTTTACATTGGATATTAGAAAATATTTCTTTACCAAAAGAGTGGTGAAGTAATGGAAGAGGCAGCCCAGGGAACTGCTGGAGTTACCATCCCTGTAGGTATTAAAATCCTGTGTAGATGCGGCGTTTAGGACATGATTTAGTAGGCACAGTGGTGTTCATCTGATGGTTAGACTGGATGATCTTAGAGGTCTTTTCCAGCCTTAATGATTCTATGTATGCAGCCTGGCAATACATACACCTGCTAATGTAAACACAAACCAGTTGGTGTATACAGACCCTACAGATATTTGATGCAGTGGCTGCAAAGCGGCAAAATCCTTGCCAAGTAGGTATCTGGAAGCTGAATGTGCATAGTTGACAATAACAAGTCCAGAGATTATTTGGGATAGCTTTTAAGCACACTGGTCAAAACAAGATATGTCATGGTTAGTTATGGGATTATAAAGCCTCAGTAAAACAACACCTAGAACAATCAGAAATAATTGTAGGGTAAGGGCCTAAAATGCAAAACATTTTGCAGCTGGATACTTCTTGATGTGGTGAAAGAATCAAACATACTTCCCTTACTTCAATGCAGGAGGAACACATTTGAACCTTATCAAATTAGAAAGCATTTTAAGCAGTCATGATATTTTTAATTCTATATCTAAATCTGAAATTTGCTTTCTGGAAAAGCAAGATAGAACAAAAGTTACTTTTGTTAAATATTATTATAAGGTGATAATATCTGAACTGTAGGCATGGTGATGTTGGGCTGATGGTTAGGCTGGATAATCTTAGAGGTCTGTTCCAAACTTAATGATTCTATAAAAGTACTGTTCAGATTTAAATTCTTACTCTTTAACTAGAAGATGGTAGTATATTTAGTATATATATATAACCGTCCCTGGAGGTGTTTAAGGTTAGGGTGGAGGAGGTACTTAGGAGCATGATTTAGGGATTGGTGAGAATGGTTGGACTCGATGATCCAGTGGGTCTCTTCCAACCTGGTTATTCTGTGATTCTGTGATATTTAATTTTACGATGACTTACACCAGATTTTACTTATTATGTTAACTTTATTCCTTCTTCATATTAGGAATGTAGGATGTGATGTCTTATAGCAATAAATTTTGAAACAAACTTCAGGAGCATAATTTTCTGGTTAGCTTATAAGGACCAAACATTGAAAGTGATCTAACTTAGAAAAATTAATAGTTATTCTTTATATAGCTTCTAGATCAGTGAACTAAAAACATCATATGTTTTCAGGATTAATTACGGTACCCAAAAAGCTAAATCAAAACCCTCGATATAAAAGAAAAATAATGAAGTAACTTCTTAAAGTACTAGCTTAAGCAAACATCACCTGAAGTAGATAATTTATATATGCCTTTGAATGTGGTATCAGGTGTTTCCTGTGTAAAATCTTGGCCCCGCCTCATTATTGCTCATTTGCCAGCATTCTCGAGGAGAAATAGAGTATGTAACAGAAGCAGACTTCTAGGAGAAGCAGTTGAACTGTGTTAACTTCTTACGTCTGTTTCAATGGAAGTGTTTGGTGTCCGTCAGTATGTTAATAGATACAAAAGAAGGACTTCTGTAAAAGTAGGCATTTTTGGGTTTTATTTTTCCTTTATGTTGTAGTTAAGCATTATTTTTATAAAGGGTGAAAGATAATGAAGGGAAGTAAAGAAATTACTTGGATTTAGTTGCTGGTTAACTTATGTAACTGTCATCTTTTAAAGTTTCTAACAGTTTATTAGGATGTTTCCAGAGCTGACTTGCACGATGCCTTATTTGTTCCCTTGCCATGTTCCATCAAAGTAGTTGATAATGTGTCATGTTATAAACCTATCACTTATTCCCTCTATGCGCAGTGGTTTTTTTACACAAACTGTTTTTTTTTTCTTTGTGAATAAATATCTAAATCCTAATTCTTGGGGGTTTTTTTGTTAATTGCAAAGGCTCTTGTGTAGTATAAATCCACAAGTAGTGCTTTCAGGCTTAGGAGTTGTAAGTAAATTGTTATTGGGACTGCAGCTACAAAAAGTCCTGTCCTAAAGCCGCGGAGATGATATGTACCTGCTGGATTGGAGCTGTTATTTTCCCCTGCAAAATCTGTGCTCTAGGCATAGGATTATTATTCCTTGTTTTTTATCTAGTGGAAAGTGTTGGGCTGGAGGGGTGGAAATGGATGAGCTTTAAGGTCCTTTCCAACCTGAAACATTCTCTGAGTCTATAATCTGATAGAGGTGGGGTGTCGATGCTATGGAACTAGTGCTTCAGAGGTCTAGGAAGGTGCGGGTGGTTAAAGGAAAGGAGGTTTGATCTGGGCAGAGGGGTCTCTTCCTTTAATATTTTGGCCTAAGCTATGGAGCCCGATTTTGTTGTTATTTTTTTCACAGGAGAAGGTAAAAGTTGAAGCTAGAAAAAAGTTCCACTCTAGTACAGAGACGTAGGCTTTAGTGCACCAGGTTATGCACCAGGCTGTTACCGTCCTGTATCCAAAGAGCAGCTGCCTGGTACCTTTACTTACAACCAAGATTTCAAATCGGGGCGCATAGGGGAGTGAAAGATCCTATGACTGTGCATTGTATTTCACAAAGCACTGCCGTTTTGTAATGAGACCTCCATCGGTGATACAGAGTGCAGCTGTTCACCAAAATTACATTTCAGTACTCAAACAGGAGCAGGGCTTACATCTGTTATGAGCCCAGTCCCAATAAACTTGGTGTGTTACGGTAGAGTCCTATCATTCTAGGAGAACAAAACTGTCAAAAATAGGAAGCCTTAAACGTAGGTGCTAAACCTAGAACCATATGAAGGAATCGCTAGTTGTAACATTTGTGGAGGATAATGGCAATCGTTGACAGCATTTACCTTGCTACATGTTTTACTGTGCTATTTGAGTGGCAGATTTTATCTAATTACAACAAAGCTGATAACATTAACAGTTGGAGTTGCTCGTGCACAGCTGAACAGCTACAGTCAGTGCTGCATTGCAGTAGGAGCTGTGCAGTCATAAATAAAGACACAATCTTGTCCTTGAAGAGCTTCCCATTTGAATTGGTGTACATCCTACTGAAGGTATTTGCTCTTGGAAGTGTTTCTTGACTCCAGCACCAAGCAGATAGAAGTCCTGTGTTCAAGCTTGCCCAGATAGCTCCCTCCAGAGAGTCCTGGCTGTGCCCACGCTGCCCAGCATGTGCTTAGGGTTTGGATATGAGGCTAGAGTTGGTGGCCACAGGAATGACGTGATAGCATAGTGTTAAAATAATCATATTGTGTCCTAGGAGTCGGGTGAAGGGACGGAGTGGGTGACTGAGGGTAGAAAGCAATGTTTGAGCCTTAGTACTGAAGGTACAGGGGGAGAAAAGGTCAAGCTTTGTCCTGTCTCACTGTTTTCCTGTATTGTCCTGGTGCTCTACAGCAGATAATACTCAGCTTAATGCTTCATGTTTGAGCAGACTAACTGGGTAAGATGATGAGAGCCAATAAGGTGCTTGGGAGTGAATTTGTATGCACGGCGTGGCTGAGCAGAGGGGAACCATTGGACTAAAATTGGAAGTAAATGGCAGTCTGAAAGCCGTCAAGAGGCATTTTCAAGGGGCTTTATTTAGATGGATGTAAGAGCAGCAGTGAAAATATCTGGCCAGTTACTTGCCCACAGTGAATAAGAGAAATCTGCTGAATGGCTTGATGTGAAGAAGTAAACTGCTGAGGATGGGTTTTTGTTTTTGTTTTTTTTTTTTTTAAAGGAAAATAGATATGAGTGGGCCTTTTTGACTGACTGCTGCATTTTCCTGGAGAAACGTAAAGGCAATTGTAGCCACTCAGACTGGCAGTGTGAGAAGCAAATGACTGAATTTGAGGAAGTGGCCTCAAGTTGTGCCAGGGGAGGTTTAGATTGGGTATTAGGGAAAATTTATTTAGTGAAAGAGTGATCAAGCATTGGAAGAGGCTGCCCAGGGCAGTAGTGGAGTCACCATCCCTGGAGGTGTTCAAAAAACGTGCAGGCATAGTACTTTGGGACATGGTTTGGTAAGCACAGTGGTGTTGGGCTGACAGCTGGACTGGATAATCTTAGAGGTCTTTTCCAACCTTAATGATTCTGTGGTTCTATGAATTAATCACGGATAAGTTTCTGTGTGTGTGAAGAGCTTCAGGTGAAGTTAATTGTTAGGATGCTGACAGTATCTAACAGCAACTGTGTCTGCTTACAGATGTAAATGAAAGTTTTAATGATGAAGAGGTAGTTTCCCTCATAATAAAGAGGGAGTTCTTCCAGTAGGATATTTCATTTTATTAATGCAAAATATTTGTAAATCATTGTTTATATTTGGCAGATTGCATCTTTAGGAATAGCGAGTTTGTTTTACGTAAAGAACATTTATGTATCCATTTATAAATTTATAAATGGATACATAAATGTATTTCCAGTATTCTACAGGAGTATGGCAGAAGTTACTTGAGTCAATTAAGGAGTTTGCCAGTAGCTCTCTTGATTCATGATTGAATGCTTATATGACACTTGGATCTCCCTGCCTTTGTATTTAGTAGAAAAACCTAGACTCTGAATTTTAGTGCCAAAAGTATTTCCTAATAGCGTCATGAAATGTTTCCACAGTAGAGATTTCAAATTGCCTGCTGGTTAAAAGCATCATGATGAAGAAAATAAACCCCACAGTAATCTTTTATTCCAGCATCTATGAATTTTCACATTGTAGTTTAGTGTTGCTATAAAATCAGTTCTATGCCAGACTAAAAAGAGGTCTCAAACTGTAGACTTGTAACGTGTCCTTGGGTAGGATTATGGGATTTGGTTGCTGACTCTCCTGATACTCAGTAACTGTACAGATTAGGAGAACAGGTAGTGAAGCTTCTTTTTTATTAAACTATTAATCTCTGTCTTTAAAAATAGTCTGTGTCTAACAGTAGCAAATACAGGCATGTGCTGTCGTTCTGCCAGGCGCTTGCCTCCTGGGTTCTTTGATGTGTGGTCTCATTAAGCTTCAGGAAGGAATGCAGGTATCGCTTATCGTGAAATTACAGTAGCAAATGCAAAGTACTAGTTTGAGATCTTCAAGTCTTTAGAACTAGATTATTCTCTAATAGTTGTAGCACCTAATTGGTACTTATGATGTTTTTAAGGGATTTTCTGCTGTGTTGTCTTGATACTATGACTTCTCTGGTTTATCAAAGCACATAGGTGAGTGAGGCTCTATGTGCTGCAGGGGTAACAAGTTCAAGTATTGAATCCAAGATTCTGAAGAATTCTTAAGAATTTATTACACAGATATTGATGTAAACTATACTTTGTTATGAGCTACAGGCATGGAACAGGAACATGGGGTGGTGATGGTGGAGAGGAAAGAATCCAGTAAAACAGCCATTATTTCTTACAACATTTACAAGTTAGATGTCTTTGTATCCATTGCTTTGTGGCAACTATAAACGATGTAGCTGGCCCTGTTGTTTGTTTCTTCGCTTGGTCGCACTGAACTGAACAGCAAAGATGGCTTGTGCCGCTTCAGTGGTAAAAGTGTGTGTAATGTTTGCACAAAATACAAACATCCTGGACATGTGTTTCATCCATAATCTGGTACACCACTATTACAGCCACCAGCTTCCTAAGGAGTAGGTATTTTATCTGTTTCATTGACCGCTGATGAACTCCTTTCACTCTTCCAGCAATTTCTTTTTAAAGAAATGTAAATAGAAGTATTTCATTCTCAGATTAGGGTTTAAGAGATCCAGCAGCAAAGCAGGTGATAAGGTGTTTACACTACATGCACTAGAGAAATGCTGGGGATTGTGGGGAGAGAAGGATTATTATTACAGGAAGGGTTGAAATAGGCTGGGGAAAACTGTCTGCATCTGTGTTTAAAGGATGATCTTTGCTTTCTTCTGTCATTTCTACAATCTTGAAACTACGCTACAATACTTTATAAAAAACAAGTCTTATTCCCTTCTTATAATCCCATATCAATTCATTGTGTTTTTCAATTGACATGCGAGGATTGTATCTCCAGTAAGGCAGGACATGGCCCGTTGTTTAACTTTTATGTCTGCTCCTTCAGAGGGTGCTTTAAGCAATGTGCATATGAAATAGGTACTGAACTATCACGTGTTCCCCTTTTTACTGCTGAAGTTGTAAAAAAGCAATGGAATCGTGTAGTCATGTACAAGTAAATGCTTTACATGTAACATGGCTAAAAAGTTTGTAAAACATTCTACAGTAGCCAAAACTTGAAGAGTTTCAGCCCCCAATTATTCTGTTTCTTTTGTCAAAAATGATAAAATCTTAGTTGAAACACATTCTACACTTCTGTACCTCATGGTCTATATCTGCTTTTGAGAAGCTGCTTGTATTTCACTACTCAAGTGCTTGCATTTATCATTAATATAGTAGGTGGTTACATAGCTATATGTCACTTAATGTAGAAAAATGCCAGTTCTGTCATGCTTTCCTGTCTCTCCCACCTTATTCCTGAGCATCCTCCTAAAACAGCACTCTGATCCAGTGTCCTCTCCTGCTGCAACATCCTTATGGTACCACTCCTGAAAGGTATGTCCTATACACCCATGACCAGAGCTGTATTATAGAATTGTTTAGGTTGGAAAAGACCCTTAAGATTGAGTCCAACTGTTGGCTCAGCACTGCTAGGTCCACCACCAAGCCATGTCCCTAAGTGACATGTCTGCACCACTTTTAGATGCTTCCAGGGATGGTGCATCAACTACTTCTTTGGCAGACCGTGCCATTGCTTGACAACCTTTTCAGTAAAGGCATTTTTTTCTAATTTCCAGTCTAAACCTTCCCCTGGCACAAATTGAGGCCATTTGCTCTTGTCCTATCACTTGTTACTTGGGAAGAGAGACCAGCATCCACCTTGTTACAACCTCCTTTCAGGCAGTTGTAGAGTGACAAAGTCTCTACCCTCAGCGTCCTCCAGGCTAAACAGCCACAGATCCCTCAGCTGCTCCTCTTAACACTTGTGCTCCAGACCCTTCACCAACTTTGCTGCCCTCTTCTGGACACGCTCCAGCTCCTCAATGTCCATCTTGTAGTGAGGGGCCCAAAACTGAACACAGGAGTCATAGTGTAACTTCACCAGTGCTAAATACAGGAGCACTATGCTTCCCTGCTTTTGCTGGCCACACCATTTCTAATACAAGCAGGGATGCCGTTGGCCTTCGTGGCTACCTAGGTACACTGCTGGCTCATGTTAAGCCAGCTATCTACCGGCACCTCCAGGTCTTTTTCTTCCAGGCAGCTTTCCAGCCGTGCTTCCAAAGCCTGTAGTGTTGCATGGTGATGTGGCCCAAGTGGAGGACCTCGCACTGAGCCTTGTCAGACCTCAAACAGTTGACCTCTGCCCATTGATCCAGCCTGTCCAGGTATCTCTGTCCTGCCCAACTCGATGTCATCTGCTGGATATGCACACCCTGGGCACATGGGACACGTTCCATGCCACATGAAAGAGGCGTCTGAAGTGGCTGCTCACAGGGGTGAGTTGCAGCTGGGTATCTGCTTGTGTAGCTGCTTTCAAAAAGCGAAGCTTTGAAGTGCTTCAAAGAACTCAGTGGTGTGCGTGTGTACCTTTTGGTAAAAAGGATGTTCAGTACAAATAAGAGAATACACTGAAATATTAAGATAAGCAAATGTAGTGTTTGTGAACAGTGATTCCTAGGGGAGATCTGATGGTGACCAAAGTGTACCTAAGCTAAACCATACTTTCACCCATTTCATAATGGCTGAATAAACAAACAACTTTGATTAAAAATAAAGTGCACCAAAGCATGGCCGTGACTGTTGGTTTTACTGCCCTATACTAGATGAAACAAGTTATGGATAAAATAAAGGTCTTCATGCTGCTGAATTTTTCTAAACATCAGATCAAATGTGCCTGAGTTTAGTTTTAGACATTTCATTGCCGATACCTAACAAATAATGAGACTAACTCTATCTTTTTAAGTGGATAACTTTCCTAAAAATGTTTTTACTTACATTAAGAAATTTTTTTTTTTTTCCCCCCTCTGGAAAAATGAAGTTAGGGTTTTGGCAGAGGGGAGCTGTCTAACATAACAGAACTTCGTTCATCTAATGCCAAACAACAGCACTTTATATCAATAATCTTTGACTCAAATGTTACTCTTGGGTACATTTATCATTCCCATTGTTCCATAACACAGCGGGGAAAAACGGTCTTTAACAATTGCTAGCAGAGAAAATCTGCACACAGTGGGAGCTGAAATAGTTCTTGCAGTTGTGTAACAAAACCCCAAACTCTTGGCAATGCTTTGGATCTGGAAGGGGATTTTTGTTGGTGAATGCTAGCAGTGGTTTCAGGCTGGTGTGCATTGTTCTTTTCAGTCTGTGTGTGGTATTGAGTTACACTGTACATGTGAAATGTAATCCTTAAAGGATGTGATTTTCCCCTCCCCACCCCAAGGGCAGTAATTTGTAGGAAGCATATGACTGTTAAATTGTGAGGGTATGAATTTGAACTTCCCCATTGAATAACTGGTAGTATAAACCTGATGGGACTTTTTCTAGCATTCAGCAGTGCTAGCCTCTGCTTTGGAGCTTGTGTACATATTAAGGGAAAAGAATAGAGGATATTTCCTTTCAGTCTCTTCCTAGTAGGAGTGACTAAAGCATAGAATGTTTTCTTCCCTCCTGTACCCCTTTCCTCATTTTAACCACAAACCATGCTTAGAAACAGGAAAATTGCTTACTAAGATAAATAGCTTTAATTAAACTTGACGTGAAGATCGTTCTGCCTCTAGAGGACCAAGAAAATAGTTTGAGAAATTTCTGAGGAAAGAACAGGATGATGTCTCCCCTGCTGTCAGATAAAGCAACCTAATTCTTGATATCTGGGTAGGAACGTCAATGTATGAAGCTCTTTTAGGGGTAGGTATGTTGTTGTAGTCTTGATGCTGCATGGATGTGGCAGATGATGAGACTTGGATATCTTTAGGAAGATATTCATATATTCTTTAGGGAAATGTGAAAATGTACTTCCTTTATTTCCCCCTCTGTCTGTACTCCAGTCTTCTGAGTCTTCCATGGAGGAAACCTGCCAGGTGGCATCCCTATTGCTGGCTGTGCATGGGTAGGTGCCTAGGATCTGCAGACCTAGGAGATTAGTTCAGCACTGCCTTTGAGTAATTTCTTTTAAACCTAGGTTCTCATCCCTGGGTTTAGGTGGCTGTGGCCCCCGTGTGGAAAGCCTTCAGAGCGATCCTGAGACTGTTAGAGGTGCAGGTTAGAGCACGAGACACATTCCAGCTCTTGTTTAGACCTGTCTGCTTTGCAGACACCGGGAAGAGAGCTGAAGTGCTGGCAGCTCCACAGTAGCTTTGCCATAGCTGTGCTTTACTCAAGTAATAATACTGCAGGCATACAGCACCTCTCTCCCATCCTCAGAGAGCATAAAATATGTCAGCACAGCCAGCCACAGGAAATAGAAAATTAGTATTTAAGCACATTGTGGAGCTGTGCTTGGGTAGATTGGTATGGTTGCTCATCAGCTGCAAAGATGACAGTTGCTTAATAGCTATGCAGTAAAGACACGTACTCTAACTTCTAACTGATTATGGAGACACTTAACATTTTTCAATCTCCATTCCAATAAGGTTTTAAGCCTCCTTGGTAAGACAGTTTGAGTCAAAGTGGCAGGAGTCAGGGTTAGAGAGGGATTTCTGTATTAGGAATTGACCCTCCCGAGTATCTCGGCCATTTATTTAAACTTAGTAATTTATTCCAGAAATTGTATCTTCCTCTAGAGTGTTTGATTTCTTCCTTTCAGATAGCTAGATGCATGCATGGATTATTTCAAAGGATTTTAAAAGGATCTACTCAATGGTAACATGTTCTGACTTTGTTGTTTGTTGGGGCTTAGGTAAGTTTTGAGCCCGAGTCTTATGCCTTAGAATGAATGCTCCACCCACAAGAATAAACTCATCTGGTCTCTGTCCATAGAATCATAGAACAGTTTGCGTTAGAAGGGACCTCAAAGATTATCCAGTTCCATCCCCCTGTCATGGGCAGGGACACCTTCCACTGGATTAGGTTGCTCAAAGCCTCATCCAGCCTCGCCTTGAACACCTCCCGGGATTTGGCTTCCACAGCTCTGGACAACCTGTTCCAGTGCCTCACAGGAAAAAATGTCTTCCTAATATCTCATTTAAATCTCCCCTCTTTCAGCGTAAAACTATTTCCCTCATTCTGCTGCACTCCATGATAAAGACTCCATCCTCAGCTTCCCTGTAGGCCCAGTTGAAGTACTGGAAGGCTGCTAAAAGGTCTCCCTGGACCCTTCTCTTCTTTAGGCTGAACAATCCCATCTCTTTCAGCCTGTTGTCATATGGGAGGTGCTCCAGCCCTCTGATCATCTTTGTGATCCTCCTCTGGACTCTCTCTAACAGCTCTGTGCTTCCTGTGTTGAGGACTCCAGATCTGAATGCAGTACTCCAGGTGAGGTCTCATGGGGGCGGAACAGAGAGTCCATCAAAACCATGTTTTGTTCTGTGCGTGTTCAGCTAGTTTACATTTTCTAAGGGGAACAACTGTGTTAAAACCTTATCCAACGTTTCTGGTTGGTACACGAGACCTTTTCTGTTTATGTTGGTGCTTTTGGAGAGACTGCCAGACTGAATCGCTGGTGTAGCAAGATATTTTTTCCCTTAACTCATTGTTATTTTCAAGAAAAAAGTCTGAGTAGGGAATTATGTGCTGCCAGGTAGAGTCTGTCTACGTATCAGAAGCAACAATGCTCCTCTTCTACCAGAGCTCTAATTTGAGAAAAAATCATGACATATTATGGAATATTTTGACATGAGAGTTTGCATTTGTGATTGAAATAAAGGGATTTTCTGTCGTAAGTGGTGTGGCTGACAGGGTATATTCTTAGTCTATTTTATTGGTCCTTTTAGGTAGGAGTTGTAAAGAGAAACTTCTACCCACTTAGCATCAGAATGGGCTCTCAGTGAAGAACAGATCTTAGTACTGCCTGTGCAGCTTTCTTCAGAGAACTGGGAAAATACTTGCTGCTGCTCTTCTTCCTTCCCTTGCTGAGAACAAAATTTTTGCAGGCTTCCTAAGAAGTGTTTGACTCCTGCCTCTGTAACTGTTTTAATTTAGTAGATAATATTTTGGATCATAGATAGGGGCAGGAAAAAAAAAAGGAGGGAGGGACGGTTGAAGTTAGTACAGGTGATGTTACACATGATGAAATACCTTGATAATGGCATTTACAGGGATAGAGTGTAGCTTGTTTCGTGGTGCCACAGAAATACCTTGTTTCCCAGGTGATGGCGTTGGAAGGTGTTCAGTTTGTCTTCAAAATGCCATGCAACTTCCAGCAATCAGGTCCTTTCCTCTAGGTTATTTTATTGTCATCATTTGCAGATGACCATCTCAGACCTCATGTGTATAATTTCTCACACACAGACTTAATTTTTCTGCTGTCAGAAATCAAATTGCTGAAGACTGTCTCACAAGCTAACCAGAACTAAGTTGTTTATAAATTTGAACCTAGATACTTTCATTTTTTTTTAAACTTTTCTTCTCCCACCTTAGATTAAAAAAAGAATTTTCTTTACTTTGTTAGGCCAGACAGCATCAGCTGGAAGAGAACTTACACGCAATTGGCAATGATACCATTTGTGGAACTCTTGAGTCTCCATATTGGGGTATTTGGGTCTCTTTTCAGATCTGGTATCCTTTGCTTTGTCTAAAACAAGGAAAAAACCAACACAGGCCAGAAGTATTGAAGTTATAGGAGTAAGATGCTTTGTGTGTCTTCCTCAAGTGAGGGTACTGAATTGGAGAAATTGATTTTGGGATGCAAAAACGGTGTCTTTGTAGGCATAACTTCATCATTGCTAATAGCTGAATTGGAAAGTTAACTCTCTACGAATTCATAGGATGGTAGAAAAAGGGTAAAGGGCAGTTTACTTGTACAACTGGTAACTGTGTAGACAGATTCTTATTCCTCCAACTTGCAAGCTAATGACTTGTGTAGTAGACTGTTTTGTTTTCTGAAACAGTGTATGCTGTCATAGAAAACTGTCAATGCAAGGCGCAATTTTGGTGAAGCCAGTCTGCTAGTTAGGATCTGTCATAAAGAACCTTTGGCCAACTCTTTAATTTTTTTCTTAATCAGTACTGTTCCCCAAAGTTAACAGTTGGGACATAGCAAGACTGCCTTCTGCACAAAGGAAGTCTGTATCTCAAATGGATTTTAAAATGTTTAGTTGCTTTGTGTGAGCAAGGATCATCAAGAAAAACATTGATTGATGTCTAAAACTTGAGCAAGGATTTCTTGGAAGCTAGAGACTCTCTGCTGTAAGGGAAGGGCTGGGAGGTCTTTCTGCAGCTCCCAGAGCTGTCAGTGTGATAACTTGTTCAGTAAATGGATATGAGCTGATCCTGAAGTGACTTGGTGGAACTTTGTGGTGAGACTCCCTGAGCATCCCAGGCTCACTAGACATAATTAAGCTCAAGCCTCCTTGGGATTTATCCTCCTAACCATAAACTACGACCAGAAAGGATCCAGAGCTTGCAGCAGGGAGACTGCTCCCTCTGAAGTCAGTGCCTCTTTACAGGCTTACACATTAAGAAGGAAACTGCCTCTATATGTGTGCATGAGGGCATGGTGGAGATGGTAGGGCAGAAAGATGTTATGCTGCATGCTGTGGTGCAGATGTGTGACCTTACTATTAGAGTATACTTATTACCAGAGACTGAAGTGGAAGCCTTTGAAATGCATCTGTCGGATAATGCCAGATGCAATAGGATATGTCCTGCCTTCCTGGTTGTATGTGCTTTGGATGTAAGCAGGTTGTAACATTGGTCAATCAGCAGTTCAAGTGGCAGTTCCTCCTTTAGCTGTGCTAGAGGAATAAAAAAAAATTTTGGGTAATCATAGAATGGCTTGAGTTGCAAGAGACCTTAAAGCCCATCCAGTTCAACCCTCCTGACATGGGAGATTCAGGCTGAAGTTCCATCTCCTATATCAGATGACTACTGTACTTCATTCACGTGTAGTATAAAATTTCTCTTCATCTTTTATTCACCACCCACTAAATAATTAATGCAATCTGTTTACTCATAATAAATAGTCTTGTCTAAAGCAAGATAAACTTATATTTTGATCAACAGTCACAGCAACAATGTATGCATTAATTACCCTAGCTTATTTTATCAAAAATAGCCAGTATAAACCCCAGACTAAATATTGCATAGCTGCCTACGATTTGAAGATCCTTTACTGTCAAACACAGTATTTCTGTATCAGTGTCATTTGCTATTTAGAATCCATGTTTCTGTTGAAAACATGTGTGCTAAAAAGTCAACTTAACTAATTTTTTAATATTGAATTTTATTGTAGTTTCACTAGCTGTGGCATTGTCTTACAAAATCCTTGCTGTTTGTGCCAAGGTTTGAGAATTGTTTCTGCATGTGAGTTGTGTAACGCTCCTTGAGTCCAACCACTTCATCATTTCAATCCTTGAAGATGCACGACAGATATTCCAGCTTGGTAGTGTAACACCTTTGAAAATATTCTGTGGAAGGAGGTGAGAGGTAGTTCTTACATATTTGGAAAACAGATTTGGTGAGGCAGTGGAACAGGTTGCCCAGAGAAGGTGTGGATGTCCTATCGCTGGAGGTGTTCATGACCCAGCTGGGGTGAGGCTTTGGGCAACCTGATCTAGTGCAAGGTGTTCAGGCCTATGGCAGGCGGGGTGGAACTGGATGGTGTTTAAGATCCCTTCCAACCCAAAACATTTCATGATTGTGTGAAGTTGGGGGTTGTTTGGCTTGGGGTGTTTTGACTTATCTGCAACCCCAATATCCCACCCCCCCCACCCCCAAAAAACATCAGTCAACAGCTTAACTGATGCCCAGGGAGGTGGTTGAGTCGCCTTCCCTGGAGGTGTTTAAGGCACGGTTGGATGAGGTGCTAAGGGGCATGGTTTAGTGTTTGATAGGAATGGTTGGACTCGATGATCCAGTGGGTCTCTTCCAACCTGGTTATTCTGTGATTCTGTGATGAAATCTTTACATCTAGAAGCTGTGGACATTCACTGTGAAACAAAATGATGGAAATACGTTAGGCTCACTGCTGTCCCACTGGGGATGCCGCTCCATCCTGTTGCTCCTGCAAAGTACAGATATTAAGTCTCTAGTTTGGCTTCAGAAGTGGTGTCTAAGCTAGGGAAATGTTGTCCAATGATTTCAGTATTCTGAAATAGCGGATGATGTTGAATGACATCCCTCAGAGCAAAAATATGAACAAGTCAAGCTTTAATACACTGAATAAATACAGCATGTGTGATTACTAATAGTATAGTCTTTGTGTGATCTTATCAGCTGTTTGAATCATTTGGCTTGATGTTCTAGAGAGCTATGACTGTGTGTGGCTAAAAGGGAGTAGGAAAGAGGAATTGAACCTTTGAAGCGAAGTGGTCTTCACCGTTTCTGAAATGACTAATACTGTGGTAGTGTTCATGTAAAACTGTGATACAGCTTTTCATTCAGTAATGGGAAAACTCCAGATTACTGCAGAACAAACACTCCTGCCATTTCACGAGTTACAGGCTTTCTTGTTTTGATCCGCTTCCTTCTGGTTAAAAGAGATAAGAAAGTTGTGCTGTAATCTTCAGGATAGCTCAAAAAATTCTGTTAGGCTTCTAGCGCTGCCTGGAAAATGAACATGAAATGGTCTGGTGAGATGAAGCAGAAATAAGATGGAAAGGAAAACACAAACAAAATGCATGATATTAATTTCTTTCATATAAAGCAATTTATTAGTTTGTTGGGGTATTTTTTCAGCAGTTTACCCTATGTTCTCAGCTAGTTGCTGGGTGAGAAACTGTGTGTTACGCCAGCTGCAGCTGATGTTTGCTGTGCACGCAGTTATATGTGCGTTGGCCAGCTGAGTGAAACAGATGCCTTCAGTATGTGCTTGACAGTTCTATGTGTTGGCATCTCTCCTTTACCCAGCCACCTGCTCTCTTTCTCTTCTCCCTCGCTCTCCTCAAGAAGGGTGGTGAGATCACAGTCGAATTCCCTAGAAGACATGGGCTCTATGTGCTTATGAGAATGGGGAAGTTAAGAAGGAACTGACGATGCAATTTAAGAAACCTTTTTTTTTTTTTTTTTAGCCAGGAAATGAGGCTTACGAGGTGCCCATACATGGTCCTTGATGTTTCATGTAGGACCTATGATTATTCCTTCTAGTCTTTCTCCTGGCCTGGCCATGCAACTCTTCCACTGTGAGAAGTCTGCCAGTATACTATGGTAATTTGCAAAGGCAGGTGAGGCAACTCCAAATGAGCTGTGGAGATCCCAATAAGGTCTTTCACTCTGTTTTCTGAATGTGTAGATGCTTCCTTCCAAACATTCTCTCCTTTTACTGTCTAGGAATTGAGGAGTTCTATTTTTCCTTGATAGGATCAGATCTCCAAAGCAAAGAATGAAGTGTAAGCACTGCATGTTGGATTGCTTCTAGCAAAAGCAGACCACTGAACTGGTGTTCTCTCTGTCTGTGCTTCAGGATGTAGTTGCTTAATATTATCGTTCCATTCCTCATGATGCTAGGATGCGACACAACTGGTTGTGTGTGGGCTGCGTTATGTGTGTTTTTGACCGTCTCCTAGAAAATAGCTTCAGATTCTGCCTGTTAGCAGTAACAGATACACTTTGATTGACAGGGATTGTCTAAGACCAGAACTAAGTCAGGCAATGTGGAATTCCAGTCCAAGTTCTGTTTCCAAACACTAGTGTTTTGCAAAAAGGAAGAAAAAATGAGCATACTTACGTTCTGTTACACTTTTATTTAAATAGTTTAATTCTGTGAAATGATAAATGATAATGCTTTGTAAACAGAAATTAGCCTTGCTTACTGCCCTGGAATTTAATAGGAAACTAAGTGTGTATGAAGACATTCATTGTTGGCCCAATATGCCATGCATATTAAATCATATTCCAATGTGCCACATCTACATGCTTTCTGAACACCTTAAGGGATGGTGACTCCACCACTTCCTTGCAAAGCCTCTTCCAATGCTTGACTGCAGTTTCAGTAATGACTCTTTTTTTTTTTTTATATCCAAACTAAACCTCCCCTGGCACAATTTGAGGCCATTTCCTCTCAACATATCACTTGTTACTTTGGAGAAGACACCAACACCCTCCTTGCTGCAGTCTCCTTTCAGGTAGGTATAGAGAGTGATGAGGTCTCCCCTCAACCTTCCTTTCTCCAGGCTAAACAATCTCCATTCCCTCAGCTGCTCCTCGTAAGACTTGCTCTCCAGACCATTCACCAGCTTTGTTGCCGTCCTCTGGACAAGCTTCAGCCAGCCATTGTCTGTCTTGTACTTCTTGTCCTTTTTGTCCTCTCTTGTCATCTTAGTCTGTCAAAAAAAAAAAATCACGAGTTAAACACATTCCATAAGTTGATTAATTTTGTATGAATACACAGTGCAATTAGTAACTGTCTAAAAATGCTTGGCTTCTCAGCTAGCACTGTTTCAGACTTGTGGGTGTGTGGAGGCTTTACTCAGCAGCTGCTGATAACGTGTAATCTGAATGCATAAACCTGAAATTGGCTCTTTCTGTGGTTCTTGTGGGACTTGGGGTACGTGTTCACATGCTAGTGGGAAGTTAAGGCTGCCTTAGCACAGAGTGTTTTACCACGGAAGCACAATATGTGTTTTGCTGGATAGTGTAGGGTGGTGTTCAGATAAGCAGTGAAGTATTATAAATAAAGCTTTGTTCTTAATGTGCTAAAGGAATTTGTTGTATTATGGAATTTTTTTTAGCCTGGAGAAGAGGAGGCTGAGGAGAGACTTTATTGCTCCCTACAGTTACCTGAAAGGAGGTTATAGTGAAGTGGGTGCAGGTCTCTTCTCCCACTTAAGAAGTGATAGGATTAGAGGAAATGGCCTCAAGTTGTGCCAGGGGAGGTTTAGGGTGGATATTAGAAAAAATTTCTTTACTGAAAGAGTGGTGAAACATTGGAACAGCATGTCCAGGGCAGTAGTGGAATCTCCATCCCTGGAGGTGTTCAAAGAGCATGTAGGTATGGCATTTCAGGTCGTGGTTTAGTGGGCTGACAGTTGGACTGGATGATCGTAGACATCTTTTCCAACCTTAATAATTCCGTGATTCTCTGATCATTAGGAGCAGCTTCTTCCCCTATTCTGTCTGTTAGATATTTTTAAATTGTTTGAGGACTTAAGAGCTCTGAAACTCCATTTTAGCCAGTTTATGAGCAACAGTCTCTGAGTAGAGTCTTACAGCGGCATTTCTTAGGCTGTATGCAGGGAAATCTTGCTCACAAAGCCTGTGAAAGTGGTGGGGACAGCTGGGGTGGCAAAACTTTGTGATTTTTTAAACATGTGTGTGGAAATACCTTCTGTGGGTGTGGGCATCCCACCAGTCCTTGTAGAAACATAACTGTGTCTGCAATCATATTTATATGTAGTTATAACAATAAATAATTAGGAGTAACTGTATTTGGTGTGATATCTTGAGGAAGTACTGGGGAGGTGGTGTTTGGGAAGCTCTTCAGCATCTCAGCTTCTGGGTGCATGTAGGTACCCTTCTAAAGACCAACTGTTTAAGCAGGGGTTTCCCTTGTGGCAGGAGTTTGATCTGTCCTCTTGTCACTACTGCAGTAATTCTTCTGGTAAACTTGAAGCTTTCTAATCTTGTTACTTGTAATTATGGGGTAAAAAACCACTTGTGCTGTGTTGTCCACTGCAGTTTTCATAGATGCTCAGGAGTTTTGAAGTTGACATACAATGTGAGTGTGCTTTTAGCAGCTGGAGTTTCTTGCTCTTTAATCGCTTCCCCAGACACATTTCACACTTAAAAATATCAGGCTTAGCTCTGAAGGCAAAGCTTGCTTGGTTTGAGAGGATAGGCACTGTGTCAGTAATTGTGCTTTTTCTGCTTATGCTTTATTACTGAGCTGTCAGCTGTATGAACCATGATTTTAGCTTTCAAGTAGGTTCCTTCCAAGAACTGCAGAATCTTCAGCTCTGTAGTCTTCCACATTTTAACATCACAAGTGATTTGTAAAAGTGTAATTAGCATATACTCTTCTTAGCAAATACCACATCTTGGGACTTGACAGCTATTATATCTGCACATCCTTACTTTCCCTCACTGAATAGTATGTCAAAAAAAGAAAACCCTGAGAAAAGAAGACTCAGAAGAATATGAATAAAAAGCAGTGGGTTATTGCTTTTTCCATCAAGTAACTCATTTAGTTGTCCGCAGCTTTTTCTGTAGAATCATAGAATGGTTTGGGTCAGAAGGGACCTTTTAAAGATCATCCATTTCCAACCCCGTGCCATGGGCAGGGACACCTTCCACCAGATCAAGTTGCTCAAAGCCTTATCCAGACCTAGTTTTGAACACCTCCACAGATGGGACATGCACAGTTTCTGTGGGCAACCTGTGCCAATGCCTCTCCACGCTCCCAGGAAAAAAAATTCTTTCTAGTATCTAATCTAAATTTCCTCTTCTCCAGCTTAAAACCATTACCCCTCATCCTATTACTGTACTCATTGATAAAGAGGCCCTCCCCTGCATTCCTTTAGGCCCCCTTTAAGTACTGGAAGGCTGCTAGATCTCCCTGGAACCTTCTCTTCTCTAAGCTGAACAATCCCAGCTCTCTGTCTGTCCTCGTAAGGGAGGTGCTCCAGCCCCCAGATAATCTTTGCTTTCCATGCAAAGACTCTTGTAAGTTCTGAAGCTGATGTATCATAACTGTAAAGCAAATAAAGGTGATTTTTTTAAATCCTTCTCTGATATATAAGTATTCTTCTTGCTATCTGTGTGGCTTTTTTGCAAGATGAAACTGCAGGGTATTCAGTAAACTTGAGTCAAATTATATTTTTTTTTCTTAGAAGAGTAGGTGAAAGCTTTTTTACTGTACGTTTCTAGACTAAGAAATAAGAATTTAAAGTGTAGGGGTAACCCTAATTTCTGCATGGGAAGTGTGTGTGCCTCAGATTTTATTGAGGTGGGGCTATTTGTGGAGCTTGTGCATCCCGAACAATTCTCAGCTGCTTGGAAATCTACAGCAAGCAATCAGCATAGCTGTGTGTTAACACTACAGGACTCTTGTAAAAGTTGCTTTCAAAGATGATTCTGCCCTGTTTATTTCTGGTAAAATATTTATTATAGTCAACATGCTGCATGGCCTCAATTTGATTTTAATTTCCAACCTGTATTGAAAGATAGAGGAAAAAAACCCAAATAAAATACTAGCGCTGCCTATTGTTCTTTGCCAGTATCTGAATCATATAGTAGTCAGATACTTACTTGTGGAAATATGTCTTGCATGTCTGAAATCCTGTATTTAACCTTCAAGTCACTTAATAACACTTGCTGTAATACGAGGTTGTTGTTACATGTCATGTATCTGCTATTACCAAACGTATCTCTTTGAAATGCTGCCTTACAATTAGCTTCCTAGTTACCTATTTATCCACTTAAACCAATGACTGATTTCAAGAAGTCAAGATCACTAGGCTTTGAATGTTTTGTTTTTTAAGCTCAAAAGACTGTAATTCCTCAGTTATACCTCAAAGTTTAAAGACCTGTCTATTCAGCAATTTACAATGAACTTTTTTTCTGTATCCCTATAATTAATTGAATTTATGGGTAACTATCTTTTTTTTTTCTTTTGGTTAGCTCTAATTTTAGTATATTCTTAACATGGATTGATTTCTAATGGATGCTCAAAGTGCTTTCCTCTTGTTCTTTAGGCAAAACAAGATCTATAGTTTCAAATTTCTTCTTTGTATTGTGCCTTATAATTTTCTTGCAGCAACTGCGTGTCTTTTTAGAATCCCTGTCACTATGGTCAGCCTCAGAGCAGGCATCATCTAAAGAAATTAGGCTAACCATCATCATGAAGCTGCTACTAATAGAAATTAATAGAGTTTCTGGGATGTCATGTGCTGGTGAGCCATTCCAAATTGTTTAATTCCAAGATGTGATGCATCTCTGAAGCAGTCAGATAGGCCAAACAGGGATTGTGATAGGCATAAGGACCTTGGCACAAAATGGGTTCTGTCAGACTTCCTTGCTTCTTGAGAAAAGGAAGCATGTTGAAAAAACGTGATCACAGATGAAATTCAGAAAAATGGAAATCTCGGCTCTGCATAGTGTGAAACATGGGATAATTGTCTTATGTAGTAGAGTCAGTAGAAGCTCCTTTTACATAACCATGTAGCCTGTTCTGAAGTGCAGGAGTGCAGTACTTTTAGTACAATGCTAAGCTGAACATTGAAGTCTGATCTAGTCATTCCGAGTGTTCCCACGAAGGGAAAAGATGTAAAAATCTCTACGGATGTAGGTTCAAGCATCTGTGGAGAGCAGCCTAAACAGAAAGCTGCGATCTTAAGCTGCTTTGAAATTATTTACATACCAAGTCCCAAATTTGGGAGCAAATGTGTCTGTTGTTATGTTTTTCTACTGCTTTAACTTAAAATTTTGTTATCGTTTGCTCCAATTGTTGTAACTTCTTATAGCAATCCCCTCACTTAAAAAAAACCAACAAACTTTAACAAAAAAAATACCTCTACTTGGGTCAACTGGCTCAGTTCATCTAAGAATGTGGAGAAAAATAGGTTAATATGCTCAATTTTACTAATTTCTATTCTTGTAGTCCCTATGAACTAAACTCCGTCTTGGCCAATGAATTTAATTGGGCTTCTCAAATGAATCGTATGTTTTTCACATTTTGCTTCTAGGTGGACTGTTCCTAATAATTTATGAGCTTTGGTAGTTTTGATAGAATTTTCATGATAAACTGTGAGTCTGTTACACCTACTTAATTTTATCACAACTCTGCATAAGTTAGGTAATTTCAAAACAAGGTGCTAAGCTTTTCTGAGAGCAAAAACAATGTAGAAATGAGCCAACTTGTATCCTACGCTGGCTTCAGCTCCCTGAGAGCTCATGAACAACCAGAAGCTACAGCACCTGGGGACTGTGGCAGATGGTTTAAAAACTCCCTAGAGAATAATAAATCTAACTAGTGCTGTGTATTTCTGTTATTTTTGGGATAACCCTTGAAGTTGAGGTTTCTCTTTTTCCTCACAGAATGGTTTGGGTTGGAAGGGACCTTAAAGATTCCAATCCCACTGCCATGGGCAGGGATACTTCCCACTGGATCAGGTTGCTCAAAGCCTCATCCAACCTGGTCTTGAACAGCTACAGTGAAGGGGCATCCTCCATTTCTCTGGGCAACCTGTGCCAGTGCCTCACCACTCTCCACCCTTGCAGGAAAGAATTCCTTCCCAATATCACATCTAAATCGCCCCTCTTTCAGCTTAAAACTGTTCCCTTTGTCCTGTCCCTGCAGTCCTTGATAAAGAGCCCCTCCCCAGCTTTCCAATTGTTTTTAGAAGCCCTTGTGGGTGTAAGAGCTGAAATCGAGATGCATGCATGCAAGCCACACAGAAGACTGTGGCTTGGTGAATAAGTCATATCTTGCTTTCCTAATTATGATGCTGGGAAGCACAGAACAGATATGTTACAAAATGTACTTGCTCTTATTGATATGACTGACACGTTTCCTCATTGGCTTTGCAAAACAAGTTTCAGCCTTGACTTCAGTGAGAACAGGACATCCAGACATGACCAAGAATAAATTCCTAGCTTAGATAATTCCCAGATAGTGTAAGCTCCCCCAGGGGAGGGAGAGTTGATGTTTGAGAGGAATGAAGTTCACTCCTCAGGGGATCATATGTTCTGATTTCTACTAATACTTACATGTTCACTGCTAATTCTCATCAGCAAACTGACTTTCAGTTGCAGAGTGAAGTATTTCACAATCTGGGATAAAAAATAGCTTCAGCTCTAGGATGACAAAATGATGAAAAAAGAGTTTTAAGTTCATCAGTCCAGAGAAAACTGTTATCTTCTAAGAAAGAACTTGAATACTTATTTCTGAAATTTTAAGGTACTTGAAACTGTATCTGGCTTTGATTGCAGCTAAGCATGACAAATAATACCTTGGCTGAAATGATTTAAAACACTCTGAAATGAATGGGTTTTATGGGCTGCATAACAAGAAGTGTGACCAGCAGGCTGAAGGGATATGATTCTTCCCCTCTGCTCTGCTCTCATGAGACTTCATCTGGAGTATTGCATTCAGTTCTGGAATCCTCAGCATAGGAGGGACATGGGGCTGTTAGAGCAAGTCCAAAGAAGGGCCGTGAAGATGATCAGAGGTCTGGAGCGCTTGCCCTATGAAAACAGACTGAGAGAGTTGAATTTGTTTAGCCTAGAGCAGGGAAAGTTCCAGGGAGATCTTCAAACGGCCTTTGAGTACTTAAAGGGGACCTAGAGGAAAGCTGGGGAGGGACTCTTTATCAGGCAGTGCAGGTATAGGACGAGAGGTGATGGTTTTAAGCTGAAAGAGGGGAATATTTAGATTAGATATTAGGAAGAATTTGTTTTCCTGTCAGGCACTAGAACAGGTTGTCCAGAAAAGCTGTGTAAGCCGAATCTGTGGAGGTATTCAAGGCCAGGTTGGAAAACGCTTTGAGCAACCTGATCCAGTGGAAGTTTTTCCCGTGCATGCCAAGGGGGTTGAAACTGGATGGTCTTTTAGGTCTCCCCCAACCTAAACCATTCTATGAATCTATATTATCCTTCAAAATTACTTTCTAAATGTCATGAGAATATCGTTGTGTCAGTAGCAAAACTATTCTTCCCTTCTTATCCCATCCCCCTTCAACCCAAACATGGGAGAATAGTTCCCCGGAGCCTCATAATGGGGATTGCCATGTTGTATCTAAAAATACTTTTGCCAAACTCTAGACCTTGAGGCTGTGCTGCCCTTCTCTATGTGCAGGGAATGTAACTTATATATAGATACCCAAGTAAGATGTGGTAACAGTACTAGTGAAATGATGGTGCTGGAACAAGAAGTGAAGAAGTCTGTGCTTTGCAGTGCTTTAATATTCAACTTAAATTCCAGAAATCCTGGGTATGTCAGTAATTGTATTGCTGGGACATGGTAAAGCCTCTGATGCTCTTCCTGTGAACGTTGTTAGCAACGTTAGCTCTAGTTAGTTAATACAACCTACCTGTTCTACTCACCTGTGTAGTCTCAAGCCAGTTCCAAAAGGTGGTTCCCCAACTCTTAGTGCTCATGCTGTCAGGCAGTGCTGTGCAATTGCTGGTTTGGAAATACCTATCATGCATCAGGCATGCTAAATTGAGAAAATGAAGCTTAGCAGTACTGAAACAAGTATTATCTGCTGGAAGTAGCAATTAGCAGAGCTCTTCGGAAGTTATTTTACCTGAAGGATACAAAAACGTTGCCTGAAAAACCAACGGAAACTTGCCATGTAGCCTCAGAAACAACTCCTTCCCACCTGTCTTAATTCTCTGTATTCATCTCATAGTGTGTTTGTTTTCTTCCTTATGCAGTAACTGAATGCTTTTGTGCTTCCCGCTTCACTACAGTTTTATAGAACTCAGATTCATAACCAAACCAAAACACATACTAGGAAGTATTTTGGGGACAAATGCAAATGGTCTCATGGATCTTTATCAATCCCTTATCTTATTAATTGTGTAGATCACTATTGGCATAGGAGTCTTGCCTTTTCTTTTGAGTGAGTCCTCCTGTCTCTTTGCTTCATTTACTCATTTGTCTACAAGCTTTCTGTTGTCCCGGAGTCTTGTGGGTTTGGGTTTTTTATTATTATTAACAGTAACTTTGTAGCTCTTTTGGAACCCCTCTGTGTGAAAAAGTAAAATGACCATGCATATAATTACTTAAGACTATTAAATTGGAAATACCCATTCAACCACGTCTGTACTTCCACCTGTGTGTGGCTCTGATGGGGCCAAACCTTGAATACTGCAATTGGTTTTGGGCCCCTAAGTACAAGAAGTACATCAAGGTGCTGGAGCCTGTCCAGAGAAGGGCAATGAAGCTGGTGAAGGAGGTGGAGAACAAGTCTCTACAACTACCTGAAAGGAGATTTTAGCATGGTGAGTGTTTTTCTCTTCTCCTAAGTAACAAGTGATAGTAGACAGAAAATGACATTAAGCCAGAGGAGGTTTAGACTGGATATTAAGAAAAATCTCTTTACTGAAAGAGTGGTGAAACACTGGAACAGGCTGCTCAGGGAAGTGGTTGAACCACCATCCATGAAAGGGTTAAAAAAAATGTGTAGATGTGGCACTTTGACATGGTTTGGTAGGCATGGTGGAGCTGATGGTTAGGCTTGGTGATCTTAGAGGTCTTTTCCAACCTTAATGATTCTATGTATAGATTTACCTTTGAACACTGTGACTATCTAACACTATTTAATTCTTTTTACGGCTAACCTAAGCAGCTGATGAAATCTTAGTGTTTTTACTAGTTCGTGATTGACAAGATTAGGCTATTATGACTCCTAGCAAGAGTGGTGCTTATGTTCTATGGCATGCTAACTCTGCCTCAGGGCATAGTATTTATGATTCCTCTGCCTCCATCAGGAAAGTGGCGATTCAAGAGTTTGGTGCTGGAGTAAGTCTAGTTGGGTGGAAGCTCCCTGCTCTGCTCACCACCTGGTTTTGAAGTGGTTGGAAATTCAGCATCTGGATCAATATGACTTTGAAGTCCTCTTTTACTGTGTTTATGCTAGGGTTACTTGCTGTTTGTTATCTAGGAAAAGTTAATGAAACTATTGGTTGCTTGGGCATTTGATATTGTTGTAAGATAATGCAGTTGCTCTTGTGAATTGTGAGACTAGGAGACGAGCTGAAACTTGTATAGGTGTGTATTCCCAAAGTACTAGAAAACTAATGAACTTGGCAGGGATAAAGAAGCCATTGAAAATCTATTAGGTTACAACCTATTTTTTTCCTACTCCATGCACCCTGTCTGATAAATTTTGTGCGTTTGTCTTTCACGGTTTTAGTGAATGCCCTTTTGAGAAAAAGAATCTTGAACCTGGTAGTAACTTTTTTTTGTGTCTCTGCTGCAGTGTCACCTGCTACTTGACACTGGTTTTGATGTCTGCCTTCCTATAAGCATAGCCTTTTTTAAGGAAAAGCTGCAATCTGGAACTTCTTGATACTGTAGTCAAGAGTTTCTGGAAAACATCAAAGGAAAAGGCCTAACTCCTTGGTTTCACATCCTTGAGGACCTTCTAGCCTCATTAAAGGGGTTAGAAGTTATTGTAGTGCTGACTTTTTCTGGTCCAAATATATATACGCCTACTAGGTCTGCCCACGTGTAGGTATGGTGGTGTTGGGCTGACAGTTAGACTTGATGATCTTACAGATCTTTTCCAACCTTAATGATTCTGTGATTCTTGAACTGAATAGTGTCTGTAATTTTTCCAATCTCCCAGAGTGAGTGCTGAATTACTGCTAGCTTACCGTTATCATCTTCAGTGACAGAAGAAGAAGGTTGTTATTGCTATAAATAAGTTATAAAGGTGGTGGCACCAGGGAAATCAAATGCAAGTGGTCTTCAACCAGAAGTGGGTGGATATTCACTTCAGGAGTCTTCATGGTTTGCCATTTAACATCTTTAGAGTTTGTATCAAAAGCTACTGAATTAAAAAGCTGGTGCTTTCTTAAACATGGTACGTGAAGCACTTATTTCAGTCTTAGCACTTGTGCTTTAAATGTGCTGAAATGAAGTTCAGTGCTGTCCTGGTTTTGGCTGAGATGGAGTTAATTTTCTTCATCTTCTCATACTGGATGGCCAGTGAGAAGGTGGGGGCTGCACAAGAAGCTGAGAGGGGACACAGCCAGGACAGCTGACCCAGTCCAGCCAGAGGGGTATGCGATACCATATGATGTCATGCTCAGTATATAAACTAGAGGAGATGACTGGGGGAACAGGGGGAATTGCTGCTGGGTAGTGGGCTGGGCATCAGTTTCTGGGTGGTGAGCAATTGCACTGTTTGTTACTCAGTCTGTATATTCTTTCTTTATTATTATTACTGTTATTATTTTTTTTCTTTCTTTGCTGTTCTATTAAACTGTCTTTATTCCAACTCACAAGTGTTACCTTTTTTCTTGCTGATTCTGAAGAGGAGAGGGAGTTAAGTGAGTGGCTGTTTGGTACTTTAGTTGCTGACTGGGGCTAAACCACAACTACTATCTTCTGATCTGTATTTGAGAAGTGGATAGTGACCATAAGTGGGCAAAATACATAAGTGGGCTCTCTAACAGTATGCCCCTCAACCCTGCAAAGGAAATGAATGCAGAGAATGCATTAAGTGCTTGGGACTGTCTACCTGACAGTCTTATCTTCTCAGGCAAGCCCTTTTAATAAAAATGAATGTGTGGTAAATATGATGGACTTCATAAAAACATCTTCTTAATAAATCTCTTACCAGAAATTAGGTTAAATATGCAGAGATTCCAGGAGAAAATTCCTAATTAATATCTGAATTTATGCTTTCGCAGTTTGGAAACCTTGGGTTAAAGCAGTTGGAAAGTTTAAGATGAACAACTGATGTTACAAGCAAGCTGTACTTTGCTAAATTTTTCGCTGGGAACTATGTCCTAAACTTAGAAAATACGCTTGAGAGTACTTGCATGTGCTCAAAGTATATAACTGAGAGATGAACTGAGACTTGTTCTGCATATTAGAAGAACATAAGGATCATCATGAGAGCGCTATGCTGACATCTCTAAGGGTTGCATAGTCATGAAGCAGTGTGAGTGTGAACTGTATGATTAATGTGGAAAGAGGTAAGATTGGCTGACAACACAGGGGCAAAATACTGAATGCGACAACCTTCCTTACTTAAAGCAATGTTCCTGTTGGACTATGCTGTCCCTGCCATCTATGATATTCTCTGATGTACCAATGTAGAGTGCTTGCATGCAAGTATAAAAAAAGACTTCCGTTGCCTGCCCAGGCATCTGAACAATCCTGTAAGTCTTACACATTCTTTCCTATTAAGTAACTTGATCTACCTGCTATCATTATACTTATTTAAATTTGGATACTTGGCAAAGCAGCATCTTGTGTATGTGTGCAGTACACAGCACGTGCTAGGTGATCCACAATTTTCCAGTGTCAAATTAGATAATGGTAGGTGGAGTCTGTAAGTGACTTTTCTGCCCAGTGACTGTATCAAAACTAAACAACACAAATAATTCCTGAGTAGATATCAAGGAAAAATTACTTTGAAAACTGAATCATCTTCTTTTTTTTTAATTTTAATTTACCTATCTAAAAATATCTCTTTCTTTATGCTGGAATAGTGGTAGTCTTCAGCTTTGTCTTTAGCAAGAGTATGTGTTCTTCTCAATATAAAGCATGAGGTTGAACATCAGTGTAATACAAGTGTGTTGCTCTGTAGTCGCTGTTTAAAAACAAACCTAATTGGGTCTTGACAAGTCACCTGGAAAATATTGTAGGCCAAGGGAACAGGAGAAAGAATCTGTCTACTGAAAGCAGAACTTCACTATGTGCAGTTTTTTTAATGGATTTTTGGCTTGTACTCATGTGTTTTCTGTTGCTGTAAGCTCTGGCTATGCTCAGAGCTGTAGAGAAGAAGAGAAACATGAAAGCACTGGCTGCTTGGAAGTCCACAAGTTTTCACTGGGTGTTTCTTTGCCTGCTCCTGTGTTCTAGATTTCCTGCTATTGGGTTGTGCTGTGTTAGCCCAGACTTCTAGCAGAATGGATCAAAGTTGGTGGCAGATGTTTATTGCTGTCTGCTGAGAACCTGACTTTTGTTTTCTGAAACTGTGGTTGTAGAAGTATGCTAAGTCAGGTGGGTTATAGAAATGCTTAGCAATTAAGCTGTTACTCTTTTCCCATTGTGATAGCACTTCTCTTTACTGCAAATCTCCCATGTTTCTGTAAAACTGAAGACGTTCTATATTCATTCAGCACTAAGTCAGTAAATAGAGACAAATTCTTCTGTTCTAGTTTCTAAGTGTCTCTAGCATAAACGAAGTCATAAAATCATAGAATGGTTTGGGTTGGAAGGGGACTTAAAGATCATCCATTTCCAACCCCCTTGCTATAAGCAGGGACATCTTCCGCTGGTTCAGGTTGCTTAAAGCCTCGTGCAACCTGACCTTGAATTTGTCCAGGTGTGGGGCATCCATGACTTCTCTGGGCAGCCTGTCCCAGTGCCTCACCTCCATTACAGGAAAAAATATCCTCCCAGTATGTAATCTTAACCTCCCCTCTTCCAGCTTAAAATCAACCCCTCTCATCCTATCGCTGTACTCCCTGACAAAGAGCCCCTCCCCAGCCTTCCTATAAGCCCCTTTTAAGTATTGAAAGTACTGCTAGAAGGTCTCCCCTGACCCTTCCCTTCTCTAGGCTGAACAAGCCCAACTCTCTCAGCCTATCCTCATATGGGAGATGCTCCAGCCCTCTGATCAACTATGTGGCCCTCCTTTGGACTCACTCCAACAGATCCATGTCCTTCCTTTGCTGAGGACTCTAAAACTAAACACAGTGCTCTTGGTGGGGTGTCATGCAAGCAGAGTAGAGGGACAGAGTCACCTCCTTCAAGTACTTGTCAACAAATTGCTTGTGTGACTGCCTGAATTGAACCACTCTAAGGTCGTCTCTTATATCTTTATGGGGAAGATGCAACTTTAATAGTGAAAACTGATCCATGGAGCACTGTCATCACTGTGTGAAGTAGCAGACTGTGGTCAATTTAGAAGTAGAAAAGCTCTGGATGAGCAGTGCTCTGCTAACTGGATGGTAGTAGTAATATTTGTAGCAGTTAAAAGAAATTTTTTTTTTTTCCCCTTTCCCCACCCTTTTTTTTCTGGTTGAGAATAGTTATTGATATCTGCACTTTGGCTGGCATTTAAGTGTGTTTTTGTGCAAGATAAAAACTTCGCCTTCCTGTTGAATGCCTAATACATAGCAGGATGTAATATACAGTTCATTTTGTCTCTGTTCGTATTTCACAGCTATGGCTGGGTTCGCCTATCTTGTGGACATGCAACATAATGCTAACTTAAATGAAAGTCACATCTGACTGCTGTACAAAAAATCCTAATACTTTTCTCCCACTGTGCTGGTTTCTCATTGTTGGATGTCAAATTCTTTCAGAAATTAGCAAAAGTCAGGGTGGATGCTGCTTTATGGATGGTATCCTGTTTCTTTTTTTGTTCCTTTTTAAGTATACATAGCTAGGTCATGAGTGGGACTCGTTATTCAAATCCAAGGCAATACGGGTGCTTCCAGCTCAAAGTCAGGAAATACTTGGCTTTTGAAATGTAACGGTTACTGTGTGAGCTCTGTCTGTGCTGTGATATCAGGAACTGAGCCTGAGGAAATGCTGCGACAGTGCTGCCAGCCCTTTGTGAGAGGTGGATATTTCTGCACTCATTCGTTGTAGGAATCTGCTCCTGAGTTCTCATGTTTGTGACACCAAAGTTCGGTGACAGTTTCATTTGGATATGCCTGTGCTTCTGAACTGGATCCTGTACCAGAAGGTACTGACCGCTCCTTGCATGTGTCTAAAGTCTCGTCTCATGTCTCTGGGTGATGAAAGGGATCTGACTCTGCACCTAGTCTGGTGATGGAGTGAGAGGGGCCGAGCTTCTTCCTTGCCTTGAAAATAATCATCTTGCTAGAACTGCTGTCATTAAGTAGCCTGATGTTAGGCATGTTTGTCAGATTAGTACTTCACAGTCATGCTAATATTTATAATTCCTACAGTATGAAGAGGGGTTTTGCTTTGTTAATAAATTCCAGACTGAAATTTTCCATGTAGAAGCTAGAAAGAAACTAATGAGATACAGCTTCTCTGCACATTCTGTCCAGCTGTGGAAATAGCAAAATTCACTTTTTTATATAATTCTTACTTGCAATTTTGATATTGTTAAGGATCTAAGTTTGGGTTAAAAATGAAAGCACTGCATGGTAATTACTATGGGATGCGTTTGAATGTTACCCGTATTGCAAAAAGGGGAACTTCACCTTTGTTCTCTGGAGGGTGTTGTAAATTCAGAGGGAGAGTATTTTTTTTCTTTTTTTAAGTGCTTCAACTTCTGTCACTGCTATTCCAGAAAGCGTGCAGTGTCACCATGGAGATACTGGACTTGTGACAAACTCTTCCAGTGTTACGCTGCAGCATGCATGATTAAGTAGGCTTGGTGGCCTCTTTGTTTGGCAACTTCCAGATAATGGTAATAAACACCTAATAAGCAAAGTTCTTCGTTGGGGCTTTAAGGCAGGGTTGATAAAGTTGGAATTAATCCTAACAAAAACCTAGTTGCATGACCTGAGAAGGTGTGCAAAGTTTTAATTTGATGTTAATTATTTTTCTGTAGTCCTCTCTTTGGTTTTAATCAAGTCAGATTAAAGAGCTTGCATTAGTTAGTTACTTCAGTTAAATTGATGTTTCCAACATGAAAAAAAAGTTTGTGTTGCACACAGTGATATTTCTTGATGTATAGTAAAATACTTCTTGGCAACACTATTCACATTCACTTTGAGCAGCGTACTATTTATGCAAAGGGAAGGTGTTTGCCCTCTGTTTATGTATTCACCCTGTTGTAGGTGTAGTTGCAAGGGGCAGGCAGAACTTGATGGAGCCCATGAACTGCAGAATTAGCAGATCTAGGGTGTTAATATATTTGTCTTCTAGCCAGGATAGTGTGTTGCAGCCTTATGGTAAACTGGCTAGCCAAATGGGTGATATACTGCAGTAGTGCGTAAGGCCCAAGGTTATGGGGCAGGTGGCATGGAGAGACTGTATGGTACAAGTGGAGGGCGATTTGGTTTCAGTCAATGTTATTTTCAGCTTACCAAAACTCTACTGTCTGTAGTAAACAGAGTTTGTGTTAGTATAACACCTTTCATACTTTGTATCTTATGATTGTATATGAGGTCTGACATAAAACCCCTCCTAAGACTAACAGTATAGCTTAGGAACCAAGAGTGAGAGAGGAGAGATGAGAAGGTGGTTATAGAACATGTTCTAAACTGTCACAGTGAGACAAGGCTCAACTTGATCGCTTCACTCAGCATGAGTGGATGTGTGCTCAAATAAAGATGTTTTCTTACCCTTCGTTGGAAAAATGTTGCTGTGCAACAGTGAACAGTGAATTAACATCAAGAGAATGTGCCAGTCCACAGCACTTTGTCCATGAAGCAGTTTTTAGCTAGTAGCAACATCACTGTGCTTGATAACCCACCCAGTTTGCCAGACTTGTCTCCCTCATAGAAAGGTCAAGTAAGTCACTGCTTAGAGGAACCCATCTTTTATCAACAGAAAATATAAAAGCAAAAACAATGGAGATTCTCCACAACCTTTCAGCAAATGATCTGCAGGATTGCTTTGAGTGTTGGCAGCATCATATGTAGCTGTGTGTCAACTCAGAAGGGAACTATTTTGAAGGTGATCATAGTTTTATTTTCTTAATTTGTTAAATAAAAAGGGTTACAGGCTTTGTTTATTGAATTGCTATGTATTGAGTCAGACCTAATTGGTTGAAGTGTAATTCATACAATCTTAGGCTATTCAAATGCGAATAATGACAAATTTAGCTTGGATACCCAAGTGAGTTTTCTCCTCCTTAATTAGACTTGTTAGATAAAACATGCTTCCCTGGAGAGAAATATTGCATCTTTAATCATAGAATCATAGAATAACCAGATTGGAAGAGACGCACTGGATCATTGAGTCCAACCATTCCTATCAAACACTAAACCATGCCTCTTAGCACCTTGTCCACCCGTCCATGCCTTAAATACCTCCAGGGAAGGTGAATCAACCACGTTCCCGGGCAGCCTGTTCCAGTGCCCAGTGACCCTTTCTGTGAAAAATTTTTTCCTAATGTCCAGCCTGAACCTCCTCTGGCGGAGCTTGAGGCCATTCCCTCTTGTCCTGTCCCCTGTCACTTGGGAGGAGAGGCCATTACTCTCCTCTCCACAACCTCCTCTCAGGTAGATATAGAGAGCAATGAGGTCTCCCCTCAGCCTCCTCTTCTCCAGGCTAAACACCCCCAGCTCTCTCAGCTGCTCCTCATAAGGCCTGTTCTCCAGCCCCTTCACCAGCTTTGTTGCTCTTCTCTGGACTCACTCCAGAGCCACAACATCCTTCTTGTGGTGAGGGGCCCAGAACTGAACACAGTACTCGAGGTGCGGTCTCACCAGTGCTGAGTACAGAGGGAGAATAACCTCCCTGGACCTGCTGGTCACACCGTTTCTGATACAAGCCAAGATGCCACTGGCCTTCTTGGCCACCTGGGCACACTGCTGGCTCATGTTCAGTCGGTTGTCAACCAACACCCCCAGGTCCTTCTGCTCCAGGCAGCTTTCCAGACAGGCTTCTCCTAGTCTGTACCTGTGCTTAGGGTTGTTGTGCCCCAAGTGCAGGACCCGGCATTTGGCCTTGTTAAACCTCATGCCGTTGGTCTCAGCCCAGCAGTCCAGCCTGTTCAGATCCCTTTGCAGAGCCTCCCGACCCTCCAGCAGATCAACACTTCCACCCAGCTTAGAGTCATCTGCAAACTTGCTAAGGGAGCACTCGATGCCTTCATCCAGGTCCTTGATAAAGACATTGAACAGGGCTGGACCCAGGACTGAGCCCTGGGGAACCCCACTTGTCACTGGCCTCCAGCTGGATTTAACTCCATTTCCCACCACTCTCTGGGCCCGGTCATTCAACCAGTTTTCCACCCAGGAGAGTGTGCGCCTGTCCAGGCCAGAGGCTGACAGTTTCCGAAGCAGAATGCTGTGAGAAACTGTGTCAAAGGCTTTACTGAAGTCCAGAAAGACACATCCACAGCCTTTCCCTCATCCAGCAGCCGAGTCACTTTGTCATAGAAGGCGATCAGGTTAGTTTGGCAAGACCTGCCTTTCATGAACCCATGTTGACTGGGCCTGATCACCCAGTTCTCTTGCATGTGCTTCATGATAGCACTCAAGATCACCTGTTCCATGAATTTCCCTGGCACTGAGGTCAGACTGACAGGCCTGTAGTTCCCTGGATCCTCCCTGCGACCCTTCTCTAGATGGGCACATCAGCCAGCCTCCAGCCCAGTGGAACTTCCCCAGTCTTCCGGGACTGTTGGAAGATGATGGAAAGGGGTTTGGCGAGCATATCCGCCAGCTCCTTCAATACCCTTGGGTGAATCCCATCTGGACCCATAGACTTGTGGGTGTCTAGTTGGGCAAGCAAGGTTCTGACCACCTCCTCTTGGATCATGGGAGCCTCATTTTGCTCCTCTAGCCCCAGGGTTTGCACACAGAGGGAACAACTTTCTTTACAATTAAAGACTGAGGCAAAGAAGGCATTAAGTACCTCAGCCTTTTCCTCATCCCCTGTCACTGTTGTTCCTTCTGCGTCCAGTAGGGACTGTATGGTCTCCCTAGTCTTGCTTTTATTATTTATGTATCTTTCACAGACTTTGCCAATCTGATTTCTAGTTGAACTTTAGCCCTTCTGATTTTTATTCTACACAATCTCACTTCCCTCCTGTAATCCACCCAAGAGGCCTGTCCCCTCTTCCAGAGCTCGTAAACATTTCTCTTCTTCTTGATCTCACTCAGGATCTCTTTGTTCAACCAAGCTGTTTTTTTCCCCTGCCTGCTTTTTTTTACTGGAACATGGTGATGGCTTTCTCCTGAGCTGCTAGGATCTCCTTTTTGAAGAGCTCCCAGCCCTCATGGGCTCCCTTACCCTTAAGTACTGTCTCCCATGAGACTTTGCCAACCAGCCTTCTGAAGAGTTCAAAGTCTGCCCTCTGGAAATTACATGCTACTGTCCTGCTAACCACCCTCTTCACTTCGCCTAGAACAGAAAACCCTCTCATCTCGTGATCGCTTAGTCCTAGGCATCCTCTTACTGCCACAAACCCCACAAGACCTTCTCTGCTCACAAACAGCAGGTCCAGGAGGGCACCTTCCCTTGTTGGTTCATTCACCATCTGTGCAAGGAAGTGTCTTCCACGCACTCCAGGAGCCTCCGAGACTGCTTCCTTTCTGCTCTGTTGTACTTCCAGCAGATATCAGGAAGATTGAAGTCTCCCACAAGAAGGAGAGGCACTGATCTAGAGATTAACCCCAGCTGTTTATAGAAGAGCTCGTCAGCTACTTCTCCTTGGCTGGGTGGCCTGTAACAGACTCCCATTACAAAATCTACCTTCTTATGGGCTCCTCTGATTTTAACCCACAGGCACTTGATCTCCTCATCGCCACAATCCATCTCAATGGTGCCCAAGTCCTCCCTTACAAAGAGGGCTACTCCCCCTCCTCTCCTACCCTTCCTATCCCACCTGAAGAGTTTGTACCCCACCATATCTCTACTCCAGTTATATGAGTCATCTCACCACGTTTCCGTGATGGCAACAACATCATAGGCTCCTTGCCCTACAACAGCTTCCAGCTCTTCCTTCTTATTCCCCATGCTGCATGCATTGATGTAAATGCACTTCAGCTGAGCTGCCGAGCCTTCAGCCCTCTTAGAGGGAACAGAGTTCATTCCCAGTTGCCTGGTAACTGGAGTAGCTAGCGCCAGAGTGCCCATATCTCCCTTACCACCCCCAGGTGTGTTCACCCCCACTTTCTGTGTGGTGCTGTACTGGTGGTCCTCTCCAGCACACTCACTCTGAATCATCAGTGCCCCATGTCCAGGCTCACTCCTGTCTAGCCTGGTCTCAACCCCCTCCCCCTTCACATCTAGTCTGAAGCTCGGTTTATGAGCTTAGCTAGGTTTTTAGCAAGGGCTTTAGCCCTCCTAGGAGACACACGTGTCCCATCCTTAGTAACAAAGCCTGGGGGTGAATGTCATGAGGAAACTCTTCTTATATACCTACTTGCCCCACAACTTAGTGTTATGTGTTTTGCTTTCTTTTTTCTCCTCAAACAAGTTTTGGAGTGTCCCTCTCAACAAGGAACTAAGGAACTGAACCAGTGTCACAGGTCTGGTCCTGTACTTATGGCACCTGTCATCCATCCTTGTCTTTTTGGCTTCTTGTATTTGTAGGGGTTTTAGTTAAAGGCCCTGAAGGAGTATTTCTGCTCTTCTCTTTGCTCTATTTGGAGATTTAGGACTTGACTATAAGCACTTTTCCAGAGGTCTTAACATTTACGTGCTGCTGTTGTTTCCTAAAAGGCATATGGAGCTCTTGGTGTGCTGAAGGAGACGAAAGCTCATCTGAACCTCATGGATCCATTTTGTTTACTAGTATCAGTATCATATCAGTTTACTAGTACCTGTCAGAGTTCAGTGTACCCGTAACTGTTTAAGCATGAGGTCACTGTTGTATTAGAGAAAGCTATGTGTGTGCTGTTCCAATGTATTTGAGTAAGCATGTTGTTTAATCCCTTTGTCTGATATACCATACCTATGAAGTTTGTCAGGATTCTAGTTTGTTTTTTCTGCCAACTTCCAGATTTTACCTGATGACGTGCATTATCCTGGGTTTTAGCTCTTGAGGAACTTGAGGCTTCATCCTCTTCTCTTAAATATTTAGTGTGAGCGGTTAATAAACTTTTACATTCTGTGGTCAGTAAATACAACATATTGAACAATTTATATTTAGAATATCAGTTTAAGATGCTTGTAAAGCTAATTTGCGTAGTCTGGGAGTATGTCTGTCTAACAAGCTTGCGTTGTCACAGTATCACAGAATCACCAGGTTGGAAAAGACCCACCGAATCATCAAGTCAAACCATTCCGATCAATCACTAAACCAACTAGTTTGCACTAACTCTGTTTCCAAGAATTGAAGCCAAGAGGGCAGCCTCGCTCAGTACACCTTCAAGGGGTTAAAGAAAGTGCTTCTGTTCTTGCAAGCAGGTTTAAAGCTGAACAAGACAAGTGTATGTATTCATAGACTAAATACGGACTCAGACAGATCTCTGAGCGGTTGTCAGTGTCTCGTGTACTTAGTTAAAATTGTTTTTTGAGGAGGGGGTAACTGCCTTGTTCAATTTGATGTAATAGTCTGCCACCCCTCAGCAGTTAAGGGGAACTTCATGAGTAATATCTTTAGGCATGGCATGCGCTACGTTTACACTTTCTCCTTTCAGTTTGAGAACTGCTGACCAGTCATGGCACCATCTGCCTCTCTGCCTGAAAAGCCCTCTGCAACTGCCTTCGGGTTGTAGTCATCTTCTCCTTCTCTGACCAGTAATATTTCCAAAAACGTGATAGACCCTTTGATCATGGAACTTGGGAGAGAGAAAGATGGGAGGATTAAGTCTTCTAGCATTGTTCCAGCACTGGCACTGCTGGATTTGTTCCATCTCGAAATGTGTCTCTCATCCTGCAAATATGCGTAATCATCTTCAAGGCTTGATTACAAAAATTCTAAGTAAATTAAATATTTTAATTGCTTAAATTTGATAAGGATTTAACAGAATTGTAGAATGTCCTGAATTCAAAGGGTCATCGAGTCCCTGCACGGAGCAACCCCAAAATTCACACCACCTGCCTGAGGGTGTTGTCCCAATGGTTTTTGAATATTTTCAGGCTTGGTGCCATCAATGTTTCTCTGAGTAGTCTGTTCCAGTGCTCCACCACCCTCTGAGTGAAGAACCTTTTCCTAATATTCAACCTAAACCTCCCCTGGCACATCTTCCCGGCATTCCCTTGGTTAGCAGAGAGAAGGGATCAGCGTCTGCTCCTCCTCCTCCCCTTGTGAGGAAGCTGTAGAGTATGATGAGGTCTCCCCTCAGTCTCCCCTTCCAGGCGGAACAAGGCAAGTGACTTTAGCTGCTCCTCATCTGGCTTCCCCTCTGAACCCTTCACCAACTTTGTGACCCTCCTCTGGGCACTCTCCAGTAGCTTCATGTCCTTTTTATACTGTGGTGCCCACAACTGCACACAGTGCTCAGGGTGGGGTTACAGAAATGTGGTTTTTATTTCGTGATAACTCGCTTAACCTTTTTCTTTTGCTCTACTGTAACAGCTGGTAGTATATGTCCAGGAAAATCTGCAATGACTCTGTGGGTTTCAGGAATTAGAATCCCATTTCTCCCCTTTAGCTGCCTAATTTTATGAGGGAAAATAATATAACTTGGAAACACTAAGTTTTGAGTGTTTCAGGAACCTTTCTTAATATTACTGAAATGATTTCTAAAAATAGCCGAGTGGTTTCATCCTGTTAATTCAGTATTTTCGCATCACCAATCTGCCTGCTATCTTGTCTAACTTTGCCCTGCAATTTCAATATTAACAGCTAATGAGGTAATAACCAAATCCAAAAAAGTTGCACAACTTTGATGGCAAAAACTTTTGTGACTTGGACTTTTTGATATACAGAGGAACAAAATGTTAAAAACAAATAATATATGCCAAAGAAATATGTAAAATGGTACACTTTTTTAAAAATCCAAATTGCTAATTAAACAGCTGACATTGCATGTAATCAACTAGAATAAGCAGAATTTGTGTTTTTTGCATAAAATGATAATTTCTCACTCTACTTTGAAGAGAAATGTAAATGGTAAGTGTCCTGTAACCATTTCTGGGTTCTAAAAAAGGAAATTTTAATTAAAAGAAAGCTAGCTCATGACTCTTGCTAAAATAAAGAGCTAAGAGATTTAAACTCGAGAACTTCTTTAAGCACAGGCCTTGGAAATAGTAGGAGGAGTGATCAGTGGAAAGAGCTGTATCTTGGAATATGAACTAATGTATATAAAGTGAGCTGGCATGGCTGGGGAGAAGCACAACTGGGATGATAGTAAAGCAGCCTGGTAGTGAGTACGAGTGAATATTTAAATACTCTCCAATATCTTTCTCATATCAATACTAATTCTGGACCTCAATGAAAATTGAGATGATGATGACGTCTGTAGAAGTGAAAGCCAAAGAATCAGCGGATCTTAGGGTAATTAAGCTTCATTTCATAATAAATGAACTAGAAGCAGATTTGAGTTGAATCCCCAATGGAGGAGAAGGGTGTAATGGGAGACGGGAATTAAGGTGAGTAATTTTCCCCTGTGACTTGCAAATGTATTGGTACAGGAGGATCACTGCTACATCAGCAAATTTCAACTGCTGGTGTGTGACTAAGACACAGATATACTGTAGGGAGCATGGATTGTTTACTTCAGTTATCTCTTTTTTAAATAGAAAAAATACTTTGAAACAAATTATCAAATAATATAGATAGGGGAAGGTGTATGGAATACAAAAGCTGTACTCAATTGCATTGAATTAGGTGAGTGTTAAGACCTCATTTCTCTTGTGAAGACAATCTGATAGATATCCTCTCTTGATGTCATTGTCACTAGTAACTTCCCCAAGGCAAGTAACGTGATGCCATTCATTATCCTTCCAGAGAAAATGAGACCTCTTGAGAAAGAGGTTTGGTTAAGCATTGGTATGTATTGACAGGGCAACTAGAATCATTCGGTAGTCAGTAGAGTTGGACAAGTCGTTTTCTTTAGCGAAGGCAAAATGAAAATGACACTTGTATATAAAATATGCTGATACTGAAGACAGACATCTCACCAAGGTGAATGAGATGAAATGGAAGGAAGAACCGTGTGACTTTAAAAGACTAGGGAATACAGGGCTGAAATTGAGAATTTCTACTGGAAATGTGCAGTGTGGCCTTGCAGGGTGTAGTAGGAATCTGAAGAGAGACCTGGATATGCTGCTTAATTCCAGCAGGGAAGTGTGACCTTAAAGTAAGCTATGCCATGGGATGGTTAGGTTTAGGTTTTTGTAGTAGATAATAAATGAGAGCTAATGCAATTGTACAGGGTACTTCAGCAAAATTCCCATGCACTTGCTTCCTGTATTCCAAAATTGTCAGTTGAAACTAATGGGGATTGCTAGTTCGTTTTTCATTCACAGAACTGTTTCCACAATTGTCCTAAGAATGGAATATCTGCATCTGCAAAATAAAAGTAAAGAAACAGTGATGGTCCTATGTAGAATGCATCAGCAAGATGTAGGAAGAGGGCTACAGAAAAGGGAGTATCAATAAAAAAGAAAAAAAGGAGAGAGAAAAGAAAAGGTTGTGAACATTTGTCTGTAGTCCTTCTGGTAATTTAAAACCTTATGTTCTCAAACGGGTTCCAGTAAAAAATTTAGAATTCATGCTTTCCACTACATAAATTCTTTATACAGAATTTTGAATTTTTACTGGTTTTATAGTGTCGGCCAAAAAGCTGGCAGCTACCCTACTGAAGAAATAAGTTGTGTAAATAATTGCATTGATAAATGTTTGATGTATCACTGCGCTATCTCATTTGTGGCTACTAAACTGACTTTTCAAACTGTCCCTTAGGTTCCTGATGTCATAAGCAGCATAAGACAGGTCTCCAAAGCAGCACTGAAAGAAGATGCCAAACCAAATAAGGACAGTGAAGATGCCTTTTATGACTCTCAAAAATTCGAGGTCTTATACTGTGGAAAGGTGACAGTGGCTCACAAGAAAGCTCCTTCCACACTAATTGATGATTGCATTGAGAAATTCAGTCTTCATGAGCGCCAGCGCCTGAAACTATTAAGTGAGCAGCGGAATAATGAGTCAAGTTTGGACCTACCCCTTGGTGAAGGAAATGTGCCAACTACTCCATTGGAGAGCCCATTTGAGGAGCTGGACAGCCCAAATAACACCACAGGGCATACTGCGATGTTTACAGTCGGCAGCCAGACCAACTTGACCAGCATGGCCAGCACTCGTGGCTCCTTTCCAGAGCGAATCTTAGAGGACTCGGGTTTTGATGAGCAGCAAGAATTTCGCTCCCGGTGCAGCAGTGTCACTGCCGTTATGCAAAGAAGGGTTCATGACACAAACCTGAAAATACAGCCACGGAGAAGACATGCAAGTGCACCCAGTCATGTTCAGCCCTCTGATTCCGAGAAGAACAGGACAATGTTGTTCCAGGTGTGTGCAGGGATGGATGATTTCATGTCAGTTTTGCACTGTATTTTCCCCTGTGCCATTTGAAGCTGAGACAAGTTTTGCAAGATAAGTAATATGGATCCAGTATGGTTTCATAATTTGTCATAAATATGTACATGTCTGTTCGTAAATGATTAGAGCGTAAGTAACTGGCCTTTCTTAAGGAAGTCACCTCAGTTTATTTTTAAGGAAAAAGTAATTATTTATGGAGTAATCACTTAAAAGAGCAGAAATTCTAGTGGGATTATTATTTTATATGCAGTTCTGGTTTGTCTCTATTGGTGAGATCTAGGACCTAGCTGAAATAAGTGAGTAGTCTTTCAAAATGAAAATCAATTAAGACCTCTGTGTGAACAAATCCTCTTTTCTGTGCAATTATAAAGAAGCTTACAGCTTCACTTGAGGCTTTCACAACCTTACGTTTGAGCCAGCCCTTTTATGATAACTTGTACTGGTATTCAGCTTGTCTGTCCCAGGTGAGGACTCAAATGCTTCTGCTTACAATGAATGCTTCTTCCTTAGGCCTTATGGTTATGTTTTCTCTTGTCTGAAGTGCATTTGACATCTTGAGAGCTTGAACAGAAAAAACAAAAGGACATTTAAAGGAAGTGACCCATAAGTGAAAGATCTTTGGACCTTAAAGTAACAGGGAGTTAAATGCCAAGGATTTGTTTTTCAGTGTGCTTTAGAGATGATTCTTTTATTTTCTTTGGGAAATGCTAACTGAAGTGAGAATGTGTTGCCCTTTAGAAAGCCACAGCTATCACTAGTAATGAAAAGGATTTCATTTCATATGGAATAAATTCATTACGCTTGAGAGGCAGTTTGGGAAAGCTGTAGGGTAGCTTGCTGCAGAATCTACTTTCTCATCTGGAGTTGTGACAAAATCCAAAAGCATCAACTTAAGAGCAATGTAATTTCTCAGTTAATCTATGGTACAGTTTAAAAAATAATTAATAAAATTCAGAAATTCTGGGTTTTATTGAAGTTTTTAATTTAGCCACATTATTTACTAAAGGTGTTAATATTGATCATAGAGTGGTTTGGGTTTTAAGGGACCTAAAAGAGCATCCATTTCCAAATCCCCTGCCACAGGCAAGGACACCTTCCACTCACAGAATCACAGAATAACCAGGTTGGAAGAGACCTACTGGATCGTCAAGTCCAACCATTCCCACCAATCCCTAAATCATGCCCCTATATACCTCATCCACCCTCACCTTAAACACCTCCAGGGACGGTTAGGATCAGGTAACTCAATCAGGTTACTCAAAGCCTCATCCAACCTGGCTTTGAAAACCTTCAGGGTTGGGGTATTTATGATTGCTCTGGACAGCCTGTTCGGGTCCCTCGCAGGAAAAGATTTCTTCCTAATATCTAATGTAAATCTATCCTCTTTCAGCTTAAAGTTAAACTGAAATATTGTCTGTCAAATGTGATCTTGGAACCAAAATAACTAGAAAAGAAGGTGGAGGGGCAGGGGAAAGCCATCTTCTTTCCAAGTCTTTCTCCCATTCAACTGAGTAAATTGTTCTTACTGAAATATTCAACGTGTCCTGAATTATGGCATCCTTGTTCCTGTTGAGTAAGCTGCTGCACTGAAGCTTCTCTATCTGTACAAGAACAGACTAGATTGTGACATTTTTATTGCTGTTAATATTATGCCTCCAGGACAGTCATAAATTAGACTTATTTTTCTTCTCCTGCCCCAAGGTTGGAAGGTTTGAAGTTAACCTCATCAGTCCAGACACCAAATCTGTTGTGCTGGAAAAGAATTTTAAAGATATCTCCTCATGTTCTCAGGTAAGCATTAATAAGAAGCAGCATGTAGATCATCAGGAGAAAAAGGAATTTATTTGTTCTTCAGCTGGGTTGCCTTGCTGGTTTGTGGGCAGCAGAAGGAAAATATAGAATTCTTTTTCAACATTCTGTTTTCCTTCATTGAGTCTCAAAAGCCACTCTTAAACAATTTATCCTGTCTAAATTACCCTGAATGAAAGTAAGTTGCTGTTTTACCCCATTGGCTACTTAAATAAAAACAAGAGGATAGGGAAGGGATTTTGAGCAATTGACTAATGTGTATACAAATTCTAGGTAAAGTTTGATGCATTAGCTTCTTTGGAGAATACAGCTGAAGAAACTGGATATTAAACTGTGATTGCTTCATGAATACTTGCAGCAGAGTTGAAATACTTATTTGCCTTTACAAGAGCAAAAGCTATTACTCAAATAGGGGCTTTCACTTATCTGGTAGCAGTTTCCAGTAGATATTGCAAAAAATGATGCAGTGTCATTCCTAAAGGGTTTAAGTACAGAAAACATAAGTGCAAAATAGCCAGCCTGAGCTGTAGCAGTAGCAACTTTGATTATTGAACCAAAACCAAAGTATAAACTGTTCTGCTTTGGGAGAGCATTGGACATTCTGTTGGAAGTAGCTTAATCTCTGTTTAGGATGCTCTGAGTGTGCTGTCTTTGAGCAGCTAAGCTCCTGAAAGCCTCTGGAATGAAAGGAAGAGAGCATCAGATCAGCCCTGAAGAATGATGGTGGTTCACCGGCATAATTTCTTCTGGGAAAAATATGTCAGTAGATGAACCTAACTATTTACAGCAATAAACACATGACTCTTACAAAGTTCAGTGGCAGGACAAAGGAATTCACATTTCTATCCTGCTGTTGTTCAGCAGGTGTTACTTCTGGCACTTTCTGGTTTGAGGTTTTGTTTTCTTATATTATTAATTCATTTGCCACGCACATGCATCATTTCCACCCTCTTTACACATTATTCAAGTTTAAAGTACACTTTCTGGTACACTCGGAACCAATATTTCATTCTCAAGTGCTTTCATCTTAATAATAATAATAATAATAAATCCACTCTTGCCTGACCATGCTACCACTGTAGATACAGATAAGAACTGGTCAGTACTTATAACTCAAATAGAGTTTTGAGCTACCAAATGAAGGTCTTAAGTCTGCTGGTGAGCTACAATTTGTATTGCTCTTGGTAGGAAAAAGAAAAAAGCAACTGCTAAATAGAATGGGACAGTATAACTAAAACTGAAGTATTAATAGCTTTATAATAAAACAAATGAAAGACATTCTTAAAGCAGTGGTATGGAAGGCAAAATCTGCAGGTGGTTTAAGTCTTCTCACATTTTGTGGATATATTGAGCTGAATACAAGTAACACTTCAGCCTCATGTATTGGGATTCTGGATTGAGTTTACATACTGATAACAGTCAAAAAGAAGCAGTCCTAAGCAGGATCAGTCTTTGTTCTGCTGACTTTAAAGCACAGTGGAGACCAGCAGGAACATGGCAAATCTTCAAGACTTGGTTTTCCTTCAATGAAATAACTGTGCAGTAAATAGTGTTAGGCAATGCTCTGTATTGGGCTTTGGAGGTTGAGTTTTTCACTCCACTTCTTCGCTTTCATTTGGAGCAAAGCTTTTGTTACTTTGCATTCTTGAATAACTCAAACAGGCACTAACAGTGCTTCGGGGTTGTTTTGTTTGTAGCATTTTATTAATGCAAAAATGGCTACTTTAGAGAATTTTTATTTTCCGTGTTCAATAGAAACGAAACATTAATTAGTTCAAGACCAAGATTTGGTTGCATGAACCTCATCAGCACTTCTTATAAGAACTCAGTGTTAGCCACAGGGCTTCTCTGTTGTGGATTTATAGGGCAGTGATTTACTGCATATTGTAAGACTGCAGCTTAGGAGTGTTTTTTCTATGCTTTACAAACGATGAAAAGAAGATGTTCTCTTCAGCTTGCTTTCTTGAGTCTTAGTCTGGTCTAATAAATGTATTTTTGTTCTATAGCTTACATATGGTTGATCTGCTGCATTAAATTAATTACCTGCACTTGATTTGTCAAGGCAGTGAATATAATTGATGATAAAACCCTGTGTGTGCTGTCTAAGCTCAGGTGTCAGACGGCTGTAGAAATTTTCTTGTTGCAGCCTTCCTGACTTTCTGGGAACCCAGAAAAACAAACAACTTAGCTTTTTTTCATCAGGTCTCGCCACCCTCTTAAAGAAATGCAATGGAGGTACTGATAGTTGGGGAACATAATGTGCTGTTTACGCTTCAGTGGTGCAAGTGTCATGTCCATCTGCCCCCTCAAATGTTCCCCTGTGGAGGTTGAGAAATCAGGCAGCAGTAGACATGTTTAGGCACTGTCAGCAGCAAGGGAATTGGCATCTTACAGAACCACTTTAAATAAACATGATTTCCTTGCAAAACAGAGGGTAACGTGTCACTGTTTTATAGATAAACATACGTATATGCAGCTGTTCTTTTTCCTTTTATGCTTTTGAGGACTTCATGTGTTACAGGGAAACAAGTTTAATTAAGTCACAGTTAATGTGGAGTACTGTAAATGAATTCCATTTGTGCCATCTTAGGTGCCCTCTGCACCTTTTTAAAGTATTGTTTAAGTAGCACAAATGGAACTTCTGGAATTTTGTTTTTAAAAACTACAGCATGTAGGGACAATATGCTCAGTTTCTCATGTACTGCATTACCAATTTTATCTAGAGTGTTTTCTGTAGTGACAAGCAAGTTGTTTTGCCTCTTTTACGATATTGGTGTTTTCTTTGGAGATGGATCCAAGCAACCAAGCTTTGCTTTCTGTTGTATTTGAACTTGAGGGATTAGGCTTTCTTTTGGAGAAAATCTGCTGTTACCATGCTCTGATGATAAAAAAACGTTGGCAAAAGCTTTAACAATAGTGAGTCATGTTCCATGAATTGAGACTGTTAATATAGTGCTTCTTAGGAAGCAGCTCTCTTTGATCTTCTTAGTGCTGTTTTTAGCACGGCAGTGTTCCCTGTCAAGAAGTAAGACTGGGATCTTGAAAGAAAACATCAGTAATAACGTGTAGTAAGTCTTGAAATTTCTGGTATGTAATTCAGTCTCAAAGAATTTAAGAATTTGGTTGGAATTCTGCATGTCACCACTAATTCTCTGCTCTTCTTGGTCTAGTCTGAAGTTGTATTACAGGAAAGTGAAACTCTATTGCTACTTTGATGCTACTCCTCTCCCACTTTTTAGAGTGTAATAATCAAGTTTTCACTGCAGAGGCAATTCCAGATACAGACAGGAACTCTTTAGTTTGCTTCTCTGGAAATCCAGTTTTCCTAACGGAAAAAAAAATCAGATTCAGTTCTACTGCCATGTAACTTTTGATTGTGTAAAGAGCTTTATGTAACTTTTAAATGCAAAAAGCAATTTGAGAGATAACTATTATAATTGTAAAATAGATGATTAGGAGTATGCGTTTACAGTTTCTTACATTTTTGGATTGACAAGTGTTGGAGTCTGGTAACTATTTTTAGGATCACTTTGGAAACCACGTTTGTTGAATAGTCCACTAATGCTCTTCTCATACTCTCTTAGGGTATAAAACACGTTGATCACTTTGGTTTCATTTGCCGGGAATCTCTTGAATCTGGGCTAAGCCAGTATATTTGCTACGTGTTCCAGTGTGCCAGTGAGTCACTGGTAAGTATTTATTAATGGTCCAAACCTTTGCATTGGAGGATGTCTGAGGCATTTCCTAAACCATGGGAATCTCTGTTATTCTGCTGTGTCAGCTGAGCCTCAGTGACCACGTTGTCTCAGGTGTGAGACAGTTATGGTATGATAATATGCAATAGGAAATACACATTGTGTTCACATATGTGATGTTCATATATAGCCATATTCTGCTACTCTACTGATGCATATGTCAACAAGAAATAGAAAACATACAGATGGATGAGTACACACAGGCTGAGTATATTTGTACTCTGTATTTGATTGTAGTTCTTTCATTTCTAATTGTTGAGACGCTTATTTCCCTATTAAACATGTAGTTCCATTATTGAATCAGTAACAAGGCTGATGGTAAAACCTAAGTGTACTTCTCAGCGTAGGGTTTATACTCCTGGCTGATCCTGCATTAGCCTGAATGTGACTTTAGCATTTTCCCTATAGTCTATTTTGTTCCTCAGGAGAAGAAATAGCAGCATTTGATCAGAGAAGAAGGAAATTGTAATATGTGTGGATGTGTATAAATATCAAACAGTCCATTGGACATTTGATGAAGTATGTATCAATCAACTGAATTTCCAGGTGTCAGTGATTTAACTGATAGAGGTAACTTAATAACACGAGACACGTACAGGAAATCATTTAGGCTACTGTATTTTTATATTAAAACTCTGACACCTTAAAAGAAATTGGTTTCTGTTCTGAAATGTGTTTGTTCCTGATGGCTGCGCTAACAGCTGTGAACTCTTTTTCAGCTAAACTTAAAAAATCACTCTTTTAGCTAGATGAAAAATGTAATTTATGAATCCATTGACTAGCTTGAGAGTGAATAGATTTGTCAATACAACTTCAAACAGCCAACAGTCCTAAATGTACAACAGTAGCTGAGGCTGCGCATTCATCGCTTTCATCAAAGAGGGAACTTGTTATGAAATCAGGTCTAGCTTTGTACAGAAAATACTGCATTTGACCTATTGATAAATATGATGATACATAATTCCAAGACTTAAAACATGGTGTATAAAGAAGCCAAGTATTCATAATCCTTGTTCTGTATTGTAGTATTGATTTGTGTGGGTAGCCTCACATTGCAGTATGAAAATGAACATTCCTGAGCTACTTTCAGATGCAATCACTCTGATCCCAGTGACAGTTTGGCATTGGCAGGACAGAGCTCTAAAAACTCGTGCTTTCCAGATTCTTTGTTGCCAAGCTGTGTTGGGAGGCATGTGCATATTTGCTCTTAAATGAGCTACAGGCTGTAGCTGCAGTTCTTGTGGTTTTAGCATACACATAATCCAAATGTTTAGCACTGTTCTGTGCATCTTCTGTTTGAGAGGGTTTGTTGCCAGCCTTAAAAAGGCCTCTGTTGCAAGGCAGATACTCACTATCCAAACCCCTGCTTTCTTGCTAAAAAGAGAGAGCACCCAGAAATTACTGGCTGTGCTTAAAACTGGTATTTTATTGTTTTTAACCAGCCAACCAAAAACCCCCCACAAAGCCACCACTAAACATATCAGGACAGAAACTAATTCACATTTCTGCATTCGGGTGCCCTTCTTCTCCCTCTTCCTCCTCAAGTGATAAACCCTCAAAAAAGTCTGTATTTTTGGTGTTAGGTTGCATGATTTTGGTCTCAAATATTTTAGCTTTCATCTTCCTGCTTAAAAAAAAAAAGGAACAGGTAAGAGCAAGGATCCGCTGCTGAAGTAGTGTACTGATTTCTTTCTCAAGATTGTCGTCAAGCTCTAGTCTCCTCTCCATGCTAAACCAGAGGCTTAAGTAAGCAGCTTTAAATAAAGATTTTATTCTTACAGGAGAACTTCAAGTGCTCTCTGTATAAGGTCTACAAGTTTATTTGAATGAGTGTAGAGAAGCACTGTCATATTGACCTCTCTTACACAAAAGTTGAGCTCTTTCAGTGCTGACATATTGGGAGCACAGCACTGCTGTATTTGTGGCAGTGGCAGAGGAAAGATCAGGAGTCCAGCAGTACTTAAAGATAAGTTTGTAGAATCATAGGATCAATAAGGTTGGAAAGGATCTCTAAGATCATTCAGTCCAACTGTTAACCCAACACCACCATACCTAATAAAACATGTCCCAAGTGCCATGTCTGCATGTTTTTTGAACACTTCTAGGGATGGAGACTCCACAACTTCCCTGGGTAGCTTGTTCCAGTGCTTCAGCCTTCTTTTAGTAAAGAAATTTTCCGTAATATCTAAACCTTCCTTGGTGCAACTTGAGGCCATTTTCACTTGTCCTGTTGCTTGTCACTTGGGTGAAGAGACCAGCACCTACCTTGCCATAACCTCCTTTCAGGTAGTTGTAGAGAGCTGTAAAGTCTCTCTTAAGTCTTCTTTTCTCCAGGCTAAACAACCAAAGTTCCCTCAGACACTCCTCATTAAGACTTGAGAAGTTCCTGTTTGCTGGCAGGATGAGTCTGTGAAGTTTTGTTCTAAAACAGTACAGCAGTGGGAGGAAAATCATTGAGAAGGAGCACATGAAGTTTGCAGGAGAAACTTGAAGCTAAAGGAAAAGAAATCAGTGCTTTTTATTTAGCCAGCATACATTCAAGACAAAAATTCATACTCGTAGCTTCTTAAAACAGCAGCTGAATGCTCAATAAGCTTGAGTAGAGTTAGATATTCAAAATTATGGTGTCTCACTGAACTTGAAGTTGGTGAGCATCCACAGAAGAGGCAGAAAAGCTGGAAATACAACCCTGATCTCTTTCAAAGACAGCAAATGGGTATTTTTGATGGTAAAGCACCTGTCTATGATGTGATTTATAAATCTAATTTAATGTATATGTCTTGTATTTCTGTTTATATATTGTCTTTTCTCTCCATCCCCGTTAGGTTGATGAGGTAATGCTTACCCTGAAACAAGCCTTTAGCACTGCTGCAGCTCTGCAGAATGCCAAGACGCAGATTAAGCTATGTGAGGCCTGCCCTATGCATTCATTGCACAAACTTTGTGAAAGAATTGAAGGTAGCAGCTAGTTTATTTTCTAATTGTATTTACCTGATTTATTCTAGAAGAATTATTCTGTATGTGTTAATTTAATTGTCAACCATAAACTTTCCACTTCTACAGTGTAAGAACAGAGGGAAAAGTATCTGAATACACAGCTCTTACCATCACCTTGCACTTTTAGTAATCAAGTAGAGGTGGTAGCAGTAATGCTATTGCAGCTGAATATAGTATAGTCCGTGTTATAAATATATACTATAAATACATTGTTGTACCTCTGTTAAATACTAAGCAGAGCAGAAAACCCCACCAGTTCATCTTTCTTTCATTCAAAGATGAATATGTCATAAAAGAGCAGTTGTGATCAAAAAGGATCTTGCTTTCTTATGTGTTCATTGTTTCCCTTGTGGGATTATTTTTTTACTTCTTTGTGTTTATTCTCTTAATGTGCTTTAAAACCTAGTTTTATTGTGGGAAATAAATCAGTAAGTTAGGAGATAAAATATCTGTTAGAGAGTTGAAGCGACTACCATGGCTTCAAGTATGCACACACAGACCTTCACAGAATCACAGAATGACCAGGTTGGAAGAGACCCACTGGATCGTCGAGTCCAACCATTCCCACCAATCCCTAAATCATGCTCCTAAGCACCTCGTCTACCCTAACCTTAAACACCTCCAGGGACGGTGACTCAACCACCTCCCTTGGCAGACTGTTCCAATGCCTAACCACCCTCTCCGTGAAGAACTTTTTCCTAATCTCAAGCCTAAATCTCCCCTGGCGGAGCTTGAGGCCATTCCCTCTCGTCCTGTCCCCTGTCACTTGGGAGAAGAGGCCAGCTCCCTCCTCTCCACAACCTCCCTTCAGGTAGTTGTAGAGAGTAATAAGGTCTCCCCTCAGCCTCCTCTTCTCCAGGCTGAACAACCCCAGCTCTCTCAGCCGCTCCTCATAAGGCCTGTTCTCCAGCCCCTTCACCAGCTTTCTTGCCCTTCTCTGGACTCGCTCCAGAGCCTCAACATCCTTCTTGTGGTGAGGGGCCCAGAACTGAACACAGTACTCGAGGTGCGGTCTCACCAGTGCCGAGTACAGGGGGAAACCTTTGTAGTTTCTGTGGAACTGAGTTATGCCAGAACACATGCTAAAAAAGATAGATTTAAAAAAATATAGATTTAAAAAAAAATAATAGCGGGATCCTGGTTTTATAGAGACAATGTTATGGCTTCTTGCAAAGCGTATGCAAAAACCCCAAGTATGTTAGGCTAGTCTTGTATCTCCTGGTCCAGTGGTGATGGGGCTGATAATGGTCAGTTCTCCTATTCTTGCAAGTCACTGTGGGTACTTACCTCCCTCTGGAGGATGAAAAACACAGTATAAAATCTTAGGGGAGTAAAATTCTGTTAGTACATGACTGGTATTTTCTGGGTTTAACAACAAATATTCAGAACTGATAAAGCTTAGCTAGGAAGGTCTTATGTCAGTGGAAAACTGTAGAGGCAGTGTAAATATCTTGAATACAGGTACTTGCAAGCCTGGGATAAAGCTCCAGTATCCAAATAACATCTCTTCTAGGGTAAAAATTTGAGTACCATAATAGTAGCTTTGCATACTTAGTGACTGAGACACTTCTTTTAGTGTACCCTTCTTTTTATCTGCCTGCTTTCTTTAGAGTCTGGAAGTTTACCAAAATCAAACCTAGGGCTTCAGGACTTTGGATAATATTTGTTCTGATTGCAATTATCTATGAATGATATCTACCTTGGATGTAAAAAACATATTATCATCATCTGGTCTGAGGGGTTTGTTTTGCCCCGTGTTTTTTTGCAGTTTTCTAGAACAAGGTCTGTGAGCGCATGTGCACTTTATCCATCATCAGAAATTCTTTCCCTTAGTCTTATGGCTTTTATGTTGCTCTTGCTTCTAGAAGTGTCTTCAGTTCTCAGTATGGCCTGTACCCTACCCTTTCCTTGTGTAGAAATACATCTAAACTTTTCAGTGAAAAGCATCTGAAAACTTCTGAGTATCCTGTGCATCTTTCCAGTTACATCCCTGATACGTTTCTCCCTTCCTCCTATCCTGTACAGTTGTCAGAGTCCCATCTTGGAGACCTTTATGACAGAAGATATCAGGGGAGTAGTGAGCATAAACTTTTATACAGGGGACAGACACTTAGTTTCTTCTAGTTCTTTTTTACTGTTAAAGAGAAGAGACAAAACCATGTGGTTTAGCAAAACCAGAAGTATTTTGTATCATGTATACTGCAGATATACAACTGTCACAAGTTAAACTTCTATAGACTCAGATGCAGGCTTATATTTTCTACTGTCATTTTTTCCAAAGTTTTTTGAGAGGTCATTTTAGAATCTAGAAGCTTTAATATTATTTTTTTTCCCCTCAGGACTCTATCCACCAAGAGCCAAACTTGTAATTCAGAGTCATCTGTCATCACTAACAGATAATGAGCAAGCAGATATTTTTGAACGTGTTCAGGTAATGCATTAGAAGCTGTTGTTTCACATTTGAGAAAGACCATGATAAAATGAACTCTAGGTGTTTATTCTTTTGATTATGTTTGTTTTGTTATTTAATTGACCTACATTTCCTGTTGTTTCACCAAACATCATACTGAAATAACATGTACAAACTTACCTCATGTGTAATATACTGCTATCAGAAAAATTTTGGCTCCAAAGCCTGCTGAGAAGTTCTGTGTGTTCATACCTAGAGTATTTTTTTCTGAGCTTTAGTTCTTCATCTATAAACACATTTCCCTACTTGAAAGTGATGTGGGAGTGAGTTGAGAGCAGGTCAGACATGCAGGAATGTGTCTGGCATTTTCAGAAGCTCTGTTTTTTTGACTTACTCAGGGGCAAGATTCTGGTGTAAACAAGTGCACTCAAGTGGATGAAGTATAAGCTAATTTAGGCCTCCAGAGGCTATATTCTTTCTAGCTGTCTGAAGAATAGAGTGGCTGTTTGGTTTTTCTGGGTTCCTTATTCCATTTATAAGGCTACACATTGCAGACAATCATAGAAAACAAAATGTGTGGAGGTAAGGCTTTCTTCTCCCTGTAATATTCTCCGTATGGGAAGTTTTCATCTATTTTGCTCAGGAGTATGAACGCACACAAAGAACAGTGCAATTTGGCATGCTAATGTACTTTGGCACCTGGCATACCAGTGTATTAACTTCCAAGAATACATACCTGTGGAGGGAAAAATAAGTAAATCATGACTTGAAAGACAACTTTTTTTCTTTGCTGTTACTGACAGAAAATGAAGCCCGAGAATGACCAGGAAGAAAATGAACTTGTGATCTTATATCTACGCCAGCTCTGTGAAACTAAGCAGAAAACACATGTTCACATTGGTGAAACACCATTGGTAAAGCTTATTTTTTGTATTATTCCTCTCCCTCCTCCCACTCTATTCAAATGCAACCTTGAATGCTACCAGGGCCGCTGCTGAAGTTCGTCATGGGTAGCCAAAAACTGGGTATTGTAATTAAGAGAGGACTGTGAGAGAGAAATAATTTTATTTGATTTACAGTGGCTTGATTGGGGATTTTTAAATTTGAGGGGCAGGAAGGGAAGAAAGACAACCAATTATTTTCAGGTCTAGATTTCCTTACAGTGTGATAATACCTCTTCTGTCCTTTTCTTGCCTCCTTGATCTCCACTCCCAAACACTCATTTCTAGAGTGAATAAAGATAAAAAGTGCAGTGGTTTCAGTGTAAACTACAAACTTATTTAGCAGAGGAAATGAGTAACAGTATTGTTAAGTTGATATGCTTTTACAGGATAGTCTTTAGGGATGAAATGTACCTTTTATTGGTTTTTGTGGGCATGATTTATTGGGGGTTTGGGGTTTTGTTTGTTGTTTTTTTTTTGTTTAAAAAAATAAAGGCCAAGGTTATGTTGTTTATGTAACTTGATTCAGCTCTAGTCTGTGGAGGTCTGCAATTGTGAAAAGAATTGCCAAAGCTGAATTGTGCCCTTGTTCATTTCAACAGACCATTTCTAACAATGCGATTCCAGAAAACACCACCAGCGGTGGCAGGTTTAAACTTGACATTCTGAAAAACAAGGCCAAGAAATCCTTGACTAGCTCTCTGGAAAATATCTTCTCAAGGGTAAGATTAAAAACTCATTGTCAGCAGCTCTCTCAGATGTCCTTGACAGTAAAGACCTATCAGATATTTCTGGTTTTTTTATTTTTTCTGGTTTTGTGGCCTTAGTGTGGTAAGTATTTAATGAAGTGATATCCCTGTGGTGAAATCTGAGTGTTATAGCTGGGTTGATTGTGACTTAACTGTACTAGGAAGTGATGATAAGGCCACACCTACAGAGGAGGAAAAAGGCAACCTTTTCTGAATATTGAATGTTTATTATTCATAGCTGGGGAGGGGCTTTTTATCAGGGAATGAAGTGATAGAATAAGAGGAACAATTTTAAGCTGAAGGAGGGGAGATTTAGATTACATACTAGGAAGAATTTTTAATCCTGTGAGGGTAACAGGTTACCCAGAGATGTCATGGATGCCCCATCCCTGGAGTTGTTCACGACCAGGTTGGATGGGGCTTTGAGCAACCTGATCCAGTGGAAGGTGTCCCTGCCCATGGAAAAGGGTTTGGAACTGCATGATCTTTAATGTCCCCTTCCAACCCAAATCATTCTGTGATTATTTTAGGTTGCAAGTGAGTTAGCTGAGCATTATCAGATGTGTTGCTTTAGAATAAAAACATTACTCAGGACAGTTGCATGATGCCATAAGGAGACCTTTTTTTTTTTGTTGGAAGTGTGTCTAAATGTGCCTACATAAACTGGAAATCTTCCTGTTCTGAGAAGTAATGCTTGACCTCTCATGTTGTGGTCACTGCAAATCTTTAGAAAGTAGTACAAAGCTGTCATTTTGCAGGGGAAAAAAAAGCAATGGAGCTAAAAAATAACAAGTTCTTCAGTTCAGTTATGCTAGCCTGGTATGATGTGGAATTGCAGATAATTACTGGAACTCTCTTATGTTTAATAGATTTTTAAATAAGAAGTCTGAGTTGCAAGTTTTGCTTAGTGTCCCCTGCTCAGTAGAGAGAGCCCTGAATGCAGAGAAGAGGCAGCTAGAGAAGTAACTGAAGAAGGTGGAGTTCCTGCAATCCAGAGTGTTGTTACAGAGAGGCCATGATGAACGGTAAATACTGGATGGCAAGGTATAAACAGAGTTCGGAGCAGTGAAATTAAGTTCCACCCCCTAGCAATTTTAAAAGTACTGTGCTAAAACGAAGCCTAAGTTGCAGTTGTCGTGTAGCTCATATGGTTGTCAGGTGAAAACTGTTTGGATGGCCGGGCCCAGAGTGGTGGTAAGTGGAGTTAATTCCAGTTGGAGGCCTGTTACAAGTGGGGTTCCCAAGGGCTCAGTGCTGGGTCCAGCTCTGTTCAATGTCTTTATCAACGATCTGGATGAAGGCATCGAGTGCACCCTTAGCAAGTTTGCAGATGACACTAAGCTGGGTGGAAGTGTGGATGTGCTGGAGGGTAGGTAGGCTCTGCAAAGGGATCTGAACAGGCTGGACTGCTGAGCAGAGTCCAATGGCATGAGGTTTAACAAGGCCAAATGCCGGGTCCTGCACTTGGCGCACAACAACCCTTAGCAGAGCTATAGACTAGGAGAAGTCTGTCTAGAAAGCTGCCTGGAGCAGAAGGACCTGGGGGTGTTGGTTGACAGCGACTGAACATGAGCCAGCAGTGGCCCAGGTGGCCAAGAAGGCCAGTGGCATCTTGGTTTGTATCAGAAATGGCGTGACCAGCAGGTCCAGGGAGGTTATTCTCCCTCTGTACTTGGCACTGGTGAGACTGCTCCTTGAATACTGTGTTCAGTTCTGGGCTTCTCATTGCAAGAAGGTTGTTAAGGCTCTGGAGTGTGTCCTGAGAAGAGCAATGAAGCTGGTGAGGGGCCTGGAGAACAAGTCTTATGAGGAGCAGATGAGAGAGCTGGGGTTGTTTAGCCTTGAGAAGAGGAGGAGGTTAAGGGGAGACCTTATTGATATCTTCAGTTACCTCAAAGAAAGTTGTGGAGAGGAGGGATCTGGGCTTTTCTCCTAAGTGACAGGGGACAGGACAACCTTCCTTAAGCTCTGCCAGGGGAGGTTCAGGCTGGACATCAGGAAAACACTTTTCATGAAAAGGGTCATTGGGCACTGGCAGAGGCTGCCCAGGGAGGTGGTTGAGTCACCTTCCCTGGAGGTGTTTAAAAGACGGGTGGATGAGGTGCTGAGGGGCATGGTTTAGTGATTGATAGGAATGGCTGGACTCTATGATCCGATGGGTCCTTTCCAACCTAGTGATTCTGTAAAGCAACCTATAAATGTAGGATGCCACAGATGTTCTCTATGCAGGAGGCAAAATACTATCTGCTAGGGAGAATCGTTAGAATTCGTTGTGCTTAAGGTTAGGTGTGAATTTGACCTAGAACTGAAGCTAGTATTAAAACTTTCCTGGTCAAATCTGACCTATGTTGTGTAGTAAGTTTTACACCCTAGGGACACGGTCTGAAGAGAGAGAGATTTTCAAAAGAAGGTGGTGACAGTCAGAAGATCTGGATAATTTCAGCAGTTAGGAGTATCACTGGATGGTGACAGCTACAGTCATGCCTGTGCTGAGTCCGATTTCTTTTCCACATCTAAAGGACATGTGACTGGAAAGCAAGCGATCTAGCTCTGACGGTGGGTCACTAACCCTGCAGCGGTTGTGGAACAGGCATGCGTCACTGGGAATAACACAATAAAGCAGCCCTACCATATATGGGCACGCTAGCACTCCAGTCATGTCAAGGAAGAGTTATTTAGATGAAATGAAGAGTCTCTGAGGGGAAATTGCATATATATTGTTGGTTTTGTTACAGTATGTTCCTCTCACTGGGGCCACTGTGATGTGCTGCGTGTTATAGTATAAGGGTTTACACAGTCCATGACTGAGTTCAAGAGAAGTGAACACTCAAGTATGGATTAGGGCCATTTTATGTTTGCTGTTTATGAAGTGGACTTGCTCTTTTGAGAAAGGTTGTCTCATCTTTAACTTGAAACCACAAGAGACCGGGAACAGCAGTATGTTTTAGTGAATCACGATAATGCATAGGAGTCCATCCTTGCAGATCCATTTAAAGGTTTCACAATGCAAGAGCGAGAGAAATAATTTACAGTGCTGCTCAACCACTTTATTTGGTTACAGCAGGTATATATGACAAGTGTCTCTCGTGTATATACCGTGTGTTGTGTGCATACATATGTTATACAATGCCTGTTTCAATAGTTCTTATTCTTCATCTGGCCATTACAAGAAGCCTGATGGATTGTGGCTAATTACTAAAGGTGTTTAGGCACTAAATAGGATTGATGTAATGATATGCTAATTATTGCATGACTTACAATCATAGAATCATAGAATAACCAGGTTGGAAGAGACCCACCGGATCGTCTAGTCCAACCATTCCCACCAATCTCTAAACCATGCACCAATCTCTAAAACGTACAATATATACTTTAAAATAAAGATGGTAACAGAGAGAACAGGAAGGAAATTAAGTTTTGTTAAAATAAATTGGCATTTAGCCAATTAGCTTTTTGTTGATAAAAAGATTTAAGTAAAAAGTAAAAGTTGCTATATATGGGGGAGAAACTTACAGAGCCTCAATCTTAGCGAAATTAGAAATTAGTAGTAATGAAATGTCTAGAAACATTTTAAGTGGATGGCTTCTTAGCTAGATCAATAGCATCAAGTGACAGTTTAAGCCACTTGAAGTAGTAGCTGGTCACTCACTAATCACCATAGGGTTACATACTGGGTTCTGTGCTCTGGCTTCCTTTAGTCCCAGAGGAATGTAACTTTTTTCACTTGTTTGTTTTGCTGGACTGATCTTGTTTTTGTCAGGTCTTAACTGAAAACAGGCTGTGGCTTCCTAATGAGGCACCTCAGAAAAATAAATAGAACCTCTTCTTGACCTTATAAACAGTTTTCTTTCAGCCCCTGCTGCACTGACATCTTCTGTTGTTGTTTTTTCTGAACCAAAAAAGCCGTTCTTGCAGTGCCAAAAGTGTGTGTTTTTAAAGCTAGTGAGAAACTTCGAAGTTATTCTTTGCTTTTGTTTTATTGTGAGAGTCAGTGAAGAGATGCTTCAGGCAGGGTATTCATTGGAAATGAGCTTAAATGGGATGATGTTGTTCAAGGGCACTATAAGTCTTGAAAATAAACCTTACCAGGAAAAAGTAGGCTAAATAAATACTGCTGATGTTGACAAAACTTCTGCTGTAGTTGCAAGTGTACCAAAAGGAGCTTTGCCTATGGTTTTTCTAAAACCTGGCACTGGTTTTATTGCTTTTTCTACTTTTGCACAGGTGAATTTAATTTTTCTGAAAGGTCCAGATAGGGAGTAAGCTCTCTGAGATCGTAGCACGTCAAATGCATCTGTTAGCTGCACTACATGTAAAGTACAGAAGTCTGGAGCTTTTTCAACCTCAGCTGTTTAAGCTAACTCAGTTTGCTTCAACTAGATCAGGAAATACTGAGTTGCTTCAGACAACAGGGTGGTAGGTTTAAATCTCCTGGGAGCAAGCAGGGAGAAGATATGCTTTTGCCAGCTAAAGATGTCACTGCTTGGGTAATCCAGTGCTTGCCCCATGATCTGTGATCTTATAACAAATGTTTTGCGTACCTGAACTGTCCTGTGTTCACCTGCACATCTGTTGTCATCTTTGCTGATCCTTCAGAAAAAGAGGAAAAAGAGCAGATTAAATTACTCCCCTTTTGTCTTGCAGGGAGCCAACAGAATGAGAGGCCGCCTGGGAAGTATGGACAGCTTTGAGCGCTGCAACAGTCTTGCTTCTGACAAAGTATGTAAGGAGCTTAGTAAAAATTGGCACATTTTTGTGCACAGGCATTAATGAAGTGTAAATACAGCACTCTGATTCAGTTTGAAGGAAGTAGCACAAAGCACATCAATTTATCAAACTCAGGAGTTTCCACTTGGAGGCGGAGGGTCTAAGAAGGGTGGCATATATGTTGAAGCCTCAGTGTTAATCTGTTGTTTCATTTTCAGTCCTCTTTTTTCTACACTTGCCTTGCTTGTACAAAAAAGCAGGGAATTTCTGGTCAGCTTCTGCTTTGTTTCACTGAAGTAATTAGAAAAGGTCATATCTTAATAAAAGGAAGTGTTCTGAAGGTGAAGAATCCTTTCTGTAAGTAACAGTTGCTTTAGGGAAGTAAGAATTTTTGACTAAAACCAGCTGTTGGGGATGCTGTATGGGGCAAGTGGGTAGAACTCTGTTCACTTTCTTTTTATTTCCTGTTTTTAACATTTTAGCTCACATCAGGGTTGGTTGCTTGTTTTCCTGGGAGGTGAAGATTCTGTTATGGTTTTCCTGCTGCAGTAACTCATGAACTGGCTGTGCAATAACAGTTTCTTTTCCAGGATATCGCTGTGACGGTACAGGAAGTATGCTCATGATATGTCGAGGAAACTAGCTGAAAACTGCTTCCCTGGTCTTTTCAATTCCTGTGTTTTCCTGAAAGAGCCAGAAGTCTGGTAGCTGGAATGCCGATCCCTGAGAGAGGATGCCTAGAGTAATTAGTGTGTTGTTTGAAATGTACATATATATTTATTCCTTCCTCTTCTTTCTTTTTCTTTTTGTTTTTTTTTTTTAAAGAAGGACGCTGCTAGTTTGGAGTAAATTATCAAAGGATGTGTGGTTTTGGTGATAATTAGCATACAATAGGCCAGGACCAAGAAGGAGGAGAGGCTTTGGTGCCCCAATGCCGCGGGCGATCCGTGGAGTTAGGCGAAAGATCTTGTAGGGCACAGAGCGGCAGGCCTCACTCCTTCGGCACTTGCTTTCAGGACGCTTCACCGGGCGATTCCCCACCAGCTACTCCTCCAGCATCCCCCATATCCTCAGCCTGGCAACCTTTTCCTGAGGAGGACTCGGATTCCCCCCAGTTCAGGAGACGTGCGCATACCTTCAGCCACCCTCCCTCCAGCACCAGGAGGAGGATAACCTTCCAGAACGGGAGGTCCCAGAGTGTTCGGTCCCCGCTGTTGCGGCAGAGCTGCGTTGAGACGACAAGGTGAGTTGGCACTGTGCGCCTGCTGTCTTCTGCAGTTTCAGGATATGAGTTCCTACCCACGTTTCTTCTCGTGGAAGCTGTTTCTGTAGCACTCTGCATTTTATTTACATATTTATTTATTTATTTTCAACCTGTTTCCTTCACCTCAGAGCAGTCAGGTGCTTTACAGTAGTTTGCTAATCTCTGAATTATTCATTCAAGGGCTCTATCAATCCAGAGAATTGATTGTTGAGCTGCGTGCTGGTGACGATCTATTTATTTATCACCTAGGAGCTGAGCCTTTTTGGCAGTGTCAGTAGTTGGGCTCTTTGGAGGAGAAGGTGTCTTTACTGCTTTAGAGAGATGATAGCTTGATGGTTTTATGGCAGGATGCAAAATGCACTGACAGCTTCAAGTGTCAGTTGCCAGAGGGTATGTCCAGAATTAAAACTGGTGAGGAGTCTCACTAAAGGATTTGAGGAATCTCACAAAAGGACATAAGTATTAAACATCTTCACTGAACTGTGAAGCATGGTATTTGCCTGTTCCTCTTTTCCCAGAGCTTCCCTCTGTAACTTCTTTCACCTTCCTTTCTGGAGACTCTTCTGCTATTAATGTGTGGAATACTGTTGGAATATTTCTTCAGGACTTCCTTCATTCGGTCAGAAGAGGTCCCCACAGCTCGTGGGCCTCTTTGGTTGTACTTTCATTCTCTGCCTCCATCCTGGCTATCTGCAGTAAGTGACGGTGCCAGCTCCAAAACCCTTGCAGGGTTCCCACTCAGATGAGCTGGGTTTTTTTTTTTTTTTTGCTTGACTGCAAAATGTTTTTTGTGGGCTTTTTTAAAAATGACTTGAAGTAATTATTTCTCACGCGTTTTATGTCTAGATCAAAATACCAGTACGAATGCTGTACCAGCTCATAGAGAAAGGCAAAAAGTATATTCTGCTTAAGAAAATGGAGTTGAAGAGTAGCCTTGAAATAACTTTGTTACATTGTGTTTCTGAAGAGATAAATAATATGTTTTTTGTGGAGATAAACTTTGCTTATATTTTTTCCACTGACCATGTTGTATGCAAACAGGAAACCTTAACAGTTCAAACTGAAGGACTTGCTGACTTCACTTCTTTGTAATAACTTTAAAGAAGTCACTGATTAAGTGGCACCATCAGCAGATTTTCAGTCAAAACAGTTTGTAACAATTTGGTTCTGGGATGGAATTTTTCCTTTTATCTTTTGCTATTGAGGACTAATAAAAAATGTTTACTGAAAGAAACTGAATAAATTAATTAGTTAACAGTAGTTACTATTACGTAATATTTAACTGTGTAATAGGACTATCTTGATTTAAACACTTCACAAAAATTTATCCAAAAATATTTCACTTAACCTCTGCTTTCTAAGTGTTCCAGCAATACATACAATTTACAAGAGCAAGAGAAAAGTGAAGGGAAGAAACAACGTGGCGCATGTTATTGAAGCAGGTTTCTAAGGATATTTTCTGAATGTTTCAGAGGTTGTTTTTCTAAATTTGCTTTGGGAATAAATAAGGCTAAAGAAATAAGTTGCCTGCCCTTTCTGCAGTGTCATTGAAATGTTTCTTAAAAGAAATCAGCTGTAACAGCAAAATCAATATCATCAGGGAAACTGCTCAGTAGTGCTCTTGGTACAATTTATCTTCTGGGAGACAAAGTTGTTGTAAGCCAAGAGGAGGTACTTGGTTGTTATCGCTAATCTAGATGTTTTGCTGTTGTATCTGAATCCATGCTGATCGATCTGCTCTATTCTCTTGTTGCCTGCACAGCCCTATTGTTGGGGTTCGGCGCGCTCTCAGTGAGAGTGGATCTGCGTCACCTGGTCTCCCCTCCTCTGTCTCTGCCCCTTCCTTCCTGAAAAGCTTTTACCCAGGCTCAGGAAGGTTGCTCCAGCACTCAGAAAGTGACCTTTCCAAGAGGTGAGAGCATTGTCTGCTGCCTCGTTCTTCAGTGCCACCACCTTAACAACAGGATTCCTAGTGCAGTGCAGCATATGGGATCTCTCCTATTCTGCCTTGTGCTCCTGCATTTCTAACAGACTTACCAAGCACTTGACGCAAATGGGCTAACAGACTTTTGGCCAGAAAAGCCTGTCAAAAATAGAGACTTGTCTGCTGACATCTAGTAGCTGTCACCTATTTCTGTTGTGATGTTGCATTGGTTTGTTGCTTGAGATACAGTGGGTTTTAGGAGTATTTTACCAGTATAACGCTTTCTCTGCTGAATGCAAACCAGCATGTGTTGCTGTGAACATGGGCATGCGAAAATAAGAAAAAAACCCAAACAAACAACGTGAAGAGTGTACAGTACTAACACGGGATGCTTGTGCATGAGGAAGGGGAAACACCAGGGCAGTTGGGTGATACTAGCTGTGAGATGCTTAGAAAGACTAGGAAAATAGCTTCCAGTTGAAGAGGAGCGGGAAAGAATCAAACGTACAAGAAGGGCTTTCTGGCATCAGTTTGGAAGAGTGAGTATCTGAATGAAACTCATACTTGTTTTTGCTGCAAGGATAGGCTCTTCTTCAGGAGGGTGCTCAAGGAAACTGCATAGATTATTTTTATGGAGTAGGCCTGAAGTGAAAAAGGTGGATCATAGTTATGAACTTTATGATGATGTCTTTTTTGCCAGTTGTGGGACTTCCTGTTTCTCTACTATCGGTGACAATTCCTTTTTCCGTCTTCAGTCTGTCCTTTTACACAGAGCTATACTTGTAGTTCTGGTACTTATCATCTCTGAGTGTGGCTCTTCCCTGATCATTCCCAACAGAAAATTAGAGTTGTAGATGGTGCTTTTGTGACTGTTTCTTCCTGGAAAAATAACAGTAAGTTGCATTCTAACCAAAACCAAGTGTGGATAAGATCTGGATTCTGGATGTGTTAGAACTGTAATACAAATACTTTAAATATTATTACAAATAAATATATCTCTTTCTGGCCTCTAATCTGTAATTGGTGTACAGCATGCAGCCAAAAACTGTAATGCAGGCACAACTACAAAGCACCTAATGGGAAATTCCTACAGTCTAGGTCCTTGCAGCAGAATATACTTGTATAGAAATGGAATAAGATGAGTGACCCTTACAAGAAAGGGACTACAAAGTGGCAGGACTTCTCCTGCTACCTCCCTCATCCCCCAAATCCCACAGTTTTTAAAAAGTAAACATTAAATTGTTTAGATTCACTTTCTTATAGAAGGGTAATGTAAACTAACCATTACTTAATTTTAGGAAATCTTTTGAAAGCCAGTCTTGGAAACATTTAAGAGGAAGTCGCCTTTCTACCCAGGCATAAATGAATAAAGAATAAGCAGTACATGTTTTTGAAGTGTGAGAGGAGAGGTTGAGATGTAATAAATATCACCTATTCTAAATTTATGTCCAGTAATAGTTACTTTATAAGTGAATTGGGTGCCTAGATTTTCCATTCCCTACTACACTGCAGTAACACTAGACTAAGTAGCAGGTGAATGTATCTCAGTTGAAATTAAAGAGACTAGTGAGTGCACACCAATGTAAGCAGGCAAATGGCAAAAAAACAACCTATCTCTTCCAGACTGCCTCTTTTTTTTTGTATTTCAGTCCAAGTTTGTTTCTGTGTTCCCTTCAGTTAGCAGACTTAGTCCAAGCTGAACCAATGCCCAGGTCAGTTTTTACAAGCAGCTGGATTCTATTAAACTTGGCTTTCTGGATTTGGGGAATGTAGGTATTGATTAGTGTACTTAAACTTTTTTTCTTTCTCTGAATCTTGCCCATAATATTCACCTAATCCACTTTCCTGATGTGAATAGTTTTGTCATATGACTGCAACAACATGAAATGGACATTTTGGTTAACTTAAGAGCTGCATACAGGCTTCTGAAAAGCAGTCTGGACTTGCAGTCTTGTGATTGCCCATGGCTGCTTCTTGTTAAAGCGCTGCTGTGCATAAGCTGAAACACTGGAACTGCCTGCTGGCAGAACCAGGAAGGCTGTGCTGTCTGCATAAGTCAAATTTCCAAGTGAAAGTTAGTAACACCTTTACAGTTGAAGAGATAGGACTGTGTTTTAAGTTTTAAACAGAAATTGTGGAGATTCATAGTGTAGGCCTTTATGGTCACCTTAATGAACCGAGCTGAAATGTCTGAGAGATTACTCTTTCTATATTTGCCGATCTACGCTAGTAAAGATACTGCATTTCATTATAATGGAGTTTTAACTGTACGGTGGGGAGAACTGCAAATTAGGAGTAATTCCTGGGAGACCACCCAGTTTCTACTTAGATTTCATAGTATACAGGTTTCTGATACCATTTAATCTTGAATTTGTGTGAGAACTCTTTTGTTGGGAGCAGCTGATCCTGAACTATCATGGTAAAGAAATTTTAGTAGCAAAGGTGAAGTGTTGGAATCTAGTTGAGTACATGAAGTGAATACAACAAATATAGTCAGAAAGAAGTGCCAAATAAGTAATGCTGATGTGGTAGGTGTGATCAAGGTAATCCAACTGTCACTTGAACTGGCTAACAGAGAACAAAATATATATTGTCTAACTTACGGTGAATTAAGCTGTTTAAACTTTACCAGATTTAGCTTGCAAATATGTGTTGTGTCATCAGATTTATGAATGAGAAGTTCAAGTGTGTTTTTCTTGGATTAGTTTGTAGTTTTATTGGGTTTTTTTTTCCCTTGACTGTTTTTCATAGAGAAGACTGTCTCTTATCTCTGATAGGCTCAACACGAGGTGTTCTTCGCATTCTCATGTGAGTGTATTTTAGGTTGGAATTACGCACAGTGTGGCAGTCCTTTACAATCTGAAGACTACAAGCTGTTTAACTCTCAGGAAAACTCATTAAAACTTCAGTGCATTTTTCTGTCTGAGAGTTAGAATGGTTACTTCTGCGTTCCTAGAGTGCATCTTAGCCACATTGCACGGGAGGAAAATTCCTTATGGTCTGACTTCCCATATCATGTGGCTCTGAGATTACATGTGATGCAAAAGGCAGCTTTTCTTGATGTCTGGTGAACTTCAATGTGCAGGAGCAGAGCAAGTTTCAGTTGGAGTTAAATTCAGAAAGGTGTTTAATTTGTAGCAGTCAAATGGGCCTGTGCAAAGCTAGGGAGTAGCTCTGCTTATTATATGTGTGTCTTTAAGTATTGACCACTGGATAGAACGTGATTGTGATCCATGTGTACATCACACTTGGCCACAAAATCAAAAACTGATGCTATGGGGTTGGACATACAGGATGCAGTGTCTCTCATCTGATTGTAAACGTCTTCATCTCAGCTAATCAATGGAGAGAAGTTGGTGTTTTCTGCAGCATAGTTGCTCTCATCCTAATGTGATTGTCCTGTACTGATGTCGGGGATTGCCGCGACCCAGGTTCACTCATGAGGTTCACACAGATCCACTTCTCCAGCCTGTCCAGGTCCCTCTGGATGATATCCTGTCCTTCTGGTGTGGCAACTGCACCACTGAGCCTGGTTGTCATCTCCAAATTTGCTGAGGGTGTACTTAATCTCGCTGTCAATATCATTGATGAAGATATTAAACTGCACTGGTATTGATAGTCAGTAGACACATCTGGTTGGTGTCCTCTTAAAATGACCTCCCAGTAAAGCTTCCCTGTGTCCTCTCCTTGCCTCTTCCTGTAGCATAAGTTACTATTATAAAATTACTGTGTAAATAGAGTTTTACATGGCAACTCGGGTCCTTTTCATAGGAACTGAGCTTGCCCTCTCTTTGTAGAGTCTTTGTGCTGTCTGCTGGAAAAGCTCATGAAACATGAGGACGTTTGGCCTTATTTGTGCAAGTTAAGTGTCTGCTTTTGAAGCGTCGGAAAGAGATGAGATAAGAAGGCTAGAGCATTACCTCCAGTGAAATATTCGCCTGTGAGCTCATCATCCCTTTTAAAATGGCACTAAATGGAGCACTGTGCTCTGCTAAAGCAGTATCTGTGGTTTTAGGGGCATTGCATCAGGTCGCCTACGTAAGACTAAAGTATGGCAAAGCAAAACCCATTGCTGTCTGTTTCAGAGACTAGATGTTACTGTGTTTTTCTCTTAGCTTTTCAGAAAACTTAGCTTTTAGTATGAGCTTCCAGCTGAGCATTTTATGAAGGCCATGAATTCTAATTGGTGGTACATAGTGCAAACTTCACAGCACTGACTTACAAGAAAACTACTGGGCACTTCTGTATTCAAGGTGAAGCTCACGCACAGCACGCTTTGCTTTCTAAAGCTTCCCAGCAAATGTTCCTGCAGGCTTGGCTGTACATTAGACAGACTTAAAGTTATTTCCTCCAGAGATGACTGACTTTGATCACTACGTCTGCTTTTTTCTTTCCTTCAGTGATGGGGAGGGAAAGAAAAGAACACCAACCATCTGCAGCAGTGAATCTCTAAATGCTGTGGGGGCCACGCTCACACCTCGCCGCATCTCCTGGCGGCGGAGAATATTCCTGCAGGTAGCTTCACCTATGAATAAATCTTCTTCCAAGATGCACCATCCAGGTCTGTGTGTGTTTTTAAAGAAAATAAACAAGCAGTTGTTACTGAATAGTTATTACTGTAGTGAACTGCAACATGTGAAAATATGAAAGGGAGGACAAAGTCATCTTGATACGATAAGAACATGCTAGAAGCTCACTAGACAGCAGTTGTGCTCAGTTGACTTTGTTACTTTGAGTAGAGGTTTCTGTCATCAAAATCAACTGAATTATAGTCTGCTGTGGCTGCACTCTTAGCAACGAAATGAAGAACTGCCTCTTGCTGACAAAAGATATCCTCATTAACAGTCAGCCAGTTTTTACTCTGGCCTAATTATGTAATAGCATGGTATATTTTCTGCCTTGTCTTTATGCTGCATGTAGCACCTGTTAAGTGTGCTAATATTTTTTTATAGGTTTAGGTGATTTAGGATAGAAACGTCTGAAATATCTGAAATCCTGCAGTGTTGATACAGTTCCATTGGTAGAATTCACAACCATAAGTAAATGACAAACTCTATAGTAACTATGAAATGCTATAGCACTGCCTATAGTGCAGCTGAGAAGATGGGGAAAAATTGCTTTTAGTATAGATCCTGTGGTAAATCACAGCCATGAACAAGCTCAGCTGTAAAGGATTTATAGATAAATGCTTCTTTAATTCTGCAAAGAGCTAGCAGGGGAAAGGGTTGAAATACTGGATGACTCCTTGTTTAGCTTTATTTCATTTAAATAGAACTAATTTAAATAAAACACTGTATTTAAAAATAATTCTGTACTGCTGAATTTCATTTTCTCTTTCTTTGAAAGTAGCACCTCACTGCTAAATGTGGAGGATAGCTATTTTTGTTCTGCTGTGACTTAGATTTTCATCATATGCCAAACAATCTTGAGTTTCCTATAATAGCTTTCTGTTTCTTTGCAGATGGTCATGACGGAAGCGAATTGTTACCATTATCCCCTCTTGCTCCACCTTTGGAGGAGGACCCTCTTGTTCTAGTATTGCAAAATGAGGATGGTCCAGATAAAACTGGAGAGAGGAAAAACTCGGAAGAACTACAAAGTCTATGGAGAAAAGCCATCCATCAACAAATTCTGTTACTTCGAATGGAAAAAGAAAACCAGAAGCTGGAAGGTTAGCTATTTAGAAAATACCCCTAAAAACTATTACAGATTTTGCTGCCTGGAGGTGAAAGCTCTACTGGTGTTGGGTGCCTCAAACAGATGATTCTGTAACATTTTACTTAACAGTGCTAGGAAAAAAGAGTGTTCACCCAGTTCTGTCTCACAGTCTACCGATTTCTCTGTCCACCTGCCAAATCTTCATGAGTCACTTTAGTTAAAGAAGAAAGTGATAACTTCCATTTTTAGTGTGTGTTAAACAAAGGTTGTTATAGTTGGTATTATAACTGACTGAGTCTAGAAGTTCTAATGTGAAGTGGAGTCAGGGGAACAGGTGCCCTGTGAACTCTTAGGTATGATAAACCTTACCATTTATATCTCATTTCAGTCCTTTGCAGCACATGTCACTTCTGTCCAGGTTTTCTATCCTTTATTAACCACATCACAGTGGTAATTTGTAAATATTTGTATCCAAATATGATTTTTGAGCAACTGTCTTTTGAGGTTTGTTAGAAGCTTTTTTTTTTTTCAGAAGGTGAGCACTGTACACTGAACACAGCGTGATGTTACTGATGGATCTGAAGTTGGCCGTGCTGACTTGTCAGCTGCCTGAGCTTCTGGCTAAGACAATTTATTATGGCTAGTCAAGTCTCACACAAATAGAACATGTGTCACAATGTCTATCTTAGCATGCAGAAGTTCTTTGGTAGCTTTCAGTGCAAGTTGAAAATTTCAAATGTCCTCTCTGCAATTGCTGCCTGCTTCTTCTCTCGTATGGTGTATAACCTCATTATATGATAGTCTGATTCTTGAAACAAAATATAATGATCTTGTTAAGGTCAGTTAACTTTTTTTCCTTTTTCACTGGTGCTTACTAAGAAGGCAGGGAGAGGAAAATAAAAAGCAAGACAGAAGTCTTTCCATGTCCCTACAAGCATATATCCTTGAATGTATTTCCGACACATGTAGCGTATTTCTCTGTGCGCTCTCTCTACAGTTTGTCTCCCTGTTGGCTCACACTTCTGTGGAAACTCCTAGATTCATAGGGGACATCTACAGAGAAGTCTGTTTTAACTTCAGCCAAAATCTTCGTTTATTGTTTTAGCAAACGGTTAGTCTGCTGTTGTGGGGTGGGGAAGTTGGACATCTAATATCATGTTATTCCCTCTGGTAGCACAAGCTGCTGAGGGACAAACTCTTTCCTGCTCTGCGTGGCTGGAAGTACTGAAATCTGTTATATCAGTTCCTTACAACTCAATTATAAGCCATTTCTATTCTGTGACGGATATGTTGAAAATAAGTTCTGCTTGTGTGATCGTTTGTGGTGAAAACAGGAGTGTTGGCAGTGGTGACTCCAAACTGGCACTCATCTGCCAGCCCACACCTTGGTTTGTGCTCCAAGGAGCACATCTCCGTTTTTGAATACAGGTTCATCAGTACTGCTAGTGGAGCTCTGATTAATTGGATATCATCATCATCTGATTTTCTAAGGGTGAAAAATAAACTGCCTCAATAAGTATCTTTAGGCTTCCTTCCGGTGGGTTGCTGTAACGTGGGCCATTTTATAGACAGGACATGCAGAACTGATACATTCCAAACAAATGCTGGTTTAGGCAGTGGTCGGCATTCTAGCCTACAATTAAATGTAGGTCTTAGGAATGGAAAATGTAATAACGAAAATGCAGCCATTTCTCTACTTGAAGTCAGGTATTTATCTGTGAGTTCATCAGCTGTATGTGACTGGTTTAAGACTGTGGAATTGTTTTCAGTGGTTTTCTGTTAATGCTTTGTTGATTTTTATTTGCAAAATATTAATAGAACTTCTTTTCCTGTTCTTTTTGCTGTCGAGGAGACTTGAATACTATTAGTTCTTTTTTTTATAGAAGGTAAGTTCAGTAAATTGCACAAACTTATTTTTTCTGAGTGGCTAAACGTTCCTTTATTCAGTAGATCAACTATAACTATAAGAACTACAAAAAGTAGCAGGTCACCCAGCAGTGATTACGAAGAATGTTAACAAAGATGGTTACAAGCAACCAAAGTTGGCATAGGATGGTAGGGCGAGTACGATCGACAGGCAAGCTTGTTGACTTTCATACAATCATCACAGGATGATTTGGGTTTGAAGGGACCTTAAAGGTCATTGAGTTCCAACCCCCTTGCTGTGGACAGGGATACCTTCCTCTAGATGAGGTTGCTGAAAGTCTCATCCAACTCTCCGTGGAGCCTTGTCTTGTCTAGGCTGGCTAAGCCCAACTCTCTCAGCCTGTCCTCATATGGGAGATGCTCCAGCCCTCTGATCATCTTTGCGGTCATCTTCTTGACTCGCTCTAATAGATCCCAGTCCTTCCTGTGCTGAAGACTCCAGAACTGACTTTTGCTGGTGTTAACTGCAGATCCAAAGTAGCATTCAGGAATGAACCTGTGCATTTAATTCTAGAGTTTATTGTTACACTGAAATATGTTGGTGTTGGATTGACTCTGTCACATACTGCTTATAAAAATGAGCATGCTCAAATTAAATCATACAGGAATGAGGTAGCAGTTAAAATTGCTCCAAGTGGACTGCAGATTCTTGTGGTGAGATCACATGCCCATTTTTGTGGAAGTGTACTGCAACTTGCATAATGGTTGCTTCTCCAAGATTACAAAGGACCTTGTATGGATAAGATCTTACTGATGTAATATCCAGCTCTTGGAAATCAAAAAAGAATTTTCACCTACATTTTTGGAGTGGGCTAGACAATGATCTTATGGATTCATCTAGTACTGGCTGTATCCAAAATGTGCTCATTAGATAAAAGAACTGATTGCCCTGTTTTGCATGTTGTGTAATAATGTGAGTGAGAGTTTGCTTTCGCCTAGAAATGATGATGGGGAGGGTGGTACATCTGAAAGAGGAAGGAGTCACCTGCAAGGAGCAAGCACTGCCCAGAGATCAAGGCAAATTCAGAATAAACTCAATTACAGATTTCAGAGAGCACATTATGAAGTGTACAATTCAGTCCAGTGATAATGAAACCTATCTCTGTAAGTTGAGATACATTCAGATCTTGAATCCAGTTATTTTATACCAGTATCTAGATGTATCTAACTTGAGTGCATTTTGCATGTTTAATGTTTCTTGTAATTTTCTGATGTTCTGGTTTTTCATGTGCTCTTCCTTTGTGTTCTGTCCTCCAGCAAGCAGAGATGAGCTCCAATCAAGAAAAGTCAAACTGGACTATGATGAAGTTGGTACATGTCAGAAAGATGCTATAAACATTTGGGATAAGAAGTTACTAAACTGCAGAGCCAAAATCCGATGTGACATGGAAGATATTCATTCAACTTTAAAAGAAGGTATTTATGTAGAATGACTTTTAACTGTGAAATAGGAAGATTTTCGTAGAATCATAGAATAATCAGGTTGGAAGAGACCCACTGGATCATTGAGTCCAACCAATTTTTTTTTTGTTGCCTTTTGATACCAAAGGAAATCTGCCAGCAATACACTTTTTGCAGTAGCAAAAAATCGTGGAAAAAATGCCTTTTTTTATGTGAACGCACTTACCTCCTGCTGCCAAACAGAAAATAAGTTCTGCTGTGTCTACAGCTTTCAGTGTCAGCAATGTAGAAACATATATATTCATACTCATGAAAGGTAGCATCTTGTGCCCATGTATTATTACATCAAAGACAGAACTTGGAGCTTCTGCAGCTCACACGGTGACATTCTGGTTTCTGGTCTGTGGCTTCAGGTGCTCTGATTTTACTTACTGGTGCCCAAAACCTAGGGAAATCACAACTAAGCTTGAGAGAGTCAGAAGGACCACATCTTGTGGAGTCTGGGCTATGGTCTTATAATATTTTGTTTCCTTGAGTGAAAGATTTGAGATTTTGGCCTGAGGTAAATCTTGCTGTGGCCTAGTCCTTCCAATATTTAAAGGGGGACTGCAGGAAAGATGGTGAGGGGCTTTTTATCACAGAGTGCAGGGATAGGATGAGGGGTAATGATTTTAAGCTGAAAGAGATGAGATTAGATATTAGTAAGAAGTTTTTTCCTGTGAGGGTGGTGAGGCACAGGCACAGGTTGCCCAGAGAAGTCCTGGATGCCCCATCCCTAGGGCTGCTGAAGGTCAGGCTGAATGAGGCTTTGAGCAAGCTGATCCAGTGGAAGGTATCCTTGTCCATGGCAGGAGGTTGGGACTGGATGATCTTTGACGTCCCTTCTGACCCAAACTATACTATGATTCTGTGATTCTAGCTGCGGTCTGGAAGGGAGAGCCAGAGGGTCTTTAGTATAATGCGGATGTTGAGTCTGCACAGGTGTGCCCTCCACCATAGCATCTCATGTCCGTATTACAGACACTGAAAGATAATTTTTCAGTGTAATCTGGCTGTGGTACAGAAGGAAGTTTAAATTGCTACCAAATAAAATACTGGTACAAATAGGGAGACTCCTGTTAGTGACCTGCAGAAGGCTGCCAACAAATGACTTCCCTTATTACCCTATCTTTTGCTGCTGTACTGCAGTTCAGAGTTGGGAACAAGGATATGCTTTTTTTTCCTAACTTGTATTCTGCTTAAGTAATTATTTGTCTGGAAAGTGCTGGGAGAGTTGGCAATTTATTTTTACTTTCAAAAATCAGTTTGCAGGGTCCCGGGGTTGTATGGAAAAGTCTGAAAGTAGTATTTTAATTTAGTTTATGCTTTCACAGGTGCTTGGCTGACTTAGGAGAAATATTGTATTTTAATATGAGTGGTTCTGTGTCCTCCCTTTGGTATACAGCAGTAATGCTTTTAGATTTGAACTAAGCATTTTGTAACCTGTACTTCTTTCGGGTTGCCCGGGGAGGTAGTGGAGGCCCCATCCCTGGCAACAATCAAGGTCAGGTTGGAAGATGTCCCTGCTTCTGCTGAGGGGATAGTCTAGATGATCTGTAAAAGTTCCTTCCAACCCAAAGCATTGTCTGATGCAATGACAAGTTTGTAGTTAATGTTTAGTTAATAGGACTGAACTGTGGCTACTGAGGGAAAACTGCAGAGTGAACAGCTTCTGAAGCTGTTTCTAAGGCATCCTCCAGAGTGGTTCAGCCAACAATATGACAAAGCAAATTCTTGTGTTACAGCACTGAAAATATGTCCCTGCTTAGGCTTCTTTATTTTTTTAACTGACCTGCAGGTGTACCAAAAAGTCGTCGAGGAGAAATTTGGCAGTTTTTGGCTGTGCAACATCGAGTCAGACACAGGCTACCAAACAAGCAACAGCCTCCCGACATCTCTTACAAAGAACTCCTGAAACAACTGACTGCGCAACAGCACGCTATCCTTGTAGATCTAGGTACATCTGTTTGTAGCCAGGAGATTTTTCTGGCTTGTTTCTTGTGTGTTTCTTTGTATTTACGCTCTTCTGCACCTATCGGAAAAGAGAAATCAAGCAGTTGTTTCTGAAAGTTCTATGCACAGAGAGAATATGAAATGAGCTCAATGGATACAGTCTCAAATCGGTGGTAAAATGATTGATCTAATTAAAAACAACCTGTGTGTGAAAGCAAAGAGAAAAGGTCTGTGAGAAAGAGAAAAGTGCTGGATGTCAGATGAATCTTTTTTTGTGTGGGGTGGTTTTTTTTTTTTGGTTTTGTTTTTTTTTTTTGTTTGGGTTTTTGGTGTTTTTTATGAGAAGAATTGAGTGACAACCACTTTTCTCTCTTTCTATCAGGACGAACATTCCCTACGCATCCTTACTTTTCTGCCCACCTGGGAGCAGGGCAGCTGTCACTCTTTAATCTCCTGAAAGCTTACTCTTTGCTGGACAAAGAAGTGGGTTATTGTCAAGGTATAAGTTTTGTGGCTGGAGTGCTGCTTCTACATATGAGTGAGGAACAGGCTTTCGAAATGCTGAAATTCCTCATGTATGACCTTGGATTCCGTAAGCAGTACAGGCCGGACATGATGTCACTACAGGTAAATCAGTCCTTCTAAAGCAGAGTCTTAAATGAGCTGTCAGAGGTTGCTCGCGTTCTCCAGGGCCTTATGAAGCTTCTTGTGCTGTTTTGGAGGTTGAGGGGTATACAGATGTTATTGACTAATCCCTCTCTAACTCTGAATTTGCAAACAGAGAAGTTCAGAACTTGCAGGCTTTTCCTGTCACACGTCCCCATCATCTCCTGTTTGCAAACTTTTTCTGCTATTTTGCGCTTCATTTTCCTCACTTCTCTCTTCCTTATGCCAAAACTCCCCATATATGCTTACATCTGTAAATATGGAGTTTAAAAATAAAAATAATTTTGTTTTTCTTCAGTCCTTAAGCACTTAAAAGTAGATTTTTCTCCTGTAACTCCAAGTCAAATCAATAGTGACACCGAGTGGCCAGTCAAAGTACTCCACAGGCATCAGTACTTGGGGCTGCTCTGCCTTGCTTCATCATTTATACATCTTTTCTCTCATTGTCCTTTACACCACCATCCCTAAACACAGAGAAAAAACAGACAAATTTTTAATGATTTAGTTTGCTTTTGAAACGATTCATGCTCTGCAATATTAATCTTTAATGGATGCTCAAGGTTGCTTAGGAAGGAGCCAAAGTCTTTCAGATTTGTATAAACTTCAAGGTTTGAGGACTCTTTCATCTTGAGATGCAACTGTCCACTGACTTGGGTGTCTGTAAGTCTTAGATGTCTTCTGTAGGTCCCTAGTGTTAGGAGGGGATATATTACTGCAGAGTTAAAGCTTGTAATCCACAATGAAGAAAGAGAAAGCTACGAGACTAAAAGTTTTGTATGCTAATCCCAAAAATGAGAAAGAGGAGTGTTTTACTGTGGATGGAAGTATAATGTAACGAGTTTTTTGTGATGAATTAAGGATGAACAACCATGAAGAACATAATTTTGCCTCTTCCCTATCTTGTTCCCCTCCACCCTCCCAAATACGTTTTGAACTAGTGGGTGTCAAATTGTGATAAATGTGTGGGTGTGGGATTTCCCCCCCCCCCCCCCCCCCCCAAAAAAAAAAAAAAACCGCTCTCTTAGTGTTTATATGTTATACTGCAGTTGTAGACTTTCAGTAACATCTGATGGTTTGAGAGCATTCAAGATGTCCAGGATTTCACCTTTTGATTTAAAGGAGTCTGAAACTTTCACTGACAGGACATCTTAGGAGGAATGCTTTTTAAGTTTGAGAAGGTTTACTGCGTGTAGTACTGTTTGTCCTTTAAGCGAGATGAAATTTCTTTCCCCACAGTTTGCTCCTAGGCAGTTAGCCTGTACTAGGCAGAGGTACAAGTTTTATCTGCCCAAGACAAATCAGACTACTGAAGATGACTTAGAAGACATCACTGAAGTCTAACAGTTTGTTTTGTTTTTTAATAGGACTAGAGCGCTTGCAAATTTTTTCACATTTACAATACTGAAATGCAAAATAAGCTTATATGCAAAATTAGCTTTTGTCCTATAGGAGAAAAATGATAGGTACTTTTGATGGTTAGGTTGTCTGGAAAAGTAATAAGCTAGATCCCTAGTTCATAATGAACCCATCCAATTTGTTTGCAGCCTCTGTGATACTACTCTAATTTCATATGTAAATGTGTTTGTTATTGATGCCATCCATAGAATGGTTTGGGTTGGAAGGGACCTTAAAGAGCATCCAGTTCCAAACCCCCTGCCATGGGCAGGGACGCCTTCCACTGGATCAGATTGATCAAAGTCTCGTTCAACCTCCTTTTGAACACCTCCAGGGATGGGGCATCCACAATTTCTCGGGGCAACCTATTCCAAGCTGTGCTTAATTGGTATCTTCGGCAGCTAAAGCAAGGACTTGAACCATTTAACTAATGTGCCTGAATGAGAAGTGATCTCTCTGCTTGCAAACACTGCTGACTGATAGATAATTTCACGTGCAGTCAGTTTGTAGTAGGGAAAAATCATGACCACTAAAAGCAGGAAGATAGCGAGAACCCCCAAGTCATTTTCTTATTGAGGAATGTATTCACTTAAGCATAAGGCACTATTGACAGCAAAAGTGGACCTGACAGCTAATCAATATATGTCTGCTTTTCGTCTTTTGCCCTCTGAGAGAGGCGTTACTCTGTGGAATATAAACTATCAAAATTTCAAGGAAATAATTAGCCACGTAGTGATATTTTTAGCAATGAAGAGCAACTTTTAACTACTTTTCTTTGCAACCTTTTATAGGTTGTATAGCAGTAGTTGTTGCATCAGTATCTTAAATTTCTCTGGACCACTGGCAGATGGGAAGTATGCTGGCAAATATGTATATGCTAAACCTTTAATGACTCACTGTATGTAATGTACTTTGTGGGTACAGAAGCTGTCAGAAGTGATGACTGTAGCATATGAATTTTAATTGCAGCAAAAATGTGGACAAAATTCAAAGGGTGAAATCTGAAAAGGGTAAATTTAGCCAGAAATCATTTAATGCTGTAATGGAGAGTTTGGGTATCTTGGAAAAGGTACTTCTACTTTTCTTTGCTGCAAGACTGTAAGTTCTGGTTTGTTGATGAAGTTAGATCAATATATTCTCCTCTTACCTTAAGCCTGTGAATCTGAAATTATACATTAATAATCAAGTTCAAACTGTTCTTTGTTATTGACTGCTGTGTTGATTTGAATTCATTAGGGGTTGGTTGTTTATACATGAGTAGATATCCCTGCGGCCCTAGGCAACAATTGAGCTTCATTTTACAGTGCCATCTGTACTGGAGTTAATTTCCCTCGAGTGAAAGGTGAGTGGTTTGGAAAAATGAGTAAAACTGAACTTCTCTTTCTCTATTTCCTTCCCCCTCTGATCCCCTCATGCTCTATAGATTCAGATGTATCAGCTCTCAAGGCTTCTTCATGATTATCACAGAGATCTGTATAATCATCTTGAAGAAAATGAAATCAGTCCCAGTCTTTATGCTGCACCATGGTTTCTTACACTGTTCGCGTCTCAGTTTCCATTAGGATTTGTAGCCAGAGTATTTGGTAAGAAAGTTTTATTCTATTTCAATAATAAACAGAAAATATTGTCTATTGTATTTTGAAACTCACAGGGGGTCGTTTTCTACATACTAGGGACATTTAGGGTATCTATTGTGGATGGCAAGTAACAACGCTCTTCATGGTGAGGTGTTAGCTTGGTTTTAAAGAGGAAAACCAAAATGCATTCTTTCAAACATCAGACTTGAACAATTAAGTCTGTTTGCTGTTATTAACCAAGAGATTTTTGAAGTGTGAACAGCAGGAATTTCATTGTTACAAATATATTTTATGCATCAAGTATTCAGTCTATATCTATTCAAAAGTTCTGCATGTTGAACTAGCAAATTGAAAAAAGAGAATGTACTGGGTTTCAATAAAGGTGTCTGAATAACTGATTCTAAAGTCCTTTTAATAAAAACCTCAAGTAAACTTGAAATTAAAGTCTGTTTCTGTTATTCATGTGTATATTGAACAGTTTCCCAGTTTTATTATGCCTCTTGTTCCATTTAGGTAGTTTTTTCATGGTACTATACTTTTCAGATAACATCTAGTACAGCATCTTAAATATTGATTGTGCCTTGTAGTGTTTGCAGTATCAGCATGTCAGGTACTTGGTTTGTGTTCTTTTGTTTTCAATAAGAACTGCCAGCTTAATCAGATCTCTAGTAACGCAGCATTTTTCTGAAAACATCTGTTTATTAATGTAAAACTTGCTGCTTTTGGATACGCACCAAGAAGCTAGACCTATATAGACATCTATATTATGTACTTTCACTTAAATCAGACTTCTGCCCCCCAGCTGTTTTTTCTGTTTGCTTGTGGCACCTTTTGTATTTTCTTAAGAAATTCAATCTGATTTATTACTGGAAGGTGTTGAGTTTACTTTGATGTGGTAGTTTGAGGGCAAGAGGGGCTTATTTGTTTGGTTTTTGGTTTTGTTTTTTGGTGTAGAGATTTCTCCATTACAGTTCTATCTTTTTACAGCAAACTTTTATGACTGTTCTTTGGGTGAAAAAACAATTTCTGTATCTGCTTCTCAGTGCTGTTCACATGATGGGTACATTTCTTTCCCAGCAGGATTATTGAATTCCAAGATATTTAAGCATTTTTTTTAATTTTATTTTTTTTTCAAGGATGAAGTGCTTTTCTCTTTCTTTGTCTCTGTTTTATAACTTCCGTAAGCTTTGAATTTGCAAACATATTGTTTTAGGAGCGAGGAGGGTCAGTGCTCTGTAAATGAGCTGAGCCAGGGCATGTTCACATGTTAAAATAGAAGTATCACTGTGGCACTTTGGATTCCTGCATCTTCAGTGTCTTATTGGGTCATTGTCTTATAGCAGGAACAGGTGTTTAGTGTCTGCCCGTCATAAATGACTTATATACACTGCTTGAATGCCTATCATAGACTTAAGGGAGACTTTTAGGAATGGTATATGGGTGAGATGGCTGCCTCACTGATATTCTGGTGCTACCCTGTGATACTGGATTAGGGCCAAGGATGACCTCTCAGTACCAATATCAGAAATTGAGGTTATTCCCTAGCCCTACTCTTGGTAGTGTGACAGAGCCAACAGCACAGGAAGCTTATTCAAGTTGCTTACGTGCTATATTCATCTCAGTAACTGCAAGTCTTCTGCTGCTACTGACACAGAGTTCCTAGTTACTATAATGAGATTTGTAAAATGTCAGTTTGTTGTGTTGTGATCCACTTCCCAATTGCTTTTCAGTCATAGATGCACTTAAAACCAGTTAGCTTTTAGCTAACAGTCTGTAATCTACAGGAGGTGATAACGTAATGCTTATTACAGACATAACAAGCATGTGGTATTTTCTTTAATGCTCTCGCATATCTGTAAGATGACAGAAAATGCTTTAAAATGCTTTAACATCACATTGAAATAAGACAGATTGCACTTCTCCTGAACTCGATAGGTCTGCAGTAAGCTTGATTAAAAACATCTCAGCAAAGATACAGATGTATATTTAGCTAATGACTTCAGCTGTTGTTTTCAAGATATTCTAATGATTTTCTTTTCTAGACATTATTTTTCTTCAAGGAACTGAAGTCATATTTAAAGTAGCACTGAGCCTACTGAGCAGTCAAGAAACATCTATAATGGGATGTGAGAGTTTTGAGAACATTGTTGATTTTCTTAAAACTGCTATTCCAGATATGACTCAGCCTCAAATGGAAAAAATTATTACCCAGGTAAGCTTTGATTTTCTCTTTACCTTCCTCCTTCCCTTCATTTAGTTCACTTAAAAAAGATCATGCCTCAGGTGTATGTAAGACTCTTCTCAGTATCTTCCTTTTGGTTTATAATGCAAAGGAAAATCCTTTTCTCAGTAACTTGTATAGAAATGGGATATGAGATAATTTCAATAGATTTTGAACTGTGATTTTAGCAAGACTTCAGTTGTTGTCTCAAGGTTTAGTACCAAGATTCTTTTGTGTCCCAGCTATTGGGAAAACATGACCTCGATTATAAATTTTATGTCACCACTATGAGAGTAAAAGTAGCCTGTCTTTCAAACCTGAACCCAGCTCCTTGCTAGTGGATGAACAGTCCAACAATTTGTGATGGGAAGCACAATTTGCTCTGATGGGGACAGGCAGCATCACATAAACTTCTACTGATCCTTCAAAATTCTGACTGCACTGGGCCAGGTACTTTTCTGACATCTGCTCTAAGTTAGGAGGTTGGTGAGGCTCTGTTTTTATGGTCTGTGTTAGAATCAAGGTCAAGCAAACTTTTGCTGTTCTGTTGTGTGAACAGCTTCTACCCTCTTTTTAGGGTGTCTTCATGAAGCTTCCCCTTTTCACCTCAACCCTGTCCCTAGAGGGATCACATTTGGCAGGTGCTTGGTGCCAGAGATAAAAGTCCCTCAGGATTGAGGGGCTGCTATAGCAGCTTTCTAGTACTTAAAAGGGGAGACTAAAGGAAAGTTGAGGATTAGCTCTTTATCAGGGGGTGCCAGGATAGGAGGAAAAGGAGTGGTTTTAAGCTGAAAGTGACAAGATTTAGTTTAGGTATTAGGAATAACTTTTTTTCCTGAGAGTGTGGTGAGGCACTGGCACAGGTTGCCCAGAGAAGTCGTGGCTGCTCCATCCCCAGAGATGTTCAAGACCAGGTTGGATGAGGCTTTGAGCAACCTGATCCAGTGGGAAAGTGTCCCTGCCCATGGCAGGGGCTTTGGAACTGGATGCTCTTTAAGGTCCCTTCTAACCAAAACTATTCTATGATTCTGTGATTGATCCCTACCTTGCCTTTCTTTGATACGGGAAAGGAGGACTGAAGTAGTGTTGTTTCATCAGTGCTGTGGCAACTTGATGGCAAACGTTTGCGATAGAAAGAAACAAATAATTATTAATGCTGATACAGGAAAAGCACCTGCTAAAGCTTCTTGTGAAATACCGGTGGTGGCTGGGATCTTCATCTTTCTGTACCTTCTTCCTCTGTACTAAAGCTGCAAACTGAAAATTAAACACACTCGAGTACCTTAACTGTGATCTTGTGAGCAGTTTTCCCCCTTCAGGTAGCAGTTCAGATATACCAGAAGGACTCTAGGAAATTATTTCCATATGCAGGAATGCAGTTAATACTGATGCATTGCTATGGCTTGGTTAACTCTGACTGCTTCAAGTGCTGTCAATTAAGAATTCATTATTAAGCAATGTATAAATCTTCATTTCCTTATTGCACTGATTGGGATTGCCATGCTAAACCTGATAGACTTCAGTATCTGTCTTCAGAAGTCACTGATTCTAGCAACGATTAAGATGGTTGTTCAATATATTCAACACTACTAGAAACTGAATCTGTGTACTGTTGTCTGCAAAGGTTGTAGAGCTGTGTTGAGAATAGTAGAGGTGGCTTTGTGCAGAGTCAGGTCTGAATGAGTGAAGAACAGGTTATGTAGCCTGAGCGTATGTGGATGTGGTTATACATAGATCAGATCAGCTCTGAGATGAAGATTGCCTGCTTTTGTCACTCGCAGTGTGGTCTTATGCTGAGCAACCTTCTGAATCTGCATTCACGTGCAGACTGCCTGTATCTATTGCTTCTACCTAGGCTGGCTGCAGGTGGAATCATTTGACTATCTCAGCATTGTAGTTCCCAGGATTGTCATCTTATAGTGGATAATGAGAGAAAAATGTAGACATTATGCAGGATTGTAATACACAGATGAAGAATTGTCCAGGTAGCTACATAGAGGAAAATGACACTTGCCTGCCTTGAACATCATATGTAATTTAAAGTTTTCCCTCATTTAAATTACCTGAAGAACAGTGAATATAATGCAGAACTTATGTTGTTGGTGGTCTGTGTGTATCTTCTGTTGGTGTAACATTTGTGATCTCTAGAACAAGGAACAGAATTAACGTCACTGTAGATATCTTCCCCTCCCTAGTCTAAACTATTTGATTATTTTCAGAAGCTGAGAGGCTGTGACTAGATGTATAAACGCTTAAGAGTCATATGATCCCATCACTGCTAGATGCTTAGTTCCATAATCTTCACATTACTTTGTCATAAAAGCATCCCAATAAGAAAATAGTTTATCTTCGTGCAGAGACAGAATGCAGGGAAGGCTAACCATAAAGAGTGTATTTGTAAAAGTCTATACACAGACACTTAGAGTTAAGACATGTAGTTTTGAGTGTGGAATCTTTTGACTTCTGGATTATTCTTCCTCGTTGTGTCATCCTGCTCCCATTGCAAGCTGGTGAGACCCGAATTTAAAAAATTCATCTTGAATGCCTCAGTATTCCTGAGCAAGAGACGATAAAACTTGGTCATGTAATAAAATTCTCGGATTAAGTAGGATTTTTCTGCTGATACTTCTCATGGTAAGAGATAATATTTGGTAATTGTAAAAGAGATGATGCATTTTATTCTAAAATCTATGATTTATTATGGCTACACTAAAAACCCTAGGTGCTAAAATGCTCTTATTGTGGACTTCCCCTTAAAATACATTTTTAAGAAGAACAGGAAAAAACATTAAGTTAATCATGCAGAGGTGCCTCTTAGCCAAACATTCATGTGGAAAAAGTGCGTTCTGTTGTAGTTAAAAATTGTTTTCTCCCTGATGGCAGGTGTTTGAGATGGATATTTCAAAGCAGCTCCATGCCTACGAAGTTGAATATCACGTTCTTCAGGATGAGCTGCAGGAAAATGTGAATACATGTGATGAGGGTGAACCCCTGGAGAAGCTGGAAAGGGCAAACAGTCATCTGAAGAGACAGAACATGGATTTGTTGGAGAAGCTACAGGTAAATGATTTAAGGATATAAACTCAGAGAGGTCATTTTTATGTTACAGCCAATAGAGGAGTAAGTGTCTTTTTTAAAAGTATGTGAGATGTTTCCTAACTGCAAGTTCCTCTGTTTTGAAAATGCACCATGGGCATAGAATAGTTATGAGTGACTGATTTGAAAGGCTTTTTCAAAGCTCCCTGTTCTTCCAGAGTGCCGTGCTGTAATTCGTCTTCATCTCTCTGTTTGTATATCTTCTTTATTCCTCTGCTTGGGCCCTTTCCTAGGAACGTTCAGAATTCCCTCACTTCCCACAGAGATACATTTGCTGCTGCTGAGGTCCAGGGTTTCTGATTATCAGTCAGTAGATTTTTTTTCCCAGAGGAAACTATGGTTCTTTTATGAGAGAATAGGAAAAGCTGTCTGCTTCTAGACTTAATGTTGAGATTCTCTTTCCCTCTAACCTCTGTCCTGCTAATTTTCTTCATTGCATAGAGTTCCCATTGCTCTAGCACTGTCAAACCGTCTCTTCCAGTGCTACTCCAGGTGCCAATTTCCCTATTTTCTCTGCAGATCCAATTCTGTCCCTTGCTTTGTTGCAACTTGCATATCTCCTTTCTAGTGTTAACCTTTCAGAAATCCTTAAGATTGATCTGGCCAATGTAAGGAGATACTGTGTGATAAGTAGGCATGACTTGTATCATCTGCCTGCGCAGATGTCATTGAATCATTGAGGTTGGAAAAGACCTCTAATATCATCCAGCCTGATCATTATCCCAATGCCACCATGCCTGCTAAACCGTGGCCCACAGTGCCATGTCTGTATGCTTTTTTGAACAACTGCAGGAATGGAGACTCTGCCAGTTTCCTCGGCAGCCTCTTCCAATGCTTCACCACTCTTTCTGTAAAGAGATTTTCCCTAATATCCAATCTAAGCCTCCCCTGGTGCAACTTCAATCCATTGCCTATCATCCTGTCACTTTTTACTTGGGAGAAGAGACCAACATCCACTTCACTGCAACCTCCCTTCAGGTTTCTTTTAGAAACCTGTGTAATTAGGTTTTTTTCCTTAACATACAGGGCATCATAATATGAAAACAATATTCAGAATGTCTCAATTTATTATAAAAATAATGTTATTGATTACAGGTTGCGCATGCTAAAATTCAGAGTCTGGAATCCAGCCTGGAGACTATTTTGACTCGAGAGAACAAAATGAAGACTGTAATTCAGTCCCTGGAACAGGAGAAGATAACATATCAAAAGACTCTTGAGCAGATAATAAACTATTTGCCAGCAGAAGCACTGTCTGACTGTGAACTGCTCCTGAAGGAAGTAAACTACGATCCCAATAATAAAATAAGGAGTAAGCCATAAACAAGGGTTTTCTCGGCAGCATTTCTTCAAAAAAAGAGAAAGAAAAGATGAGCATGCTGCTTTCCAAGGACTTAGCAATAGGCAATGGTAACATCCAAAACTAGTGCTGGGACACTCATAGCTACAGATGGGCCTTCAAATGTCAATATGCAAATTCAGGCTATTAATTTTTTTATGATCGTGTAAATAAATCCCAAGGGGGAAATAAAGGATTCTCACATGTAATTATGATGAGTAGATGTATATTTAGAATTGACCTAAAGGAAAAGAGAAATTTCAGTAGTCAGGGCCAAGGTAATCGTGATCTACAGATTCGCTCTGGATGTGCTTGTAGTGAAATGAGGGTAGCTTGTCTTTATATATATGTATGTTGAATAATACTTGAAGAAAAAAATATATAAGAATGTAATTTTCCCTCCAAAGAGCAGCATGTTTCACATTTTCTGTGGAAAATCTATGTGAATTCATGCGAGCTTCTCTTTAATTCTACTGACATTGTGCGCACAGACCAATAAGCAGAATAAGTATCCTCAGTTGGTTCATGTAGAAAGAACTCTAGTGCCATCCTCTGCCTGGGCTGTACCGGTCAGCAATATAATTCCACATGCATGTTGGAACTGGAAACAAAATGCATCACATCATAGCTCTGCCTCTCTAACTCAGAGCTAAGAAATAGTTATCTCTACACACACGCAGAACTTGTCAAGGCAAGAGCTAGCAGTGACTGCTACTTCCTTCCCGGCCTTTTTGCTTCCACCTCTCCTGGGGTTGGTCATTATGACAAGAGGAAGGAAGCAGGGCTGTGGGATAACAGTTATTCTGATGATGATTTTCCATAGGAGACTTGGCTGTCATAAGAGTTAGGTATGTCAGAGGTTCTTATTTAACCAAAGAAATACTGCAAGAAGCCTTGTCTTATTATAGTGCGAGCCAGGAAGCTACTCTTAAATTGTATTTCAAAGGAAAATTGAGGCAGATTACAGGGTGTTGAGCTCAAGTGCACAAGAAAGGACCAGGCAAGTTTCAAATATTCTGTACCTTTCAGTTTTCACGTACACAGTGGATATACATTTCAAAGGGGATTCTGAAGTACAAGTGCGGTTTTAATAATGCTTTCCAGGTTATCCCTGTTTTTAATACTGCTTTGTGGTCTTCTTTTTTAAAACAGAAGTCATGAAATTGTGTATTCTGGGCAGAAGGTGGGATAAGCTCTGATCATTTCAAGGGAGAAAATATCTTTGTAAGAGTATAAAAAGATGCATATAGATTTGAAAATGTTTTTGAGTTGAATTTTTGAGAAGGCTTAGACAAATGTGTAATAGTTATGTGTTTTGGAGTGCATATCTGAACTGTTAATTGAGTGTTACCATGGCTCATGTTATCTCTTACCATTTATATACTGTATTTCAGGAAACACTTATTCTGTTTAATAAGAATAACAACTAAGCAAAGTGCCAAATCCAGCAGTGTCTTTATCGTAAGATTGTCTAATTTGGAAAGCAAAGGGTGACTATCACCACTTTCTAAGTAATATGCATTATGTTATCATAAAAGTGAGGAACAACAACATTGATGTGCTGCACGCTGCTGTGGAACTTAGGGGCTTGGGGGGTCCTGGGGTTTGTTGTTGTTGTTTTTACTTCAATGGTATTTTATTTGATCAAAGATGCTGATTTACTTAACAGTCTTTCTTTTTACAGGTGGGGTGAAAGATCTTAACACTGTGTATAAAATTATGTGGAATCTGTCTAGATATTTCAAGAATATTGTATTGTACTAGGTGGGGAAATGCCAAGTGAATATGCAGTTCTTTGCAGTTTTGTTCGGAGTACATTTTAGCTGGTGTGTACACACAAAGCCAATCCCAGGAACTGCAATAGTAAGTACTACAAGGAATCGAGGTTATTCAGATACATTTATTTTTTTCTTTATTTTTTTTAAGAGGCACTGAATGTGCTTTATCCTGTTTCACTTATAAGATTTTTCATGTAATGCCTGGAGAAATTCCAATAAATGTCATCGCTGCATTTCCCATGGCCTCTGGCTAGTTTCTTTTTTCTACACTTCAAGTACTAATCTCCTTCTCAATCATACTGTTTACATGAAAGATGAAAGGGATGTCTTTAGTTTCTAGTTGTAGGGGAAAAAGGATTTGTAGAGGGCTGGGCAGGATAGAAGTTCTTATTGGGGAAAAGAGCCTTGCAATGTTCTTAAGTGAAGATGAAATGATTAAACAGTATTTTTCTTCTGTAGCAGTTCATTTAGTACATATCCCTCTTGAGAATAGTAATTTCATGGACTCTACACTGTACATCACGCTTGGGAGGAGAAGGAGAACACCAAATCTAGAAGTAGGAATAAACTACAGAAGTAAAACCACAGTGAGGTAAGTGCCTCATGATGTTAGGACATTTGTGACAGCATTTGTATTCTAGACACAGACATGGCTTGTGATGGGGTATCTCTAGGCTGTCTAGCTTGAAGCCTACACTTAAGCAGGTCTGCTTCATACCGTCTTCAGATGAATAACCAGCAAGGTTATCTAGAAAACTGAGAGTGGCTTGTGTGTTTGTATCCATCTGTTTGTCTCTCCCTGTCTATGGAATAGTTTCACAGCTGTTTTGTTCTGGTTTCAATTGTGTGACTGTGGAGAGGGAAGTCTAAAGAGCAGTGGGCCAGAGGCAGAGCTGGGAGGATATTTGCTTGGGAAAAGGGATGGTTCCTGGGTTTGGAGAAATTGTTCATTTATTCGTGTATCTTGTTTTTCTGCTTGGAAAGATAGTTTTCATAATAAAGCTGTTGTTCTGTCTGAGTTAAGCACAACCTCATGCTTGTTTTTTTCTGCAGTCAACTTGCAGAACTAACTTGGAATGAAAAAGTATCTGCCATTTCCAGGTGCTGGTTTCTGCTGAGAGGGGCTTTTTTAAGTTTTGGAAGACATCCGTCCTTTTAGCTAACAAACTATCTTGTATTGCTTGCCAGGCGTACAGTTGAAATAGGTCAGTCTGGTAAAGAATGATAATGTAGGGAATGGATGGAAAACTTGGCCAGAAAGTTCTTTGGTTTGTTGTTTTTTATTTTTCTTCTTTCCTTAAAAGGAGAGTATGTATTTCTCTCTGGAAAAGAGGAATGTTTATTTAAGGTGCCTGTAAGTTGCATTTTGTTCACTTTTCTCTAAATAAACATTAGATTTCACTGAAAAACCAGTCGGTATGTTCCAGTCAAAGACTTGAAATCATAAATCTAGCTAATCTTTAATGGTTTGATTATATCCACTTCAGCGTGATACTGCTTTGGTTAATATCAGTGCAGGCAAGCCAAACAATGTGTAACGTAGGAGGGAATTTCAGTAACATAGTCTGTTATTACAAGTATGATCCAGAGTGTCTACATTTGGACACTTAATCTAAACCTAAAACCACATAGATGTTAGTGTGAATAGCCTTTTGTGTTGAGGTGAATAACCCCAGGCACTGTTAATACTGGTTATCCGCTCAGTTTGTGTAGTCACAGATGTGTGCTGACAGGCATGTGCAGGCCATAACATTTCAAGCTTCATGCCAGGCTAAACCAACCATTTGAAGAATTGTAATCGATTCTGTATTTTGGTAGTTCAGCTTTTACATGCCAGTGTTTGCTACTGAATGCATTTAACATATGCTTTGCCTTTCTCAGTCTTTCTAGTGACAAGAAAGAAAACAACTTCATTTTCTTTTCCAAAAAGGCATATTGAATGCTTAGTTATATCCTTCCTCCAGACATCTGGTGTGCAAGGGATAGAGTTTAAATGCTTAAAGTTTAATATGTTAACTCACTTTGTCTGAAAACGTATTAAACTTGGCAGTGACAGTAAATAGCTGGGGAGTAAAGTAGAGATTACTGTGTGCCTTGAGCAGCTAATGGGTTGTGTGTTGACTGGCTTGCAATGGAGTGGAATCTGGATGGATTGACATATGGTGTGTTGCTTGGTTTTATTTTAATGTTTACGTTAATTCTGGACAAAGGAGCCGGTGATGCTCCTTTGCCACAATGTTGTGTTGGAGTTTCTCTTGAATTGAGAAAGTTTTCCACTCCTTTACTGTTTTCTTCAGAACTCCCACTTAGCAACCACTTTTTAACAAAGCAATTGGGAATTGTTGTTCGTAGTCTTACCGTTAGAAGAACTCCTCTTGTAGCTTATACAAGCTGTTCCTGTGCTCAGATTACAGCTTCTGCAAGTCTTCACTCTGATAAAAGTAAGTTAGATGGTTTTAATATATTACTTTTATTTCTGGTTACAATGAGTGCTGAGAGATGACATAAATAGCATGCATCATATCCTGCTGGACTGTACATAGGGAAAAGTGTCTAGTGAGCTTGTGCTTGTAAAATATTGGACTGAGATCTTAATGTGGGTAATAGATCTGTATCTGACTTCAGGAAAGAGACCTAGTTGCACTGGCTGTATGTATAATAAGCTGTTACTTTTCTGAATAATTACTTCCATCACCTGCACACAGTATATGAAGTTGCAAATTAGTTAGATGTGTATGCCCATTCTTGGCTAAAAAATTTAAAATGCTTGTACCATCCAATTTTGAGCGTGAATGAAGCATTCTATATAGTATAAGCATTCTCTTCACTTCCAGAGCAGCTGTCCAGCTGAAAACGGTGCTTCAGAACAGAGGAAACACCCAGGGAAGAAAGAGCTGGTTTAGCCTATAGTTACTGTTCCCTTGGCTGGGCAAACAGGCTACCCAAAATAGAATAATAGAATATCTCTAGTTGGAAGGGACCTGTAAGTATCATTGAGTCCAACTCCCTGCTCCTTGCAGGACTACCTAACACTAAATCACATGACTGAAAGAATCATCCAGATGCTGGTTGAACTCTTGACAGGCTTGGTGCTGTGACCACTTCCACTGTTCCAGTGACCATCCAGCCTCTTGGTGAAGAACCTTTTCCTAATATCCAGTCTGAGCTTCCCCTGATGCAGCTTCATTTCATTTCCTTGTGTCCTATTGCTGGTCACCAGAGAGAGGAGATCTGCACCTCCACCTCCACTGCCCATCTTGAGGGAATTGTAGATACTCATGAGGTCACCCCTCAGCCTTCACTTCTTCACGCTGGACAAACCCCAGATCTCTTATTTTTTGCAGGGCTACTATCCTGCCTCTCATCCTCCATTTTGTATGTATAACCAGGATTGCTGTATCCCAGGTGAAGAATCCGTCTGGGGATGGCTCAGCTCTCTAGTTTATCCAGAAATCTCTGTAAGGCCTCTCTGTCCTTGAGGAGCTCCACAGCTCCTCCTAGTTTATCATCGTCTGCAGTCCCAGGGAATAGAAGTGGCACAACGTGAAATGAAGAGTAGAACCAGGCTAACCAGAGCCTTGAAGCAGCCACAATGACACCATGTCTGGCTTGCTAAACATCCCAGGAATGCAATCTTTGTGTTGTTCTGGGGTGGCTGGATATCAGTGCTGTGTTGCACGCTGGGCCTCCTTGTTTCATATGAGGACAGGTTGGCTCCTGTGCCCATTTGTCCCGTCCAGTTTGTGGTAATGGAAGATGCCTTCCATTACAGATTAAGATGCTGAGACAGCACTATGTTGCAAACCAAATCAAAGTGGGAATGAGTTTAATTGCTAATGAAAACCCTGCTGTAAGGCCCCATGCGCAGTCAGAGTCCCATCAACGCTTCTCCAGGAGGACATGACTAGCTTTGTATGAAGCTGCTGGGGTGTCTGCACTATCATCTCCAGCACTCAATAAAAACTAATTTTTTTTTTCAGTTCAACAAAGAATGTTTGCCATAACTTTTTTTTGATCAGTCTGCTAAAGCTGATGCTTCAGAGGAGATTGTAGTTAGTAACTGTGTAATGAGTGCTGTCCACGAGGTGTCACTGCTGCTTTGTATGTGGAGCTCATAACCAAGTGATGGTGTTGGGATTGCACTGCTCCTGTGCGGTTTGTGCGTAGAGCGCTGTGGCTCTTATTTGAGAGAGGAGAATTAACTTATTCTCCTGCCCGATGACACATGATACTCTGCACGCTATTTAATAAAATACGATGTTCATGGTCAAAGCATTTATTGTAATGAGAGGACTTGCTAAATGACAGATACGCCTTCTCAGAAATGGATGCCTCAGTTGCAGTGTTCAGCCTCTGTTCTAGTGTGAGAGAACTGTGGAAGTACTTTTACACTCTACAACAGGCATATTGTCCCCAGCAATCTGATTCTGGGTGTCTCCTTTTGTACTGCTAAACAACCCCAGCTCTCTCAGCCGCTCCTCATAAGGCCTGTTCTCCAGCCCCTTCACCAGCTTTGTTGCTCTTCTCTGGACTCGCTCCAGAGCCTCAACATCCTTCTTGTGGTGAGGGGCCCAGAACTGAACACAGTACTCGAGGTGCGGTCTCACCAATGCTGAGTACAGAGGGAGAATAATCTTCCTGGACCTGCTGGTCCCACCGTTTCTGATACAAGCCAGGATGCTACTTTCAATTTCCAGTTAACACCTTTCCTTCCAACTGCATTGCACTCAGTTATCACACTTGCTCTGAAATGGAGAGGACACATTCAAGATAAGGTGACGTTCCAGCCACCAAGACCCAGCTATTCTCAAATACATCTGGGCAACAAGTTTGCATTATGCAAACTAGAGCATAATTCAAACCAGCCTCAGGTAATTTTGGCATCAGCATTTCCCTGGGGACTTCTGGGCATAAACAAAGAGACTAATCTCTTCTACAATGTGTTTTCATTTTTAAAAGCACCAAATTGTAGATGGGCCTGCTGGGTTGGAGGTGCTTAAAGCAGGGCCAGTGCACTTCATGTGCAATATACTGTCATTTGAAAAGCTATCACGTTGTGGAAACATCATTCAAGTGCTAATTTAAATAATACTAACATCTAAAATGAAGGCGTGCTTTGACATTTATAGTTTCAATGTCTATTTCTGCACTCCACCAAAATAGATAGGCTGTGGGTGGATCTATGATTATTGCTGTGCATTAGCAAGACAAAAATTGTGTAGGCAGCTGGTATTATGCCTGGGTAAATGCAGATAAGGGAGAATCTACAGAGTAATTTTTTGATGTCACATGTTTATTTAAGAAACAATTAGAAACAATGTTAACTTCAGTGGGGCTGAAGGCTTTGGAGGCGGGGAGAGGATCTTAAAAATTTGGTGACCAAGCACCTCTCCATCCTGCGTAGCCTGCAGTCCTGGTAGCAGGGATGGAGTTGTGCAGCCCAAGGAGCAGTGATTTTGTATCTTTCCTATCTTCTTTGCCTATTGAGCAGCTATGGCTGTTGGAAGTGGATGCATTGCCAAACCATCATCCTGACTGGAATTTATGATGTTTGTGTCCTCTTCCCTTGTGGTAATCCTGAAAACTTCAGAGGGCTGTGATAGACTGAAAGAGGTATTGTTTCACCGACTCCTGGTATTGTGTGTTATGTAAGGAGCAAAGGTAGCAGACTTTTTGGGAGAGCATCAATTTAACACTCTCTGGCTAAACCAAGTGAAAGCTACATGGTCCTTCCTCTTCCAAATGGACCAGTGAAGGGAAGTAAGGTATGCTACTCCCAACTATCTAGCAATAGGACAAGAGGATAGGGATCCAAGTTGCACCAGAGGAAGTCTAGATTGGATATTGGGGAAAATTTCTTTGAGAAGAGTGGTAAAGCATTGGAACAGGCTGCCCAGGGAAGTGGGGGAATCTTCATCCCTGGAGATGTTAAAAAAAATGTGTAGCCATGGCACTCTGGGACAGAGTTTAGTAGGCACAGTCATGTTGGGCTGATTGTACAGGTTTTTTTCCAACCTTAATGATTCTATGCTGAACCACTGAATTGCTTACAGTGGCCTAACTGCTTTCACAGCAACGTTTTTGTTCATAACTCTACTCTGTGCAAGAAGAAACTTAATGTAATGCTACGATAAACCTCTGCTTTGTAGGAAAGGGTTGGCTTATTTGGTTATGTCAACAGGTAGAGGGAAATGTGAGAGTGCAGCTCTGACATTTGGTATCTGCTGTTTTTGCAGATTGATCTAGGTGCATTCCCATTGACTGTCTCCTCAAATGTACAAACTAGTATTAAACTTTTTATCCTCTGGAGGAGGATGGAATACTGCTGCGTACTTTATTTTCCTTTCAGACCAGCTGATCCTTGCTTGCTTCATCTTTCCCTGCTGCGTGTGTTCTTCACAAGGGATGAGGTAACTGACCATTTCCTTGGTTTGCGGGCAGTGTTCTCGCCAACCTCCGCCTAGTGGAGAAATGATCCAGGATTTGGATCATTGAATCATAGAATGCTTTGGGTTGAAAGGGACCTAAAAGCCCATCCAGTTCCAACTCCCCTGCCACGGGCTGGGAAGCTTCCTACTAGATCAGGCTCCCCAAGGGCCCATCCAACCTGGCCTTGAACGCCTCCAGGGAGGGAGCGTCCACAGCTTCCTTGGGCAACCTGTTCCTGTGCCTCACCACTCTCATTGTGTAAAATTTCTTCCTAATGTCTAGTCTAAATCTTAGCCCCCTCCAATTTATAGCCATTCCCTTTCGTCCTATCACCAAAAGCCATTATGAATAGTCCCTCTCCAGCTTTCCCGTAGGCTCCTTTCAGGTACTGGAAGTTCACTATAAAATCTCCTCAGAGCCTTCTCTTCTCCCGGCTGATCAACCCCAACTCTCTCAGCCTGTCCTCATATGGGAGGTGCTCTGGCCCTCTGATGATCTTTGTAGCCCTCCTCTGGACCCGTTTCAACATTTCCATATCCTTCTAATGTTGAGGATTCTGGATGACTGTAACACCAATAATACACAAAGGCATTAGGACTTCTAAATTGTCTCTCAGTGCAAGAAAGCCTGACGTAGTTAAAGAGCCCTGAAAGAAGCTAAATTTAGTTTATTTGGGAGGGTGGAGATCTGTGAAGTAGTTGTGTGTGAGTAGGCAGGAAGAAATGCAATTATGTCAGGACATCATAAAGTAGATGTGACAAATGCTTCTACTCTACCAACAGCTAATTTATACATAACCACATGATAATGTGTGAATTTTTGAGGATTTCTGGCTTCTTGATGTTTGTTCTACTTACTCTTTACAAAACATATGTATTTTTCCTAGCACCACCTGGAATGAATCATAGCATGCTAGAGAAACAAAGCACTGAAATGATGCAAGGTTGCTAAGTGGAGAACCCTGTATTTTGGAAACAATATTTTTTTGTGATATAACAGGCCCTAGGCAGATGCTGCAACATAAATCTGGCAAGATGTCAAAAGAGTATCCCAAGAAATTTACCATTAAATCAAAGAGGTGGGAAGAAGGGTGAGAGTGAGTTTATAAGAGGACCAGTGTGGTTCCAGGCCAATTATCAGTTTATGCAGACATACAACTATATTGTAGATGCCTTTTTATAGAAGTAGGAAGGCTTGATTTAGTCTTTATCAAGCTTTCTGTCTCAGCACTGACTTTCTAGGGACACACCTCCAAAGATTAAATCTCATTCATCTGATTTTGATAGCCTCTTTTCTCTGGGTTCCATAGGTGCTAAAACATTACCCAGAGGCATTGTAGATGCCTCATTGCTGGAGGTGTTCAAGGCCAGGCTGGATGAGGCTTTGAGCAACCTGATCCAGTGGAAGGTGTCCTTGCCTATGGCAGCGGGGTTGGAACTGGATGATCTTTAAGGTCCCTTGTGACCCAAACCATTTGATGATTCTATATTTTCCTATTGCTTTCTTCTCTCTCACACACCCCAAATACTAACAAGAAGAGCAGAGATACCTACTTTCTCTCCTTCTCTATAGTGCCATAATGGTTAGCACAATTGTTAAAGAAGCAAAAGGCTTCTTGGAAGAAGATGCAACTGGAAATATATAACATGGACAGCCTCCACAGCCTGCTTCTTTATTCTTATTCAAATAAAAAGCTTGATTAGACCCTCAAAGGATCTCAATTACTGACTCTCTCCCATTTATGATGTGCTTTGAGAGGAATTATAATGAACATGCTATTAAACAAAACATGAACCCTCAGGCTATCTGGGCTATGGCAGATTCTCTGCTCCTTGGAGCATGCATACATTTCTCTCCCGCCTCCCCTGGGTGAGCCAGGATCCTGGCAGGACTTTCTGGCCCTTCCTTACTCCTGGACCCCCAGATTCAGGATCTCTAGCCACCATGTCAGGGACAGCAGGAGAGGGAGAGACTAGGGGAGTGTTGTTCTCTCACTGTCCATCCATGCGTGCCAAGACCTGAGGCACCACTGTTCTCCAACTGTGATGTCATCCAAGCTAGCAGTGTTTTTTTTTTCTTTCCTTTTTCTTTACCCTCATCTCAGGGGAGTCAGAGTCTGAAAAGGTTCTCAGTATAAACCTCTGAACATGGAAATAAACTGTAGTCAATCCTGTATGCAATAGGAAGATTAATAGCAAAGAAACTTTGCCTGGAGCTGTGGGAAAAGGTAGAGAAGGATTTGCTGCTGCAGATGCCTTAACTAGATAGAGTGTGCTGGAGTTCAGGGCCTTGTTCAATACATCTACCATAAAAAAAGTGTGTGCTCTATCACCATCTATAATGTGTGCACAATAGGAAACCACTCCAGACGTGAGTAAAAGTGTTGGTGGCCCAAAGGAAGGGAAGGAAACAGAGGAAAAAAGCATAAAGAAGGAACATTCCTGCAGATGTTCAGTGCCAGGCTGGATGAGGCTTTGAGCTACCTAATCCAGTGGGAGGTGTCCCTTCCCATGGCAGAGGGTCCGGAACTGGATAATTTTTAAGGTGCCTTCCAACTCAAACCATTCTATGATTAAAATATATATTGCTCTATTTTTATTAAAATATATAAGCTCTGTGCACGTAAATGGTAAATACCATTTCAGTGCAGAGCATGCAAGGATATGTAACATATTTCTTTTGCTTTGCAGAGCTACTAAAACTTGTGTGCTGAGAGTTGCTTTCTTTGAGCATTTTTTTACAAGGTCTTCTAATACTTCCTGTCCCTCCACATAAAAAGCCACACAGAGTCCTGGCTGCAGGATTAATTTACAGTACAGAACTGAGTTTGCAAAGGTTTGGAGTGTTGAGCTTCCTGCAAAGTCTACTACCTACATATTTAAGTACTTGTTTATATAACCTTATTGTTACATTCATTAGCAGTTATCTTCTATTCTAAATTCTACATCTGATCTCCACTTGGCAAATGTTGTCAGAGCAATTAAATTTAAATGCATTACTCGTAGATGGGACAAAACAGAAAGCAAAAAGCTGATCATCAGTTTCTCAGGAGGGTTTACAGCCCTTTAACCACAGTGCAGAGCTCACGTGGTTGCTGATTTACCTCCTTATTCAATTTTGTCCCTAATAACCATAGAAATAAAGAAATGTCAATAAAAGTAACCATTTCACTCCTTTCCTTTCTGACCACAGCCTGCACTAAAAGCTTTGTCATTTGCTCTCTGCTCTGCATGCTAGAGGGGAAGGAAGGAGAAAGCAAGGTAGCTCACGGAGGACAAAGATCTCTGTGTAAGTGACAGGGCAGCAGGGCACTAGGCAGAGATGATGATGACCTACCCAGGCAACTGAGAAGTGGTGTAATCTTCAGAGGAAACAAGATCATCTCAATGTGCTCTCCCTATCTGTCTCATAGACCTGCTCCTTGTGCTCCTGCCCAGAAACCTAAAGTGAAGGGGTAGACGCAGGTGGTGGTGGAGCAAACCAGCAGCAGCAGAGCTCCATGGAGGCCTGTGGACAGCAAAGGTGAGGTAGACTCTTTGGAGTCTGAGGAGTGGTCCTTTCTTTCCTTTGCTCTTTCTCCAGCCTCTTAGCAAATGATGAAGGTGGAGATCAGGCTGGGAAGCAAAAGGGGAATAGGGACCTTGAAGGCTGAGGAAGGAGAAGACCTGGTGGACAGCAGTTGTTGTCAGTGTGGGACGGAGGCAGGAGGAAGTGAAGGAGATTAAGCTGTGAGAAAGGAGAACAACTTTTATTCAAGAAACTGGGTGGAGGAGGCAAAACCTGGAACTGGTGAAGTGTATGTGTGGGTTGTGGAGGAGGTGTCAAGCAGGACAACATTGGTGTTTCCCAGATGAAGGCCGTGCAATGCCCTGGCTGGAGTGTGAGGTTCAGCAGGCCGTACTAATTTTTTTTTTTTTTTTAAAAAGGCAAAAGATGATCATATGTAATAGCTACCAGTAGTGTCAGGCTATGAATAGGAGTACTTGAATGTAGTGATTAAAACATTTCCTGCTCTTTTTGCAAAATCTGCGACTGTGAAGAAATTCAGTAGAAAACAGTCAAAACTGTGAGTCATACTCGATCTGGTTTCTGTCACTTACATTGAAAAATAGCACAAAATTAATTCAATCCTCAGAATTTTATTCGTTGCTGTAACAAAGAGTTATGGGTGCTTGCTGCTAGGTTTTGGGAGACTGAAAAGACCAATGAATCTGAAAGTCAGGCCTTCTGTAAATGTGTAAAATATACACAATAACAAGTGCTACAGAATGTTTTTTTTAAAAAATCTATGATTATTAGTTTAATCACAGTGCTGTTGACTGTAGTATCTAATCGTTATCATCTTGAATTTCCAGATAAATTCTTTCCAGAGAATCCCACCAAATGGAGATACCTACGCAAACCTGGGTTTGCCCTGTATAGTCAAGAGCTGTCACCTCAGCAGTGCCACTGAGTTATTCCCTAGAAACGGATGACCAATACCTAACATTAATGAGGATTATATTAGAGTATTGAGCCATGACTCAGCTTTCTTAAATCCAAAGGGGAATGGCTGTATATGAAAAATGATTGCTACTAGAAGCAGGATTTAAAGGGAAGTCATGTATTAGTTATATACTTAGATGCTTCACAAAGTACTAAATAGAATACATACTTACATTTACTAAAGTATATGCTAGAAGAGGAGGGTGTCCCATTAGAATAGTTGGGTAGGGCTAGAAATCTTGGCCATGTCTTGGATGCCTTTCAAACCACTGCAAAAGAGGAATTCTCATCTCAAGGCTAAGGAAGGATGCTGGGCTGGAGGACAGTTACTCTCCAGATTTACCCCATAACATAAGGTACTTTTTTGAGCACTTCTCATCATTCTCTACAGAAGGGAAGGGGTGGGAGACCTCCAGAGGATAATCCAGAACTTATGCTACTTTTCTAGCAATTTAGTCTGTCTGAGACTGGAATTGCTCTCTGTAGGGCCCTTTCTTGTTTCACTGACTTTTGAGAAAGAGTTAAATTAATTGGGTGTGCCTAAATTACTTGGGTAAACCTAGGTCTAAATGATGGGACTTCTCTTTGTGTTGAAACAGCACTACCATTGCCTGCTGTGTCCTGGCTGGTGAGCACCTCTCGTGTTACATATTACACACAAGGGTAAAGCGTCTACCTATAACCCATCCTACTTGGACCTACTACCTGAGGGCAACCTTGTGGAGACATTAGGCCAAGGACCTTCTGCTCTTCAGAGCAAACCCTGAATGTGGAGGTACTTGATTGCAAGGGACTGTCGCTGAAATGGTCAGATGCACAGGACCAGGTTGCTGCCAATCAAGCGCTAGCATTGAAGGTTGTTTCGGTGTGGGATCCTACTGCACATGAGAACATCCAACCCCAGCCAGGACTGATGCTGGTACTGTGACTACACTGGGAAATGGCGATGAAACGCATGTGTGCTCCTGTTATGTGTCACCAGCAGGTGACACAAATAGAGATCTGATCTACTGTACGTGCTCAGTTGAGGTTGCCGCGACATAAGATTTGTGTATGTATGGATGCCATTGGGTCAAATTCGATGGTGGCTTTACAAGTGTCTCTCATAACCTTGGCTGTGTATGACACCTCCCCTTTGAAAGCCTTCTGGAGCTCTTGGTTCTCCTCAGTTCTCCTTGCTGATGGTGGCTTTAAGTGTTCTGGGTTCCCGAGGGGAAATTAAGAGTTCTCACAAAATTCTCCTTAAGTTTCTAAATGAAAAGGTATGGGCATGAGAAGTATTAGGAAACCCCCATGCATCAGAGTAATCTTTGCTTATGTCACGTAATTTCTGTTGGGTCTCAATAGCAGCACTAACCTGTGCTGTTCAACACAGCTGGAGACAACAGGGTAAATATTGCAATAAGGATAAATGCCAATATGTTGCACATGCAATTTTAAAGGTGTCTGCTGTCTTACTATAAGTTATTTAAACAAGATTTGCTTTTTCTGAAGCCTGAAAACAGCATAGCAAAATGTTAATGTTGTGGAAGTTTTTACCTTTTTTTTTTTTTTGCTAACTTTAATCATATTTTTGTATTTCAGGGCTACAATGTACTCATAAAAGTTAACATGATTCTTCAGATTGTTCTTCTTTCTGTAAGCATGGCTTCATAATGGAGATTTAGTGGGCTGTAAACAGAATGTCGTATGGTGCTCTCTGTCAAAAATTAATGATGGCAATGAAGATTAAATTATTCTTCCGTGAAAATACAGTGCATACACATAGAGATGTTTGCAAGCAGGCTTAAAATAGGCCATTCTCTGAGAACAGCCTAGGGAGTTTACTGGCTGCCCCACGTTCCTGGTGAAAGTCTGGGTCTGCCACAAAGGGGAGCTGTGTTTAATTCCTGCAAAAACCCTAGGACACAAAGGGAGGCTTTTGTTTCTCTTCCTTCCAGGTGGAAGCTGTAGGCTGTAGTGCTTGGATAATCTGCTGTTCAGCTACCTGCAGTGTATTCCCATTGCTGCAATTTGCACTGCTGGCCTCCTTTAGTTGCCCTTCGTTGTCAGAGCTCTGAATGTTTCAGTCTGTAGGGACTCATTGTGAATTCAACTCTGTGTGTAGGAGGTGGGGTGAAGGGAGAGAGAGAAGGGATTTTCCACAAATGGAAAATGAAAACATGCAGCATATCAATATGGAAAAGGCTTCCACTCCATCATCTGCTTCTGATTTTTCTCCCCTAGATGCAGCATGAACATGTCGGTGAGAGAAAAAAAATATATTATGTTTCTTGAGACAGGTTTGTTCTGCTGCTGGCTAGTATGGATTATCTGGTGTGCCAAGCAAAGCTGTTTCATGTTGAGGCATGGTTTTCTGTAATGCAGCTCTCTGGAATCCTGTGTGACTGCCTTCTATTTCATTTTTTGGCAGTAGGTGGCTGTCTGCCTCTGCAGAGGCTGAACCTAGGCCAGAGTATTCCCCAAGCTGTCTGCTTCTCCATTCCCAAGACCTGTTTTCTGTATTACCACCCGGCAAAGATGTAAATGTTAAGCAGAAGATTTCATGTCTTCCACAAGGCTTTTTCAGTGATTTCTCTCCTAGTACCAACAAGAAAATTAGCAAAATACATCTTGGAAGGAAGATGTCATTGTGACCTTCTGTTCCCTTGTGGAAGGACTATTACCAATATTCCAGCTCAATGATTTTTGTCTTCTCACAGTTTTGGTGGTTACTGGTTAAGATCCTGAAAAGCATCATGTTTGGCGATTTTTACCTTTGTGAATGCCTTATTTTTTCTCTTACTTTTTTGAGCAGCTTTTTTGTTTTTCTTTATCCCATCATATTTTGTATGGCTTCTCATGTGAATGTCCTTGTGGGTAGATTTTTTGTAGCTTTATAATCCTTTGAGCTGTCTAGAGCTGGGAAAATACACCTTTCCCCCTTGTTTTTTAAAGCCTGTTGTCAAAGAAGACGCCGTGTTTGTGTATGCACAGAATATATGAGCTGATAGAAACAAAAGGGGAAATAGAAGTGACTACGGTGCCAGCCCATGAAGAGCATGGTCCTTTGTGGCTAGAAGCAACTCATCTCAAACAGGTGCTGCATTGGACCTTCAGCACACATGGATATGTAAACTGAAGCACACATGACACTAACTCTCCTTTGAAGCATCATCACAATAGTGAAACTAAACTGAGGTTGGATGAGGCTATGAGCAACCTGATCCAGTGAAAAGTGTCTGTGCTCATGGCAGGGGGGTCGGAACTGGATGATCTTTAAGGTTCCTTCCAACCCAAACTATTCTATGATTCTGTGAAATGTGTCTGATATGTAAACCCTGAACACTCCTGTCTCTTTGCCAAGATCTCTGCTTCTTAAATTACTTGTGTATTTCAGGGGGGAAATTACTACCCTGATAGTGTTAGTCTTTCAGTAAGCAGTAAATAGTGTTGTCATTGCTCAGGAACTAGGTGAATAACAAATTATGCTGATATAGTTACCCCATCCAGCGTGGAAGAATGTCTTTCTGTTTTGATCCATCAGTTGGACCAGCACTGGCTCCTGCTTTGGGGCAGAGATGAACTTTTCTGCCATAGGCAAGGGAACCCAACAGGGCTTCTCAGGTTTGCCTTTCAAATATGCCCTCCATAAATGGGTCATTTTTCATGTTCATTCTTTGATATGGGGAATGGTGTTTTTAATGATGTGCCTTTTCTCAGAAAACTGTATTTTACTTTATATGCTAAGACATGATCCTTGACTCTTCCCATTGTGCTGAGATAAACCGTAACTGGGAAGTAGCCACCTATTAGGGACTGACTAGAAAGACAGAATGAGGACAAAATACCTGGCCTGTGCCTCTGTGACCATTGTCCAATACATTGCATACTCCTGTGCCATGTGATGGGCAGCTGCCTGCACCAATTTTCATCTTCTGCTGCACACATGCTTTCACAGTTTTGTGAAAGTCACTATATTGACATCTCTGCCATGCCGCCAAAGTATGCAGTTTGTCTCTGGATTCAGGTCTGATGCAGGTGCAGGTCTGGTTAAGTCCTGTAAGCTGTTTAGCCACTTCTGTCTCTGCAGGATGAATGCAGGTGAAGTCTAAAACACCTTAACAATAAAGTCCTCTCAGCCCTGGCAGGGATCAGGGATTTGCCACCTGCTCTGTATGTCCAAGTGATTTGCAGTTGGTGTCGCAGCCCAGGGACAAGTATCTGTGGGCCTGGGACAGAGACCAGACTTGTGGATAGCCTTCCTTATTGAATAAAAGCCAAAATAACTTTTCCCTTAATCCAATCTCTTTCCCCAGTTCAGCGAAGGAATCTTCTTTCTGCATTCCTGTGCTCAGTAATGTAAGTCTAGTCAATAAATTCAACTCCTTGTATCCAGCTGCGGTATAGAAAGGCTGATACAGCTGGAACATCACTTTTAATAACTCTTACTCTTCATATTTCTGTTGATCTTAGAGAAGTACAAATAGAGATAAATATATCTCTTCTCATCAGAGCACGCTATATTTGGAAGACCTCATGTGATGTAAATTTCCATTGTTAAATCATTGCAGAAGAAAAACCACAACAGAACCACAAAGTACTTCATGAGTTCTCAATCCCTGCATCACTGATAGAAAATCATGGTGTCCCACAGTGTCTGTGGGTCAATGTGTCCTTCAGGAAATTACAGGTACCTTTGTGCAGCATTTACAACACCACTGTGAAACTAAACAAGGGCTCTCTTTCACATTTGAGTTCCTAATGAACCTGATATAATAAGCAGGTCTATGTATAGGGCAGAACAGGCTGTCAAACGAACTAACAAGTAGGTGCTGTAATGGAAAATGTGTAACAGAAAATGTCAAACAGACAAGAAGAATGGTGTCTCAAACATAACTGGCTAATCTTGCTTGGTCTGTTTCTCAGGTTTTACTGCAGAAATAAAAGGAGTGAACTTTCTTTAAATAAAGCTCACTCATAAAAAGGGTAGATCCTTGTAGTGGAGACTCTCTAAACTCTCCTCTTTTTTATGGAGTTGACAGGGAGCATAGTTAGTGTATCTGTGTCTTTGTTCTTTCTTCTAAATGTTGCAGTTTCGTTCACTGTCTCTTTCTCTGGAAAGACCTAGATTAGTGTGATTCATTACCTGCTTGGATCTACAGCAAATTATCTCATTTAAAATGTTGATTTGGACCCATTAATGCTCAGGTGAGAGAGTACAATTTAGAAGGCTTTTTAAGAAGCCTCTTTCAGCTCCTAAGTTCATGATGAGCATTGAGCATCTTCAAGAATCTTGAATTTTTTCATCATATTGTCCTACCCTGTCATGTCAGTAAGATACATCATGGGTGGCTGTGACAAGAACAATCATCTGAAGATACATTGATATTTATATAAGACCTGATGTAGACATGGCACTGTGATCCACACAACTCCACATCACTATTAATTAGTCCCAAATTTGATTTTTTTAAAACATCGCACTGGAAAAAAGTACATTACCACACCAGTTATAGGGCTAGACTTCATTTGTTTAGACGTTACAAGTTGGATTGCATTAGCATGCAGAAAATAAACACAGAATCATAGAATTGTTAAGGTTAGAAAAGACCTCCAAGATCATCAAGTCCAACCATCAGCGTAGTGCCATGAAACATCTGAATTTGAAAAATTAATCCCACCTTAGTGATGTGATTATCAGTCCTTATAATAACAACAAGATTTTTGTGGAATGGGAAGATCTTTATAGGGGAGGTAGGTATTGATAGCCCTGTTAAAGCTGAGGAAACTGGAGTGTAGCAAAGGAACCAGCCCAGCATCATACAGCCGTACAGTGATGAAAGTGACAAGAACAGAGCCCAGACCCTCTTCGCCTCAAACCAGTGAACTTTACGTAGGACACTAGACATCGCTATTCTCATTTTGTGAGGGCAAAAACTAAGAAGAATGGAAAGGCATGGGACCTGTGCCCTAGCTGGCATCCCAAACCTGGGTCTCTTACCTGGGGCCTCACTGCTCCAGCTTAGAGGCTCTGTGTACTCTTCCATTCCGTGTATTGTTGTTCCTCCTGATTTCTATGTTACCTGTTCTGGCATTTTGGGTAAAAAAAATAAAGGAAAGAAAAAAAGACTGCATTCCAAACAGACCATTATGCTGAGCTGAGCATTTCTAAATTGAAGCAAATCCAACTGCAGTGGCCTTGCCATAGGCACACCCTATTTAACAGCAAAAATTCCATATGTTCCACACTTCACGCAGGCATGACTGTTCTGTGACCTAAATGCTCTGATTTGTCTTGTGTAGGAGAGTTTTCACAGTGGAGAAAACTTTGACTTGTGTCATTGCCTGCATCTGGTTACCTTTCAGGTGGTTTATCTTCATTTCCCTCAAAGCTTTGTGGCTTCTTTTCAAAGGCATTTGTTTGCTTCACCAGGTATTGTTAACCTCACAGCCTGTTCTCTCTTTCTCCATCTCACAGTGAAGTTATAAAGCTGAGTTTATGACATGGCAATTATTTTCATGGCAATGGACTGTGGCATCATAAAACAGGATTATGATGACTTCACTGCAGGATCATGCAGAAGCAGACAGGTTCTAAGTAGGGAAGTTCTTCCTTAACAAAACATTAATGTCTTCAAAAACAATAGGAGAATAATAATTGTTAAAGTCAAATTGCTATTTGCACAAACAAGATTTGTTGTCTTTCTCCTGGTGAGCAAAGCCTTCTGGTGATGCCCAGTAAACCATTGAGAAACTCTTAAAAGCTGGAAACCCTTTTAGTGCCTAAATGTAGTTTATTTTTATGTCTTTGGACTATTTTTTTTTTTGTTAAATGGGTAGGGGTGGGTTTTGAAATCTCCAAAGAGCAAACTTTCACTAGAGCTTTCTGTTGCTGCTATAATAACAGTATTTTACTGTACGTATGGGGCAAGAGATTTATGTGGTACTATATAGATAAATAAAATTACAAGTCTTTGCTTCCAGCTGCCTGAACCACCTTAGCAATGGAGAAAGTGAAGCTTGGGCTGGGCTGGAAATCAACTCTGCTGTGGTAGTTCTGTTCTTTGAACTTCTAAATGTAGGCAGTTAATGATGTTTTACTATTTGCTCCAAGTTTTTAGCCAGTTTCTCAAAACAGCAGTGCTCTTTCTTAGGTCTTGTCAAATTTCAGGCAACTCCTGATGTGAATTCTGCTCTTATTTCATTTTTTTTCTGGATATGTTCTCTTTGGAAGTCATCTCTAGGCAGTTATTATGGCTTACTCAGGGCAATAAATGCACTATGCTGGCCAGATAGGATGAGGCTATAAGCAACCTGACCTTATGGAAAGTGTCCCTGCCCATGGCAGAGGGTTTGGAACTGAATGAGCTTTAAGGTTCCATCTAACCCAAACCATGCTATGATTCTATGTGTTGAGACTAGTGCTCCAGTGCACTAGAGCTGTGAACACAGGTACAGATGGGAAAAAACAGTGAACCAGTGCAGGCAGTGGGAAGCCAAAGCAGAGCTGAAACAAAGCCACAAGCCTGAATGAGGGAGGTTTTGAAATATTGTAAGGCATTTCAATTCAGTAGAAATCTTTTGACTGAAACACCGCATGCCTCGCTGTAGTATGGGAACAGGCTGGGACAGGCGTGGTGGGAGCTTGGCAAAGGCCCTCTTCCTCCTTTTTTCATGCAACAACTGTACACAAAAGAGATCTCTTAGATGCCTAGACTTTTGACAGAATGTGACAAGTAAAGTATCATGTAGAAATAACTGACAGGAAAGAATGAAACCTGAAAATGTTGTTTTTGTGAACATGTGGTTTGTATGTTATCTGTGAACATGCAGTGAACAAATCACAGAAGTGGAGGATTCTTGTAACTTGACTGCTAGTGCATAAATTCATCACTTCTGAGCCCTTGTACTCCTGACTAATAATAGCTGTTCCTGTGTAGGAGAAAATTGCTATGATATCTCTATCCCCCCTTGCAGGTTCTAGTGACAGCTGCATCTTATGTACTTGCAGATAATATCAATGTATGCCAATGCTGCATTGCATCTTTTTGGAGTCAGCTGTAATCAGTGTGGAAATCCCAACCAGACTGCTCTTTTTTTAACAAGTTATTATATCTGTGTGAAGGATCTGCCTTAGCTATGGAACTATCAGGGTTTAATGGGGTGTTTCATGGGACTCAAACTATCCCTCTGCAACAAGGATGAATTTCACTCCGATCCCATTTTTGTTAAAACCTATGCAAATGTGGCGTTCAACATTTCCCCCCCTCCCAGCTCCATAGCACCTATCTTTATTTTTCCCCAAAGCCCTAATTTGCAGTGCTAGTGTAAAAAATCTGTCAGAAACATGTGGCAGCTCTGTCCAATCTTTCCCCTAAGATGTAAGTGAGACAGTTAATAACCTTTTTAGAAGGATGAGGCAGAAAGCCTGTATATTACATCTCTCTGTATTAATAGGCTACATATGTGGCCCATCCACCACATATGTCTGGGGAAAACAGAGGTTTCTGATGTTGCTATAGGCTGCTATTTTCATGGTGCAGCTGAAGAAGACATCGGTTCCATCTTAGCTGGTTATGTCCATCGGTCACCTGAAGCACCTCCGCGACCCACACAGTTCGACCATCCCAGCTAACATGAACTCTCGCTACAATTGTCAGCATTTGGATTTTAAAAAGGGAGCATAAACAGGTTCTTTAGATTGCAGGTGTTCTTAATTTTCTGTGTATTTGAGGAGGGAAAACCCCAGCCCTTAATATTTGAAATAGTTGTAATAGTTTTATTCTTGAAACTTAAATTTACCGCAGTTGTTGCATACGTAGATTCTAATGCACGTTAATGGACCGTGTATTCAGTGCCTAATCCTGAAAGAATTTTCTAGGACTACAGAGCTGTACAGAGTTTTGTGTGCTCTGTCCAAAAGAAAGGCAAATTCTTGGGAATGTAAATCCAGATGCGTTTGGCACTGATCTCTCTCTGGAAAAAATAAGGTGAGATGCCTGTCTCTCAGCCTTCCTTTAGGGTAATACCGCAGTCAGAGTCAACCTGGATGCCACACAGAGATTTAGCATCAGCATCTGAACTGCTGCAGCCCTGATGAAGCAGGACTATGTGTTGGTCCTATGTTTCCGTCAAACTCTGCTTGCAAGGAGTGCCACGGAGTGAAAGAAAAAGTGTTTCATTCAAGGAACGCGAAGCCAAATTGCAAGTCAGATTTAGCTGGATACCCAAAAATATTAGCTCACAAATGAGGATGAAAACAGTCCCCCAGTAGAATTCAAAATTCTTTGGCAGCCCTGTATGGTCCAGGGCTGCTGATACTGCAAGTTAACAGAAATCGGTGCAAAGGGTGTATCTGTGCGTGCTTGCTGCCTGCGGACTGAATGGCCCACGGCTGACAGTTTTGATGCAAATCCGCTGAAGACTCAACGGCCATGCCACAGGGTCATGCTGAACAAATCAGATGCCGGGGCTCCGCTGGCAAGCAGAGAGGAAGCAATGCGCAATCTGTTATCTTGTCTCAATATCTGTGGCATCAACAACCGCTTTATAATGATTATTTGATCCCCTGATTTAATTGTGTTATAAGAATCTACTTATTACATGGCTGCCTGGTTTATGAGGGTGATGAAACAAAAGACTTGGCAGGGCAAAAGCCTCTGTGTTTGTCAGTAATTTGCAAGCCTCGCCTACCGAGTGCTAATTTCAGCAGGGTGTGAGAGGACTGCCAGTGGAGGGTATCTTTGTTAAATGAGCAGCACCAGCAGTGCAAGGGTGTCTGCAGCGAGTGATGGCTGGAAAGAAGGGAACAAAGGGAGGCAGAAATGCACATCCTAATCTGAAGGAGCCAGAGAAACTAATCGCCTGCCCATTTGCTGGGAGTGATGGAGGCAGGAGCAGAAGCAAGACTTTCAATCTCCTCCACTGCCTCCTCCCAGGGCTGAGGACTGGTTGCCATGGATATCTGCTGATGGGAGGGCATTTGCAGTGCTGCAACCAGAGGGACTGTCTGGGGTGAAAGATGAAATGGAGGAGGCCCATGCGTGGGGTATGCAGCAGCAAGAATGTTTCCAGCGATGAAGAAGCCAAGGGGTTTGGGGGCTGGGCAAGGCTTTCCGCAGAGTGGGCATCCCCCCTTCAACAGTGCTAGTGGAGTCACTCTCATGACACTGAGCCTTAGGATGAATTAACTGTGTCCCAGTAGCTCAGAGGGTTATTTCTGAGACATACTTTTGACATTTCTCAGTGTGTTTGTGTGCGTGTGCGTGCAGACTTTGGCTGGGTTGTGCTTTGGAGCCTCTGGTTCTGCTCTCCTGCCATGAGGCAGATGCAGAGCTGTCACTGGCAATGAAATTGGTGGTGCGGGAATGTGTGTCTGCATGTGCACGTGTGCAGTGCTGGAGGTTATGCTGTGTGAGGGTTTTGTTGTTGTTGTCGGCTTTTTTTTCTCTCTTGAACAAAGAACCCAATTCTATAACTTTATTTTTGAGACCCTGGCTGCTGCTTTCAACAGTGTATTTGAGTAGATATGAGTATTTCTTGTACAAGAAAAACATTGTGATTGCCTGAAACTGTATTTCTTGCTCTGCTGCTCACGTGCCACTGTTTTACTGTTGCTCAGAAATGGTAAATGCCCAAGAATAATAACCTGCAGTTATTCTTCAGTTTGCTGAATCAGCATGAATGAACTTTAGGTATGCTCTTCTGCAACTATATCTAATAATGATATATAAGTAATGCTTTTTTACAGCCCTGATATTTTCAAACACTGTACTCATTGGATTGTCCTCTGCTACAGTAATTTAAATCAAAATACTGTATTTGAGTCTCATCCAGTAAAAAACATCCCTATAAAACATCCCTATAAAAACAGGAAGGAACTTGCCAGGAATATATAAAACACATAGATTTGAACCAATAGTCAGATTTTCCACCAAGCAAGATTCCTGACAAGATGCTGCTAAATGATGTATTTGTGGAGGGTAGAAACCAATGTGCAATGTTGAAGTGAAGACTGAGGAGGCAAGACTGGCCTTAGCTAAATTGTGATTCATTTAGCTGTGATGTACTAGTGATAAACTACTCTTGCTGAGGACATAGGCTAGATTTATTTTCATTTAATGAAAAGAAGTACATACATCATTGACTCTTTTTACATTGTGCATGGAAGCACAATGAAGACTTATTCTCAGAGGTATCCTCATCTCTATACAACGTTCCTGCTTCAAGATGCTTAGGAGCTAAGGAGTGATCCAGTGGTCATGAATGCGCTTAACCTTAGACATGGGAGTAATAGCCACACTCAAGTGTCCCTGAAGTCAAACATTTTCAGAATCAGGGACTTGAAGGGGGCAGTCTCATAGAAACACTCCTTGCATTCTGCTCTGTTGAATGGAAGTATTTACAAATGGCAGTATTTTATGGCTAAGGACATTTTTGAAATATAAAGCACTAGCTCAGCTAATATGTGAAATACCAGAGGCAGCAACTGCCTGGAGTATATTTTTTATGACTATTTTCTACAGAGGTGATTATGGGTACTTGTGGATTTTCACTGGAAAACCTTGAGCTAGTCAAAGGTCTGATTGTCAGGTACATTACTGGGTGCCCACGTATACCCTTGGTACGTGCAGTGTGTGTTTAAATGTCACAAGAAAAATTAATCTCTGTTATAATATTGTTAATTGGTATGGTTGTGTGAACCATCAGTTCACTATGAATCATGTAAAGCCATTCCAGCAATTGGACAGATTTTCCTGTTTGTGGAAATAAAAAGAAGCAGGAATCCTGTTTCCAATCTGCTTTCATGGTCTAAATGATGAGGTTAGTACTGAATCATGATTTGCTGTATTTAATAGGAGAGGGTTCTATATGAAGACGAAGAAAAAGGGAGATAATCCATTGAATATATTGATTTCCTAAAACTGAGGACACCAATACTATAATTAAAACAATTATAATTTAGAAGTAGGTTCAACTGAAAATTAAGAGTGGGAAGCTATGTATTTTTAAACAGTAACATATTTATATTGACACAACTGAGCAGAATTTAGGTTATTAAATATAATTTCTCTATGGAAGAGAAAATTCTACCAAAATAGGGATGAACACACAGCTACTCTAATTACTTTTTAAAGAAAAATACGTTGCAGCCATTAGAAAGAAAGGAATTCAGGATAACATATAAAATTAAGGGGATTTAAAAATAAAATATGAGTCCTTGGCATGCACTATCCCAGTATGTCAAGTATCCAGTATCCCAGTATTGTCAAGATGGGAAGGGGTCTGGCTTTAAGAAGGAGGGCAATTCCACAGATAAGATCTGCTGAACATTGGAACCTATTTTGTATCTGGAGTCTCTTTCATGTGTTAATAGGATGTCTGCCATTGCACATGGAAAAACAGGGAACAGGCATGGAAAAACTGATTGTCTTACACCATAATTCACTAAGATAAACATACCACTGTTTTGGGAAATGTCCTTAATCTGGTCTTTAGATACCATTCTGTAGGAAAATGACAACTGTTTTCAAGTTTTTCCCACTGTAACTTGATTTAGAAATTGGTCCACATCCTCTTGTCCCGCTGCATTGTTCATCACTATGTTATTATCCTGCCTGCCTTTGCCATATTCTAGCTTTTTGTTCTGCCCATCAGTCATTTGCAGTATTATATCTTACTACCCACAGGCCAGCACACGCAAGACAGTTCTGCAGTGATTTAATCATTTTACATAATTCTTAATCTGCAAGGAAATTTAATATGAAGTGTGGATAGCTGAAGTGGACGTTTGACTTCAAAGCAGTAGTGTCCTTTCTCAACAGCAAGGGCAAGTTAATGAGCCAAAGCAGCAAATCATTTAAGTCTTCATTGCAGAAGCATAGTTAAGAAGCATAACACACCTTGTCCAAGAGGACTGACATATCTAATACAGAAATCAAGGGAGACACTGCTAGCAGACAAGTAATACTGCAGTCTGCAAAAGATATACGACAATCAAAATGCTGAAATAACATTGGTGTTTATGTCTTCTCACCTGAAGAGAAGGTCTTGGGGATGCTGATGGATGAGAAGCTCAACATGAGCCAGTAATGTGTGCTTGCAGCCCAGAAAGACAATGGTATCATGGGCTGCATCACAAGAAGTACAACCAGCAGGCTGAGGGAGGTGATTCTGCCCCTCTAGTCTGCTCTTGTGAGACCTCACCTGGAGTCCTGCATTCAGTTCTGAAGTTCTCAGCACAGGAAGGACATGAATCTGTTGGAGAGAGTCCAGAAGAGGCCATGAAGATGATCAGAGGGCTGAGCACCTTCTATTCAAGGACAGGCTGAGAGATTTGGGGTTGTTCAACCTGGAGAAGAAAAGGCTCCATAGAGAGCTTCTAGCAGCCTTCCAGTATTTAAAGGGGCCCCACAGGGAAGCTGGGGAGGGGCTTTTTTATAGGCAGTGCAGGGATAGGATGTAGAGTAGTAGTTCTAAGCTGAAAGAAGAGACATTTAGATTAGATATTAGGAAGAAATTCTTTCCTATGAGGATGGTAAGGGACTGGCACAGGTTGCCCAGAGAAGTTGTAGATGCCCCATCCCTGAAAGTGTTCAAATCCAAGTTGAGGCCTTCAGCAACCTGATCCAGTGGAGAGTCTCCCTGCTCATGGCAGGAGGGTTGGAACTGGATGAGCTCTAAGGATCCTTCCAACTCAAACCATTCTATGATTCTATGATTCTATATTTTGACTGGATAATGTTGAAAGATGTGGGGAGCAATTGTATAGAATGACTTGACCTCTTCTTGTGGTACCTACAGAACAGACTCTGGCAGTATTATCTCTATACATTGCCCTGCCATATCCATAGAGCCAACTTTTGGAGTTAACGGAGTATTCAATCATTACCTGTGTGCTGAAACCTCCAGGAGTATCATCTGAGGTGAGTTTTGAAACAGAAGCCTGTCATAGAATCATAGAATAGTTTGGGTCGGAAGGGGCCTTAAAGATCAACTGGTTCCAACCCCCTTGCAATGGGCAGGGACACATCCCACTGGATCAGGCTGCCCAAGGCCCTGTCCAACCTGGCCTGTCACTTTGGTGTGGACTCAGGGTGCTGGGTATTTACACCAGAGAATTAGTTTCTCTTGAGCTTCATAAAGGTGAAAATTTTCCCTCTATCCCAGTGCCATTGCATAGTTATAACACTGAAGGCAACAAAGCTGCAGACAAACAACAGTAGCTGCGTAACGGTTGGAAGTGCTCACAAGGGCTCTTTCCTCAATTCTGGTCTTCACGGTGACACTGATTTTGAGAAGGTAGGTCCTGTGCTTTGTTGGGAAATGTGGCTGCTCTGAATTTTACAGTAGAAAATGTTAGCATGAAATAGTAGCATTTTTTTCCTATTCTTTCCATTGCATTTCATGGTGGTGCACTCTTGCATGCTACAATTTGAGTATCGTGACACTGTGATGCAGGTAGCTGCCAAGTTATACAGGAAGATGTCTCACAAATCAGCTACACAGAGTCATTGCCTTTCTAGAGGCTTGCACATGAAAGGTATCGCTTTGATAAACTGAACGCTCCCATGCATAATTAGGCAGCTATGTGGTGTTATGTATTGTACCAATTTGATGATCAAGATGAAGTGCAATAATTTTCCAAAGGAATAAGGAAAACATAAAGCAGCAATAATACAACTATGTACAGCGGGAACAAGACAGGACAGGCATTAGTCTTTGTTAGAACAAGGGAATGTCTTTGGAGATCCACAAACATTATGACCTCAATAATTTCTGAACTTGGAAACAGATGTACAATGTCTTCCCTCCAGCAGTAAGATTTGATTTTCGGCTCCTCTGCCAGAGAAATTACAAACAATGAGAAAGTGAGTGGGAGGGGAAGGAAATAAAGAAACCCCCATATCTCCAAGTGTCTTGCTGTGGCCGTGCAAATTCAAAAGCCACATTACCTGAGTTACTCAGTACTCTGAGATATTCCCCATTGAAATGAGACAAAATTTTTCCTTACATCATAACAACTTTAGTATCACAAGCTTCACAGAACATAAAAAAATTAAGCAGAAGAAGGAATTGGGAACCAATTATGCGTCCAGCTTTAGGAAATCCTTTGTCATAAGCAAAGAAATAGACCTCTACTTGCCAAGGAATGCTTGCAATTCAGTTCCTTACCATCTGAGGGGAGGGAGCATCCTTAAGGCAGGGAATCTATACTCCCCTTGTCTTTAGGCACAGTCTTCATGTTAAGCATGTATATGCTGCAAAATGCAGGTACTTGCTATGAACAGAGCAAACTACCTTTTTTTTTTTTTTTTTTTGCAGTACATGAGTCATAGAATCATAGAATGCTTTGGGTATAGAATGATCATCCCATTCCAACTGCCTTGCCATGGACAGGGACTTCCACTGGATCAGGTTGCTCAAAGCCTCATCCAACCTGGACTTGAACATCTCCAGGGATGGGGCATCTATGACTTCTCTGGGCAACCTGTTCCAGTGCCTCACCACTCTCACAGTAAACAATTTCTTCCTAATATCTCATCTAAATCTACCCTCTTTCAGCTTAAACCTGTTCCTCCTTGTCCTACCCCTACACTCTCTGATAAAGAACCCCTCCCCTTCTTTCTTGTAGGGCCAATGAAATATGAATGAAGGCTGGAAGACCATAGCACTGTTGAAATATATTGAAATGTGTTAAGATATGAAATAGCTTCCATATTTCCAGGCTTCTGGTGGAGTAGGGCCACATAAGTAAGCCATTGTAGCCACTTTCAGCTGCCCACCTCCTCTGCTTTGATTTGAATAATTTTTTTCTCCCTTCCTTAGAGTCATCAGCCATTAGACAGTCCACACCCTTCAGATATAGAGGTTGTATGTTAGAAGTATGCTAGTACTAAAGGATTTCAGACTATTGTCTACTGAATGCCTGTAGCATGTCTTACCACAGGTGAAGCTGTTCCCAAGACAGGGACCAGCAGTTTTTCTCCATGTGAAGCTCTTCCCAACAAAGGGACCCGAAGTTTTCCTCCATGTGAAACTGGCAGGGACCACTGGAGGGCATTTTTGACCATAGAATGGAAGCTTGGACAACTTTTTAAGAACCTTTGTGTGTGTGTTTTGTTTTTTCTTTAACACATGCTCTTTTGTTGTGGGGACCTTGACCAATTCTGATAGTTACTTCTTGAGCAACCCCACTTTTGTCCATGGCTCATTATAGTTGTGGTTTTAGTCTTTACTGTAGACTTAATGCTCAGTACCAGACATTAAAGGTATTCTATGATCTGAGGTGAACTTGGAGACGACTTTCTATGAACTTTTATGGTTTCATCTGCTCTAAGCTAGGCATCTAACATAGCACCAAAAGCCTAACCTAGTCCCCCCCATAGATCCTTTGGAGTAGGAATCCTCAGAGGGCAATTCATCTCACTCTAGTGCAGCTGTCTGTGTATGTTAGTTACAATACCTGCACTCTCTGCTATATATAAAGCTACCTGGGCAAACTTAGATGGCTAGTGATTCCTATCCTGAAAGTCTAAAAGCTGATTTTCTCTGAATGTGGCTGTGGCAGCTATTTCCATATGTACTTCCCAATTTTATGCAGTTGCTGCGTTATCCTAAGAGAAGAGATTTTCATAGCTGTGGCTGTTCCAGGCCCTGCTTGCACCACAGACAGCAGGGGAAGGAAAATACTGCAGTGGCAACTTGGTAAGGACACAGAATCCAGCTTCAGACCAATGGGAGGTTCTCCTTTTCACCTGGTTTTTACACTAAGTGAAAATGGATGAGAAGGTCTAACTCAGGAAGAGCTAAAGCACCAGGAGATACTCATAGTAGATGGAGGAAAGATTTATGTCTTCTTATTTAGAGAATTTTACTTCCTGTTGCATAATGAATATTTATCTTGTGCCTTGTAGGGCTTGCTGCTCTGCCTTCCTTTTCAATACTTTGCATCACCAAGAAGGACAAAGGAAATAAATTAATTTTACCAAGTTCGAAGCACTACTTTATTTTGGTTTTCTAAATACTGCAGTTATTGTTTCACAGCGCTTGGGAACAAGTGAAATGAGATAATATCTTCCCCTTACAAATCCCAGTTTTCTCTTACTCAGAAGTTTGTGGTAAAAGGCAAGCAAAGGTGTAGCTTGCAAAAAGAATTTTAGAAACAGCACAGGCTTTTACCTTTCTGTGTCTGAAAATTCATTTCCTGTGGGTTAGTATCAACTTTCTTGTGGTTCAAAATATTACTGCTTGCCGATTCTCTTCTCTACCCGCAGGTGCAGCACATCAAGTTCTGACAGCATCCTGTACCAACACTGAGATTCAATGGATAGACTGAAAGCTAGCCAGAAGTGTTTCAGGCACGTATGACTCTCTTTCCATGGTTTCTTTCCGAAGAGAATAGCAAAGCAATTCTGAGTCAGATCGGGAGTGATGTCTACCCACGTGTCCATGTGACTTAGGCTATTATTGTTTATTAGCTCTTTTTGACACAAATCTACTTTATGGTACATGACTTTCATATAAAAAGGAATTACTCTGGTCTGTCAATAATAATAATTCAGCACTTAATGGGCTAGTGTAAGATGACACTTCATCTTTTTCTCTGTCTTTCATTTGGGCTTTTTTTTGGTTTGGAGGTGTCGGGGAGCTTGTTGGGGTTTTTTTAGGTTTGTTTGGGTTTGGTTTTTTTTTTTTTTTTTTTTATTTTATTATCAGTCAGGGAATGTGAGACAATTGAAAAGCACTTCGAGCATCGTGATTTTGTCCAGAGGTTATCTTTAAATAATGCAGCCCTGTGTCTAGTGAATAGGTAGATACGTAGAGCATAAAAGTGAAAACCTGATTACCTTATATTTATAGCCTTTTGCTCCTTTATATAATAGTGCATTAAGATTTTTCTATTGCCTGTATCTGTGCTCCAGACAAGCACTTCAGTAAATCTTTTATTTACTTCAGCTTCCTGGTCTTCAGCTACTACAAGTAACATTTTCTTTCACTCGATCACCTTGAATGTGATGCCTAAGTAAGGAATTGTAAAATAATTTAAGTCAGAGATGAAAAGATACCTGTTACCTCATCTGGTCTATCATACTAGCTATGTGTTTTTCCAATTAATTTACAGTCTAATTTTAAGCTGCAGGAAACCTCAAATATGATTTAAAGTATCCCACTGATTTCTCAAACAACCAGCCCCACCTAAATGGAACTAATTCTCCACCGCTTTTGATGGTGATGAGCTTTCATACAAATGGCCCCATCTTCATAAGCATAAGGGACGGCAAGTATTGCTGTCTTGCCATGAGACCTGTCCCTGTGAAGGTAGTTCTCAGCTATGTTTAAGACATGTTGAGACTGCAATAATAACTAAGCAAAGATTTTCCACTATGAACTCGAAACCAGCATCAGAGTTTCTACTTCAGAGTCATGTTATTGCAGCAGTAGGTGATCTGTTGCTGGCCGCCTAACTACAAAGACAACTTGTCGCCGCTAGGAAGTGCCAACTAGAGACCAATGTTTCCCTGCAGCACTTCATCTTTCTTGAACAAAGATTAAATACCTTTCTTTTAAATTCTCACTCATGGACTTTCCCCCAGTGATGGGTGATTCCCACTAAAAAATTTGTTGAGAGGCTCAGCTCCTGGAATGCTTGTGTTCTCTGAGATGCGGTGAAGGTTGTAGGCAACCTTGCAGAATCTTTGGTGCATCCAAACTGTAGCTCATACCCCTTCTTCCCCCTTCACTGGTGGCTGATTCCAGCGTAGCCCTTCTAGGTGCAGTGGTATAAGGACATGTTAGCTGCTGCTAATGCTGCTTCATAGCCAGAGATGGGTGGGAAACAATGTTTTAAAGAGAATCTGAGAGGGTTTTCCTAGCCCTAATCAAGATGAAAAGATGAAAAACAGGGGAGCAGAGAGGTCTCCTTGAAAGGAAATATTATAAGGAACAGTCTAGTACTAAACACTCAAACACTTTCCAAAAAAAAAAAAAAAAAGCAGAGAAAAATTCTTTATTAGAAATACTCAGTAGTGTTGCACCAAGATTTCTGAGTCCGTTGTTTTATAAACACACCTGCTGGTGTAACAAGGAGAACTCCTGAGAGAAGTCCGTCTCTCCCATCTTCATCTCCTCACTCTTGTACTGTGCCAGTCCTTTCCACTAGAGCAGTGCAGTGTAGGTGAGGACGAGGATGCTCCAGAGTAAGACTAAGGATAGCGTGTGGTGGTTGGGCACAGGGTGCAATTATTGATGTATGGGTGAACTCAGCTGGCTGCACTATTATGTGCTGCTACAGGGAGCAATCTTGCTTTATCCCAGCTTTGCTTCCTTCTGTTGCCTTGCACCAGCACAGGCAGCTTGGCTGATCTTGTGATGTGCTGGTTCAAGAAGTTAAGCTGGTGGCAAACTAACTACCAAAATAACAAGAGGAATATTCTCATAGTAGTTTAGGTTCCTCTGCCTATAGATGTGGTGGCGCAGTGGAGGAGGACATGGATGGGGAGTGTCAACATTAGCTGTGCAGCAGCTGCTTGGGTCGGCTCAGCTGTGTCTCAGAATCACCCTTTGACTTTAGTCTGGGCCAGTTCCCTCCTCTGATTCATTGTTTGGCCACACAGATCTTTGTCCTGGGCTCAGGGGAGCCAGCACAACTGTGGGAATTAGGGAGTTGGGGCGTGGAGAGGAGAATGGAAGTGGACAGGGTGAGTCCTTCAGCAACGCTGGTGTGCACAGCCTGTGAAACTGCAATCAGCTGAGCTCACAGGGGCACCAGAACTTTAACTTGCCTATTGAAACCATCATTAGCTCTCAAATGAGGTGACAAGAGTTTCCACAGCTTTGGCTATGTCAAAATCTCACCACCGCTCAGTGCCAGCCGTATTTCTGTTGAGCGCTTCCAGCACAGGACACAGAAAAAGCACAGCGGTGGGAATGGATAGAAGGTATAAACCTTTGGTTGATGTGGACATGGAGCCAAGAAGATTGCTTGGAAAGACATAAGCAAATATGTGCACTGGGGAAGTTGGAGTGGTAAAGAGTTTCAGCTCATTGTGAATGGGTCTTTTAAGAGAGGTAGAAATAAGGGGGCAGAAACATTTCTACTGGAAAAGAGAGAAATTGGAAGAGTGCCCTATTAGGTGTGCTTCACACTCTTCCTCCCATTGCCAGGACTTCTATGCTCCTAGAACCCCAGGAGACGGGATGTGCATCCCTGCTGGGAGCCCCACACCCTCTAACGGAAGTCCAGACTAGTTGTGTGGGGAGGCTGTGTCTTGGTCCTACACCAGCACCGACCCACCAGGTCTGCGCTGGCCAGCTGCAGGTTTGCACCTTAAAAGCTCCATGGAGAGAAGCAGGAATGAGTCTTTGAAGGAGTGAGAGGGTGGATAGGAAGAAGTGATGTAAAGTTGAGCACTGTGTCAGCCTGATGGAGTCCGTAGGATGGAAGTGAAGAAGTTTTCTTAAAGTCCAGCTAAAACCATGTTTTCACTTACCTTTGTAGAACTGAGAAATCAGAGCTGATACTAAAATATAAATACAGGCAAACCTAATAACACACTGGAGAATTAGAATACTTTTTTTTAGATTACAGAACTAAGATGTGTGATAGCATCTTGTTGCACTCTGTGTATGAATTTAATATTTGGGAGTTTCCTGCCTGTTATTACATGAAGTCGGTGTAATTCATCAAGTCCTATATATAGGACTATATGCTTTTACTGTGAGAAGACATAGTATAAATAGCACTAGAGTGATCTACGATTTTGTCTCATTAGTTTTCAAGACAAATATATTTGTTTGGGTTCCCCAGCTGCCAAAATTACAATCTCAGCCTGAGACTTGAAAGACAGACTGTACTTTTTTTTTCAATTTCCTATCAGCACTGGTCTTTTTTCTTGAAGTGTGTGACAGGTGAATTTTTCCGCCAGTGATATTTGTCCAACCTGGTTGTCATCAGTGGATTCTCACAGTAAAGACACAATAAAGATATTTAATCAATGCATTTTCAAGCTTTTTACAAAGCAGATTATTGGGGAAACCAAAGAATGAAGAGATGTTATGACTTGTTTCACTGTTGTATAACAGATGAGTAGAAGAGGCCACTCTTGTGTCCTACCTTGGTATTGTCTCAGCTAGACAATTCTACCAGGTGGTATATTTGGAACACAATTAATGGATTTTTTTGACAAAAAGCAGGTTTGACTCCTTCTCTCTCTGATATATTCCCTACAGAGAAAAAAAAAAAAAAAAAAAAAAGGCAGCTCTTACCAGAATTATCTTTCTACAGAGTCAGTAGATTTACTAATATTGTGCCTTCTTTACTATGTCTTTGCAAAATGGAGCTCAACTTCATCGAAGCAAAAATAAAATAAAAAATGGAACAGCAGAAGATTCATTTAGCAATTCTTGCTCACTTTATGTTCTAGATGGGTTTGTATCTGTCTGCCTTAATTCACCTAGTGAAAAAAAAGATCTAAGAGTGTTCATATAAGAGCTGACCCTAGTTTATGTTGATTTAAACCAGTTTAGTTTAAATGATACAATTCTGAACAGCTTTCACTGTTTCTTGGAAGGGAAAAAATGACCCATTTTCTTTCTATTTTTTTTGTCCTATTTGTTCCCCTCCCTTCTGTCAAATATGCATCCCCAAGCATTTAAAAAAAAACATCTTTGGCAAGAATTTTAATAACTGGTTCTAGCAGTTCTGGCACTAACAAGTATTTTCAAAGGCTTCTCTGCTGCTCTGTCAGTGTCTGAACAAGGAGTGGAAGCAGCTGCCTCCTTTGCAGCCCCACTGGAGGAGGATGGTGTCATAGTCCAGACTGAAGTATAACCTCAGCTGTAGTCCGGGAGCTGTATGTCCCACGGTGTAAAATACTCTGCTATGTGATTCCACACAGAGTACTAAGCCGTCTGTAGTGCTTTGGGATCACAGATAGTGCTTTGTCTATGCTGATAGCACATTGCAACAGGATATCTATACTGTTTATTTATTAGTGTGATAGGGCAAAGGAGATACTGAGACTGTTGGTACCTATGCTTCTTCCTGAAAAGTCAGGGCCTGACAACGAGCTAAAGACTGACATTTTCCCTCACTCTTGTATGCCTGGCTCCTGGTGCCTTTGTGTCAGACAACGCAGGTGCTCTTCTGAAAGGAATTTCAGGAGGATTTGACCTTGTTGCCTGCATGTGGCCGGCTGATGAGTGATGCTATGTTCAGCCCATTGCCAGTGCAAGTACCTCTGTCTCTGAGCTAGCACAAAGCTGTAGTCTAAGTCTGATTTTTTCATATGAGCACAGGAGTTGGAAGGAAATTGGAACTTGAAGCTAGTCTTGGACCTTTGCTTTAAATAAATGGCAGACTGAAACAGACTGCCCAGGGAAGTGGTTGATTCACCTTCCCAGGAGCCCATGGGCAGGAAGGGATTGTGATGGGAGACTGCTATAGACCACCCAGCCAAGAAGAAGCAGCTGATGAGCTCTTCTACAAACAACTGAGTGTAGTCTCAAAATTGCTACCTCTAGTCCTTGTGGGAGACTTCAATTTCCCAGATATAGGCTGGGAGTATAATACAGCAGAAAGGAAGCAGTCCCGGAGGTTCCTGGAGTGTGTGTAAGACAATTTCCTCACACAGCTGGTGAGCAAACCGACAAGGGACGGTGCCCTCCTGGACCTGCTGTTGGTGAACAGAGAAGGACTGGTGGGGGATGTGAAGGTTGGAGGACGCTTGGGGCAAAGCGATCATGAGATGATAGAGTTCTCAGTGCGGGGTAAAATGAAGAAGGAGGTTAGCAGAACAGTCACCCTCAACTTTCAGAGAGCAGACTTTGGGCTGTTCAGAAGGCTGGTTGGAAAAGTCCCGTGGGAGGCGCTCCTTGAAGGCAAAGGTGTCCATGAGGGCTGGGTGCTCTTCAAGAAGGAACTCCTAGCAGCTCAGGAGAAAGCCGTCCCCAAGTTCCGGAAAAGTAGCCGGCGGGGTAAGAAACCAGCGTGATTGAGTAGGGAGGTCCTAAGAGACATCAATAGGAAGAGGAGGGTCTACGACCTCTGGAGGAAGGGGCAGGCATCCTGGGTGGACTATAGGGAGGAGGTGAGAACGTGCAGGGAAAAAATCAGGAGGGCTAAGGCCCAACTAGAAATGCGATTGGCCAAGACTGTGAAAGACCACAAAAAGTCTTTCTACAAATACATCAACAGCAAAAGGAGGGCTAGGGAGAATCTCCAGTCCCTAGTAGATGCAGAGGGAACAAGAGTAACAGGGGACGAAGACAAGGCTGAAGTGCTCAATGCCTACTTTGCCTCAGTCTTTAACAGTAAGGAAAATTGTTCCCTCTGTGCACAACCCCAGGGGCTGGAAGAGAAGTATGAGATTCCCAAGGTCCAAGAGGAGGTGGTTAGAGACTTGCTTGCCCAGCTAGATGCCCACAAGTCTATGGGGCTGGATGGAGTCCACCCAAGAGTTTTGAGGGAACTGGCAGATGTGCTGGCCAAACCCCTTTCCATCATCTTCCAGCAGTCCTGGATGACTGGGGAGGTTCCACTGGACTGGAGGCTGGCTGATGTCATGCCCATCTATAAGAAGGGGCGCAGGGAGGATCCGGGGAACTACAGGCCTGTCAGTCTGACCTCGGTACCGGGGAAAGTCATGGAGCGGGTGATCTTGAGTGTGATCAAGAAGCACTTGCAAGAGAACAGGATGATCAGACCCAGTCAACACGGGTTCATGAAAGGCAGGTCTTGCCAGAGTAATCTGATCACCTTCTATGACCAAGTGACTAAACTCTTGGATGAGGGAAAGGCTGTGGATGTGGTGTTCCTGGACTTTAGTAAAGCCTTTGATACAGTTTCTCACAGCATTCTGCTTCGGAAACTGTCAGCCTCTGGCCTGGATGGGCGCACACTCTCCTGGGTGAAAAACTGGTTGGATGGCCGGGCCCAGAGGGTGGTGGTAAATGGAGTTAAATCCAGCTGGAGGCCAGTTACAAGTGGGGTTCCCCAGGGCTCAGTCCTGGGTCCAGTCCTGTTCAATGTCTTTATCAACGACCTGGATGAAGGGATTGAGTCCTCCCTTAGCAAGTTTGCAGATGACACCAAGCTGGGTGGAAGTGTGGATCTGCTGGAGGGTCAGGAGGCTGCAAAGGGACCTGAACAGGCTGGACTGCTGGGCTGAGACCAACGGCATGAGGTTTAACAAGGCCAAATGCCGGGTCCTGCACTTGGGGCACAACAACCCTAAGCAGAGATACAGACTAGGAGAAGCCTGGCTGGAAAGCTGCCAGGAGGAGAAGGACCTGGGGGTGTTGGTTGACGGCCGACTGAACATGAGCCAGCAGTGTGCCCAGGTGGCCAAGAAGGCCAATGGCATCTTGGCTTGTATCAGGAACGGCGTAACCAGCAGGTCTAGGGAGGTTATTCTCCCCCTGTACTTGGCACTGGTGAGACCACACCTCGAGTACTGTGTTCAGTTCTGGGCCCCTCACCACAAGAAGGATGTTGTGGCTCTGGAGCGAGTCCAGAGAAGAGCAACAAAGCTGGTGAAAGGGCTGGAGAACAAATCTTATGAGGAGCGGCTGAGAGAGCTGGGGTTGTTCAGCCTTGATAAGAGGAGGCTGAGGGGAGACCTTATTACTCTCTACAACTACCTGAAAGGAGGTTGTGGAGTGGAGGGAGCTGGCCTCTTCTCCCAAGTGACAGGGGACAGGACAAGAGGGAATGGCCTCAAGCTCCACCAGGGGAGATTTAGGCTTGAGATTAGGAAAAAGTTCTCCATGGAGAGGGTGGTTAGGCATTGGAACGGTCTGCCAAGGGAGGTGGTTGAGTCACGGTCCCTGGAGGTGTTTAAGGTTAGGGTAGAAGAGGTGCTTAGGAGCATGATTTAGGGATTGATGGGAATGGTTGGACTCGATGATCCAGTGGGTCTCTTCCAACCTGGTTATTCTGTGATTCTGTGATTCTGTGATTCTGTGTGATTCTGTGATTCTGTGATTCTGTGAAAAGACCCCCTGGATCTTCGAGTCCAACCATTCATATCAAACACTAAACCATGCCCTTCAGCACCTCATCCACTCGTGCCTTAAACACCTCCAGGGAAGGTGACTCAACCACCTCCCTGGGCAGCCTGTTCCAATGCCCAATGACCCTTTCTGTGAAATTTTTTTTCCTAATATTAAGCCTAAATCTCCCCTGGTGGAGTTTGAGGCCATTTCCTCTTGTCCTGTCCCCTGTCACTTGGGAGAAGAGGCCAGCCCCCTCCTCTCTACAACCTCCTTTCAGGTACTTATAGAGAGCAATAAGGTCTCCCCTCAGCCTCCTCTTCTCCAGGCTAAACAACCCCAGCTAATATGATTCTATATGATATATGATTCTGTATACCTACTGAGACAAAAAAAGTCAATCGCTGTGACAAAAACACAACTGCTCAAAGTAAAATTAGCAAAAAAATGGTCACAGGAAAGATATGCAAAATAGTCTAAGATTATAAACTATGGTAAACATTTGATATCTCCTTATTTGTAGATCAGTTGTAATGTAAAATAGGATGACATAAGATTATTTGTATGTCAAAAGGCATAACCTGCTAGGAAGGATTCAATGAATAAAAAATTTACTTTGCTGCCTTAATATGGATTCAAGTTTAAATCAGACATGATAGACTAGTATCACTCCAATGTTAAGTCTCATGGAGTCATATTCCGGCTTTGACACATTTGCCACAATCATTTTGCTTGGTAGGATTGACTGTTTGCGACTTAGGCCTTGGGAAGAAAATAACGCTGTAGCCTTTTGATACTCAAGGAAACAAAGCCTTAGGAAAGTCAAGTCACTATAATGCTGATGCTAAGGATTAGTTTACTTCAGCTGAAAATCTGTTATACAGATAATATTTGAGTTAAATTAAATTTGCCCTTTTTCCCTCCCTCATTCCACATACTGTGTAAACTAGAAAGATAACCAGCTATGCCTCCATAAATAGAATGAATGCAATCATATGAAACAATTTTTTTCTGTGTAAAACATTTAAATATAGAGCTCTTTTTTATTTTAAAGTGGTTTGGATCAAAAGATGTTTCAAGACCATATTTTTATTTACATAATTTGCACATATAGATAATATATATTAGTTTATTAAATGAGATATAAATTCATCTCTTCCCTATATTCCCTGTTATATGCAGACTTATGTGTAACAATATTAAGCCTACTGTCCCCAAAGTGAAACAAGAGAGGTATATATTTAGGCACATATGTTTATTTATAACTTGAGACCCTAAAGATACTAATTTTGTGCTAACCCTCCCTGCCTCATCTCATTTTAGATGGTGTTAACACATTCGTCTTCAGTATTTACAGACTGACTAGTGCTACGTGTCACTCAGGAAGAGGTTGTAGACACTTATAGGTTCACTAGTCTCAGCTACATCCCATCCATGAACTCACCACTGGCTCTTCCTCTAAACTTTACAATTAAACCAAAAAATATGGGTTTACTGCAAATACATTTTATTCTTCCACCTAAATATAGACATACATTAACTCAGGATGCAGGCTGGGCAATATGCATTTTTTTGACAGGCAGTTGATTTCCATTTGCAGTCTCAATAAAGCTAAAATAGTAGCTGGAAAGTACACTGGAAAGCGTAATTACTTGGCTCTCCTGTGGATTTCAGGGAGCTACAGAAGTGCTGCATGAAAGAAAGCTCTACGAATAAATAACTGTTGAGCATAAAACCAAATAGTGACATTTCACTAAACTGATTTAAATTACTAAAACCAAGGACCTTATAGTTAGGAAACATGAATTGTTTGTATTTGATTACTCCTCATTATGTAGTTGTCTGCAGGACAAGTAAAAGCTATTCATATAATGTGAGTTACATACTTAGGTGTATTTCAGTATTTATCACTTCCCTCAACTCAGTCCAAACTTGAGGCAGAGTGTTATCTTCTGGACAGGCAATACAAGTGAAATGTGGGGTACAGTGTGAGCTCAAGCCGATGTGACAAGTGAAGTAAGATATAACAAACTATTTATGTGATGGAGATGAGCCCTGATCCAGTGATTCATCACTCTATCACACATTCTAGCCATTGGATTAACTGTTAGCTTAAACATTAATCTATATTTCATTAATCCTACAAGTAGATACCAATAGGCTTAAGAAAAAGACAGATGTTAAGTACTTTGATGCTAAATGAACTTCTTTCAAACCATGAGGTAGAGACATGAACCTTTGATTCAGTAGCAATGTCTTGCCCCTAGATCAGTCTGATTCAATCTGTCATATATTGCTACAAATTGGAAGAAACCGTGGTAGTGCTAAAAACCTTGTATTAGCGTAAACTTGTCTGAGATCAGCCCTGGACCTAGTACTAGTATGCTAGTGACAAGCTATTCAATGGGTTACCTGGATCATCTCTGAGATATATACAGACAATTGAACTGGTTGAATTTAGACAAGAGATGGAAACTTCACAGGTTTCAGCTTTGTTTGTGTGGGTTGAAAGTGATTCTCCAGGGTGCATCCACTGCTTATAACTGCTCAGCTGTAAACCTGAATGAAGCTGGAGAAACAAAAAGCTGCCTATGTTGACAAACCACTTGGCTCGATGCCCTCTTCAGTGTTTACCCAGGCTGCAGACTGTTTTAGCAGAAGAAATCAAAGCATAAATATGCTCTAAGGTCTAAAGATTCTCTCAACTATGTAAAATCCGAAATAGAGGCTGGGAAGGGCAGCTGCTCATTTGCATTTCTGGCATCTGGTGCTAAAGACTGTGAGAAACTGTAAGAAATACTGGTTATGAGATGCATTAATTTTTAAAGGAAAACCACACCTAAGAATAGCACCCTGTTTTATTTTTTCCCTTTCTGTGCTCTTTAGTCTCATAGTTGAGATGCCCTTGTGCCAGACACTCTATATAGCATATATAGTGTGTTTGGTTTTGTTACTATGCTGAGCTCTCCAGACAATCTTTTCTAGACTTTCTACTCTCCCTCCTCTCCCACTGCAGCTTCCTTGAGACAACTCTCCTGCATGGCTGGCTCCTCCTTTGGTGGAGGGTTTTTCTCTCAGACACAGGTGACTTGCTCTGGATGTTACCCTCTTATGTTTTTGCCTAGTTTATGATGACTATTCCTCTCTCCTTTCTTTCTTAAAATTGGAAAAAAGTAAATTGCAAAGATTTCCTTGTGTTAAAACATACCTGTTGAACTTTCTACCACAGCAATTTCCCTTTTCAGATTTGTAAATCTTCTAAATGAATCTGGGTTGTAAACACGAATAGTTGGAGGCAATTTGTTTACCAAGGGGAAGTTTCCTTTGCAGGACTGAGTACAGAACTGTAAGTATGAGCTGCTAAGTTTTTCTCATATCTGCCTGTGATGATTTCTAAGTGTTCCCCAAGAAAGATCAGGAAGGCTCTTTATCAGGGAGTTTAGTGATAGGATGAGTTTTGAGCTGAAAGAGAGTAAATTTAGATTAGATATTTTAGGAAGAAATTTTTTCCTATGATGGTGGTAAGACAGTGGCACAGGTTGCCCAGAGAAGTCACGGATGCCCCATCTATGGAGATGTTGAAGGCCAGGCTGGATGAGGCTTTGAGCAACCTGATATAGTGGAAAGTGTCCCTGCCCATGGCAGGTGGATTGGAACTCATTCATGATTAAGGTCCCAGATCATTCTATGACTCTATATTTTGCCCTGAAAGGACTAATAGCTATAATATCTTGCTAATGTTTATAGTATCTTCCAGCATTCAGATGGGTAGAAGACAATGGTGGACAGCTTATTTTTTGGATTTGTCCTCACTTAGATCACTGAAAACAATGGAAAGATAAACAGCCTTCTGGCTGTGTTGGCAAAAGAAGCTAGTGGCACAAATGGCATTGCTCTTATAGCTGTTCCACATCACAAAGCGCAGTCCTTCTTGTATGTCTCAGCAGGGCAACAAGGTGGAAATTCTTTGCTACTGTAATGGAAAGCAAGAGGCTCTGGTCTTGTATTATGAAATCATTACTCTTGTTTCCATACTTCTCCAGCAAACCTCTGTTTCTGGTATCAAAACCAAGGAGATGAAATCCCAGACCACTTGAAGTTAATGGCAAAACAATCATTGACTTCAACAGAACTGTAATTTCAGTGCCTAACACCATAAAGCACTCTTTGGTGGGACCGATTACTTGAATTGCATTCACTGAATATGTGGTTTATCCTAAGGGTTTCCAAATATTGTTTGTTCAGAAAGTAGCCGTGGTGGTTTCTAGCTTCTCTTTTCTTTCCTCTGTTACAACAAATTTCATTGTTATATAACTAAACAAATCAGTTTAAGGGTTCACCTGAATAAAGGATAGGATAATAATCTGTCTAAACTCACAATGGCACAAAATCACCAGTACTAAGGCCCCATAGGATTCTGGACACATTAGCAGCTGACATTTCATGATCATAAAAAACCTCACCACATGCCCCCAAAACGAGACACATAACTGTCTTCCTCTGTAGAAATGGGGTTTAGGACCAAGGAGGGTAGTTAACACCATGCTAAAAATCCTAACTAACTACTTCAGGCATCAGGACTGACCCTGAAACTGAGCCTTTTTATTTGAAGTTTCATTTAGCTTGAAGTGCAATTGAATCAGGACAACCTCATTCTCAGCTAGCCCCATGTATGAATCCAGTAACAAATTTTGCTGGTTTGATTTCCTCCATGAAAATTGGATAGATACATCTCAAATTATTTTATCAACAACATGCCAAGCTGGAGATGCTGCGGTTAATGTGAAGAAAGGAAGCTGATTTATTTGAGGGAGGATAGAGAAGATGAATAAGATTATTCTTTAGAATAAGAGTAGATAGGACCATATTTGTATGCAATGAGTGGGAAAGATGGCACAGTGACTGGGAAAGCTGGCACAGTGAGATGAGCAACGAGAAGCAGAGATAGTCTGGTTGTGGTGTTCAGGGATATCTAGGAGGTGACTAGGACTAGGCTGCACCTGACTGGATTTTCAGCTACAGCTGTGATTCTCCTGATCCTGCCTCTTACCCAAGAATTGAGAATGTTTTATCCAGTAGCACTGGCTTTTTTAGAAGTCTCACAATGGTACACTTTTAGCATGTTATGACATAATTTCATATCACAACATGTAATTATGTATTGTGATATGTAATGCTGCATGTTACATAAGAAGCATTTATCCTGTGTGGTGTATAACTCACCTAAATAGCAAGAAAAATGTGATTAAGAGCCTATAGTTTCTATGTAGAATGTAACTTTGCCTAATAAGAATCAGTAGTAAAATCAGTATGACATATATTCAGAGAAAACTGGGTCTGACAAACAAGGTCAATAAATTTTTTATCTGTTAAACACACAGAGTAGAACAAATATTGCTATTTGGGTCTGTACAGTCAATCAGAAAATGAACTGAGTAACTACTGAAAATCAGTTAGCATCTTGGCTGAAGGCACTAATGAAGTAAACAGAGATATTTTTTCTGAGTCATAAAAACATGTGAATGGGAAACATGTCATCTGGTGTCCGCAAGACTGTCTAGATACGAATGTAATGTTTCTGTTAGTAAATGAATATACCCCTCAATCAAAATACTGCAGGTAGACACCCAGTTTTGTAAGAAAACATCAAATGAAATTACAGCGCAGTATATCAACAGCCGTTCTGTTTGAATCTTTGATTATATTCATTGCAGGCTTACTCTGATGAGCTGAATCCCACTAATAGAATTAGAACAAGTATCTATTTGCTTGTTAGTAATTTTTATTTAAGTTCCCACTTCCCAATTGTAGTTGAAGCTTTATTCAATGAAACCTAATAAAAGCACAGAAAGGGTCCTCTCCCCTGCCCTACAGCACATTGTATCTTTGTCTCACACGGCGATGTACAGCACAGTTATCTACAGACAGAGCGGTGTATGCTTGTTGATTTGATAGCTTATGTATAATAGAGACAAGGTTTTAATAATCTTGTGCTTTCAAGAAAGCGAATTGTGCTTTCTAGAAAGCGAATTCGAAGTAAACTGTGCTCTAAGCCAAGCTATGCAAGGTTCCATGCAAACAGGTTAGAGCTTGTGCCAGACTTAAAGTTGCTAGCTGATTTATCCATCTTGTTGGAAGGCTGTTAGAAGAGAACACATGTTTATTAGACTCCTGGCTGAGCTAAACACTCTAGTTTCTAGAATATATGATATAGTTATTCTTAAAAGAACTGAATGAGATTGAATTAGCTAAACTGCAGTTAGCTTGCTTTCTTCTGGTCTTCTTAGCATGTAAAATAAAGTAAAAAACAACGAGGTGATTGCAGAGACTTTGTGGTCTGTAATCAGCTCTGGCAATCAGTCATTTATGGATTTCCATGTGGCTGAAGTCCTCCAGAAGCTTTAATGAAGACAAGGTGGTGTTCCATAGAATCATTAAGGTCGGAAAACACCTCTATCATCAAATCCAGCCACCAGCCCAATACCACTGTGCCTACTAAACCTGTTCCTGAAGTGCCATGTCTACACATTTTTGAAAGCCTCTAGGGATGGTGACTCCACCACTTTCCTGAGCAGCCTGTTCCAAAGGTTCACAACTCTTTCAGTAACAAATTTTTTTCTAATACCCAATCTAAACTTCCCTAATGCGGCTTGAGACCGTTTCCTCTCATGTTATCACTTGTTACTTGGGAGAAGACTAATATCCACCTTGGGGTCTCTTTTACATGAAGAATTGTTGGCCATTAAAATAATCCCAGGACCTGCTCTTCCTCAAGCCTAGCTTTGGCAGCAGGCCACCCTTGGCATGAGGGCATGGGACCTACTGAACTGATGGCTGCCCTGAGCAGAGGTGGCACATCCAGCTCTTGAAATGGCACTGATGCAGACTGTTAAAATGGAAGTTGTTTATAGTCTTGGGGAACTTTATGATGATATGTTTGTAATTTATGAGGGTTCTTTCGCCCCCACCCTTCAGCTACATTTTAAATCATTGACGTGATTCTCAGTCATTTTTGTGCCAGGATATAAATCACTCACCTCCCTACAGCTATTCATGTGTCTGCAGCAAAGTGCTTTCTGGGAGGTAATTTGAAAGGCAATGAGGGAAAACTTGTACAGCTCAATAATGTAGGATTTCCAAGGTGTTTAGCAAAGAAAATGGAATGAGGGGTATTCTTTAAGGATAAAACATCCGTAACAGACCATTCCAAATAAGAGAGCTGGGATTTAATGGTAAGCCTGGCAACTGGCACTGTTGTTGTCCTAACGAAATAAAGAATATGTGTTTACATGGAATACATTAATGCTTGATGAGGCATGGATAGCATTATAAAATATCAGTTGCTTCATGTATTTATGAGGTGAACAGTGACTATTACTGATTTTGTAGAACAGTCTATCTTGCATTAAAAGGCTCATAATGAAGAACTTTATAGCCACAAACATTTTTGTCTGAAAAAATGCTTTTATTTCTGTCCTGTGCTTTGAACTTCTTATTTCTTTCCCCTTGGGGTTCAAGTGAGCAGACATAAATTTGGTCTTCTCAGGAGCACAGTAGCAGTGCTGTCCTTCACTGTAGTCATGACTCTTTCTGTCTCTGAACCCTGCAATCAGTTCCTTTGCAACCCAAGCTGTGGCACTGCCACTGACCTAGTCACAACCAACTGAAACTCTTCCTGGTTCCCTTCTGCTAAATGCAGCCCCTGAGATGCCTCCTTGGAGCACTACAGGAAAAAAACTTTTGTGGTTTTTAGAAGAAAAAACTCCACATTTACACTAGTGAAAAGGTTAATTCTGCCTTTAAGATGTAATGTTATTTAGTCTTTAAAAAGAGCTAAGGAGAATGCTTTCTTACTTATGACAACATTTTTTAAATGGACAATCAGAGAACATCAGATTGCATCTCCACCTGACATGACAAACGAAGTTCTTTATGAAACTACATCTGTATTTTTTGGGGGGGAGTGGGGGAAGGGGAGGAAGGGATGTGGAGGTGAGTGGCATAAGATGGGTTTCAAAAAGAATAATTTTGGCAGTTGTATGCTGTGCAACCTTTCAGCTTTCTGCTTCCACTGCAGTCTAACAGCAGAATGCCCTGCATTTTTTTTTTATTTTAATGGAACTGCAGCATATTATTGTAACACTTCTCCTCCTCTAAGAAATGGGTCCTCTAAGCTGGAATACTGTGTTTAATAGTTTCTAGAAGACTGTTGAATAAGGGATACAAAATATTTTACATGACACTTTGCATTGCTCCTGATTGACAGCTTGAAAATTACAACAGCAGTGACAAAAGCTGAAAACTGTTCTGCTAACCTGATTCACGGGAAAACAATATATTTTTGTAGAGGCTGTCACGGCAAAATCCCCTTGGTATGTTACTCAACATGACTGGATTGCAGAGTCAGATCCTCTTTGAATAAAAGCCTTTAACTTTCAGAAGAACCAAAGGAATATGGTTTTATCATCATAGCAAAAATAGATGCCAATGAGGAAAAGATTAATTTTCCTGTCTCTTCCTGAATCCTTGAAGACTTTTAGATGATTCAATATGTTTTATTAGCTGTGTTTCCAAGAATGCTGGCAGAAAACAGGATAATTGCTATATCACCATCATTTCAGCTTTGTTTTAAGTGGCCTCCACTGAGTTTTGGAAAAATGAGAAGTAGTAGGAGCTGTTGCCCAGCTCTGTTTGTACATACCTCTATCTGGTTACCTGTCCTCGCCAGCCTGCCTGCTATGTCAGATTTACAACACACATGGGCCCCATGAAATTACTCTGAGAAGGAGGAGGAGGGCAAAGCATGGAACAACTTGATCCTCAGAGTGCAGGAGGTGGGAGCCCTCCCAGCAGCCTGGCCAGAAAAATGAGTTGTTCCCAAATCCACAGCTCAGTGTGTTTTCTGGCAAGCTCTTGTGCAGTATTGCTGCAAAGGCGGCTGTCTGGATTGTAAGTTGGAAGTGAAACCCTGCTCCTTTCTCCTTCCCCTCCTGCACCTGTCCTGTTTTATATGTTTTTATAGGTTGGAGAGATAAAACATAATTTTTTTCAGTCTGGCCAAGCCAGAATCTGCTATCCAGCTCATCCCAAAGGAGTGCTGCATGTGTGTACTCTGTGCATCTGTGTCTCATGTTTGCTGGGAGTGATGCAGGTGCACAAATATAAATCTCCAGTGCCCTCTTAAATGCCTTATACAGCCAAGCTGTTCCCAGGGGCTTTGCAGAAAAGACCAAGAGCTTAAAAGAGGCCTCTGCCTTCTGGAGTGGTTGGTGGTTTATTCTTTCATCTGTGTGCAAAATAGTCATACCACTGTGCAAGAGCATATACACTCTCAGTTTTAAACAGTGATGTTTGTGTCAGTCTAGAAATCTCATTTGCTGTCTTTAATGGTGAATGCTGAGGAAAAAGGTGACAAGAGAAGGATGTGGACAGAGTGACCTTGAATTTGCTATACACCTCAGCTCCTGAAAATCAGCTGGTTTGGGGTTTTAGAGACGACGGTTGCATGCAGGTGATGATACTGAGGTGCCACATACCCACATTCACTTAGCCAATCACTCTCTAAACTCTTCTTCCTGTGGGTGACTCTCACCACAGGCTGTCAGTGAAGGTCATGATACTACTCTATGCCCTATAAAGAGGGATTTCCTTCTGCTTGCCTTTAAAATTACTTTGCATAAATACACTGGGAACACTTTATTTCTTGTATTATGAGAAATAATAGGAATCACAACCCATTTAATCTGCTCCATAGTACTTGGGGTTTTGCAGACCTTTGTCATATCCTCCTATACATGTTTCTCTCCAGGAAGAGTCAGTCTGTCTGGACAGCCCTTAATACACGAGCTACTTCATCTTTCCAGTGATCCCCACTGTCCTTCTTACTACCTTTCATAGCTCTGTTAGACTGATCTGGAAATGAGATGACAAAAGCTACATGAGGTGCCTGAATTGTGTTTGCACTATCATAGAATCATTAAGACTGGAAAAGGCTGCTAAGTCCAACTGTCAGCTCAACACCACCATGCCTATTAAACCATGTCCCGAGGTGCTATATGTCCACACATCTTTTCAACACCTGTGGGGATGGTGACTCCACCACTTCCCTGGGCAACCTGTTCCAATCCTTGATCTCTTTTTGAGTAAAGAATTTTTTTCTAATATTTTACCACAGAGTGCAGTTGGCATAAAGGCCCAAACTCTTGAATACTATGTGGAATCAGATTTTACTTATTAAAACAAGAAAAGTAACAAATTATTAGTAGTGATTAACCAATTAACAATAATAGCTTTAATTCAAGGTGTCTAATCATTACTACAAGAGAATAAGTATAGTGATTAAGAAAGATACTTCGCCAATTGTCCTATTATCATTACCCAGATCCACAGTTGCTGGGCACCTCCTGGTTGCAGTGAGGATTTCTGGAAAGCCTTCCCCTGACAGCTGGGAAGTCCTACACAGTGTGTCCACTTGTATGTTATCACAAGAACTGTGAAGTTACACAGTGGCATAATGATATTTTTCTGTGCTCTGTACTTTTTGACCACTGCCAAAAGTTGCAATGCAGGCTTCATTTCTAAGAAGACTTGCTTAATGCCAGGTATCCAATTAAACGAGTTTCAAAGGCTTTCCAATAATTAAAAGGATGCTAATTTTCCCATACAGAACAGAACCCTTTTTTTTTTTTTGTGTGTTCTTTATCTTATACCTAAAATATAGCACAAGGAAGAGGGGGGAAAAAAGACTTAGATCCTTTGTAATTGTAATTACTAGTTTTCTAGTGGAAAATTTGCAGTCTGAATGAGTTATACTGTGTTGGATTTGATACCCGCAACTGTTCCAGAACTAAATATTACTCATGCTAGACCACAGAAACATGCAATTATATGGAGTAAGGCCCATATTCGAAGGGAGAGCTGGAAAACTTCTTCTTAAACCATTTCTTGAAAGCTTAGTAGAGTTTTAAACTTTAAGCAGTAATCCCAAGGAAGATAGATTAGTGACCAGAATTCAAGAAAAATCGTCAGATGTGAGTAATAAATTGCATTTGTTACCAGACTCCGTGGTTTCTCACATGGGCACTTACATGGTCTGTATAAAACTATACATATGAGATATAGTTTCCAGACCCTGTTTATCTTTACTTTTCTTAACTCTATTTTCTTTATAGGCAGACTTACTGTCACACGTTTGGTCCGCCTAAGCAGATCTATATATTACAACACAACTCCAAGTGTCATGGACAATTTATATTGTAATATTTATAGCCAATATGCTAAACATTGATGCAACCCCTGACTGTGTCTTTGGGCAGCAATGCTGAGGGAGTAACCAAACTGCTAGTGATGTTATATTTTGCTCTGCTTATGAGTTTGAGCAGTAGCATGGCAGATCAATGTTTTACTCTTTAAATTGTTCGTTGCCAGGAGCAACGTCATAGGACATTGCCGCCTGCAGGCTGGCATAGGGACCATACGTCAGGGAGCTATAATCTTCGTGCTTGTGAATAATAAGGTGTGTGCCTGCATGCTGACAGATATCACATTTGAAAAATATATTTTTCTTTCTTTTTCCATGCCACCAAGGGCTAAAAGGGTACCTTGCAGTGGTCCCAGGAATGATGTCTTGCAGACTGTATATGATTCAGCTGATGCAGTTGGCTAGATTCTGTGATCTTGCTGCTTGGAAACGGGGTACTCCTGGAATGTGGGTTTTGGGGATCCAAAGATAAGACACTAGTCCCAAACCTAGAGAATATGGAAATATACAGTGTTTGAAAATTGGATGCAAAGCAACAGCAATTCAAACAAATTCCCTTGCAAATTTTTTGGGCGCTTTCAATAAACAATTGTTATTGTATAAAACTTTCATGTCAAATCCATACTTCTCACAGAAAATGTTGAAATTTTATTTTAAAGAACGTCTTGTGCCTGAAAATCCCGAAGGTTTTGAGGAAAAGAAAGGTGTTTTTAAAATATTTTTCAAAGAAAGATGATAACAATCCAACAACTGGTCTAGTTGTCTGACCAAAAATGATCCATGCATTTCGATGGCACTGGCAGGCTCTTTGAGAACACCCTGCATATTTTCTCATGTTTTCTCTGTTGCTCCTATGTCGAGTTAGGATTATTTTGTTTGATACTAAGTGAACTTTCCCTTTGTAGTAGGTGATGTCCTTAAGGTGAATTCAGGCAAACTGAGACCTAAGCTCTGAAAGCTCCTCCGCTTGAGGTTGCTGGTATCCTGTGTGCCCATGAATAGATATATTTTCTATCTCTCTCATCACATTCCTGTTTCAGTGGTGGCTGCTAGAATAGGGTCAAAGGGGTCAGTGAATCTAGGTCATACAACTGGTAGAACTTGTTTCATGAGACATTCTCAATCTTTTTTTATTGTTATGTATTATGATATTGCAGACTTCTGCAAGCCTGCAGGCTCAAACTTCATGTGCTTGCCAGCATTTCCACTGCCTTCCTTAGCTCATTCTATTCTACTCTTCAGAGCGGCCTGTTCTAGACTTGTTCCCTTCTCCTCACAGCCAAGTGTTTGTTGGATAGCAGTCTTCTCTGGAGGTTCCCTGGGGTAAACTTTCATCTACCTCAAAATGGAAAAAACACCCCAAATTAAACTCAAAGGCATCTCCACACAGCTTCTACAGCCAGTTAACAGTGCAAAGAGCCAAGCACCACCAGGAGGTGACTGGGTATGTCTGCCTTTGCAGTGCAAGGATCTTACAAACTTAAACACCTGTATATTTTTCTCTGTATCGGCAGTGTCTACAGATAGGCACTTCACCAGGCATTTCCTTAGCAGTCCTCTTTAATCTTTGGTTTATCAAGGGTGGCTCACCATAAAGATTGTGAGGGAGATATGACAGGGGACAGGAGAAGAGGGAATGGCCTCAAGCTCTGCCAGGGGAGGTTCAGACTCTACATAAGGAAAAAATTCTTCACTGAAAGGGTCATTAGGCAATGGAGCAGTCTGCCCAGGGAGGTGGTTGACTCGCCTTCCCTGGTTGTGTTGAAGGTGTGAGTGGATGAGGTACTGAGGGACATGGTTTAGAGATTGGTGGGAATGGTTGGACTCGATGATCCGGTGGGTTTCTTCCAACTTGGTGATTCTATGATTCCATGATTCTATGAGATGGATTACTGGTAAACAGAAAAAATCATTACATGGTTTAGGCAAATTCCTTTCATATAGTCATCACCACTGCTACAATTTTTGAAACTGGTTGATTGCAAGTTGAATACGGGGCACCTCCATTAATACTAATATTACAGTATATAACACTATCCAGTGTGGTTTGTTCCACTGGTCATACACCGCTAGTTGTACTGTTCAGGCTTAGAGATGTGAACATCTTTCAGACTTGTGGCTAACTTAAATGATTATAAAATAGATTAGCTAGGCACACCTGTCAAAGAGTGAGCCTGGCCCTTGGGTGAAGGTGTTCTTGCCTTTTAGTCCAGCCGTACATAAGCCATATTCTGATAAGAAATCTGAGGGATTACAGGGTAAATCACTGTGATTTCATTAACCAGTACATAGAGCAATTTTATGTTAATTTCAGCCATTCTAACAGACGGATTTCTAGAAAATTCTGTGGATTATATTTATCTTATGTTCCCAGGGATATTTCTGTTCACCTTGGTTGAAGATAGATCTCTGCAATTTCTGTGGTTATATTGCTATAGAGCTTATTGCTGAATACAATACTGCTTCTGTAAGACTGATATTTTACATAAAATATCCTAATATTTTGGCCATTCTTTTTCTCTCTGTTTCCCTTCCCTCTGGACAGGACTAAAATATTCCAGATAAAAAGTTCTAAAGACAACACTAAAAGATAGTATACTGATAAAGAGAAAAAGAGAAAAAATGGTGGGTTTTTTTCCCCTTCCAATTTCCTTACTTAAACAACATCTAAATCTCTCTTCCTGAGTGTCGTGAAATGTTAATAAAGCCAAAAGTCTTGCTGTGACAGCTTGATTTGAAAATTCTCTATATTTTCACCCTGACTGTGATCTGAAGCTCTGAACTCTTTAGATTAGTAAAATCCAGAGGTGGACTGCATGTGGAGATGACATCTGTTGCAACCAATGTTGTCTTTTAAAGGGTAATTTCTTATGCATGGAGCTGAGTGGAGCTGTATTTCACTGCATCCCTTGCTGTGATTGCTGATCACGTAGACATATCTCAAGCTAACTTTAAATGTCTCATTTGGGTAGGGCTACCAGCAAAGCAGAAGATACTTCAGGCTGTATGTATTTGTCAGCTGCTGGGTAGATTTTTTCTACCGGACAGATCAGGTTTAAGACATGGTTGAGCATGTCTATAGGTGTTTCAGTTATGGCTTTGACCACCGCAAATGTGGATCCTGACTAGCACAAAAGTAGAAGAATGTCACAAAACTCTGTAAATAAAAAATTCCCCTTTATACTATATTAGTATACTGATGTCCAGAATGCCACTTCTGCTGCCTCCCAGCAGAACATTAAGGACCTGATTCTTCATTCCTTTATACAACTTGGTAAAGTTGCTCATTATTTACTTCTATACGCAGAAGGTAAGAACCAAGTGTCAGCCCTTTTGGCTTGTGGCTGCACTGGGTATGTCAGGATGCCATCCTTTTCTAACTAATCTTTACCAACTGATCTTGAAAGGAAGCTCATTTTAATGAATGCAGCAAAATGTATGTGGAGCTTTTTTTCTTGATAAGCTGTCCCACATAGTTTCACTAGTTAGTATTTTATTTCTTCTCACTGCATATCCCCTCCATCTTTTTTATCTCCAGTTTGATCTTTAACCAAAAATACCTGCTGAGAAGTCAAGGAAGTTTCATGCTTCTTTATAGGCCTTTAGGCCATGTTTATTTTGCTGCTTACAGTGTCTCCTTGATCCTCTCAGTGTCACCTCCTGAGATATGATGACCAAGCTCCAACTAGCGTAGCCCAAGATGATGCTGGCCTTCTTTGCCACAAGAGCTCATTAGTTGTCCTTGGACAACAGGATGTCCAAAAATATTCCTGTATCCTTCTCTGCTAACCACATTCCAGCTGGTGGGTCCCTAAGGTGTACTGGTGCATGGGGGTATTTCTGCTAATGTAGAGCTTTGCATTTCCCTGTGCTGAATTTCATGAGGTTCCTGCTGGACTACTTTTCAATTTGCTGAGGTTCCTCTAAATGGCAGCCTTCCCTCAGAGTATGCCAACTGCTTCCCCAAGTCCACAACTTTAGTGTCACCCATGAACTCATGAGGTTTTCTTTAGGGTTTCATTTTTGCTTTTTTTTTGAGGGGGGAAGATTCAAGATTCAAAGACTTTAGCCACATCTATGCCCCCTAACAGGAGGTGTTCAGGGTCAGGCTGGACTTTGAGCAGACTGATCCACTGGAAGGTGTCCCTGCACATGACAAGAGTGTTGGAACTAGATGATCTTTAAGGTCCCTTCTGACCCAAACCATTCTATGATTCTATGATTTATGCCACTAAATTAGACATGGTCTTTACTGTTCTATAGCACAGTGGCCAGATGACAGAGAAAGGGCTCCCAAAAAGGGTGGCCGCATTTGCATACAATGGTTATCCTTGGACCATTTTACGTCCTGAGTTATTCCTGGGAATTCTCTGGGAGTGATTTAGCTTCTGTGGGCAAAGCCACACCAAAGGCTCCTCCAACAGTGTGGATGACTGAGCTCAAGTACCCTGAGATACTGTATGAAGATGTTTAGCTCACTGATACAAACACAGCATCTAAGTTCAGCCACATTTATCAACTAGACAGTCTTCTTGTGTTAGCAAGAACAGAACCTTGTCTTTTTAAAAGCTAATTAGCTGTAAAGTGGCTACAAAGCAATACCTTAAATGCATACTCGTCTGAGTGCAGTAAGGTCAGATGAAGAGTTTAGTGTTTTCAGGCCTATTGTTAGGGCCAAGAGAGAAAAAGGTTTGTGCCTTCATCCTCCCACTCTCGGGCAAAGCATGAAACAGTGAGTACTTGGTGATACGCTGTAGTCGTGGTTAATCTAGATTTATTACTTGATGAACCAGCCAAGCAAGCTCAATACACACAAAATCTGAAGTCTTGCTTCACTAAGAACCAATTGCTGCTGTAGATTTTCTCTCAGTCCTGACTTTCTTCTCTTTCCCATCCTTTCCTTTTCTCTGTCAAACGGCCTCCCAACAGCACACACCACAGGCATATACAAATGTTTTCTTTCCTATTGCAGAAGACTTAGGATATTCCCACTTTTCCCCAGTGACGACTGCTGGCTTTACAGCCTAAATCTTTTCTTTGCTGCGCTTACTTCAGTTTATGGTCTGTCTCATATTTCCAGTATAGATGCAAGCAATATCTTTCTCATGTTAGCCAAAATAAGCCAATTCCCTTCCAGAAGAACTGGCACAGTAATTCTCCTGGAACCTGGCATCAATGTGATGGAAACAGTTAAGGAAATAATAATGAAAGCAGATCTGCAGCCGGATAGGATGGAACAGTAACCTTTGGATGGGAAAAGGAAATAGCCTAGAAAATAGAGGAAGTGTGGCTGTCAAAACTCTAGAAGAAGGGTCTGTGGGTCTTTGCCTGTAGCCTCATTAGTTCTGTTGTTGCATTACAGCTCTGAGGCAAACAAGGATCCAGTTCCATCATTCCCCCAGTGGTCCATCATTCCCCCAGTGTTCCATCACTCCCCCAGTGCCTACTGTCCTGCTTCCATTCAGCAAAATTGACCTTCTCTGTCCACAAGTATTGCACTTCCAAATTTTTCAGCTTTATCCACAGCAAGCATGAAATGAAATTAAAAATAAAACAGAAGCATAAGCTAAACTACACCCTATGGTATTACAACCATGTGTCCTATAACCACAATAAAATACTACTGTGATAAATCTTTAAGCAAAGGTCAATAAAGCAATAATAGTGTACAGTGGAAACAGATCATTTAACATAATGACTGATTTATTATACCATTAACTTGTCCTTAGCTTTGTCTTAAAGCTGTTTACTAAGGGATTGCTTGTTAACTACCGTAATAAACTGTTTCTTGGGGGTAATACTTGAATAAGACTCTGTAAACGGTTATTGACAGGTGTGAGATCAGTCCTTTAGTCTACCAGAACAGAAAAATCTGTAGTGCAAAAGGAAACCACATATAATTTGATCATTTTTAGTCATTACGTTGTCAAAGACAACATTGAGTTGTATTAAATACGATGAGTAAATAATAGGCTACAGTAATTGATGTTAGAAAGTTAAGCCTTTCAGAGATGGATCTTTTAGTTTTATTTACCTGCAGCAGGTAGGATGTTGATACGAGTGGCAAAATCCTAACAGTCAATGCCTTTGGCCAGTAGAGACCTGTAATGACACTTCATCTGGTTTTCTCCGTGGAGACATGTTACAGGTTAAAAAGCTGGGGTGTGTCAAGGGTGAGAAGAACTTGAAAGGTATATGAAAGGAGGCAATATGATTGTGGTAGAATAGTACAGGACTCAGAGACCTGATAACTGCTGTTCCAGAGTCCCATACTTTCCTCTGGGTGCTCAGCTGAAACCAGTCTCTGACTCTTGACCCTCCCCAGCTGGAGAGCAGTCCCTTCACCAGTACCTGTTATATCTTCATCACTGAAGAAGTATGGGCTAGCTCATACTCAGTAGGCCTACACCTCAAGCTGGGTTATCGTGCATTGAGTTGCGTTAACCAAGACCACTATTTATTTGCTCTGTACTGGAGTCTTAGTGAAAGAAGATAGTTCAATGAAGAGAGCACTTTAACATGGAATAGTGGACTGACTGTAGGGATACACCATTAAGAACACATAGGCAAGGGACTCAAGTGTGTTTGTGACAGTTTTCTGACACAGAAGCCAGCTGGCATAGAATGGCTTTTGACCATGCAATTAAACTTTTTAGCTTACAAACCAGGTGTCAGCACTCAAACTGAGCATGGTCCTTGGCTTGTGACCAGGGGGAGCTATTTTGGGAGAGTGCTATGTTGTATTGACATCATTCCAGGGGCTACTCCAACAGTACTTGGAGACGATTGAATTTTTTTTACCCTGAAACATTCCCTGACATAAACTAAGTTATTTTATGTATGTAGTTTTAGAGCTACAGAATGCTGAGACAAGTTATCTGGGAGCTGTACAACCATCATTATATTTTTATTTTGTGCTAGTGTGGTGCCTCTGACTTCAGTGAATTTACTCTACATTTACCCTTGTGTGATCAAGATAAGAAATTTTTCTCACATATTTTTGGAAGAAAAACGTCCACTTTCTCCTGCCTATCACAGAATCACAGTCTTCTAAAATTTAATGCATGGACAAAGTCCAGCTTGTTAATAAACTGGTTAAATGTATCCCTGCATAGGAATATTATTTATTACTTGGACATTGGTAGAGATGGGCTTGTTAAAGAGAAAGTTTGTTAGTAATAATCTACAAATCAGCAAAGATAAATACAAGAGAGGAAACATCAGAGAGAGTAAGAGAATAATTATCTCATGGGGGAGATGTGTGGAGAGGCAGGAAAGAGCAGAAGTGCATAGAACAGGAAATAGTGATACTGGAAGTAGAAATGAGCATAGAAAGAGTCAAGCTTGATCAGAAATAAAGAGAAGATCAAGACAGCATAGACATTATTACAGGTGGAGACCTGGAAATAAAAAATTGTTAATGGACAAGAAGATAAGTAAGTAGGCCTATTAGTTAGTGATGGAAGACAGAGGTGAAATCTGGATCCAGTGAGGAGAATGGAGAGGCTGAGATCCAGGGCTCAGGTGAGGAACAGGAAGAGTTGTAATGCTTGGGAAACATGAAGAAAAGGGAAAGAGACTTTGAGACTGGAGAAAAGATTGACAAAAAAGTCCCTAGCATGTGGATAATAGAGCATTGATGGAAGGTCTGGCATTTGAGTTGGCCATGTTGAGGGAAGAGGAAGGTGAATCATCTGCCATTGTAGTGTGTGAGAGTGTGTTCTGAAACAGTAAGAGAGAGAAAGACAGCAGGCAGACTCTGCTGGAAGGGAGAAGGAGCAGAAACTTAGACAGAGTCCCTGTTGGATGCAATGAAGTGTGTGACACACTGGACTTTTAAAACCTCGTAAATCAATGTCAGCAATAAGTCTGCCAACAAACACAAGATGAGCAAAATGGAAACTGAAAGCCTCACTGTCACCCTGGGAAAAACCACATTTTTAAATGCTGCTTGCCTCTTATGTGAAGCTGAATACATCTGAAAACTATGATCTAATTTGCATACAAATAGCTTCATAAATTGGACTTGATCTTGCTTTTGGTTGTGAACAGAGGCAGCACATTGAAGTAAACATTGTCCTGGGCTTGGTTTGAGGCTCTGCTCCAGCCTGAGTTTCTGACCTTGGGTGGGAGGCCTCTTGGACAAAAAAAATGACAGAAAGAACATTTTATCATAGAATCATAGAATAACCAGGTTGGAAGAGACCCACCGGATCATCAAGTCCAACCATTCCTATCAATCACTAAACCATGCCCCTCAGCACCTCGTTCACCTGTGCCTTAAACACCTCCAGGGAAGGTGAATCAACCACCACCCTGGGCAGCCTGTTAAGAGGAGTATAGGAGTAGCTAATGGGGTCAGGGAGACCATATCCCTGAGAAAACTGAGTCTTTCTGGGACATTTATAATAGGATTGTCTTCCTTAATTTTGGATATTGAAAAGTTATGCATCTAAATCCGAGGCAATTACCTTAGGCTTGATTGATACCGAATGGAGGAAAATAGGTGGAAAGCCTTTCTACTGACCTATTAGAAATGCTTGTCTTAGCATAAGATAAATTGCCCTTGGGAGATGGGATCCATTCACAGTCATAAAAGTAACATAGTGTAAGTACATTGGATTCAAATGCCCAAATGGTAGGCATCTGAATTACAGCAGATGACTCCAACCTAAACCGCCTTTCTTTCTGGAATTTTTCTGAAAATACATACTGGCAATACTTGACATGCTCCATAAATGTTTTTGAGAGCTTGAAATGTGACACGTAAACATATGCACTGAAAATAACCCCAGATTTCACATTTTTAGCACTTGAAAGATCAGATATTGTGACAACTAAAACATTAAATCTCAGCATTCCAAAGTGATTTTCTCAGTCCTTTTCAACTTGAAAAATTGAAACCAAAATTATTTATGCTTAACTTTTATGCTGGCCAAGTCACACTGCATGCAGATGATGAAGTTTCCTTCTAGGAAAAATAAGTCTATTATTAGCTGGTAGCAGTTATTAAAAATATCAAATCAAAATAATTTCTTAAATAATATAATCTCTCACATATACTGGAAATGAACATTTTTTTGGATTATTTCTCAGCCACCACTTGGAAAAGTTTTTACTAAAAGATGACATCATGTGTGGAATCTATGTCAGTTTTGTTCAGCCATCTACCATTTCTGGTCTAAATCCAAACCATTTCTTCCTCCCTATGGCTAATAGTGAGGTTTCTCTGAAAAGGCATCTCATCCCATACTAAAATGGGCACCTTAGGCCGATAAGATAAACCATTCTTTGTAGGTTCATCTTTTCCCTGCTGACTGAAGTTTGCATTAAGAGGACATTTACACGGCTACAGTGAAGACAAATGTCTCATACAGCATGCTCTACTTGAAAAGCCATTGCCCTTGATTTCAACCCCCACCTCCCTAGGATCACCAGTGTTACTCCTGTCTCCATAGCATTTTCCAGGACTCTGGAAGCGATGAGACTGCCTGCATCACGGAATCCACATCACAGGCTGCAATGACATTTCTGTCATTTTCAGACACCTCCTCAAACACCTCTAGGTTCCATATCCCCTCATTCCTGTAGCACACTGCTCCTTTTGGGAGGCTGGTCTAGGGTGTTAGTTTCAGTTGGTTTTTATCTTGCCAGTATTGCTTGTTTGAGCACAAAGAATAATCAACAGATCATTTTTGTTCAGAGTGTTGAGGCTTTTCTGCAGGACCTCTGTGATGGTCTGGGTGTTGTGCTGCCCTTTCTCTGGCAGCAGACACTGACTCTGAGGATTTCCTCAGCCTTATTGAGATTTCTTCTGATATTATAGAGCCTGCAGGACTGTGTCAGCAGAGCAACCTTCTTTGCTCACCTCATGAGGTGGCTTCACACTGAGAGTCAAGGGCATTTGTACTCAAGGGGCTCAAGACTCTGTGTGCAAGCTTCTGCAGAACTTCCTTCATAGGAAATTTGTCAAAACGTTAACAGCTTAGAACTAATTTAATTTTCCTTACCCTCTCATGGAGATGAAATCAAGTTTCTGATAGTGGCTGCTGGTGAAAGATGATACAGATCTGTGGCTCGCTCTAGCTGAGCAGGAGGAGATTGCTACGGAGATTAAATGAGCAGGGGGCCTTTGGATTGAGAGGAAGTGGTACTCGGACAGCAGTGCTGAGTGCAGCTAGGCCACTTTCTTTTACTCAAAGGCAATTTATGACTTGAAAACATTCAAAATTCAAATTGAAAACTCTGACAAGTTCAGGTCAAACTGAAAGAAAAGCTTTGAGTAAAGAAAAGCAAGCAGGAAAAAAAAAGTGTTGGCAATGTCAAAAAGATTAGTTTCAGCATTCTCTAAAAGGCAGTGCTTCACTTTCCTTTAAACTGGATTCAAAAAGAGCATCTGCTGAAGGAGTTCCAGCTCTCATAATCCTGGTGATTAGGGCAGTAGCCCAACAAGCTGAAGACTTCAAAGCCCATCCCTCTCTGATTCTGAAAGAGAGTTTAGATACCTACATTCTTCTTCTAAGGAGACCCTTCCCACTGAGCAATCAAGTATTGCATCTTTAGTTATTCTTTTTCTTTTCTGGACCTGTTCCACTTTGAAATCAAATTGTTATAAATAAACATTCTCTGGGAAAGAGAGAGACAGTAGGTGGGGAGTCTAGAGGACAGAAACCTGAGCTCAACTTTTTCTTCCAAGTCTTGCAGTAAAGGGGAGTTGGACCCAAATTTGCTTTAATCATCTTGCTCTGGCAAGAAATGACAAATGCTGCAACATTGTTTTTGTGGTTTTGTGAATGACTCCACAGGTCAGCTTTTGCATGCATGTTATTTTTTTTCTTTTTTTATAACTTTTTTTTCCCCTTAAATCTCTGCAATATCTGGAAATAAAAAGAAACCTCTCACTTCCATCTGGATGAAATTTTCCATATTTTTGCTCAATCTAAACACAGTTTTATTCATTCTGTCATACTGCTTCTTTCCATCCAGGTTTTCATTTTGCTTTCTCAAATTTACAGTTTGCATGCTGAAGCAAATAATAAGTCTTTCTTGTGGCAGTTATTCAGCTTCATACTGGACTCCCAATCCAGTGGAAATTTGTAAATGAGAAACATATAATTTACACTTGCTATTATGCATAGGAATGGGTGATTGATTCTTCTTTTTACTTAGATCCTTGTTTAATAGACCTTCACCGATTTTTTCTGCACAAGAAATTATGACCTTGTGGTCTGGCCCATTAAAAAGAACTCATGAAGGGGACAAAACCAGATTATATTACTCTCCCACTATTCTGTTTTTCCGGGAACTTTTTCTTCTCTCATGCTTTCTTTTACAAGACAGAATAGAATAGTTTTGCAATTATTTCTACGCTGTTTTGCATAGTGTGCCAAGCATCATTTTTTAACATTTCAAATCCTTTAATCATTCAAGCAAGACACGTATCCTAACTTTACAGCATTGGACTTCCAGGAACTTGTGGGAATGAAGGGTTTATAAGGTTTATGGTAAAGTGATTACTACATATTACTGCTGCTTATTGAGATGATAGAGTTCTCGATGCAGGGTGAGATGAAGAAGGGGGAGGTTAGCAGAACAGTCACCCTCAACTTTCAGAGAGCAGACTTTGGACTGTTCAGAAGGCTGGTTGGAAAAGTCCCTTGGGAGGCGTTCCTTGAAGGCAAAGGTGTCCATGAGGGCTGGGCGCTCTTCAAGAAGGAACTCCTAGCAGCTCAGGAGAAAGCCGTCCCCAAGTTCTGGAAAAGTAGCTGGTGGGGTAAGAAACCAGCATGGTTGAGTAGGGAGGTCCTAAGAGACATCAATAGGAAGAGGAAGGTCTACGACCTCTGGAGGAAGGGGCAGGCATCCTGGGTGGACTATAGGGAGGAGGTGAGAATGTGCAGGGAAAAAGTCAGGAGGGCTAAGGCCCAACTAGAAATGCGATTGGCCAAGACTGTGAAAGACCACAAAAAGTCTTTCTACAAATACATCAACAGAAAAAGGAGGGCTAGGGAGAATCTCCAGTCCCTAGTAGATGCAGAGGGAACAAGAGTAACAGGGGACGAAGACAAGGCTGAAGTGCTCAATGCCTACTTTGCCTCAGTCTTTAACAGTAAGGAAAATTGTTCCCTCTGTGCAAAACCCCAGGGGCTGGAAGAGAAGTATGAGATTCCCAAGGTCCAAGAGGAGGTGGTTAGAGACTTGCTTGCCCAGCTAGATGCCCACAAGTCTATGGGGCCGGATGGAGTCCACCCAAGAGTTTTGAGGGAACTGGCGGATGTGCTGGCCAAACCCCTTTCCATCATCTTCCAGCAGTCCTGGATGACTGGGGAGGTTCCGCTGGACTGGAGGCTGGCTGATGTCGTGCCCATCTATAAGAAGGGGCGCAGGGAGGATCCGGGAAACTACAGGCCTGTCAGTCTGACCTCGGTACCGGGGAAAGTCATGGAGCGGGTGATCCTGAGTGCTATCAAGAAGCACTTGCAAGAGAACCGGGTGATCAGGCCCAGTCAACACGGGTTCATGAAAGGCAGGTCTTGTCAGAGTAATCTGATCACCTTCTATGACCAAGTGACTAAACTCTTGGACGAGGGAAAGGCTGTGGATGTGGTCTTCCTGGACTTCAGTAAAGCCTTTGATACAGTTTCTCATAGCATTCTGCTTCAGAAACTGTCAGCCTCTGGCCTGGACGGGTGCACACTCTCCTGGGTGAAAAACTGGTTGAATGACCGGGCCCAGAGGGTGGTGGTAAATGGAGTTAAATCCAGCTGGAGGCCAGTGACAAGTGGGGTTCCCCAGGGCTCAGTCCTGGGTCCAGTCCTGTTCAATGTCTTTATCAAAGACCTGGATGAAGGCATCGAGTGCTCCCTTAGCAAGTTTGCAGATGACACCAAGCTGGGTGGAAGTGTGGATCTGCTGGAGGGTCGGGAGGCTCTGCAAAGGGACCTGAACAGTCTGGACTGCTGGGCTGAGACCAACGGCATGAGGTTTAACAAGGCCAAATGCTGAGTCCTGCAGCTGGGGCACAACAACCCTAAGCAGAGGTACAGACTAGGAGAAGCCTGGCTGGAAAGCTGCCAGGAGGAGAAGGACCTGGGGGTGTTGGTTGACGGCCGACTGAACATGAGCCAGCAGTGTGCCCAGGTGGCCAATAAGGCCAATGGCATCTTGGCTTGTATCAGAAACGGCGTGACCAGCAGGTCCAGGGAGGTTATTCTCCCCCTGTACTCGGCACTGGTGAGACCGCACCTCGAGTACTGTGTTCATTTCTGGGCCCCTCACCACAAGAAGGATGTTGAGGCTCTGGAGCGAGTCCAGAGAAGAGCAACAAAGCTGGTGAAGGGGCTGCAGAACAAATCTTATGAGGAGCGACTGAGAGAGCTGGGGTTGTTTAGCCTTGATAAGAGGAGGCTGAGGGGGGACCTTATTACTCTCTACAACTACCTGAAAGGAGGTTGTGGAGTGGAGGGTGCTGGCCTCTTCTCCCAAGTGACAGGGGACAGGATGAGAGGGACTGGCCTCAAGCTCCGCCAGGGGAGATTTAGGCTTGAGATAAGGAAAAAGTTCTTCCCGGAGAGGGTGGTTAGGCATTGGAACAGTCTTCCCAGGGAGGTAGTTGAGTCACCGTCCCTGGAGGTGGTTAAGGTGAGTGTGGATGAGGTACTTAGGGGCATGGTTTAGGGATTGGTGGGAATGGTTGGACTCGACGATCTGGCGGGTCTCTTCCAACCTGGTTATTCTGTGATTCTGTGTGATTCTGTGATTCTGTGATTCTGTGTGATTACTATGTGCAAATTTAGATGCTACTGTGGAAACAACACATTCAACAATTAGTAGGGGAGACATAATAGAGAAAAGAAATTAGAGTCAGTATATTTTTTAAGTAGGAGCCAGGCTATTTGCAGGAGGGTATAATTTATTAACTTGTGGCAATTCAGACCTCAGACGTGCTGAATTCAAGTACTAAGTACTTGGGTACTTAGTTGGCTAAAAATGCCTGTTACCTGTTATCTGCATGATTGATCGGAAGGTCTCCAGCGGAGAAGACTGAGAATGTCCTGCTGCTCATCTAGGGCCTTCCTTATTCCAGTAGTGGTTCTCACCAGTGGACTAAAATACAGAAGCCCAAGGGCCGAGGCAGAGTTTCCTATGCAGAAGTGCAAGATGACCCTAGCTACCAGGCAGCTGTCAATCGAGATGCAGAACCATACTTCCAAATAGAGGAATAATGATGTAGATGAGCAAGAGAGGCACTTGAGCTGTGGCTTGCTGCATGCTCTTACTTCCTGTGTTTCACGTTTGATCATCTAATAAAATAAAGATGATGGTAATTAACTGCCTACTTTGCACAGGTGGTGTGAAGTTTAATTAGCACATGTACTATTAAGTTACAAGATAGCTTAGTGCTGTATTATTGTAGTGCCTCTTTTTAATATTATGTGGGGAAAAAGGCACATTACTCAGAAGCTTCTTGAATCTGAGAAGTGGGAGAGGAGGGTGAAGTAAGGGAGCTCTTGCTGGAATGACTTTCAGTGTGTTGATTGTAATGGTCTGGAATGAAAAAACTCATCAGTAAAACCATCCTTGTTACATGTTATTAGAAATAAAAGCATTTTGAACCATTATCAGATGTACACAGGTATGCTTGCATGTCTACTGACTTATTGGATGTAAGACAGGCTCAACAGTGATAACATTTTTGACCAAAAATGTACCTCTAAAATCTGTTTAGTGCGTTTGTAGTCTGCTTGGCAGTAAAGGCAATTATCTGCTAATGAACAGAATATTGCGGTTGGGGAAAAATCATAACAGAGGAAGAGAAGTAACTAATTTTTTTAAATGGGATTATGCATGTCTTGCTCTTATTATCATAATTAGCTTTTCTCCTTTTATGCTTTTTCTTTCTATGTTCCAGTAGACTATTATATCAACAGTCTCTGCAGTCTGTATCTGAAAAAAAGTGTTCAAGGCAAATGAACTTTTCCATGTGGACGTAATATTGCAGCCACATATAAATTCTTAAAGTTTTTGTCAGGCTTTTCACACACCCTTGGATTCTACTATCAGCAAATAAATCTTTGTTTAAGACACTGAGATCAGATTTCCCTGGATGAAGTTTTAGCCAAAATAGGCAGAAAATAACATTGCAGAGAAACTAGTATTTCCAAGTTCTGCCTTCCCTACCACCCCAAGCAGAATATTTTCTTCTCCTCTGCTTTTCTTCAGGATTTCCTACCATGTTGCCTACTTGGAGATGGGAAGGAGAAGCAGACAGTGTCCCTGATGTGCGTTTTTTCTTATAACAGAGGAGACCTTACTTTTGGACAAATGGGATTTGAAAAGTCAGCAGTGCATCAGATCATCTGGAATCAGTGCTGTTTTTTCGTCTTCTGGCAGGACATCTGTTCTACTAGGTCAGTTTCGTAGCTCAGTTGCTTTGCAACAGGACAAAAAAAAATAGCCTTCATTATTTTTCCAGTGATGTTTGGGAGTATCTCTTGAGCATACACAGGGGTTCTATGAATGCTTTCAAAGAAAGGTTTACTTGCAGCTATTCACTTCATATAAGTACTTTCCTACATATCATAGCCCTTCACCTCTAGAAACTCTCCCTAGGAGCCAGATATGTGAATAACAAAACAGTGCAGCTGCAGAGAAACCTATGGTCTCATCAGTGACTCTTTAGATAAAATAAAAATGCATACTTTTTATCAAAGAGAGAAGGAATATGAAGTGTGAACCTCACCATATTCCTGGAAGTGAGAGTAATGCTCTGTATGGTATTTAATCCTGAAAAATACATTTTTTTTTGCCTCTAGGGATGCTAGTAATTTCTTATTTTCTGGGAGTTACTTCTTTTCCACAAAATACTTCCTTTAGACTTATTTCCTTTAGATGCCATGGCAACTGTAGCCATGGAATTTACCACCCATAAGAATTATTAATGCTCCACAGTTGATCTGGGTTTAGTAATTAACAGATGAAAGGCAATGGCTCAATAACAACACCTCTAATCAGCAGGGTGTATTTTATATGTGCACTGGACTTCTCTATGCAAGAAGAATCTGATGATGTCAGCTACGGACTCCTTCCTACAATCAGAGAAAAATAAATACCACTGAGGTACTCTATAAAGTCCCTCCTCATCCTCCTGCCCTGAAGCAGGATAAATTACTGGATTAGTTATCACTCTGTTGATACCCTGACTGAATTTTGCACAACCTGTTCTTACAACGTTCCTGTGGCTGAGATTCTCTAGCCTATCTAGACATATTTGACTGTCTCGTTTCAGTGCTGGAAAGAGATGGCATAAATGCTTCTCTGCTCACCTCCTGCTCATTTTGATCATCATCTTGCTTAGTCTTGATGGGATCACACTCAGTGAATCACTCATAGCATCAGAATAGACTTTTACCTCTTTGACCTTTCATGCAATGCTGAGTAAATTGTTAATAAAGAAATCTCCCTCCCTCCCCCACCAAATAAATGTGTTTGCTTTTGAATTCTCAAGACTGAAACCCAATCAAGTCAAATTTCAATAACTGCTAAGCAAATTTATGTACAAGTTGTTTGTGTGAGTGTGTGAATAACCCCAAAAGACTGACTAATTGCACGTAGAGGTTCACAAAAAGGAATTCAGATTCAGGAAATGTGAGATTTCCACCAGGAGCAAATAATCCCCCAGAATTCACTGACTTACATTAAAGTTCACATTAAAGTAATTTTAATTGTAGCACTTAGATGGAATTCATCTTTTTGCTCAGGAAAAAAACTAAGTCTTTTGACGTTTAAGCAATGTATGCATGCATCAGATGTATTTCAGAACAACGATTCATGATATCAAGCCTGATCAATCAACACAGGGCAAATTGTTAATTGTCTTAGATATGCTTTTATACATCTGACCCCATAAACTAACCCCTTCTTCTGTGTTTATACACTGGACAATAGAACCTAAATTCTATTACTCCTTTATCAGTTCAAATTCAAGGCTTGACACTTCCCATGGCACCAATGGCTGGAGATATCTGGCATCCCTGTTCATGTTCAGATCTTGCCTATGAAAAGCACCGTGACAGATTTGAAAACAGAGAAAGCATAATTGGACATTACCTCTATAACAAGCCAGATGTGTAATTAAGTTTGATGCAATATTAAACTATTTGTTAATTAACAAATTTGGATATCTCGGCTATATTCTTCTGAAGAATTAGCCAACCAATGCCCCAAAGTGCAGCACATGCATTAATCCTGTCTGTTAGCAAAGCCACTAACAGATAGACATGCATTAGAAGACCTGTCATGAGGCTAAGCATCTCAACACCTCTCATCACCCTATCATTGTACGAATAATGCTGTTGATACGCCGCAGCATTACAACAGGATTATAACCTGACCTAGAGTAATGATTGAATATTAGGAAAAATTTCTTTGCTGAAAGAATGGTGAAGCATTGGAACAGGCTGCCTAGAGAAGTGGTAGAGTCACCATCCCTGAAGATGTTAAAACAAAGTGTAGATGTGATACTTCAGGATACGGTTTAGTAGACACAGTGGTGCTGGGCTGACAGTTGGACTGGATGATCTCGGAGGTCCTTTCCAACCTTAATGATTCTGTGATTCTACCAGTACTAATGTAATTTCAACAGCTTTAGTAACAACCAAGACAAGTGACAATGTTGTCACATTTGTACTGTAGCATAGCCATAGAAGTCTTGCTGCATCTTGCTACGGTTTTCGATCTGTTCTAGAAAAATCGAGGTAGGGCAGATGTGCCAGCTTCTGCTGCAAATACACATCTGTTTAACTGTGAGGCATGAACTGAAGCATGATTTCAATGGTGAAAAAAATATGTGGGCTGGAGTGAACCATGTAATCCAGGAAGAGGAAAGAGGCCAGTTGGCAACTAATTTCCTGCTGCCTTTAAGTCAATTTTTGTGTCTGGATGGGGTTGCTGAAAAGCATTACCTTTTTAAAAGTTACTTTTCTCCCCACTTCAGACTTGTGCATCTAAACAAGTTCTGCACATTTGTCTCTGGAAGCAGAGTTTTAGAAAAAAAATGGATTGAAGTAGCCCAAGCCAGAATAAGGGTAAGAGTTTCCATTTGTTGAACACTACACAGATCAAAAAATAACTCGTCTAATGGGGAAAAGATAGAGGGAGTAAAATTATACTTTAACAGAATAATAACCCACATACTTTATTTCTCATTAATAGTTCAGCTTTGTAAACAAAGCAGTATATCATATCTTCTCTTGGTAGAAAAGAAAGTACAACCACAAAAAATGTTTTCCTTTTCCTCCAAAAACATGTGTTTTACATATGGAGTTTGAAGATAATAATTCACTCTGAGTATTATCTGTGACATGAATGGATTACAAATTGACAGTATTTTTAAGATCCAGTAATGTGGGAAACAAAAGTACTAAATGACATTTGTTTCTTGTTAAGATACAGATCTGACAGTGTCTTAAGCAGGGGATGTGGAGTTGGCTTTTTTTAGCTGGCTGTATAATTTTACAGTGGATTTTGCCAAGCAAGACTGATGGCATGTGGTTTTGCCAAGCAAGACTGGTGGCATGGAAAAAAAAAAATCTCTGTGTGTTTCCATTGAGAAAAAGCAGAGTGGATTTTCATTATATCCATCAATTTTCCCACAGGAGTTCTTGCATCAGATTCCTGTATTGTAACTGTAAGAAGTGTCCATGATTTCCATGAGAAACCCTAAAGAGAACCCTAAAGGGCCCTTTTAGAGGAACTGCAAGACTGCCAAGGAGTATTCCCTTGGCCACATGTAGATATGATATGGTGCAAGTTATTTCTGTATCTAATCACTGCAGTAAGCACATGAACATGCAGTATTTACCCCAAGGAAACCATGTGCACTAGTTCCCATGGCATGGTGTTTCCTTGCAGGCACCTTGCCTTCCATCTGTGTTAACAGTGTCAGGTCTTCTAGAAAGAGAGCAAAGAAATGCTGCCTGTCACATCATCTTGATGCAAAAGTTAAGATAAAGGTGTGTTAATGCAAAAGTTAAGATAAAGGTGTGTTAATGCATTAAACAAAGCTGAACTCTTCTACCTGGAAGCCAGGGTAGCTGGGCTGGCTCAGAGCTACCTGAAGTGTTTTACATTGGAAGATTGGTGTGTCTGAATCTTATGTGTGATGGCTCTTCAATAACAAGGTGGATGCATCTGATGGGTCTAATTTTTCTGAAAATTTAGTGATCACCAAAAACCAACATGAAACAAACATACAAAACCTAGAAACAAACCCAGAAAAAACCAAAACAAATAGAAAGGTAGATTGAGTACTTTAATAGAGATCAGTAAGCTGGAGACTAGTTCATAGAATCATAGAATCATAAAATCCTGAGTTGAAAGGACCACTGAGTCCAATTCTTGATCCTGCAGAGGATAACCCCAACATTCACACCATGTGTCTGAAAGTGTTGTCCATATACTTCTTAAATATCGTCAGGCTTTGCACCATGATTAGTTCCCTGGAAGCCTCTTCCAGTGCTCTGCCACCCTCTGAGTGAAGAACCGATTTCTAATATCCAACCTAAACCTCCACTGGCATATCTTTCTGCCATTCCCTCAGGTCCTGTCATTGGTCACCAGAGAGAAGAGACCAGCACCTGCTCCTCCTCCCCTTGTGAGGAAGCAGTAGACCATGATTAGTTCTTCCCTCAGTGTCCTCTTTTCCAGTCTGAACATACCAACTGACTTTAGCCACTCCTCATATGTCTTCTACTCTAAACCCTTCACCAACTTTGATATCCTTTTTATACTATGGCACCCAAAACTGCACACATTACTCAACATGGGGCCATACCAATGTGGAATAGAAAGGGGCAATCACCTCCCTTGATCGGCTAGCAATGCCATGCTTGATACAGCCCAGGACAAGGTCAGTTCTTTTGGCTGCAGGACACATTGTAAACTCATATTCAACTTGGCATCAAACCAGACCCCCAGATCTCTTTCTGCAGGGCTGCTCTGTCTTTCATCCTCCAATTTGTATGTTTAACCAGGATTACCTGTCCCAGGTAGAGAGTCTGGCACTTGTTAAATTTCATATGTCTGGTGTTTGCAAGTTGTGGTAGCTTTTCAGAAAGAAAAAAAACCCCAAACAATTGAAGTATAAGACAAGGCTAAATTCAAAGGTTCTGAGTCATTCAGAATTATGCAAAAGTAACACTTTAACATCCCTGTTTTTTTAATGTAAAGTCTTATATTGTAACTGTATAGAAGTGGTGGTTTAGATAAGACTAACCATGAAAGTAGGATGGTTTGTTACATTAACATGCCTCTTTCACCTTTTATGTCTAATTTTTTTTATAGCTATGAAGTAAACCACATCTAGGTTTTGAAAAACTATCGGTCATATCACCTCGGGTTACAGATTCTCAAATTGAAGCAATAAAGGCACTTGAAACCTCTAGGAGTTACCTGGTAAAATAAAGGAGGGGTATTCTGCATACAGCAGTCTGGGTGGTGTGAAGGCTGTCACAAAGAGACAAGAAAGAAGAAGTAAGTATGGAGCTCTGTAATCGTGGCACAAACAAGCTCAGATCTAGAAAGAGCTAAGATACCTCACCGGTTTTATAGTATCAGAGACTGAATGCCTTTTTTGACTTCTCCAGACTTAAAGAGATTTACTGACAACTAAGTATAAATCAGCCTTGCAAAATCCCTGTGGATGAAGGCAAAAAGCTTTTTTCGATGAGTACCATACTGAGACGTGCATGTGAATTATCTTCCAAGGTTTTTTTTTTCCATTGTCCCCATGCCTCAAAGAAAGAGCTGAATGAGTGAAATTTGCATAAGAATTCTGAAATGTTGCCCTGTTGTTTTTATAGAGGCTTAGTTTAATGCAGAAAACATCTGCCTGCCTTTGAGTGCTCTGTGGATCATCTGGTAGTTTTAGAAATCCCATTTCACTCCTTCCTCCATTGCCTGGCTGATACCTGCTCTTGGTACCTGCTAGCCAAGCAAAAGAAGAAATAAGGGAAAAAAGAAAGAAAGAAAAAAAGCCATTTTATGCCCTTATCAAAATATTCTTTTCCACTGGGCATGGGAGTAACCAGAACTTGGCACATTCTGCGTCAGAGCAGTCCTAAGCACTTGTGACAGTATTCAAGGCCAAACATAACAGAGATAATAATAGATACTAGTTAGAGTCTTCAGAAAACTATTTTGATTTCAATGGTGTTATTAGTAATATAAATAGCAGCATAGATTCCAGGACCCACCAGGCCTCCTATTCAAGATTGCATCCTGGGATTGAACACTGTGGTTTGCAGGAAGAATCCTCCTCCCCAGAATTTTCTTCCCCTCTGAGAAATTCATTCCTCTTTCTGTCTTCTAGTACTTAAGTCTAACAGCCCTTTAGGGCTTGCCGAATATGCACTAGTTTTGTTTAACATTTGCTTAGCAGCTTTTGCAACATTACTTTTCTGTAATTAGGACACCTAGTAGCTGTGATGATAGACACAATACAAATTAGTGATATAGACAACTAATTTCCTTTCCACATTTCTAAAAGGACAATATCTTTGCTTTGCAATTTTATACTGGCTGTTTTATTGTCAATCTGAACAAATGTTTTCCCGTACTTGTTTTTTTTTTTTTTAAAGGGGAATAAATTTTCCTTATTCTCTTATTTAGTTTTCTGTTATTCCCAAAATAGTACACTTAAAACCAAGCTATTCTGCTATCTGTGCTGATGTTTTCTCTTTTATATGTTTTCCACAAAGGTGTAGAAGAAAATGTTACTGCATGGTTCTAATTTTGTCTGACATTGCTAACCTAGACAAAATTTATGAAAATAAAAAATCAAAAACATGTAGAACTTCTGAGGAAAAACCTTGTAAGTGGCAGAAGAATATAATTTTTTTTTTATTGTGTGGCAGAATCCACACTTTCCTTCCATAATTTTGGACAGGTAAAGAATGCATTAATAACTTTCTTTCAGATTAAAAGTATGGGATTCTGTTACTTTGGTATCTAATACATTAAGACATTTAAAGGAGTCCTGCCTACCCAGATAGATGCAGGTCTCCTGGGATTCCCATGTCATGTCTCAGATAACCAACAGGATTTCAAATTGCAAGGTGCATCTAAGTTTAGGTATCTGTAAAGTGTAGATCTGGGAGTAATCCTACTACATTTCCATAATTATAACATCTAGATGTCATCATGAGAGACACGATAATCACCTAAACATAGGCATCTATTGCCATCTGAGACACCATGGGGTGTCTGAAGCACCTGCATAAGTAGGTAAGTAGACGTGACTCAGGATCTACAGGACACTGTGCCCTCCCGGGCTGGCAGCTGAAGACAAAGTGAGACACCATATCGTAGTTAGAACCCCAGTAGGCATCTATATTAAGGTATTATGTCTCAACCTTGGTGTCCGGTTTGCTTCTTTATGGTCTATAATAAATCCTGGAACTCCGTGGATGTGCTATGTGACTGGAGAGATGGTAATATTTTTCCTACCTGATCTGTTAATTTTAGATTGCTGTTTTTCTCTCCATGCTTTTTTTCTCTTTTGTATTTTCCCACCTCAGTAATTGCAAAAAATTTCACGAGGGATTCCCCAAAGGTGAAAGGTGTTGATTTTTTGATGTAGACTGTTTTTCATCTTCGTTTATTAGGCAATGAAATTAAACATGTGTTAATAAAGAATAAGCATTTGTTTAGAGTTTTATGACTTCAAAATATTTTTCTTTCTCTGTCAGCACTCCTTTTACTCACTTGCAATTCTAAATTTTTTAGAACTACAGATGCATTTTTATGATAAGAATTGTCTTTCTTTTAATCTACCACATATACTGTATTTTATACAACATGAAGGAAAGCAGTGAAAAGAGTACTTTTACAGTGACACAGCCCAACTGAGCTACCTGGTGTCTCCCACTGGGTCCATGTGAGTCTCCTTGGGCTTTCACTCTCCCCTGCTTGCTACCTAATAAACATACACAGCACAGAGGTTGAAGTACAGGGCTTTAACTCATCTTAAAAAATCTGAGTGATGAGTGTTAAGAGATCTGCTGTTAAGGAGGTGAAGAGTGTTACTTTCTTCTCTGTCACACACTGCATGTGTGACCTCGGTAAAGTCATTCACTTTGAATTTCAGGAGCTCAGGGTTCAGCCAGAAGCAGAAGGTGGTGAAGATGTTGCTGAACCACCAGCAGCAAATGAGTCCCTGAGATCTCAGATGCATAAGAGGGTATTGACACTGCCAGATCTTCAGGTGACCTTGTGTACCCAGGGTAGGACTGGTCAAGGTGAAGGAAATAATACATTTTAATAGCATCCTGTCTCCTCTTATTTGCTTGGGACATTGGAGCCACAGGGACCACGTCTGTGGCAGGATAGCAGAAGAGATGGTATTCTGGCTTCCCAGGCTTGAATTAGCTGTCATGGTATAATCTTACATGCCTAGAGTAATCAGTCCCCCCAAAAATGGGGCAAAGTGTCCTTAATAAATATTAAGGACAGAGATCTAGAGATTAAAAAGCCAATCAAGCATAGCAAGTGTTGTCTAAACATGGCCAAGATTATGTGGCATGATGTTGAAGGTAGTGCTACAATTCTGGTTTCTGTTGTAAAGGACTATATGGTTTTTTTTATTCTTATAAATACTCACACGTATTATATTACACTGAATGTGGAAGTGCTGTCATTTTGGTTGTTGTTGTTTTGTGGAACCTTGGCTAACACATAGTCCCAAATGGGCTGTATCTTCTCCCAGATGACAACTTTTCTGCCTTGCAACAGAGAAGAATATTCTTACCTACTTATTTTTCTAGTAAATTCAGGTTAGTGTCCTCTTGAAGTCTGCTGTACCATGTCTGAACAATAAGAGTTTGGTGTGTTGTCAAATTGATATAAACTATATACTACAGAGAGAGGCAGAATTTAATATGTTAAAAAGAGAAAGTACTCTTTTCTACCTCTCTGTTGAAAAGTTTAGAGTTTCACACTTCTGTTTTAATTAGCCACAAAAACTCATTCAGCCAATGTTTTTAAGTGACATTGACAGTCTTCAGAAATGTGCAGGTGGCCTGGGGCCTTAGGGAGAATAGTGACATCCTTTAAAACACATGGGGTGTTGGATGCCCAGAGACTGAAATACTCTGCTGTGAGAGAAATGTCTTGGAAGTTGTGGTTTTTTGGATAAAAGCTTTAGTAGCTGTGGGTATTATTGTGTGAAATGTTCGGGCCACAAGTCTTGGCTGCTGGTAGGAGGTCACCATTAAGTAAATGATCCACCTGGCTGTCTTGGGGGTAGACGACTGGGATGAAGATGCCCTTGAGAGGTCTAGAAAAAGAAGGAAAGGAATGTCTTTTTGGTGTCCTTCTCAAAGGTTTTATAAAGGCCCTCCACATGCTGGAGTGAGATCTACAGCTTGGCTGCTAGAATGAAGCAATGAAGGTGGCCCAGGAGGCTGCATGCTTGGCTAATTCTACTTTCCTGGCTCTTCAGGAAGTAAAATCTGTGCCTTGATAGTACAGTTTATCAGCTCTACTGCCACCTTTCAATACAATAACACAATGACTTCTTTCCAGCCCAAGCATTATTTCACAGTGTTGTAACTCTTATTGAGCTGGGTTTACCTGAACATATAACATTGGACTGGAGTATCATGGAACAGATCCTCCTAGAAGCTATGCTGAGGCACATGGGAGGACAGTTAGGTGATTTGAAACAGCCAGCATAGCTTCACCAAGTGCAAGTCCTGCGTGACCAATCCAGTGGACTTCTATGATGGATTGATTACATAAGTGGACAAGGGAAAAGCTACTGATGTTGTCTATCTGGACTTCTTTTAGGCCTTTGACATTGTCTCACACAACATCCTTCTCTCTAAATTGGAGAGGCATGGATTTGATGGATGGACTGTTCAATGGATGAGGAATTGTTTGAATGGTTGCATCCAGAGGTTTAGTGGTCAGCAGCTCAAAATCCAGATGAAGATCCTTGATAAGTGGTGTCTTTCAAGGGTCTGTACTGAGACAACAACAGTTTAATATCTCCAACAATGACTTAGTGGGATCGAGTGTACCCTCAGTGAGTTTGCAGACAACACCAAGCTGAGTTGAGTGGTTGACACACCCTCAGGACAGGATGCCATCCCACAGGACCTAGATAAGCTGGAGAAGTGGGCCCATGTGAACCTCATGAAGATCAACAAGGTCAAGTGCAAGGTCCTGCAACCAAGTCGGGACAATACCCAGTATCAATAGAAGCTAGGGGATGAAGGGATTGAGAGCAACCCTGTGGAGATGGATTTGGGGATACTGGTGGATGATAAGCTGGATATGAGCTGGCAACGTACACTTGTAGCCCAGAAAGCCAATTGTATCCTAGACTGCATCAATAGCAGCATGGCCAGCAAGTAAAGAGAGGTGATTCTACCCATTTACTCCTCTCTCATGAGACCCCATCAGCAGTAATGTGTCCAGCTCTGGAACCCTCGACACAAGAAAGACATAGACCCATTGGAGTGGGTCCAGAGGAGGCCACAAGAATGATCAGATTGAGTGGAACACCACTCATGTGAAGAAAGGCTGAGAGAGTTGGGGTTGTTCAGCCAGGAAGAGAGAAGGCACTAGGCAGACTTTATTGTGGCCTTTCAAAAATTAAAAGGGGCTTTTAAGAAAGTTGGGGACAAACTTTTTAGTAAGGCCTATTCCAACAGGACAAGGGGTAACAATTTTAAACTAAAAGACGAGGAGAATCAGAACTGATGTAAGGAAAACCAGATTTATTATGGTGGTGGTGGGAGACTGGCACAGGTTACCCAGAGAGGTGGTAGATGCCCCATCCCTGGAAGCTTCAAGATTAAGTTGGATGGGCCTCTGAGCAACTTGATTTAGTTGAAGATGTCTCTGCTCATTTCAGGGGAGTTGGACTAGACGACCTTTACAGATCCCTTCCAATGCAAACTATTCTGTGACTCTGTAAGAGGGCCCAGATTGGTCCCTGGCTGGTTTTGGTTAGCATTAGAGACATACCATGGGCTGTGGTGGCTATATTCTTCACATGTCTGGCCAAGAGACCAGATTTATAGAAATCTAACCACAATCAAGAAGACTTAATGATGTTTGAATTTGCTTCCTTGCCAGTTCAGTTTCTTGCACATCCAAAGACATCAGTCAACCCAGTGAGGCCCCATGTTGCAGCAAGTTTTACCCTGGTCACTGACATATGCTAAAAAAGTTAAATTACTAGTTTATGGCCCAAGAACCATAGTTTATCTGCTCATCTAGGTGGAAAGCAGGGGATGAAAAACCATCATGACAAAAAAAAATAGTATTACAAGACCACACCCCACTCTTTTATGGCATGTCTAGGCAGTAAAATAAAGTCATTTTACCTAATTTTACACATCTAAGGGGAAGGTTTATTTTAGGAAGTCCTTGCTAAGCTTTTTTTATTTTTTAATAGATAATGTAGGCAATACACAGAAAACTTAGTGACTTAGGTGTTCTGAGTTATTCCCTGGAAGAACCTTTTTCTCAGCAGTGAGCTTACATAGACCCTAAAGGAAAAGCACCATACCCGGCCTCCTACAGCTTGTTGGGGTGAATTTTAGCTGCATACTGTCAGGGTCAGAAGAACTACAGCACTGTGCTTTAGACATATCTAGGTTTCTTTTTCCATTTCTTGGAAAATAGGGTGTGTTGTGAGAGGCAGGATGTGAGAGAGGCCAGATGAATCTCTCCCCTTCTAGGTCAGCCAGCTAATGTTGCAGGCTGAACCCCTGCAGCTGGAAAGAGCTGTGGTTCAGGACTCACAAGCAGATAGCTGTGCACAAGCACTGCTGTGTAATAACAGTCAGTGTTGTCTCTTCTTAAACAGTACGACCAAAAACATATCCAGGCCACACTCAAGGAGGAAAACAGTGTAATAAAGAGCTTTGGAGATAAAGAATAAAAGAGAGATTACATCCCTAAGTATGAGGGCAGAAAATCCCAGATAAACACAGCTCTGTTTCCCTCTGTCTGGGCAGTTACCCCTGGGGAGAACTGAACCACTTGAAAATGGATCATTCTTTTACACCAGTGACTCTTAAGTGGGTTGGGCTGCTGGCTTTGTAAGAAACAACTTTAATTGTTCCTTAATACAGACATCCCTTCAGTGCTTTAAAACCAAATCACCCATCTAATCCCACCGGGTTTTTTAGTGCCGTGCTTAAGCTATACAGTAGGGAAAAGCTATCTCTTTCTTGTATTACAGATTCATGAATTTTTAAACTCGCAGTATGGGGTAGCCACTGTCAAGTCACAATGGAAAACTGGTATTCTGTCCAGTGGTGCATAAATCCCAAGAGAGCAGACAGGAAGCAGTAAGACCAGAAATGAAACGTGCATCTCTCATGGTACAAAAAGAAAAAAAACAGAATAAAAAAAATTTAAGACAAAATTTTCCCTCTTTCTATCTGAGAAACACATCTGGGTTTCTTTTTGAGTGAGAAGAGCAAAAAATATGGACACTTCCACATTGTAGGACTTATTTTTGCTTAATTCTTAGATCTTAAGTGTGGGCTTGCATATGCATGATGTATTTCCAGCACTAGGTAGATACTGCCACCTTTCCTGCCTCCAACAGAGCCTTCATCTTGCTAAACCAAGGTATAAACATCATTGTGAATGACCAGTGTGGAGGTGATGAAAAATCTCCTTAATGCCAGAATATCTCTATTGAATCCAGTTATCCCAGGGGAGTTGCAGTTAATTTCTCATTGCCTTTTTTAGATCAAGCTCAGGATCACTGTGACTAAGTATGCTTTGTTAGATTGATTACTAAAGGTAGTAATGTCTCTAGGGATATAGAATTAAGCAGAAAATTTTGAAAATTACTGGAATATATTGATGTTATGAGACTTGCTTCTCTTTCAGTGATTCGTAGTCCTGTGAGCTGTTATACCCAAATCAAAATGAAAAAATTCCAGAAAGCTGACCATTCAAAGGACTGTGATAGCAATCAAGTCAGGGAAAAAGAACTTACTAGTGTCATTTTTTTATAGCAATTAATAAAATGAATGTTTAGATTTTAGCTAAATTTTGAAAAATACTTTTCTTAGTTTTGTGATATAAAACAAAGATGAGAAGATGAAAAATGCTTAGTTTTTTTAAAACATATTTTGCATGGAATGTTCAATTTGCTGTTTTTTTTCTCAGCAGAGTTCTTTTTCAGTTAGAAAACAGAGACCTGAAAATATATGCTTGATAATGATTTTTTTTTTCTGTAAAGATATATACAGTGAATATGCAGTAGATTATATACAGAGAAAATTGCTGAGTAAGATGTTCTGTTTCTAATACTGTTTAAGTGATTTAAATGCTCTATAGTATTTTCTGTTTGTGGATGGGCTCACAGACAGTGGACAAAAGATTTTGGATGTATTTCTTCAATACTCAGGGTTAAAATTTTTACCTAAGTTTATTTCCTTGGAAATGAAGGAAATGAAGTTACATAATGGTAATATATCCTAGACTAATCCAGTCAATATTTCAATTGGAAAACACTTCAGCTTTTTGAATCTGAAGTCATTACTCCACTGACTCTTGACTGTCTCTTTAAATCTATATGCCTTAATAAGATAGCTAAGTAGGAGCTTGTTCCAAGTGTTTTCTGGAAAGAGTCATCAACATTCACCTAATGCCTTCAGGCCTTTGTAGACTTGAGGAGAATTGTTCTGCCATTTTTGAAAGAGTGTGCAGAAAGTTGATTTGTGAGATGGTTAGGACCATGATGTTTGGATGTAATCTGAAATGCCTCCAGTATTTACATGAGGAAAGATATAAAATAAACAACCTGGAGCTGCCATATCAGATAAGGGTGAGTGCAACATCAACCTTGATGGAACAGCTTCATTGCTACAGAACAAGTGTATCGAAGAAACAGGATCCTGCACAGACCACTATGTGGCACTGAGGAAGACTTATGTCCTCTTAACTTCCCATGGAACATCTTTGCTTGCTAGAGGTCTTCTTAAGGGATAACTAAATATTATGCTGGCTTAGTGTGAATAAATTATAAACAGAAAATGTCTGACCTTGAAAACAGTGGGGAAAGAAAGAACAGTTCCTAAAAAGTCTTAAATGTGATTAACTTTCATTCTGGGATTTACCATGCTTTTGGGTCTGATCCGTTGTCTGATGAGGTTAATGAAAACACATTTACTTATATATATCTTCAATGAGGTAACTATGTGTGAAATGTGTTCTTTAGTCATCTTCTGTTCTCCCAAGATAAGAAAACCACTGATACACAGAAATATCCAAGCTATGGGATTACTACAACCACCTGGTTGTGGAATGAATCCAGTCTATAATATAAATGCTTCAAAAGTCAGAAACTGTAGAACAGTAGTATTCTTGAAAACAGGGTTCTTTTTACAGTCTTGTATGTGCTGTGCAAAATTAGAACTTCTCCTGTAATTTTGGCTTTTGCAATTGCAGGCAATATCCTCCAGATAATATGTTATCTTCTTCTTCTTGTCCTCTGAACTCAACACATTTTAAATGTTACAATGATATGTAGCAAACATTTCTACCAATGAGGTAAATATTTACTGCAGAAGTTTCAAAACTCTATTACTCTTCTCTGTTTGAAATGTGCCTAATACAGTGTTACCTAGTGAGTGGGATATGCATAGTGACATAAAGCTTAACTGAAAAAAATATAAAGATAAGCCTGAGAATGTGTACTTATTAACATCTGTTAGAAGTTGCAGCAGCTGCTGGTGTTCAGACATAATTATTTCTCATGAAAATGTTTGCAAACAGATTTCTTTAGTGTAATTAGTCCAAGATATTGCATCTGGGAAAGGTCATTATCAAAAGTAGGAACCAAAAAGGGCATAAAGAATATATTTCTTTAAGTGGAAATCAGTTGAATTAATGTGACTCTGACTACAGGTGAATGGATGCTGCCTTCTCTGGTCCATCATGCTGAGAGGACAGCTGCTATATATAAATCTGGAAGGCGTTTGTTTTCTATGCATATATCTCATCTTGTCTCCTTAGGTAAGTCTGTGGAATTAAATAATTAAATGTTGGATCTAGGTTTAATTCTACAGTCTAGTTAGTATTGTTCTCAGAGTAGATCTGGGAAAAAAATCAAACTGAGTGCTATGCTGGTTCAAAGAACAATCTACTATTCCACCTAACTGGAATAAAAGACTTATTGAAAACCCCTGAAGGAGTAGGAAAATCTTCAGAACTCTCATTCATCCTCAGTCAATTATAGTAAAGGATCTGACTGTTGAAACAAGCTCTGTACAGCCTTAGCATTGTAGGTTGGGACAGTCTCAGAGGCATTCATTCAGTTTAACATTAGTTGAAGGTAAGTATTGTCAAGATTCTATTATCAGATAAAAGACATTCAATCCAAATCCAACAGTACTGAGATCTTTGCAAATGCTAAATGTAAAGCTTTGATCTCTACACTTTAAGCTTAAATGTACATGTAATACACTTGCATTGTTAAAAGAATATTTATAGCAGTAGGGAGCATTGCCTGGTTTGCTGAAAATCTTGCTCACCTACCTGCCTACACTAGTTTTGCCATGAAATATAGTGTTTCTCAAAGGATATGTGTCATTAGAGACATGCTATCAGGTTTAGAATTGAGATCAAGATCTAGTAGCGAGTGTAGAAGAACTTTGCAGCTTTATGCCTAAACTGAGCTTCTCATTTTGGGCAAAGGCAAAACATCATGATCTAAAAATGAAATTCATGTCACCTCCATCAGAGCTGAAGTGTGCTCAAGGTAGGGGAGATGCACGCAGATTCCAGATGCAGCTGAGATACTGTCTAGAAGTGCACGGTACCGCAAAGAGAAGTCAAAGCATGATCCCTTGTCTGCCTTTTCAGTACATTACTGTTTTAGCTATAGTTCTTCTTGTTTTTGCCAAGTGTATGATGTGTCGTGCTCATGAATATGTGTCTGTAATAGCCACGCAGCTTGTCCTCCTTTGGCTTGCCTCCACTTTCCTTTCCCATCCCTTTGCCTGCAGAGCTCCTTTCAATTTGGCAGGGCATCCTTTGGTCCTTCACTGCTCCAACCTCAGTGGATTCTGAGTGTTATAGTTGGACAGAGATTTTAGTTGGCCTTCAGCTCTACAGCTAAATTTCTCAGGTTGTGGTTATGAAAAGAAAGCACCCTAGAAAATATGAGAAGGGAAACCTGACAGCATGTTTGGGTGTATCACCATCTGCAGTGTATGTTAGACAGGATCAGCACGCAGAAATTCTGTCAACCCTGCTCTCCAACCCTTTTCGAGATGATTTGCGAATGTGGTGAAGTCCTATTCATGAACACATGATCTGGGAGTGTTTAATGAGGCAGTGTTATGTATTATGAAACTAATATAAATTTCTGCCTTTTCAATTTATTTCCATGTCTGAGATTGACCTTTACTTTGCTTGGAGTACTTTCCCGCAAAATCTGGAGGGGAAAAAAACAGAGAATAACATAGAACCCAATACTTAATATATTCGAGGAAAAGAGGCTTAAGATATTATTTGAAGAAGTAATACACATTTCACTTTGTACCATAAGCATTTTGATGTATTGGCCTGATATAGTGATTTAAGTAGGCATGTAATTAAGTTCATAAAATCTTTTCATTCTTACCGTATCTGTATTGCTACATAGTTGTAACTTGCTTTCTTTCTCCTGTGGTTCAGAAATAATATAATCATCCTCTCTAACTTGGCTCGGTGTTCTTCAGCATTATAGTGGTCCAATTACTAAAAAAACCTGATTTGGAACATCGTGGAGAATTCCTAGGATAATCACTTGTAGGTGCTTTGTTTTCAGACAATGCCATCTAAAAGGCTGATATTTAACAAGCAATTAAAACAGAACTAAGAGGGGTTTGGTTTTAACTAAAGCACCATGAGGATAATTTCATGTCTTCAGTCAAATAATTCAAATTTGTTGTTTGAGGCAGAAAATCATAGGAGCTTGTTAGAAGCAGAACATTATTTATCCTCTAACAATCTGTAAGACTGGGTAAACTATAGGGAGGAAGCGAGAACATGCAGGGAAAAAATCAGAAGGGCTAACGCCCAACTAGAAATCAGATTGGCCAAGTCTGTGAGAGACAATAAAAAATCTTTCTACAAATACATCAACAGTAAAAGGAGGACTAGGGAGAATCTCCAGTCCCTAGTAGACTAAGAGGGAACAAGAGTAACAGGGGATGAAGACAAGGCTGAAGTGCTCAATGCCTACTTTGCCTCAGTCTTTAACAGTAAGGAAAATTGTTCCCTCTGTGCACAACCCCAAGGGTTGGAGGAGCAGAATGAGGTTCCCAAGGTCCAAGAGGAGGTGGTTAGAGACTTGCTTGCCCAGCTAGATGCCCACAAGGCTATGGGGCCGGATGGAGTCCACCCAAGAGTTTTGAGGGAACTGGCGGATGTGCTGGCCAAACCCCTTTCCATCATCTTCCAACAGTCCTGGATGACTGGGGAGGTTCTGCTGGACTGGAGGCTGGCTGATGTCGTGCCCATCTATAAGAAGGGGCACAAGGAGGATCCGGGGAACTACAGGCCTGTCAGTCTGACCTCAGTACCAGGGAAAGTCATGGAGCAGGTGATCCTGAGTGCTATCAAGAAGCACTTGCAAGAGAACCGGGTGATCAGGCCCAGTCAACACGGGTTCATGAAAGGCAGGTCTTGCCAGAGTAATCTGATCACCTTCTATGACCAAGTGACGAGACTCTTAGATGAGGGAAAGGCTGTGGATATGGTCTTCCTGGACTTCAGTAAAGCCTTTGATACAGTTTCTCACAGCATTCTGCTTCGGAAACTGTCGGCCTCTTGCCTGGACGGGCGCACACTCTCCTGGGTGAAAAACTGGTTGGATGGCCGGGCCCAGAGGGTGGTGGTAAATGGAGTTAAATCCAGCTGGAGGCCAGTTACAAGTGGGGTTCCCCAGGGCTCAGTCCTGGGTCCAGTCCTGTTCAATGTCTTTATCAACGACCTGGATGAAGGGATTGAGTGCACCCTTAGCAGGTTTGCAGATGACACTAAGCTGGGTGGAAGTGTTGATCTGCTGGAGGGTCGGGAGGCTCTGCAAAGGGACCTGAACAGTCTGGACTGCTGGGCTGAGACCAACGGCATGAGGTTTAACAAGGCCAAATGCCGGGTCCTGCAGCTGGGGCACAACAACCCTGCAGACTAGGAGAAGCCTGTCTGGAAAGCTGCCAGGAGGAGAGGGACCTGGGGGTGTTGGTTGACAACCGACTGAACATGAGCCAGCAGTGTGCCCAGGTGGCCAAAAAGGCCAATGGCATCTTGGCTTGTATCAGAAACGGCGTGACCAGCAGGTCCAGGGAGGTTATTCTCCCCCTGTACTCGGCACTGGTGAGACCGCACCTCGAGTACTGTGTTCATTTCTGGGCCCCTCACCACAAGAAGGATGTTGAGGCTCTGGAGCGAGTCCAGAGCAGAGCAAGGAAGCTGGTGGAGGGGCTGGAGAACAAATCTTATGAGGAGCGACTGAGAGAGCTGGGGTTGTTTAGCCTTGATAAGAGGAGGCTGAGGGGAGACCTTATTGCTCTCTACAAATACCTGAAGGGAGGTTGTGGAGAGGAAGGAGTTGGCCTCTTCTCCCAAGTGACAGGGGACCGGACTATAGGAAATGGCCTCAAGCTCTGCCAGGGGAAGTTCAGACTCAACATAAGGAAAAAATTCAGACTTGTCATAAGGGTTGTTAGGCAATGGAACGGTCTGCCCAGGGAGGTGATTGACTCACCTTCCCTGGAGGTGGTTAAGGTGCAGGTGGATGAGGTACTGAGGTGCATGGTTTAGAGACTGGCAGGAATGGTTGGACTCGATGATCTGGTGGGTCTCTTCCAACCTGGTGATTCTATGATTCTATGACTTCAGGTTTCTGTTTTGTTTGTTTTATTTTTTTAAATACAACACTGATTTTTCTTATGTCAGTGATGATAAAACAAACACAAGAAGCTAATTCATACACAATCTTATTCTGGTTCATTTTGGTCCTGTATTTTGCAAGGGTCATTATAACTATTTATGTTTATGTAAACAACATGGGCTTGGAATTTTTCCTAAAATTCAACATTTTTCAAATATCAGCCCCCCAAACAGTTCTGATCGGAAAAATGCTATTTTTTTTTTCAAAGACATTTATTTACTTACTTGTTTTTAATCGGGAAATGTTGCTCATCTCATGATGCAAGTCTCTTGGGAAAGCTATCTTATTACAGAATTTTTTCTGCTGTCATTAGAAATGGTGATGGGATCTGTGTAAGCCATAAATGGTTTGCTAATGTGAGAGAGAAATCTGTACTTTATTACAGCAGTCTCAGGGCTTTTTTATTAATATGGTATTTATCTTGAAGAAAATCCTTGCAAATGGTACTTGATTTGGTTCAGCAAACTTCCAGTTTCTTTGAACAATACAATTATAATAATACTATCCCAGCTTTGATCCATTAGCTGTTAAAGGCTTTGCTATTTCTGGTTGCAAGACAAACTGTGTTATTTATATGCCTGAAAGGTTGGCTGTGGTAAACAGAAGCAAGAGATTTTTAAAATGATCAAACAGCTAAGGGCAAACTTTTTCTTAACTGGCACAGATTAACAGTGTGTAGAAAACCAGCTGATGTTGCAGAAAGACACGATAAATGAAACGTTGGAGCATTCAGCTGAGTAGAGAAACAATCCTGAAGAATTTCAAGCTGGGACCCCTGCCTGTGTCTCACTATGGTCAAGTGGTTTCCTGTTTCTCCTTTCTTATTTTTCATTTTTAAGTCATTACAGTATGTAATTTACTCAGACCACACCAGAATACTGTAACAGTTATTAAAATTCAGCCAGTGGTTTCATATTAGATATATTCTATTTTTAGAATTTTCTAACCAAACTACAGAAATAACTTTGGACAGATTTGGAGTTAGAAAGCTTCTGGATTGTGTTAAAAAGTGTAAATAAAAATAGCCGTCTGTGTTTGGAAATAAGTAAATGCAACTTATCTATGTTAGTCACTTCCCGTGTGAAATTTCCCTGTCCAAGTATCTCAACAAGATTTTACATGCACGTTTATTACACTGCTTTGCCAACTTTATGCACAGTTGTTCTATATATCTGCTGTATTAGTAGCTCTTTTTTTAAAATTTACTTATCTTCCCATGTACCTTGATACACATACAGCCCTCTTTGACCTGAAAGAACTGTATTGTTAAGGATGTGCAGGTTAGATGAGTGGTGTGCAATACACACACAACCATGAAAGCTGGTGGCTTAGACTTTCCAGCAGATAGTTCTAGTAGGTGTTTTCCATTCCTCTATACCTTTCCAGATGCATACATGCAAATCTGCAGAAGTTATGAAGGACTATTTTGAAGGTACTTTGTCAAATTTTTTTTTCTGCTGCTGGGATATTGACAGGAGTAATGGAACTTGAATGGAGCTGCAGCAGTAAAGATGAAAGCACCATTAGCTTTTACAAATATCACTAGCCCCTCGATAGTCCCTCAGTACAAGAAGGACATTGAGCTGCTGGAACATGTCCAGAGAAGGTCAACAGAGTTGATGAGGTGTCTGGAGAACAAGCCATAAAAGGAGCAGCAGAGGGAACCAGGGTTGTTTAGCCTTGAGAAGAGGCTGAGGGGAGACCTTATCACTCTCTACAGCTACCTGAAAGGAGGTTGTAGAGAGGAGGATGTTGGTTTATTCTCCCAAGTAACAAGTATCAGGATACTAGGAAATGGCCTCAAGTTGCACTAGGGGAGGTTTAGATTGGATAGTAGGAAAAATTTCTTTACTGGACCAAGCATTGGAACAAGTGTGGAGTCATCACTGTAGGTGTTCGAAAAACATGTAGCAGTGTCGCTTTGGGACATAGTTTACTGGGTATAGTGGTGTTGGGCTGACAGACTTGATGTTCCTGGGGACCTTTTCTGACCTTAGTGATTCTATGATTCTATGATTTTAAGCAAAAAAAATATCTGCAGAGTGTGCAGAGGAAAAGAGAGAAGGGAGGAGCCCAGTGACCTATATTTTCCATGTCTGAAAAAAGTGAGTTTTGCCTGTGAGGTGCTTTAATATTTTTCGAAGGAGGCTGTGGAAAGTCAGGGATGAACTTGTGAATGTTGTGTCTGTGTTCTTAGGAATCTGCCGGCTCTGTTTTGATTAGGTGGGTTTTAATCCTTTCTGCTGTCTTTGCTTGCAATGCTGGCCTGATTCTTCACATCACAGAGGCTCAGACAACAGAGGAATGGATGTGATTCCTGGATCACTGAAGCATAATCGCTTTAAGCAACGAGCTAACTCCTGTCACTCAGATTTGGTACAATAGGCAGCAGGCCACTTAGACAACAAAGTCACCTATCTAGGGTCTGTTTTTTTCCAGATCAGCCAAAAGATGTCATCTGGCAGAGGAACCACAAGGTTAAAAAAAAGGATAACAAACCGTTTTTAACAGTTCAAACTGAAGAAGAGATATTTGCTCCAGGAGCTCAGTGGGGTGGAAGAGAAACTGAATACCAAGAGACCTGGAGGGAAAAATGATATTAAAAAAAGAGCACAGTTTTCAGGTATTAGGGGTGGATTCAGCCCGTCTGACTTACTCACTTAACTTTTTGGTATCTATTGAAGCAGCCGTAACGGAGATGCTTAAGATCCTTCTCCGGTAGCTAGGGGAGGCAGCTGCTTGTGGAGGTTTCCTCCACGTCTCTGTGAGGTGCTCCACACTGGGTGGGTGGGTTCTTATCCTTGGCAGATTAATAACCTTCAGTAACAATTTATAATCTGTCCTTTAAGCAAAAGAAGCCGTGTGTCAATTCTTTGCTAAGCTTCTGTATACATGCATACATGCCTGCTAAAGGGCTAACATGCATGGATGGAAGGCTCCCACTTCTGGTAATGGTAAGGAATCTGAGAAGTTGTAACTTTGCCCTGGGACCTGCAACTGCATTTTGAGTTCTCGTTCTCAGGAGATTTGCAAGACAGAGAATGTGCTCTTTGGGAATATGCCACAGGGATTTGGGGAGTTCTAGATGTAGCTTAGGTTCAGGCTTGTAAGTGCTACATATGCAAAGTTTTAGTTCCCAGTAGACCATCTGAGCTTTCAACAGAGGGTGTGTAATTTCGTTTTGTCCCTTGGAATAGTGAGAGTCTCCATTTCCTCCATGTATATTCAACATTTATGCTTTTTTAGGCTTTATTGCTGTTTTCTTCTTGTACAGAGAAGAGAAATACAAGATCCTTGTTATTAACTTGACTTTGAGAGTCTGAGAGTGTGTGGAATTTGGCTTTAAAATACATTGTTTTTCTAGGTTCTTTAAAATATTCTGCAGCATCTAAGGGTGTAGTTACATGAATATTTTCTTCAGCAAGTTTAGACTGTTCCCTCAGGCAAATAAAACATCTGTAGTGACACTGCTGGAAATTTCATAAACAATTTCAATTGTGTATTTACAAGGAATATACTCATTTTGTGATAAGGAGAGGTTAGTACTGAGTTATGTATGGAAGTATCTACTAATCAAAACAGCAACAGAGGATCTCAAAACAGAATACATTTTTCAAACATACCAAAGAAAGCCTGGCGGACAAACCCAGCAGTTCTGTTTGAACCTTTATTTTTCAGTGTTTCAGACTGTTAACAACTTCATCCAATTCAGAATTGAATGCTCTTTCAGATCTGAAGAATGCAGAAGAAACCAGTGTTTAGGAATGAGAAGGTATTTTTCCAAGATATACTAGGACTGTCATTCATCTACATCCTAGAGAAATGCCTGTATATTCATTTATCAAGAATTTTCCTCTTTATCAGGGATTGCAAGGATAGGACAAGGGGGAACAGTTTTAGGCTGAAAGAGGGAAGATTTAGATGAGATATTATGGGGAAACTTTTTACTATGAGAGTCACGAAGCACTGGAACAAGTTGCCTGGAGAAGTGTGGGATGCCCCATCCCTGAAGGTGTTTAAGGCCAGGCTGGATGGGGTTTTGAGCAATGTGATCAAGCGGAAGGTGTCTCTGCCCATGGCAGGGCAGTTATAAGTGGATGATCTGTAAGGACCCTTCCAACCCAAACCATTCTATGATTCTATGATTTACAGGATTTAATCTGCAGTAACTGCATTCATGAATCTCTTTGTTCCTTTTAAAAACTAACAAGCTTCTCCTTCTAACACTTGTGGACAGCTTTAAAAAATACGAAACAAATGTAAACTCATACAAAGTTGTTCTCCTGAGTTCAGAGGCAGCCTGAAATTATAAGACTTGGCCAATTTCTTTAGTAAAGGGTGTGACTGAGAAACCCTGGAAACTTCTGAAATATTGACACAGACTCTTACTGCGAAATGCACAGCTCATGTCTGCCTCCTAGAAACCAAATATATATCTATGCCTTGTGAGTTTCCAGCAAATCTCAGCTTGAACATAGTCAGCTGCCAAGATCTTAATCTTCCTGTTTCCCACACTGTCCCAACATTCTGCAGGTACATGAGAATGGCAGGCTAGGCAAGAGTTGAAAATATGCTCTCATTCCAATAATCATCTCAGAAAAGGTACTTGGACTACAGCTAGTGGAAGACCATTTGATGTTTTTTTTAAAAAAGATCTCTACTGCAGAGGATGAGTAACTCCCAGTGTAAAGAAACCCCAAACTCTTTAAAAATAGAAGATCTGCTGTATCAATGTGGAATCCTACTATACTTACTGTAGCATTTAGCTGTTTATTAAGGAAGACAAAAGGATGAGATTATGGTAATTAAGTTTTAACCTCTTAGTCTACTCAGATAAAACTGTAATCTGACTCAGGAAGGCAGATCCTGTGCTTCTTTATTGCTAACATTTTAGTTACACTATGAGTGCATTCACTAATACTATGTGACCACAGCAACATTAGTCACATGAATAAGGACAAGAGGCTTGGATAAAATTAGAAACTAAGCAGCAGAATATATTTTATTATGCTACAAAATGTCATGGGTCCACTCTGAAGTGGCACTGGAACTGTAAAATTCGGGTTTGTTTAATTTTGTTGTGTCAACTCCAATTTCCTGCTTGTCTGTGAAACTGAACCACAGAATATTTCTGTTTGGGGGAGAAGGGAGAAGACAAAGACACAACCTGTCCAGATAATTTCTAAATTATATTCTGAAAGTGGGGTTGAACAAGGTCAAGAGTTTCAGTGCTGTGACTATTAAAGCTCTCAGCATATTGGCTGTTGCTCAGCTGGCCAGGCAGGGTGCTGCAAATCTGAGAAGCAAACTGGCAGGTACTCCTAGCCCTCCCCTCTCCACCCTCCAACCCCTACAAGAGACTAGAAGAAAGAAATGACTCTCTGGACGCATCTCATGGGGAATTTCTGATCACCTCCAATAATTAGTCCCATGTGTTTAATGGAGTCAAAGAGACGAAAAAGTAATTGTACCATCTCAAAGTAATTTTCCGTTGCTAAGGGTCTAGATTTGCCACGCGTGTAGTGGGACTCGGAAGCAACATGGTTTTCATATTAACTTACATATCTTGACCCCTTATTTTTCCTTAAATGTGAACCTTACTCAGCTTAATCCTTTCCCACCTGTTTCCTGAATATTTATTTTCAATAATCTTTAAATGTTTTAGCACTTAGCACTTATTTTTACTCTGATGCACAACTAATGAGGGTTTTTTTATACTTTTTTAATACATTTTTTTTGTTCCAATTGCAGCTGGCTAATAAATGTGTCATCGTATAGCATTTTTGTTTCTACTATGTAGTTTCAGAGTTTACAACTCCATCAACAGGCTGAGAGAGATTGTTCAGCCTGGAGAGGTCTGCAGAGAGACCTTATAGCAACCTTCCAGTACTTAAAGGGAGCCTACAGGAGAGATGGGAACAGACATTTTAACAAAGCCTGTTGAGTCAGGACAAGGAGTAATGATTTTAAACTAAGGGAGGGTAGATTTGGACTTGATATAAGACATTTTTTACAATGAGAATGGGGAATCACTGGAACTGGTTGCCCAGGGTAGCGGAGGCCCCATCCCTGGCAACAATCAATGTCAGGCTGGATGGGGCTCTAAGCAACCTGATCTGGATAAAGATGTCCCTGCTCCTACAGGGAATTGGACTTGATGATCTGTAAAGGTCTTTTCCAATCCAAAGCATTCTATGATTCTAAGATAAATTTAATTGTATGGCTCATACTTATTTCTAGATGAGGAATCTGCATGACAAGGTATTCTTTCTCTCTCTGTTCCCAAGGCAGATAATAGTTAAACAAGTTTACATAAAGATTATAGTATGTTAAACCACCATTAAGTCATGCAAAAAAACATTATTGTTAGCTGATGCCTCCACAAGTCATGCTTCTTACTTATGTAGGAATAGGATGTGGCTTAGAGCATTCAATGAAAAAAATATAAAATTTAACACTTGGACAGAAATTCTGTAAAAATAGCATAAATCTATAAAGCTTATAGTCCTTGATTTTAGATCATAACACTCGTGCTGTACTACAATATACATCTTTTGCTTCCATCTAGTTTACTAGGAGATTCAGGTCACACTGTGCCTCTGACCTTTCCTCTTCATTATTCCGCAGTCCACCAATCTTTGTGACATCTGCAAATTCAATCAGCAATGGTTTTTTTTAGTTGTTTTCTCTTTTTTTCCCCACAAGGTTCTTGAAAGGTCCAAAATATATTCTGTGCAGGACTCCATTAGCAACACTCCCATATCGCAGTGAGTCCCTGTTTACGATTACATTTTGAAACCTATCAGTTTTCCAGCTCTTAATTAGTTTAATGTTGTGTCTGCTATATTGATTTTGCATCTTTTGAGTTTCCCAATCAAAATATTATGTGGCACTAATTCAAATGCTTTACAGAAATCTAAGTATATTACATTATCACTATTATTTTCATGAATCAGATTTGTTACCTCATCAAAAAACCCAGAAACTTGCCTCTAATAATGTCTATTTTCCATAAAACCAGGGTGATTAGTATTAATTACATTATCCTCCTTTAATCCAGTATTAATCGAGTTCTCTCTCTTTCCCTGTTTCATTTTACTGTGGACTGCAATTCTGCTGACAGCCTTATTGTGGACTCAGGTCTCATTAGTCCCTTTAACATATTGACACAGCATAATTTTTCTTTTTTGTCATCTGGAACTTTCCCAGTATTCCAAGAATTACTGAAAAATAGCTTTAGCATAGAGATAGATGTGGTGGAAGAGACACATAAAACATTATTTTTATTCCTTTCCTTCTTGGATAAGATACCAGGTCCATCATCATTTCCCTAAATCCACCGTGTCCAGTATGAAGTCACAGCACAGGAGATGATACAAGGAGCCCATTTTTGCAGAAAAACAATCACTCCTCTGTCAGCCTGCCCACTTCTTCTGGCCAGTGGGGTGAAAAGCCAGATGTAATCATGTGTCTGTCTTTGCAGCACTCCTTGCAGCTACCCCTGGCCAAGGATCACAGTTGTTACGGGGTTAGCCAGGGAGGGACAGAGATTTCTTAGACCAAGAGCAGGAGGATTGCGTTACAAATCACAAAATATCTGAATTTGCACAGGGTCTCTTCCAGTTTTCAGATTTCTTTGTAGGATTTTTTGATTCATATTGAGCAGGCTGATTAAATAATATATTGACTTAAATTAAATGAAGTGGCTGAAAAGAATGTCACAGTACCAGTGAATGTGATATGGGCTATGACTTCTTTTGGGAAAAAGAGTCAGATAGATTATCTGCAGAGAGGCAGAAAAGAATGCAAGTAGTCCTGAAGCACTTGGATTTTGTAAATTTTTGAGTTGAAATTTCCTTTTTGATAGCTGAAACATTGTATCTGGCACTCTTTCCTGCAAGAAAAGGTAGTGAGTGGGAACCACAGAGCCTTGGAGCATTACACAGGCTGCTGGTTGACTGGCAGCCTTAGCCACTGACATGTGAACGAGAGGCTGCCAGCCAGTCAAAGGTTCCATAACCCTGATGTGGACAGAGTGCCTTTCACAGGAGCTGGACTCTTTTAGATTAAAAACTATCAGACAAGGCAGGAAAACAGGTCATGTTAAGGCACTGGGAGGTAAATGTCAACCATTATGATGCACTGCTCAAAGGTCTGTATGGAAGAACTGGACAGCTGAAGTGACATTAAAATGGGAGATGTTAGAATCATAGAATACTTTGGGTTGGGAAGGACCTTTACAGCTCATCTAGTCCAACACTCTTGCAGGAGCAGGGACATCTTTAACTGGATCATATTGTTCAAAGTAAACTTAATTGGATGTTTCCCTTCTCCTACATTTCATTTGACACATTGAGATCCCCCATCCCATGGCTTGAGAGATCAGTAGTATATCAATGCAACCTCCTAGAGCACTGAAGTACTCTGCAGAAAACACTCCAAATTGGATTTACATGGTGGTTTCTGTGCGAAGGCAAACAAATTCAGGCCAGGCTCTTGGAAGAGAGAAGTAAAAACCACCTCTGAACTCAAAGACACGGAGCACTAATTAGACTGGTGTAGAGCCTAAATCAATAAACGTTACAGAGACAGTTTTTACTCCCTCTTGGTTCTCTACCATAGACAACTGAGTGGCTTATAAGGTGCATTTACCCCAAATGCTATTTCAGCCATTATAAAGAATCAAGCTGAAGGCTCTCTAGTATGTATTAATCAGATTAATTTGAACTGATTAGCTTTTTAGTAAAGAAATGTGACTTTCAAATGGCTACTTAATTTTGTTAATTTAAAGGGTGAAAAATGACAGAATAATGAAAAAAATCTTTTGATTTAGCACAGTTTTACCTAGAGAGGTTTAATTATGAAAAATTTGCATTTTATTGAAAAAATGATGCAAACAGCACATTACAAATGCTCCAAAAAGATTTTCTGTGCAAGCTTTCATAAGACTGCTTTTTAATCATTCAAAGTGAATTTTTTTTGTCAGATCCAGAAAATTTGTTCCTATTTTCTGATCAGGAAAGCTGAAATGTACTCTTGCTGACATGTAATTTCTATAATCTTAGCAACTGTAGATTTTTTTGGGTGGAAAGCGAAAACTAGCCAAACAAAAAGGTATGTGTTAGAAAGGAATGGGCAGGGTGGGATGCTGAAATGAATGCATTAGCCATGTTTCAAGGCTTACTTTGAAAGTCATGAATACTGTAACGTTTCAACCCATGCTGGGTCTAAAAATGTTAAAGAAAATTGCGATTGCTTCACATATCATCCATCAAGATGCAAGATTGCAGTGTGAGACATAATTTGTGCCTACACTGAGGCCTTCTCATGGATTTCTTGGCATGTGATCTTTCCCATTTGGCAAAAAACCTACAGTGAAGTAAGCTACATAGCATTCTTGTTGTACAGGCCTTGAACAGAGACAATCAGCCATCACAGCAAAGTTTGTGTAGAGAAATAATTAAGGAGCAGTCCTAGAAATTCAGCTTTTGAAATTGCTACACATTTAAAGAGAACTGACCAGCAAGTTCTCAAGAAAGAAATAAAAAGCTTTCCAAAGTGCTGGCTATGATTTTATACCAGTTATGTAGTTGTACTGAAGGAAAATATAAGAAATGCCTCCACGGTTAATAGTATAACTATTTCTTACTGCTTGTGACAATGTTGAGGATTTTGGATCGAATTCTAAAATTTTCATCTGGTTATTTCAACAAATGTTTTTAGCTACTATTATTTCATAGCAGGATGGCAGGACTGAATGGATATCTAAAACTGCAAGGGCAATGCAAAGACCTGAGGTTCACTTTTCTTGTTGTGGAAGAACCAATTGACTCTCATTAGAGGCATCTTCCATAAAGGCAAAAGTTGCCACCTGTCTCACAACATATCCAGAGAGCTTTCCTGTTAGTGAGGAATGCAACTTTAGGGAAAGCTGTTTCCATGGTATACTGCCAACATCTACAAAGTTTTTTTTCTAAACTGTACCTCAGATATTGGAAGGGACAGAGCTGAGGCATCCACCAGCATGTATTTGTTAGTAATTTCTCCCATGGAGGGCTGAAAAATGAAGTTAAAAATGAAGCCTGAGGTTCAAGCCACTGTTCTGATACTTGATGCTTGTATTCCTGCTCCTAGACTCCAAAGATCTGCCTATTAGGCAGTTTATTTGGTCGGTAGGCAAAGGAAGAAACTTAGAATATGGGGTAATTTTTTACATTACTAGTAAGCAAATGCCATGATTAAAAAAAGTCTTGCAGTTTCTGGTTTTTTTTTTTTACTTACTAGCTGCCTTTCTTCCCAGAAGATATTCCATGCTTTATTACCCAAACTCTGATTAAAGACCCATAGGAAGTAGACTAGTGCATAAGTCAAATACTCCTCCAGTCTGAACAGTGTTCCACATCTGAAAAACCTGTAGTTAGCAATGTATTTGTAAGGACTGTCATGGAATTACTAATATAAGTAAGTTAACAGCTGATCATTTATGTCTAATTCAAATAAACAGAAGCATTGGTGACACTTTCCTCCCTTTTTATGATAGCATATTTTTTAACAATATTCAGAGAGGAGAAAGTAACCTGCTTGAGGGCATACAGAGTTCTCAGATAAATAATTAATTAGATTCCAATCTCAAAATATTTACTCATATTATGCTGCCTTCCTTTTGACAATTTGGTGTGAAATTCCACCATTCAGATGAAGGAGTAGTTTGCATTTACTTCCCATGGAATCACTCCTTGAGGGGCAATGCCAAAATGAGGCTGCAAAACTAGGAGAAAGAGTGGTCAAGATCCACTCTCAGTAAATCCAGAGCTAGTTATTTCAGATGGTATGAGTCGATGTGACTGGTTATCTTTTTGGTGAATATCTACTAGCATGGAAGGAAACTTGTGGATGAAATACCAGGACAATGGCTGAAACTCTTGGGAGAGCCATATAAATTCATTAAAAGTCATCATGCAGCTACCAATATTTTCTTCTTTTTTAAAAAATTGAAAAATATTCAGAAGATGTAACTCAATGTTAATTTTCTTCTCTTTCTATCTTGCAGCTTCCCCTCTCCCATAACCTTCGTTTAAATCCTTCTGCCCCAAGCCTAAGGAGAATGGAAATTTTTACAAAGATCAGTCCATTGTAAGAAGATCACATATAGATTAAGAAACAGAGGATTTATGGAGGACTCAAATTTGTAGAAAACTGAGGACTCATTCCAGGGTATTTGGAAGAGTTTCATGGATTATATATACAAAACAGATGTCACATCTTAGAAAAACTTGTAATTCATTGTTATTTCCTACTTGACTCTGGGGTGGGAGAAAGACCACATTTTATAGTATTGTGAACTACAACAATTTTTTTTTCACACAATAGGGTTGCTTCGCTTCCTTTTCTTTTCTCTGTTGGGGTGTGTGTTCTCAATTACAGAATAGAGTACCTCTTATGAAAAATAATTATTTTTTTCTCAAAGAGAACAATTATTCAAAAGCCACCAAGAGCATTAAAGAAGAACAGGAGTAGGAACACAATGCCTTGGTTCTAAAAAAGCTACTTCTTATTTAAGTAGCAACCACAGAAATATTGATAGGAACCATGTTAACTCTCCTTTGGGCATAATCCATCATTTGGCTGATGTGAAACAGGACTGAGGCGTATCTCCTCTTTATTGGACTAATTGAGGACATTGCTAGGTATTCTCTTAAGTCAACTGAAAAATGGCCTGCTTGTCAGAATAATGCTTGTAAATCTTTATCTTTATGAGGATGCCCTCGGCATGGTTACTCTATATGGGATCTGGGATGTGCTGTCTCCAGATATTCCTCTATCCAGAATAGTTCTCTTCTGATCTGCTTCTTGAGCTTTTCTCTAAGACTACCCACAGCATCTGGTAGGACTATGGATGGGAGATCCCTTTGGGTTCCTACTTTAAGTCCAGATCCATCATGGGAAAAACTATTAATTGCAGTGAGTGTCTCTCCTAGAAAAGCCTTACTACCCCTCCACTTTCCTTAAGGCAATTTGTGTAACCTAGAGAGTCAGCAGAAATCCTCAGACCCTTTGGAGGCAAAATACTGTGTGTTGGAATGGTAGAATTAAAGCAAAATTAATTTGCTGCTCAGATGCAGCACACTGAAGGGAAGTATTTCTTCAGTTTTTTGTTTTCTGTACCTATGCTTGCATTTCCTGCCACTAGGTTTGCTCCAGGAGTCTCTTTTTCATTTATGCTTTTTAACCTAGCTATGATTGTTGTTTGGCAGCTTGCCCTTTTTGGAGTGCTGCCATTTATTCCTTATATTTACTAATCTCTCTTTAAGTATGTTGAACATTTAATTTAGAGGTTCTGATTTTTATCTGTGACTATTACCAGCTGAATGCTTGGTGCATAGTGGCTAGATGTCAGTAGCTAATTCCTGTGTTCCTAACACTTTTTAGTACCGAAATAATGTTTTTTAAGAAAACATATTATGTGTAAATTTTCCATTCTTTTTTTAAAGGAGATCTTCTTTGACATTTTTTCTCAAGGTTAAATTCACTCATAGTATACACCAATACGTGTTTTCTTTCCATGGCTTCAGATATTGTAAAATTTTAAGGGGAAGATGAAAATGTAGTCTTGGAATTAGGACAAACGGGTCTTAGAATTAGGACAGAAAAAGCAGAATAAAAAGTATTACATTCATTTTTTTATCTAACATTGAATTGGTGTTCAGCCAGTCTAAGACCCACATCTCTCCCTTTGTTCTTACATTTGTAAATGAAATTTCTTAGTTTTTTATTATGTATTTGTGGGGTTTTTTATTTGTTTGGTCAGATTATTATCTCTTATTAAGTATACGTCAAGGGTAAAAGAGCGTTTTGAATATTTAAGTGTAACTGTGGTGCATTATTTATCACATACTGAGATGTAGAGATTTCCCAAACAACTGCATCACTACGTAAGTTCCCCAGGCATCCTTGGAATAGTTAAAAAATGTTTCTAAGCATGCCACTCTGCTCCTGTTGATTGCTGTTCTTGTAATCATATTTTCATAATGTTTATGAAAAAGAAACACTTCCATATGGCTGAAGAAGCTCAGATTCTTCCAGAAGAAAGAAGGGAATTTGGTTGGACTCAGAAGTAATTAAGGATTTCACTAGGGTTTTGTTGTTGTTGTTTTTTCTTGCTTGTGGCCATTATAAATAGCTGTGGTAGTTTATTTATCTGAGTTAAAGGGTGACCTAGATGTGGTAAAGAAAATTTTAGGCTGATCATAGCTTGATGGAGACATATCAGGGCTGTGGGTCTGATAGAATGTTTGGGGAAGGGAAAGGGAGCAGCATAACCCATTAGAAAATACCGTGTTTGCCAATTAACTACTGCTGCACAGGAATTCTAGTTGGAAAGAAGAAATACCCACATCAAATCTTGTTCTGATGGATGACCTGTCAGGATGGAGGGTTGCAGGTGGGCTAGGTGGGCTCCCCTAGCAAAAGAGAAGCTTTCATTAATACTGAGGGTGAAAAGACCCAGAAGCCTTCTCGAGTGTTTATTTGAGGTTTCCATGTTCTACTGGGATGAGTGGATCATTACAATAGCTCTGTATTCCACCAGGAAATCCTTTGCTATAGATTACATATGATTCATAAATACAGAAGAAGAATTAAGATAGTCTTGAAACTATTGTTCAAGGCTAATCAAGCATGACTAATTTTAATCATAACATTTTTTTGGCCAATATCTGGGGCAAATATTGTTTTTCGGGATTAGTGATTTCAGCCTGTGTGAGAAGTTACTGAGAAGTGCCTGCAGAATGTTACTGCTGAACCCTTTTTATTTTCACTTGGGTATTCAAGTGCTGATGAAGTTTCTTCCATAATGCTTGTGACAAAACACACAACCCAGCTGAACTGGGTCCCACATTCAGATAGTGTATCTGATTTTGTAGTGATTTACAGGGTTAAGTATGACATCAATTTGACATATAACCTGGCTCACCAGACTGACAAAGTACCGGAGGGTGAGTGGAGGATGAGGAATGTATAGTCACCTTTGACATGTCAGAGCTCTGCTTTCGGGTTACTCCAGCCTGCAGTTCTAGGAGCCTACAGACTAGCCTGCTTCCTGCTCTGTATTGGCTGGAGAAGTGATGGTTTGGCCTTCTTGGAAGTCTGTAATTCTCAAAAGCAGAAATGAGTTAAGGCTGTTTTCTTGTTGAAATATTTGTGAGCTTGAAGAACAATTCTCTTGTTAGCTGGTGCTTCAAGACTGTTGCTCCCCTTTCCTTTTTTTTCACCCGCCCTTACACCATTTTGAACTGTTTCAGAACCACTGACATTGTTATGAAAACATTACTTACTATGGTTCAGTCTTGTCAACAAACAAGCTCACTGGTTTGGGGCTCTATGGCAAAACATGTCATGTTTATCTCATGTAAGCAAATGAAGACATCTTGATGTTGTGATACCACCTCTACTTGAGGATAACCTGTGCACTGGCAAAGATGCTTCAGCTTGCTGCGGAGGAGGACTTCGGCTGACCCCTCATCACATACTCAGCTGGATGTGTCAAGACCAAAATTTAAAGTCTATCTTCGAGGGAATGAATTTTCCCTTTCTCTAACAGAGCAAGAATTCAATATCCAAAAACTCTTCTCTATATTAGCCAACTATTACTATTTACTCAATTGTAGGTTTGTAGTCATCATAGCCACCACAATATCCAAAATATTCAAAATATCCAAAAACTCTTCTCTGTATTAGCCAACTATTACTATTTACTCAATTGTAGGTTTGTAGTCATCATAGCCATCACAATATCCAAAATATTCAAAATATCCAAAAACTCTTCTCTGTATTAGCCAACTATTACTATTTACTCAATTGTAGGTTTGTAGTCATCATAGCCACCACAAGCATGCTTATTGGGTAGCAGGACCCTTCAGAACAGGAAAGGGTAGGCTGCTTATGCAGATGTATCATGTGCATATTTTTAATGTTTTAATTCTTGAAAATGCAGACTACCAAATAATTTTTCACACACATATTTTCAAAGGAGGTGAATTTGAGGACAAAAGTTACCATGATATGAGGCAAGAGCTTCTTCCAGAAAAGCATAGAGAAACATTAAAAAAGTGCCCTGTTGTCATCTGGGCAGTTGAAAGTCTGAAGCAGCATCTGCTGGGGATTGCTGTGCTTCTTCTGACTAATACTGCTGTGATAAAAATGACTGCAGTGCTGTATTTATAGCCTGTCTCTGCTCCTGGACTAAAAAAGCAGTTGATGTCTTGTGACATGAAATCACAAGACTTACGGCTGTTGAAGAGTCTTTTATTTCATGGAGAGATGAACAGTAATGAAAAGGATGGAGGAATTTTACAATAATATATAAAGATCTACAAAAGCAGCTACTTTTGCAATGTTTGCTTAAAAAAGTCATTACTAACATGTAAAATAAGACTTATAAGGACTACCAGGAGGAGCAGGCTTTGCACTTTCCTGGATCAGCCAAGGGTTAATGTTTTCTTGTACTTGAAAATAAAGTCAATTTAAAGGATTGCCTGTCAAGCAGGCTGTTGGCAGTTTATTTATCTGGGCTAGTGAACACAGAGCCTATGAGGTCCTAAACTAATTTATGACTCTGTTAGTCAAATCAACAATTTAAGTTTACCTGCAAGCTCACAATCACATAGTATAGCTTGTTGAGCACTGGATTAGTATTTACAGTGGGATATTTGGCATAGCAGTCAGCTTTGTATACTCTTAGCCAGCTTCAGTTTCTGTGTGGATTCAGGCTGTAAATCTCTGAGCACTTGTTTTATTAGCACATTGACACAACTATGTCTGCCTCTGAAAGAACTGCAACAATGTCCTGCCTGTGCCCTGATAACAAAGCTCTTTCTTATTACAACAGCACGTGGCCACAGGTTCCCTTTTTCTGCACTTGTACTATTGTGACCATTTATAAAATCAGTGCTGCTGAAAAAGCATCAATTCTGAGCACTCAGTCCTTCTAGAATTCACAATGCCATCTCTATGGTTCTGTGATTGAATTATTAGGGTAGAAATACCCTTTATGTTTTCTGTGAATTTAGAATTACCACTTGTGAAAAATAGTAATTTATCTTCCCCTCACTCCAGTTCTCCTTCACATATGAGTTTAGCTGGAATGGATGATGACATTAGCAAGACTCTTGGTAGGGTATGTAGCTTGGGCATTTAGCATTTAAGTTCTACATAACTGAGTGATCAAACTATTTTACCTTTACACATTTCCATAATACTAGTTATTGTAAAAGAAATGGTTATTTTAATAAATCTATGAAACTGATTTTTAACTTCAACTAAGTCCTATTGGAAGCTGAACTCAGACAAATAACCTTAGTTTATTTGAGAATGTTACAGGGAAGATTCATAGAATCGTAGAACTGTTCGGTTGGAAAAGACCTTTGAGATCATTGAGTCCAATCTGTACCTGTCCACAACTAAACCATAGCCCCAAGCACTACATCTACTCGTCTTTTAAATACCTCCAGGGTTGGTGAGTCAACCATCTTCCTGTGCAGCCTGTGCCAGAGCCTTTTGGTGAAGAAATTTTTCCTGATGTCTAATCTGACTCACCCCTGGCTCAGCTTGAGGCCATTCCCTCTTGTCATATTGCCTAGCACTTGGGTGAAGAGACCAACACTCGCCTTGCTATAACCTCTGAGCAACCTGATCTGGTAGAAGATGCCCCTGCCCATGGCAGGAGGCTTGGAACTGGACGATCTTTAAAGTCCTTTCCAATCAAAACCTTTCTTGTTTTATGATTAAATTAAAAAGACTCTCAACCAATATGGCTATGCCTTTACTGCTAAAGAAAATGTCCAAGGGATAACCTCAGGCTTTGTGTCCAGATGCCACAGACTGGCCTGCACCATACAACTGAGCACTACCCTCCTCTATAAAAGACTGGTACTTTAGGGAGAGTAGTAAAAAACAAATTAAAGAATGACCTGGCAATTAGGTAGCATGGACAAACAGGGGCCAGCTGGCTGTCTTCTGATTAGCAGTAATAGTTTGGACAGTGGGATGATATCGCATTAGGTGCCATTACCATTATCCTAACTGAACAAATTATGTTATAAGGTATGTGGCAAATTAATTGGAAATGGGAAAAGAAATGTAGTTCAGCAGAGGTTAAACACTCTCCCTGAAGATAGAAAGGGGAGGCAGATAATATGCTAAAAATACCATGCAAGATTGTCTCATTTAACTAAACTGAATAGAAGCTTATCAGACGTATTTCCCCTTTCATTTGGATGGGTAGTTAGCAAGCTTGATACATATACATCTACACCTCTAGCCTGTTTTCAATCACACTGAAGTGCCTTATTGCTAATTGTAACAGAGACAAGAATTTGAAGAAAACTTGGTTCAGGTTGCTGAAATGATTTTCCTTACAGTCAGCTTTCGTAGTTTAGGTTTTTATTTAACATTCACATAAGAAATCACTTTATTATTGAGTGCTTGTCCTACTAAACATAAAGCCATATTTTCCTACTAGGAGGGACACTAGTCACAAAATTTTGTTCAGACAGCTATGTCAAAAAAGGAGCACTCATTTCCTCTTCTAGTAATTGTAGAAAGGAGAATTGTATTATCACGAAGTCCATTTAGTAGAGGACATAAAAGCTAGTGGTCTTCACTGTGCCAAACCAGCTGACACTATCAGCAAAGTCTTTTGCGTGGCGCTTGAGTAAACACTTTTTCCCTCAAATCCTTAAATCAACATTGTTTCTGAGTTCTGTTATTGAAACAAATTGAGTTCAAAATGATTAACTGTTAGGGGTTATAACTCATGTCTTTTTGTGCAACATTTGTGTGAGCAATAAATATGACAGAGGTAGGAATAAGCGAAGCTGATACTTTGTTTCAATAATAATATAACCACATTAAAATAAATTAGCTATTATAGTCCCTTCTTAACCAATCCATGAAGATTCCTCCACCCAAGTTACTTCCTTTCCCTGTGCAGCCCTGGTTTTGCTCTTAAATATTAACATGTGAAAGATAAATGGTTCTTTCAATACATTGTAGGGAACATTGTCTGGGCAGCACCATTCATTTTTCTGTGTGGTTGGAAAACTGTAGTCAGTGTGTGATTTGCATTGAGTATGATTTAGTTGGCACATCTGGCCACCAGCCTGGAGCTTGGCTTTGAGAAGGCACCTCTGATGCAGACAGTTGATGTCTGCGAGGCAGACCCAGCATATGTGCATGCACATGTGCACACAGAGAAAAGAGCCTGATGCTTTTGGGTAAACACGCCGAGAAACGGATGTTTTGTTAGGAACTGAGCAGGGTGATATCTACACAAAGGTTTGTTGGTATTTTAGTTTTTGCTTTGGTGATATGAACAGGTGGCATATAAGACTGCCCAGAAAAGAGATATTGAGGTTTAGCTGTTGCTTGTTCTCCTATGGGAAATCATAACAGTCTATAGAGTACAAACATGGTTGTCCCCAAAGGACAACACCAGGTTTTCTCTTGAAAAGTTACTATTTAGGTGGAACTACAATGTAGTTTCAACTACTTAGTAGCCCAGTACACAAGGAATTCTAGTGTAAACAGTTTGTGTATATCTCTAGGGCAATAAAAATTCCTTTGCAATCCTAAGACTATAGAAGATAAACTGTGAAGAATGCAAAAGATGAATGAGATGGCAATTTTCTGGGCTTTTCCAGATGACTAAAACCAGAACCTTTTCTTATGATATCACAATAAAATTGAGTGTCCTCTATTTTTGAATGTTAATTTAAGAGTCAGAAACTACATTAATTCTTTGAAAGAAACGAAGAGTGTGCATTAAAGTACTTGATGAGCTTGAAACCCTTATGCTGATATTTTTGTCAATTCAAGTTATATGAGCAAGTGAAACAACATGAATGTATTTTCATCCTTGCTTCTAGAGAGAAAATGTGTTGTGATCTGGTACAGCTGTATATATTCATGTGGTTGCAGTAACAGGATTTATCAGTGAGTTTTTGTACTGGTAATATTTCACTAGAAGAAAATATTACTGTAGAAGCAGTGGGGGTCCAGAAAAAAAAGCCAGTCCAATAGCACTTAATTGAAAGAAGTCATTAGGGAGAAAAAAATGATGCCATAAAATGTTTGACAAAGGTACATAGTACTGTAAATGGCCAATAAAACTTGGCACATTCTAAGTAATTATAGTTTAAACATGTTCATACATATTCAGCAACTTGCTTACCTGCTTATTGTACTGCTAGGTATTTCCATTTTGATATTACTATTACTGGAATTCCTATTGAACATCCAGCCAAAACTGGTAAATGTATAAAATATTGCCTACTAAATAAAACTATGTTCTGATACTATACATGGAAAATGGGTAGAGTCTTTTAATGAGCTAACTGGGTTCAAGACTCATCACTATATGCCTTGTATATGCAAGTCTCCTATGTGTGAATATGTGGTTTTATTAAATGTGCACATCCCCACTGGATGCTCTAATGTACATTTTGAACATGAGTTCTCAGAAGAATTAACCTAGCACTTAACTGCAATCTACAATTAAAATTTCTACTTGCCTTTTGGGCAGTAGATCTCAAGATTTGGAATTATGCCATATTCTGTATGGATGGCACTAGGTAAAGCAGCAAAAATGCTCATCTTGGAAGGTGGAAGGCAGAAGACACTTCTTTAAGACAGTTCTTGTCTACACTGGAGCTTTCTATGCTTCTGTTTTGTTTTCTATGCCTTTGACACAGTCCCCCACAGCATCCTCCTCTCTAAATTGGAGAGATATGGATTTAAGGGTGGACAGTATGGTGGATAAGAAACTGGTTGGATGGTGTATTCAAAGAGTAGTGGTCAATGGCTCAAAGTCTAATAGCAACCTTCCAGTACTAGATGAACTTTAAGGTCCCTTCCAACCCTAACTATTCCATGATTCTATGATTCTACATTCACAGACATATCTAAATATTTCCTTCAGAAGTTTGGCTGATAAGATGAGGGTTTCATCAAATCTCATCGAGTCCTTTGGCATGCTTTTTTGTTAGGAGATACTTCACTGGAATATGTGCTATTTGTAACATCTACATGTAATCTCTGTTTTAACGTAAGCTCTTTTTAAGTAAAACATGATACTCTAAGAAGCAATTGGCTGGCATTCCTCTATGTTCACAGACAACTAGAAATTAATCTTTGCTGTAGTCACTGCTTTTATATTAGGCAAGTACATAAAATAATAATGGCATAAACTTCTTTGTGTTAAAAATGATACTGTGCCTGTGACCTTCATCATGAAATACCTAAGAGAGTATCACCTGTTTGTTAATGAACTGCCTTTATTTCTCCTTCTCTGCACAACCCACACTTCTGGCAACAGTGTTTGCATATCAGTGAATCTTCAGCTGCTTTCTGTGTTGATTCCTCAGCCAGACTGATGTTGGCTAATAGAATGATGACATTTGTATGTCCTGTTATGTCCTCTGAGTCATGCTGACGTTATTTATTACTAGTGGCCAGTGGGATAATCCCTTGTCATTGTGAATTTCAGAAAGTAGAACAAACTGTTAACTCTTTTTCTTCTCAATGTGGTTGTATGAACCTGAAAAAGCACCAAGAGTTATTTCAGAAGAAAGGTCCTGTGGAAATCATTGCCCCTGATTCCAATTGTTTTCCATTTTTCAGATATGGAAGTAGATCTTTGAACTGATCTAATCAGTGAAAAATGTTATTTGAATTTTAGTCATGCTCATCTATCACTTTTACGAACTGACAGACGAAGAAAAAAATATTAATTTGAACCTCTAAAAAAGTTTAGAAAATCATTAATCATTGTGAGTTTCTTTAAATTTATCTTGGCATCCAGTTGTCTTGACAATTTTGTCGTTTGTTTCAGTAGATATTTTATTAACTAATCAGACGCCACTCTATTAGATTTAATTCTGCTTCACTGCCCCCATAATGTGTTACAAATCGCAGTTCTCCCATCAGTAATATATGCTCTTGGTGTTACTGGAATCTATTTCTGTCAGCAAGGAAGAACCTCGCGTCTCTGAGATGACATTAATGATCAGCACTCTTGTCCACGTGGTCTCCTACCAGCAGACCTGCATAGGTGAATTCCTGCCCGCTTGGATGATGAGCATCGTGTGGCTTGCAGGCTTAAGCAATGAGATCAAATTTCCTGAATGTGTCTGGCAGCTCTAAGGTTCAGCCTCCAAACCCTAAGGACAAAAAGTTGTAGTGTCACATCCGTGTGACATATCTTTTGGAAGGCTAGGCTTTGACATTGAATAAATGTGAAGACAATTGGTCATTACTTCATTTTAAGGGAACATTAATATTAACCAACAATGGAATCCTAACGGGAATGTATGGCTGCTGTTTGAATACCAAATCAAACTGTTAAGACTGGTGTTGAACATTAAAATACAAAATAAAACTGGTTAAAACCCAGTGAATGTATTAGACTGAGAATTTAAGATAAGGGCACAACATTGTTCCTTTGAGTACATGTTTGAGACTAAACCACTGAAGGAATAGTGTTTGTCAGTCTGAAGGACTGAATATAAGGACTAAAATAGCTATGTATGTTCATAGTATACCCATTTACACAGACATTTCTTGTAGCACCAGAGAGTTGAATCTTGTAATTTATTTCATTAAAATATTCCACTCTCAAAATCAGTACAGTATCATAACCATAGCTTTTCAGGAATGTTTCTTACATTGTTTTAAAATCAATGGTCTCATTTCCTTTTTTTGCCAGTTTGTATGAATTTGTCATTTTTTTTAATGCTTTTTGTGATACAGATGTGATACACGCTTATCTCCTTGTTAGGTGGACTACTTAACATCACCAGCCTTGCCAAATTATAAAGTACAAGGTAAAATGTATGCCAGTATGAAATAATTTGGTATCACAGCTAAGCAAACAGTGAAAAATACTTCCTAGGAATATAAGTTAAAGTAGAATAAAAACATTATTAATCCTCTTTATGAAGGCTTGCTGTGGTAATTTAATGTTTTGAATTTACTACCAAGAACATCCAAAAAGAGTATTCTTAGCTGAATTGCTTGGATTGTCAGCAGAACTGAGTTTTGATTACAGCTTGATTGTACAAGAAGTGTCTTACAATTTGCACTGGCCTACATAATATGAATTGTAAATACTGTAAAAAACTACAATACAAATCCACTGTGTCAGAGAGACTGAATTCACCAAAGGAAGGTCTTTTCCTGCTCACTGGGTAGTTCACACTGAGTGTTCATGGGGACAACCCCGTGTCAGCCAGTGAACATGACTTCAAATTTGAGACAAGATATTCCTATTCCAGTGTATCCTAGTCCACACTTTTTTTTTTTAATGGCACTTTAGAAGTGGGCTAAGCCATACTGCCAGTGGAATCCACACAGGGAAATAATTTTAGAAGGTTTTCACATTCATAGGTTCCTTGGAAATAATAATCCTCCTTTACCGATGTTTGAGGAATTGCACTTCCCTGTTGTGCTCTGTGTGGAGTTAGCCCAGCAGTGCTGTGTAGTGCATGGTGGAAAGAAATGCTCACGCTCAGCCACTTCTTTGCCCATCCTGCTGTTCACTAGATGGCTTAATGAAAGGAATGGTATTCAAAGGAAGGAACAAAGGGATGCAAAGAAATGGAAAGTCTGGATAGAGCCTTATAGATGGCATAACTTTCTGAGGCAGGGTCACAACCTAGGGCCTGTAGGTTTTAGTCATGAGAAACTGCTTTCAACAGCCATCTCTCAACTAGATTTTTTTGTATTGAGTCACCTTCCATTTTCTCCTTTGCTCTGAGTATGTTTCCATAAATGGTTGCTTACAAATACCCAGAATAAGATTTCAGTGAAGGCTGCCATAGACATGCAAAACTACCACAACCCAGATCCTGTCATGGCAAATTACTTTTTATGTTATTGCTCTCTGTTTAAGAATGAAGCAAGATTGTCATTTACAATGGTCAGTTACAGATAACTTTTTAGTCTTTCAGGTACAACTAAAAAAACATTTTCATACTAAGTACTTCCTTCTCAGAGCTTCTTATGCCTTACATCATCCAGTTATGACCTAAAGGGTATACTTCTAGTGGTAAGTAAGAGGACCAGGTAATCCTTTCAAGTAATGGGATTGAGATCATAGAATCATAGAATCACCAGGCTGGAAAAGACCTCTTGGATCATCGAGTCTAACCATTCCTGTCAACCATGTCCCCGAGCGCCTCATCTACCCATCTTTTAAACACTTCCAGGGATGGTGACTCAACCATATTCCTGGGCAGCTTCTTCTAGCACCCAGTGATCCTTTCCATGAAAATTTTTTTCCTGATATCTAGTCTGAACCTCCCTGGTGCAGCTTGAGGTCATTGCCCCTTGTCCTGTCCCCTGTTACTTGGGAGAAGAGGCCAACACCCCCCTCTCTACAACCTCCTTTCAGGTAGTTGTAGAGAGCAATGAGGTCTCCCCTCAGCCTCCTCTTATCAAGGCTAAACAACCCCAGTTCCCTCAGCCGTTCCTCATAAGGCCTGTTCTCCAGCCCCTTCACCAGCTTTTGTCGTTCTTCTCTGGACTCGCTCCAGAGCCTCAACATCCTTCTTGTAGTGAGGGGCCCGGAACTGAACATAGTGTTTGAGGTGCGGTCTTACCAGTGCCGAGTATAGAGGGAAAATAACCTCCCTGGACCTGCTGACTACTCTGTTTCTGATACAAACCAAGATGCCCTTGGCCTTCTTGGGCACCTGGGCACACTGCTGGCTCATGTTCAGTCGGCTGTCAACCAGCACCCCAGGTCCTTTGGCATCATTAGGAAGAGGAGGGCCTACGACCTCTGGAGGAAGGGGCAGGCATCCTGGGTGGACTACAGGGAGAAAGTGAGAAAGTGCAGGGAAAAAGTCAGGAGGGCTAAGGCCCAACTAGAAATGCGATTGGCCATGACTGTGAAAGACAACAAAAAGTCTTTCTACAAATATGTCAACAGCAAAAGGAGGGCTAGGGAGAATCTCCAGTCCCTAGTAGATGCAGAGGGAACAAGAGTAACAGGGGACGAAGACAAGGCTGAAGTGCTCAATGCCTACTTTGCCTCAGTCTTTAACAGTAAGGAAAATTGTTCCCTCTGTGCACAACCCCAAGGGTTGGAAGAGAAGTATGAGATTCCCAAGGTCCAAGAGGAGGTGGTTAGAGACTTGCTTGCCCAGCTAGATGCCCACAAGTCTATGGGGCCAGATGGAGTCCACCCAAGAGTTTTGAGGGAACTGGCAGATGTGCTGGCCAAACCCCTTTCCATCATCTTCCAGCAGTCCTGGATGACTGGGGAGGTTCTGCTGGACTGGAGGCTGGCTGATGTCGTGCCCATCTATAAGAAGGGACGCAGGGAGGATCTGGGGAACTACAGGCCTGTCAGCCTGACCTCGGTACCGGGGAAAGTCATGGAGCGGGTGATCTTGAGTGCGATCAAGAAGCACTTGCAAGAGAACCGGGTGATCAGGCCCAGTCAACACGGGTTCATGAAAGGCAGGTCTTGTCAGAGTAATCTGATCACCTTCTATGACCAAGTGACTAAACTCTTGGACGAGGGAAAGGCTGTGGATGTGGTTTTCCTGGACTTCAGTAAAGCCTTTGATACAGTTTCTCACAGCATTCTGCTTCGGAAACTGTCGGCCTCTGGCCTGGATGGGCGCACACTCTCCTGGGTGAAAAACTGGTTGAATGACCGGGCCCAGAGGGTGGTGGTAAATGGAGTTAAATCCAGCTGGAGGCCAGTGACAAGTGGGGTTCCCCAGGGCTCAGTCCTGGGTCCAGTCCTGTTCAATGTCTTTATCAACGACCTGGATGAAGGCATTGAGTCCTCCCTTAGCAAGTTTGCAGATGACACCAAGCTGGGTGGAAGTGTTGATCTGCTGGAGGGTCAGGAGGCTCTGCAAAGGGATCTGAACAGGCTGGACTGCTGGGCAGAGACCAGCGGCATGAGGTTTAACAAGGCCAAATGCCGGGTCCTGCACTTGGGGGCACAACAACCCTAAGCAGAGGTACAGACTAGGAGAGACCTGGCTGGAAAGCTGCCAGGAGGAGAAGGACCTGGGGGTGTTGGTTGACAACCGACTGAACATGAGCCAGCAGTGTGCCCAGGTGGCCAAAAAGGCCAATGGCATCCTGGCTTGTATCAGGAACGGCGTGACCAGCAGGTCTAGGGAGGTTATTCTCCCCCTGTACTCGGCACTGGTGAGACCGCACCTCGAGTACTGTGTTCATTTCTGGGCCCCTCACCACAAGAAGGATGTTGTGGCTCTGGAGCGAGTCCAGAGAAGGGCAACAAAGCTGGTGAAAGGGCTGGAGAACAAATCTTACGAGGAGCGGATGAGAGAGCTGGGGTTGTTCAGCTTGGAGAAGAGGAGGCTGAGGGGAGACCTTATTACTCTCTACAACTACCTGAAGGGAGGTTGTGGAGAGGAGGGAGCTGGCCTCTTCTCCCAAGTGACAGGGGACAAGACGAGAGGGAATGGCCTCAAGCTCCGCCAGGGGAGATTTAGGCTTGAGATTAGGAAGAAATTCTTCACAGAGAGGGTGGTTAGGCATTGGAACGGTCTGCCAAGGGAGGTGGTTGAGTCACCGTCCCTGGAGGTGTTTAAGGTTAGGGTAGATGAGGTGCTTAGGAGCATGATTTAGGGAATGGTGGGAATGGTTGGACTCGACGATCTGGTGGGTCTCTTCCAACCTGGTTATTCTGTGATTCTGTGATTCCGTCAACCAACACCCCCAGGGCCTTCTCCTATGGGCATCTTTCTAGCCACTCTTCCTCTAGTCTGTATCACTGCACAGGGTTGTTGTGACCCAAGTGCAGGACCCGGCATTTGGCCTTGTTAAACCTCATGCCGTTGGTCTCAGCCCAGCAGTCCAGCCTGTTCAGATCCCTTTGCAGAGGTTCCTGACTCTCCAGCAGATCGACACTTCCACCCAGCCTAATGTCTTCTGCAAACTTTCTAAGGGTGCACTCGATGCCTTCATCCAGGTCACTGATAAAGGTATTGAACAGGACTCGTTGTCAGTCATCCACAGCTTGTTCCCTACTAAGCAATTTAGCTTTCATTAAAACATACATGCTTAAGAAGGGTGGATGCAAACCAGATGATGCCATCAGCCCACGTATGGGTCTCTGGTCTTCTTGTATTAATTTGTAAAGATATGGTCAATGCTACTTTCCCAGTATCTCATACTTCTGTACACCATTATTGTCTAGTCTACGCCCTGTTATATTCATTCTCAGTATTTATTAACAAGACCTGGTTTCATAATCTTAACTCATTTTTTTTGAGTCTTGCTCTAGTTGGCATGTTTGCATGATGACTCCCTCATTCACAAAAAACAATAGGCTGACTATGGAGCCATCAGCTGTTGTTTCATGTCTAATTACAATTTTTTCTTCCCTGAGTCCCATATGGAAAATAAAATACGTTCGCAGTAACGAGAAGCTTCTTATGTCTCATTCTACCTCACTGAAACATATACAAAATCTTTTCTTTCTCTGCCCATTGCACTAAAAATGCCAAAAGCTGGTATTCAAAGGTTTGGAATACCAAAACAAATTCATGTGTAATTTTGAATGACAATAAACTCATGGCTTGTTATGCAATCTATTCTCCAAAGCCAAGAAAAAATGGGGAAACATGTCAAGCAAGTTTTTCATGGTGAACCACTCACTCACCTGTTGTATTATTATGCAGAGATATTCCATTTTGAAAATAGAGTTTCCTCATTCTTTTTTCAAAAGGAGCAGTAAAGTATTCTCCAAGCTGCTTTTGTAGAAACGTATCACATCTACATGTCCAAAGAACAAGTTAAAACACTGATAAAATATTCTAAATGGAGGCAATGGCAGTTCTTAAGAAAATGTGACACAGAATTGTTTATAAATGCTCCATTTAGGTTATGTACAGTAATGGGAAAACATATGTATTTTGCAACAGGCTGTCTGCCTCACAGGTTCTTAATTTCTCCATCTGCTACTTACTTTCTTGATATAATTAGGAGACCAAGGTCTCAATTTCAATATAATTTGGATTTTAGGTGAACCTGGTAACATTACTAAGAGCACTGGAACTGGCTTGCCAGTATGTCTAATCTTAGTCATACGACTGTAAGCAGGACCCCTCCCAGATCTTCAGGCTCTGCCATTCAATCCCATTTCACCTATATTAAACATATTAAATCTCACCTCTTTGTCAACTTACATATTTTCCCTAGCATTGTCTTTAAGTAAAAAAAGTCTCTCTCTCTATCACAAAACCTCCAAGTCTCCATTCAGAAGTCTTTAAGAGCGTTTTACTCTTGCATCCTACAAACTGCTATGTACTAATAAATATCTTTTGACACTCCACTGCTCTACTCCAGTTTCAGTCTCACTAAATCATATCACCTGAAAGAAGGTCCTAAAATTGTGTTATTGAATTACTCCCTGAAAACAGGTAATCACCAAACCTAACTAAACCTAAGCCCATTTTTCTTGATGTCAGTGCTTACCACAGGGACTTTCTCCTTTTTGCTTTAGAATGACATATATGGGATGCCACTGAGATGTGATCTTCCCAGTTACACACATAGTCAGCAGCCAATAGTGAGAAACAGCAATATCTCCACTTAGAATTTTCTGACAAGAGTACTACATCATCTTGGGATGTTTTTGCCTTATTCACTTGTGAAAGTATCTTTCAAAACGTGCATAAGCTCAGAGTACCAATTTTGTCTTAGCCTTGTGGTCACCCTATTTATTGATACCTTCTAACAATTAGTGAATGAATTGAATGATTTTTGGTTTTGAGATCATGCAAGTAATCTTCGTCAAAGCTAGTAATCCAACTGATGATATTTAAGTCACAGTCTAACAGAAATGTATTCTTTTGTTAATTTCTCATTAAACTCTTTAAGCTTCTGTTATAAACCAGTGAAATATCTTCAACAGGATATAATGTCATTTAAACAGGGAGCCATGTAAAACAGCTTAGAAGAAACTCTTAAGGCATAGCCTGTGAACTCCAGACTGAAGGAAATAATCAGTCTTTACTTGTACTAAATATTTATTTATTTCCTTGCTTTAAAAATAAAGACAGTCTCTTCTGAAAGGAGATGTAGAATCCATAGATCAAATAACTCCCTTACTTACGCTTAGAGAAGAACTGTCCTTGAAGTCTGGAGACTTGACTTGACAGTCCTGTTTATCCTTTCTGTACTTGGACCATGAATTTAAAGACTGCTTTCCTGTGTCCCAGGTGGATGTTCTAACTTTGGTCTATGAGTACTATTGGGCAGGATTATCTTCAGCTCTTTCTGTTCAATGTTTCCATTACATAAATATTTATGTAGCACTTGGTACAGGAATTAGGGCATGACACCCCAAGTGAGTGTCCTACCAAGATGTGTGCCAACTTCTTTCAGTTTTCCTCAGTAAAGAACCAGGGCTCTTTAGTCTGACTTTGCCCCAAGACCAATGCCAGTCATCACTGAGTTTCACTGAAAGCTCACGCATACCTTTGGGTCTTACTGGTTTACAGTTGAGAACTAAACAGAAGGAAAATCACTATGAAAACCCATGAAATTAATGACATTAAATGTTTAATGAATGCAAAGGCTCCAAATATACAGATATTTGGAGACTGTAGACTCTAGTTCCATGTTATCAGTGAAAGTCTTTCACTTTTTATAGCAGCCTTCCAGTATTTAAAAAGGGCCTACAGGAAAGCTGGCGAGGAGTTCTTTATCATGGAGTGCAGGGACAGGATGAAAGGGAACAGTTTTAAGCTTAAAGAGGGGAGATTTAAATTAGATATAAGGAAGAAATTCTTCCTTTGAAGGTGGTGAGGCACTGGAACAGGTTGCCCAGAGAAGTCATGGATGCCCCATCCCTTGAGGTGTTCAAGTCCAGGTTGGATGAGGCTTTGAGCAACCTGATCTATAGGAAGCTGTCTCTACCCCTGGCAGGGGCCTTGGAATTGGAATTTTTAAGTTCAATTCCAATCTAAACCGTTCTATGTCTCTATGATTCTGTGATACTGAAATAGAGGATCTTGGGGTGAACAGGCTGCCTGCTGCTTTGCCTACTACTAAATCTTCCACTATTAAACAAAATGTAAGAGACTTTCTCTTCATAAAACCCACTGTTCCTAACACTCTGAACACCTTTCTTTTCTCCAAACCCTGTCAGGGTTTAGGCAGAAGACTGTTAATTGTTGATGGGGCTGCCAGTCTCTCCTGTTTTACTAGGACAAGATTATTCAAATGTTAATGGTATTGTTCAGTCTCTCTGGCTGCTTTTGCCCATAAAACAGAAGATTTAATCCACGTTGAAAGTTTTGGTCAGAGGTAAAGTTCAGAAAATCGAGCAGAATTCATAAGTACAAAGAGACAGACTCCCTGGGCTGTTCCAGCCATGCAGCTGCTCTGGCCTTATCTTGCAACATCACCTGGACGCTTACATGACCTATCCCTTAAATACTGTCATCTCTTACTCAGTCTTAATGATACAGTTTCTGTTGTGTTTTAAGGTCAAGTACTTCTATTTCAGAAGAAGTTGAGTTAGAGAAAGCTGTAGAATGTAGATTTTTTACAAGAACATTGCCCTGGGAGAAAATAAGGGAAGTGACGTAGAATGGTTCCTTTCTTCTAAGGCTGTGATAACTTAGCAATTTCAAAATGATGCATAAAATATTTTTTTAGTTATTTGTAAATGGAAGGATTTCAGTCTGCCAGGAAGAAAAAAATCTGCAATGTCAACATGCTAAAGGGATGTATGAACAGTTGATAAAAACAGATGTGCATGAAATAAGTGTGATATGTTTTTTCTCTAACAAAGTTATGACAACATCTTTATCGTTCAAGAGCACAGTCAAATACTTGGGAACTTAATTTTTGAATTAGTAATGATACTAATTCAGATCTACATCTCTAACTGTGATTTTTATTAAGGGCTTGAACTGGCTTTCCCCCCTAAATGTAAGCTGTATTTTATGGACTTAGGAAGATGCATTAAATTTTAACTATAAATGCTGTCTCTCTGTTACATATTGCATATTAATTTGAGTCTGCTGATGACTGAATGGCATTTCTTTCAAATGTCACTAGTCTTGCTTGTGAGCAATTTGTTAAAGTGTCTAGCAGATATATAAGTAAAGCACTAAGAATTTGTGACAAGCCAGACTTAGCGTGACTGAATTACATTTGATACTGCAAAGAAATGGTCAGAATAGCGTAAGCGGAGCAGAGAAGAGAAGATAAAAAATGTACCTTTCCAACAATTGGTTTTTTGTTACCATCTAGGTAATGAGAATGGCACCTCCAAGCCTCAAAGCAGAAGTCTGTAGTGGGTGCCGAAGGGTCAAAATCCATCCCTCTGAAGTTTGGGTAATGTACTTCCGTATAAAGAAATCTTGTCTGAATAATTTTGCTTCTCTAACTAGCTAAGTCAGAAGAAGTCAGATAGGTATGATTGTGTAGTTTGAAATGTCTTCCACAGTTCACTTCAAGATCTGTCCCTTGGTGGACTCTCAGGAAGCAAAGAAATAAAGTGTTTTGTGGAGTAATAACAATGGGAAGAGGCAAAGCACATGTAACAAGAAAAATGTGAAGGGTATCCCAGGGGAAACCCTGCAAGAATATGTAGAGAAAAGTGGCTTGTCATCCTCAGTTTAAACAACTGCTTCTCAAGTTTACCGTCTGTGGCACTAATTTTATGATGTTTTCCTCTTCCCTCCAGCAAAACTATGATGAATGGAAGATTCTCCTTCATTGGTAGAGATACGATATCCTCATTGAAGTCATTCTGAAGAACAGAACAGGGTTGGAATCATGTAAAAAATTATCTAGTGTTACCTTTCCAGTTAAATAAAGTGGAAATCATCTATTACTGTCATACAGAGTTATTTTCCAAGCAAATGTTTCAGTGGGATGAGGAGGATAAATGTCTTTTTGTCATTGGCTTGGCAGATATTTAAGCTTTCCACACCCCTGTGATAGCATTTTCTTGGGATTATATATGTGAAATATATCATTTACTGATCCATGGCTAAGGTGACAGTGGGTATGCTGTCCTGGAGAGAGCTCAGTTATACTCTGGCTATCTCCCAAGTCACAGCAGGCAATCCACTTTGTACGGTATATGTCTGCATGAGTGACTGATAACTGCAGCTTGGTTTGTGAGAATGTTCGTTAAGTACAGACAGCGACTAGCAATAAAGTTTTTAATCTATGGTTTAATAAATGATTTCAACATGTCTTACAAGGCCGAAATGTTTCACTTTCCACTGTGTCAGGAAAAGACCATGTACTTGCAAGGAATGGAAGGCAAATGGCATCACAGAATCACAGAATAACCAGGTTGGAAGAGACCCACCAGATCGTCGAGTCCAACCATTCCCATCAATCCCTAAATCATGCTCCTAAGCACCTCATCTACCCTAACCTTAAACACCTCCAGGGACGGTGACTCAACCACCTCCCTTGGCAGACCGTTCCAATGCCTAACCACACTCTCCGTGAAGAACTTTTTCCTAATCTCAAGCCTAAATCTCCCCTGGCGGAGCTTGAGGCCATTCCCTCTCATCCTGTTTCCTGTCACTTGGGAGAAGAGGCCAGCTCCCTCCACTCCACAACCCCCCTTCAGGTAGTTGTAGAGAGTAATAAGGTCTCCCCTCAGCCTCCTCTTCTCTAGGCTGAACAACCTCAGCTCTCTCAGTCGCTCCTCATAAGATTTGTTCTGCAGCCCCTTCACCAGCTTTGTTGCTCTTCTCTGGACTCGCTCCAGAGCCACATCATCCTTCTTGTGGTGAGGGGCCCAGAACTGAACACAGTACATGGCATCTATCAAAACATCTACTAGCATTAATGTAACAGATAAGCTTTGACTTCAGCCAGCTATGCAGTAACAACTCAGAGCTCACTGCATTAGCTCGCAGATCTTACTGTGCTACAATCACGGGAGTGGTATTGGATAAAAGGAGGAGCAGTGACCAGAAAACACAAATTTTGGAGAATTTATGGCTCTTTAGACCAGCTTTTCCTTTTTCCTGTCAAAGAACTTGGGAATCTTTGAGACGGTGCATTTTGCAAATATTGTGCACTCTTCGTGCCAGTTTCACTCTCACTGGGTGTGCAGCCTCTAGGATAGCTCTGCACATTAGCAATGGGCAGTAGGAAACATACTGCCAACAGCATTGCTGGCAATCTTATCCTGGGCTGCCTCAAAAGACATGTAATTAGCAGGTTTAGCAAGGGGATTTTGCCCCGCTACTCTGCTCTTGTGAGACCTTACTTGGAGCACTACATTCGGTTCTGGAGTCCTCAGCTCAGGAAGGACATGGATCTTTTAGAGTGAGTCTAGAGGAAGCCACAAAGATGATCAGAGGCCTGGAGCATCCTCCCTTGTGAAAACAGCTTGAGAGTGTTGGGCTTGTTCAGCCTGGAGAAGAGGAGGCTCTGGGGAGAGCCTCAGGATAAAAGATGTCCCTGCCCATGATGGGGTTCTGAACTAGGTGATCCTTAAAGTCTCTTCCAATCCAAATATTTCTATGATTCTATGATTGTGAAAAACTCCAGCGTTGCTAGCAAATATAAAGGATTTGGAAAACCAGTCTAATGCGGTATCTGGTAAGCCATATGAAATTTCCATGCAGTTTGAGAGTGAAATAAAATGTCATATGGTCAAGATAGCTGATACCATTTATCCTTTCCTTTTTCTTGTCTTCAAGAGACACAAAGACTCCTGCTGCACTGCAATAACAGCCTAGAGAAAAGTGACAGCAAATTTCAGCTTATGTGCCAAAACTGACATGTTATTGAGGAAAAAGTTGAAGTTAGATGGCAGGAACACCAAAAATAATACTTCGACATCTAAAATAAAACAATTTAAATATGAAACTGCCCAATCATCTTTATTTCCATGGAGATTATTGGCACAGAACATTACTATTTTTTGTTCCCAGGCCAGAGTACTGTGAGCCTACACCACTCGTCTTTGCTGATTGCATGCCTTGTGATTGATACATTGCCTGAGTGTCCCTCTTGCATTTTGCATGGCATGGGAGGGGAAGATAAAGCAGGTCTCACACTAGCTGGAAAGAAGTAAGACGTAGTGACAACTCATGGAACCATAGAAACAAATGGCCACTTTAATTGCTTAGAAGCCCATATCAGGAAAATGACTCTGGAGATTCACTGCATCACATGTAGTCTAAACTTGGTCATGTCAAATCAACATGACTTGATACTTTTAGCAAGGACTATTTTAGCAAGGAGGGGTGATATTGCATAAATTTTTCAAAGTGGCAAACCATGTTGTCCATGTCCAGGAAGGAAATTTCTTCCAGTGCAAAGTGTGTGTCTCTGCTTCACATGCTGGCTTGGTGATTAATGGTTTTGAAGCCACTTTGAGCTTCCTGAGCCTTTTAAGAATCTCACAGAAAGAGAAGACAGAGTATCATTCTTCTAAGTTAAAAGCTGATTTCAAGTGAACATGCTGTGATGGAAGAATATTTCATCATGTCCACGCTGACCAAAAAACATGTGACAGGCAATAGTGTTCAATAGTGCGGGTCCTTGCAGCAAATATAGAAGAAATCAGTCCCACAGAAGACACCACTGATGGGATAAAAAATCTGGTATTGAATTGTGTGGTATTTTCTCCAATATTTCCAAGTACGCTAAACAGACTGGATTTTCCATCAGCTTCTTGTGACTTTCATTGACAGAGACATAATGTTGTAATAAGGCCTAGAGTTTATAGAAATAACAGTATCAAACAGTAATTTTGTCTGTTTATCATTCCTCTTCAGGCAAGATTTACCAGTAGAAAGTCAGTTTTTAAAAGGCTTTTGGTGTCTGTTACCCTATGAGCTCCTCCTCACATTAGCTGATCAGTGACTTGAGCAGCCTAGCACATCTGATGGGCAGAAATCACAAGAAGAACATGGATCTGATCTGAAACTCTCAAAAAGGACATTTAATGAGGTGATAAGAAATAGCATCTAAGAGATTATGCCTTCTTAACACACTGGAATTCTTCCCAGTGCCTCTAAAATTATTATACATGGGGACTAGTCAGAGGAAAATATATCATGCAAGATACAATAGCTCAAGAGAGGCAAGGCCGCTGCTGCTCCATGTCTTTGAGTCCAACAGGTAGCAAGGCAGAAGATGTGTTCCCAGCAGGCAGATGCACACAGAACCTACACAGTGTATATATATGGATTTGCATTGCCAGTCACACAGATCACTGACACTCAGAGCACCCACATGGACAGAGGTAGCACCGATGTCCTCATCTGCTCCCCTCTTTCACTGGACATGATGGACAGTGAGAATATACATATATGTACAGGAACACATATATGTATGTACAGGTGGTTCCCTCCAGCAGTACATCCAGACATTCAGTGTATCCAGTAGTTGCCCTCTGGATCCCAGTCTCCCAAGTTGCTGGCAACCCCCCTTAGACCGTAAGGCGATTTGAAGCATTGCTTCTGATTACTTCCAATAATGAGCTCCACACTTGGACCACAGGACTGATGGATCTCCTGGGACAGCCCTGGGAGGGGGTGGAACAAGGCATTTCTTCCTTAGGAATCCTTTTTTTAATCTGACCTTGAACACCTCGAGGGGTAGGGCATTCACAACTTCCCTGGGCAACCTGTTCCAGTGTCTCACTACTTTCGTGGTGAAGAAATGAGATCTACAGAAGTCCTATGCTCCTCTGGAGTAGTGAACAGAGGCTGGATTTAGACCATTTCAAATGGTACTAGACTAAATATTCTGGTGACTAAGCTGATTGTCAGTTCCTAACTCTCATTTAGCTCATCTGAATTGTAGATTTTTAATTAACTATTCCAGATCTAAGAGATTAAGACAAACAGGAGAGGTGAAGCTATTTAAATAGGTTTTAACAAGTGCAAAGTGGCAAGCTATCCTCCTGCAAAGAAATCCCATGGGAGTTTAGTAACAGTGTTTCTGATTGTATAGAAAGATCTTAGGATATATCCAAAGATATAGGACGTAGCAGTAAGTATAAAAAATAGCACAAGCAAGCATGCAGAAATATAGAATACAAAATAGTAAAAATAGAACATTACTTCAGGGAAGACAGAACATATAAGATGATAAGAAAACATTTACAAACATACAAGTAGGAGACAAAGAAATGTTTTTATGGCAAAACAGGGAAGAAGAATGAATAACAGGAGGACCAGAAACATTCTGTGCCTCCTTTGCCTTATTCATACTTGAAACTAGAAATGTGATTTTATAATTAACAAAGCATTTTTTTTGGTAGAGAGGTAGGAGAACACAGCAGAACAATGAAAGAAGAGCTTAAAGAGTGTTTAGATCAGTCAGATTACCAATTCATAAGCACCTGAAAACTTGTCCTCAACAGTGAGGCATTGAGCCGATATAATCTTTCAACGGCCTGAGACAGATGTGTTCAAAGGTCACTGTGTTATACAGTCTTGAAAGCATGGGCTGGCATGAGATTCTGTAGCAGAAAAACATATCCTGAGCTATGTTAGAGGAGCATTACTGTATGGCAAGGAAAATAATAATTATCCTGTAGTTAGCATTGATAAAGCCTCAGTTGGAGCATCATCCTGTTTCAATTGTTGTACGTTATGAGATATGTAGACAAATTGGAGACTCTAGAGGAAAGCATACATAATAATAATAAAAGGTTGAGAAATCTGGTGGATTTTTTTTCTTTTTCGATAACTTGTTTGCCTATAGGACAAAAAGAAATCCCTTAAGTTTTCAAACAAGAAAATTTTAGTAAGATTCCAGGGGAAAAGAAATCTGCTCTAAGAACAGAAGACATGAACCGCTGAAACAGGCACACCAAGGGGAGTGTTGTTGAGGCTCTTTCACTCCCAGATTTTAAATGGGCTATACAACAGTCTGTTGGGAATGCTGTAGTTGAAGCGGCTGCTTTAACTAGAGACACAGCTGGCCTAGTTGATCATGGCGTGCTCCCTCCAGCCTTTGGCTTCTTGACTCAGCACCATCCTTAGTTGCCTTGCTGCAGCTAAAAATAAGGAACCCAATTAGTGCTAATTGGAATGCAGCCACCTTCCTACTAGGAATCAGATGAAGACTAAGAAATCATTTCATACAGGCCACTAAACAGCTGTCAGGTGTTAACAGTGTTCAGTTGCTACTGACCTAGGCTGCATCTGTATTTTAGTAACTAGCCATGAAAAGCTCTGTATGCCATTATCAATCCCCTGGGCAATGTAGCCCCTGTTTTAGAGTTGCTTGACAAATGAGATTTAGTTTCCAGAGAAATGTTGCTAGGTAGCACCTTCTTATTCCTAGATATTAACTTATCACACCTCTCATTGTCTCTTTTCTACCTGACAGTCAAATAGATACTTAGCAAGAGAAAAAGGAGACAGAAGGGAAAGTATTTTACTGCAACATGGTTTTATCTTGTTATCATAAAAGATTTGAATTGGCCCATTCAAACAAGGCGGGAAATATATACAAAGCTTGGGTGTTATAAAATTACCAGGAGTATTTAATTTTCATGGAAAGAAATGTCCTGTAGAAAATATCATTACAAGTCTGTGTAAGTCTGGTTTGAGATTCTCGAGCTTTCTGCTGGGAGTCCTTCTGTTTTATTGTTTTGTAGGAGGTTTATATTGCCACTCTGTCTACTTATTGCTGATACTAAACAAAAAATATTACTCCTTTTCTCCCTTCCACCAGCACAAAAAAAAAGGAGAAAAGAGAAGTTGTTGACAGATTTTTCAAGCAAATAAATAACTAAGAAATTTGTTGTATTCATTTGTGATCCAGACAGAAGTTCTAGGTGTAATATAAAAAGATGATTCAGCAAAAATAGTGAAATCAAGTTGTTATGGTAACTGGATTTTGAAGAGATATAGGTAAAAAAAAAAAAAAGAAAAAGGAAGAAAAGATTTATGCTCCATCTGGTCTAATCACTGTGGTGATTAGATAAAGCACAGTTGTTAAAGGAAGACACCTAATAAGAATAATTTCACATCTAACATCAAGCCTGTACTACATTTCACATCGACAATATTCCTTGATATGAATCAAATCTTGCTCAAATATCTCCTAGATTATAGTAAGAGGGGTAGATGACTGCACATCATGTTTAATTATTAATTAAATTCCATAATTTTGAACTATGTTACTGTGAAAATTTAATTCATATATTTGCATTTGATTGTGCTACCTGCATTGTTCTTATTGATTTTGACTAACTTCTGTTAGCATATGCTGATTATCTGGTATGACTTAGTGTATATTACTTTTGTTTTTGTGTTAGCGTGCAACACTGGGAAATGAGACATATCACCTCACTTGGTGCTGCAGCCTATTAAATAAAATCTCCACTGGCAATGAGAAGAAAGAAGATCTGAAACGGGGCTTTGTCAGAGAAGCGTAAGTTTGTACAAGATGTTATAGTCCATGTCATTCAACTCCAGTAATAAGCACTTCAAATGAAAACTACTAGCACTTTCCCCCTGAAAACCAGAGCTTTGCAAAACTCATAAGGGGAACCTGGTCTGTGGATGTCACATATTATTCTTCTGTTGCTTTGCTGTTCATTGACAAGTCTGCAGCTACACAAAATCACCAAAAGTAAAGAAGCTTTTGGTGGTGTACTCCATCATGTTTCTGATGGCTTTATTTTGCCATTTCTCTGTCTTCTAATATGCATTTGCTGACTTTCCACACTCTTGACACCAGCTGCATCTTCAGTGACAGATGTTCAATTCAATTTTCTTCTGGAGAAAAAATTTCTTCTTCGTTAACAGCCATATTTTCTGATAAGAACAGTATTCTGATGATTTAAGTTTATTCTGATAATTTAAGTTTGAACACATTTCATCTGTCCTTTTGTCAATTCCCTTCCCCTGTTTTTTTTTGCCATCTAACAATAATTCAATCTCCATAGCTTGAACATGCTTTCATAACTGATGGAAATTTGACTAATATTTTTGTTCCACATCCCATCAGACTGAAAATTGTTCTTAGAGGTGCCCTGTGGTGTTGCTCTTCTCCTGTCAGCCCTCAAGGCAAATCACAAAGGGCTAACATTGCTTTTCTTCCAAATTCTGGGTGACTGGGGCTACCAGAGGTCTCTTAGGCTGTATAAAACACCCTGATGGGGCTTTCTGATATGCAACCGACCCTATCTATGGTATATAACATACAGAGTGGCAACTGAGATACAAGAAGACATCCTATAATGTCACTAGGCCTGTATGTATCAATTAAACAAGCTTGAATCTGGAGGACTGTAAATTCTAAAGAGGACACCATTTAGTCAGAGTCATAGCAGTTACAATCTCCATTGCCTGCACGGACATGAGTCAAGGGCGTGCTGTTGTTGTGATGGAAGTCTACTGCACGATGAGCTGTGAGAGTTGGGACAGAAGATTAGGGAAGTGATTACTTGCATCTGTTCAGCACTTGGCTTCCAAAACCGTCACATTTTTTTTTCCATCTTATTGTCCTCCTCCTCAGAAAGCTGTTGCTGTGCTATATTTGCCACTGATCGAACATCACTACTCCCTTCTAACGCTTCTAAACAAGCTCCTCCATGCTTTCGGTCATGCCTTCTCTAGGACCGGAAAGAATTTCATTCTCTCTTTCTTTGTTTGGTGTGAGGCTTGACTATAATTCAATTCTAGTTGCACCAATATTACTGTCAATCAGAGGTATCAGTATTATCATCATGAGCTCATGCTCACACGTGAAGCCTTTTTTAGCACATGCACTGTATTTACCATTCTGTGTCTGGGCAGGGCATAGCATAGGCAGTCCCTACAGGCATGTGTAGGAGCACAAGGTGCTCTGACAAGTGAAGTTGAGATTGTTCAGTTTACAGAAGAGAAGACTCCAGGGAAAACTTACAGCAGCCTTCCAGTACTTAAAGGGGGCCTACAGGAAAGCTGGGAAGGGGCTCTTTATCAGGAAGTGTAGGGGTAGGATGAGAGGGAAAGGGCTTGTAAGAGACTGATTCTTTCTGACTGCCTTAAACCACTTGTTTTTCTGCCTTAAGGCACTATTGAATCTGCAGCAGAGGCAATGTCCTTCAATGTATTATCTCACCCTTGCAAGCAGCCCAGCTGCCCTTGCTGCCCAGAGAGGTCATGCTGTGATCTTGCAGGTAGGGAGAGCAAGGGCAGAATGATACCTTGGATAACAGAACCTCCCTAATCCCCCCTCAAACTCAGTTTCAGAACTTTCTTAGAAGCACTGCACAGGCCCACCAAACATCTATAAAGTATACTCTGCTAGAGGGGGATTTGCGATGCACCTGCCATTCTGAGAGGGGGATTTGCGATGCACCTGCCATTCTGAGAGGGAGAAGAAGAGGACGGGAGCCCAGATAGTGTCTTTGCATTTCAATATCTCCCTCTCTCTCACACTCTTTCTTTCTTTTCCCTTAACACAGATTTAGCAAGCCAATGTCAATCTCATTCCCAAGAATACCTGTACAAGCAAATTCCTTTCGGACCAAATGTTTTCATTATTTTGCCTTAGTTTAGCCTGCTGGGTACTGAATCCATAAATTTTACAGGGAGACACAGATTCTTACTCCAGTGACACCTGGACTGTCCAGGCAGGGTTGCGACATGACTTTAAAGTGCCCCGTAGAAATCACATCTGAATCACATACCACTCCATGAATTTTATTGGTTTATTTAATGACAGGAAAGGCAGCATTTATTAATATATTCAGAGTGGAAGAGGGGCTTCTGGGTGAAAAATTGTCTCACTGCAAATATTTTAATAATCTTCTTAAATTTGTATTCCAAAAATCCTAAGTGAGGAAAATGAGATATTTTAAACCTTTCACATTCTTCCAGTGTCAGCATAAGGACTGTCAAGTTTCCTACCCAGTTTCTTTATACACTTCTCTCCTGAAGCTTTCTTTGGTTTAGGCAAGGTTGTGCATTGTTTGCAAACACTCTTTATGTCGTCACTGACTCTTTGATGTGTTGATACGTTTTATGTGTCCGCAGTTGATTTTTCCTCCGCAGTAGTTCACCATAGGCAGGTGAACTGCATTTTCAGAACAAAGCGTGGCGTCGCTGCAAAGAATCTATCACTCTAACCTCTAGTAAAGCCAAGGTCAGAACACAATTACAGGGTTCAAGTGTTTGGTAAGTTATTTGCTTGCACAGACTGCTGATTGATTGTTCTAAAATTGTTATTAGGTAACAGCTAGCAGCAGGGAGCAAAGGAAAAGTAAAATGAAACAGGAAAGCGTAAGTAAGTAAGGAAAGCTTCCATAGACTCGGGCTTGTGCATAAATATCGGTAATGTCATGGAAAACAGGGAAACAATGGAAAGCAGATTACTTCAAGTGAGACAACCTAGGCAGTGGCAGATAAGCCTAACATCCAGTATTCTGCATAGCTCTATTTCTGTTCTGAATAACAGGTTTTTTGAAAGCTTTGTCTCTGTTTGATTTAAAAAAAACCCACAAAACCATCTGTTCATGATATTTAAAAGAAATTATTCTAGAGCAGTGCAAAATCACATGTAAATAGATTTACCTAAATAACTGATTGCACAGGATTGGATCAAAGCTTTAGGAAGAAAAGCTGGGGGTGGGGAGAAGCTCTTTATCAGGGAATGCAGGTACAGGATGATCTAAAAGAGGGTAGATTTAGATTAGATATTAGGAAGAAATCTTTTATTGTGAGTGTGGTAAGGCATCAGAACAGGTTGTCCAGAGAAGTCGTTTTTACCCCACCCCTTAGTGTGTTCAAGGCCGGGTTGGATAAGGCTTTGAGCAACCTGATCCAGTGGAAGATGTCCCTGTCCACGATGGGGATGGTTGGAACTGGATGATCATAGAATCATAGAACAGTACAATCATAGAGTCATAGTATAGTCTGCGTTGGAAGGGACCTTAAAGATCATCTAGTTCCAACTCTCCTGTGATGGACAGGGACATGTCCCACTAGATCAGGCTGCCAACCCAACCTGGCCTTGATCTTTAAGGTCTCTTCTGTCCCAAATCATTCTAACATGGAGAACCATTCCTTTGATAGTGTTTCAGGGTAGAAGCAAAAGGATGGCTCCCAGCCTCCAAAGGCTTCTTATGGACCTTGCTAGTCTCATTCCGTCCAAGGTCCAGGACAGTCTATCCAAAGCCTTTGCACTCCCTGTGACATTTGCCTATAGCAGTTCAGGGTCAAGAAGCCTAATCAGTCCCAGATTCTTTAACTCAATGTAATCCTTAGAAATATGTCAGAGTGATTTTGATCAGTGTAGCAGAGCTTCCATGCATTCTGGCTGTTATTTTAAGTGAATAGTTTCAGGATGCTACAAATGGAATATTTATCACTTTTATCATTGCATCCTGGTGTGGATTTAGTCCTGTCAAGTAAGCTTAACGATGAGGGTAACACGTCTTAGGAAACAAGTTGTTTTACCTTTACAAGGACATGATTACATTCTGTTTCATGCTGCATTGCAGCTAACAGATTTTTTTTTCACTGTGGAGAATTTTTAGCTGTGTGGAGAATTTCTTATAATATGTTAACTTGATCATTTGCAACATCTGATCGTTCCAACAGGGATAGCCCAAAGCACCACTGTTTCAAGGTAGATCAGATTTTAACTTCTTCTAAGGTCAGATATACTAGATTTTGGGGACTTGGATTTGTGCCTAATAATCGTAAAAATTCACAGAAGTGGTAACTCAGCCTCCAGCAAATGTACATTACTTAACAGCATACAAAATGAGTGTAAGTGTCAAAAGTGTTAGTAGGGAAAAACATAGAAGCTTAAGGATCTATTCAGCCTGAAGGCAATCTCATAATAGAAAAAAAGTTTCACCTGAAAATTGAGACTGAAGAACATTTTTTGATATAAAACATTACCTCTCTGTCAACATCTATCTAGATATCTTATTTTGTCAGTAAATGTTGTATTAAGTCACATTTACTGTATCCCCTTGAGTACTGGAGACTGCAGGATTGTGATTTTGATGTGAATCATTTATTTTCTTCCTGTTGTCCAGGACTGTGGAGGAGAGGACGGATCTTTAATTTGTTACTATCAAAAGACTGTTTATAATTGGATGATGTTCAGGATCACTAGATATCATGGGGTAGCACATAGCTAAAAACACTTCTCAGATAACCAAGACTTTGATTACATCTGCTTTGGCTAGATTAATTCAGGATGAGCTGAACAAAACAAGGAAGCAACTGCTGAAACTTGTTGTGCAATTGTGTCTAACGTCACATTTTTGTGAAGCATTTGAGGAAGGAGATCAGAGAGCAATTGAAACCCTGGTGACAGCTACTAGCTGATCTGAGTTACAGATGAAGTGAAGTGATCTGGGGCTCTGCGACTAGCAAGGCCCTTGGTAGCTTTGGGAAATTGTCTGATACAGAGAGGTTCAAATAATAAAAACTCTATCCCTTTGGGATGGAAGGCGACACAACCAGGGATGGCCAGCACCATACAGACAGCTGAGCCAGAGGCTGAGCTTCTACTCAGGACTCATGCTGTTCTCAACTGACACCAGGGCTGGGATCTCAGGTGGTATGAGTCATGGGGTTGAAACCTTGGTAAAGAAACTGTTACCCACACATCTTCTCGGCACAAGCAAGTGCATATCCCAAGGCTCTGTAGAAGGTTTAGGATCAACTCAGCTATTTACTGGACCTCTAGTCCTCAATAGCTGCATCTTCCTCCTCTGAGGCTCCTCAGTACACTCAAACTAGTCTCTTTCCTCCAAGTCCTTGGCTTATAAATATCTTCACTGGTGCACTGGAGAAGCTGTTAACATATAATGAGGAAATATTTTGAAAATCTTTTCAAGAAAACAGAAGAAGTATTTAATAAATGACTGCATTTTCTCACATCATTCACTTTCAATATAAATTTAAATGTCCAAGTAAAAATTTCAGGCTTATTTTGTCTTTTATTCTTTAAAAAGAGGTAGGCTTTTGAAGTGGAACCTAATGACTAAGTCAGTTTCTCTGCTTTTGTTGGAAGGTAGCCAGCACAATCAGAAGGAGGAGCTAACCTAGGTGAAGGAAGAGACTAGAGTCTCCCTGGAGAAACTGAGTATGAAATACAACATAATTTTGCTTGCTATGGTATGTGGAGTCAAGGGCATCTGATACTTAAGCAGAATATCTGGTCAATAAAATCCATATGCTCCAGAGTTATGCCTTTCCTGAAGGCCTGTAAGATGCAGCCAAAATGGGTTAGATTGGAAAGGATCTTTACAGATTATCTAGCCCAGTCTTCCTGCAGGGGGAGGGACAGGGACATTTTTAAGTGGAACGGAGCCCTGTTCGACCTGACCTTGAATGTTGCCAGTGATGGGGCCTCAATCATCTCCCTGGGCAACCAGTTCGAGTTTCACCATCATCACTGTAAAAAATTTCTTCCTTATACCCAGTCTAAATCTCCCCTCCTTTACTTTTAAACCACCAGTCCTTGTCCTGTTGCAACAGGCCTTGCTAAAAGCTTTGTCTCCATGTTTTCTTTAGGCCTTTTTAGACTACTGGAAGGCTGCAATAAGGTCTCCCTGCACCCTTCTCTTCTTCAGGCTTAACAACCCCAGCTCTCTCAGTCTGTCAGTGCACAAGGTTATGCACGAGTCTTACAGTGCAAAATGACAAAGGGAGCAACAAATATGAAGTAAAAAAAAAAAAGACTCAACTACTTCCAATATAATTTGGAAAACTGAATTAAAAAGATGAGATAGTACTGCCTATATCTTATAAATGAGTAAACTATGTTCCTTTTCAGTCGCTTATATTTACATGTATTTCATTTTAAAAAGTGTCATTCCTGGAGAATGAGTGACCACACTAAGCTAATGGCCTTAAGCTACGTCTCATCCCCATAACACTGCTTTCTGCTCTTCAGTCCCCAGGAAATATTCTGTGTTTGCTGGCTTCTGTTTTAACGAAAGTGGGGGTAGACTCAGATTATGTATACTGTATCCATTTATTAAAGATCTCCTACACAGCCTTTCTGTCATTTCTCTTGTTGACATTTCTTATGTGATATGGTGTCTTGTGGTATGGAAGACTGAAACTCAGCAAAAAATGGTGTCATTTAATACCCTGGATACAAGCCCACCAAGAGTTTTTTTAAAACCCTTGAGAGGGGACAGAAGTTGACCCAAATTTAACCGAGAGTAATGGACTTCAGCCTTGATGTGGTTTTAAAGTCCCCACCTGTGAGTCAATTCTGTCTGTGATAAGGGACTTCATATCTGACCATCACTTTATTTTACTGAGTTCTCTTGAAACTGTTACTACCAACGTTCAAAATTGCCACCTGCTTTATTGTAGTGCAAATAAAGGATTTCCCACTGCCTTTTACTGCATAAGACATGCCCAGAAAGTCTGGATGACTCCAGAGATTCTACTTTTTACATGTTTATTCAAAGCATACAACTGAACACAGAATCCTTATAGAATTACAGAATGGTAGAATGGCTTGGGTTGGATGGGTTCATAAAGATCACCCAGTTCCAACCTCCCTGCCACAGGTAGGGACAACTTCCACTAGGTCTGATTGTTCAAAGCCTCATCCAACCTGGCCTTGAACACCTCTAGGGATAGGGCATCAGCAACTTCTCTGGATAACCCATTCCAGTTCCTCATCACCCTGACAGTAAAGATTTTCTTCCTAGTATCTAATCTAAATGTCCCCCTTTTTGATTTATAAACACTGAAATCTAAATTGGATAAAAATTAAAACCACTTGATAACCATAGATATCCCTCTTACGTGTTTCCATTGTCACAGAAATTTAAACATAATGTGCTTAAATTCACCACTTAAAAGGCAAATCTTCATCTAAACCAATACCCTCATAAACATGAAAAACAAAATTCTTCTGATAGAAATGAAATTAATTCATCTTCAAAGAACTGTATGTAAGAACCACGTGTCAATCAGTACTGTGTGCATCCGCCTTAGTCATTATAGGAGAGACACAGCACAAACCACAGGAGGGCTAATCAAGAACATCCTCCATAGTACAATGAGAAAACGTTGTATAGTTTATAAGACCATCAACCCATTGGCAGGCCTCAGTAATTACTGAAACATACTCTCTTTATTAAGCAAGCTCATCTTTTATTTACCCTTGCTCACTAAGGAAATACCATACATAAACAGAATTTTTATGTGTGTGGTATCTTATTTGCAAATTTTGCTATTGAGAAACACATGATTAGGCCATGTATCAGGAGACCAAGGTTCTAATCCCAACTCTGAGGCTGATGTGCTATATGACCTTGAGAAAGTCATTCCATGCTATGGCTTTATTTCGCCCAAGATCTGTTGTCTGACTTGCATTTAACCTGGTTTAATTTGTCTTAATGTCTTTGACTTTCCTGTAACCACCTCCTGAAAAAAGACTACTTTTTCCACTGTACATCCAGGATCAGAGTGCCCCCCAGTTTTCAGTGTAAATAATAGAAAAATAAGCCAAATAAAGAAAAAAGCCCTTTGAGATTAGTGAGAAAAATAACTTACTGATTCTTTATTTTAGTAAGCTGATTTGGATTTTGTTGTTTCACCAGGTTCTATAGTTGGCACAGGCATGGCTCAATTTGGGAAACTTTCTGGAAGGTGCTCCCTGAGAAAAAAACCTGTTTCTCAGGATGTGTTTCTGTTCATGCCATTGATGAAGACATATTGCTGTTCTCTCATACAAATGATAACTTGAAAAAAGTTAATATAGCTTCCTTTCATACAGCATTGGTACCTAGTTTAATTCTCTGAGTGCTGGGAGGGCAGTGTGCCAGCAAGGAGGCAACTGTCCACCATGATGAAGATTAAGCACATCAGTCTGAGGAACAGATGGGACATTAGTTGTGATAGGGAGAAGGTAGAGGACTTTGAACACTCTTATCTTTCATCCAGTTCAGATATACAATTGAAGAACAACATAAATGGTTTCAGAAAGAAAAATTCGAATCTAAGGGAAAGTTTTGTGCTTTTGCTTTTAGAGATTTTAAGTAATGTTCAAACCCCTTCACAAATAGCTTTGAGAAAATAAATATACATCATAGAATCACTAGGTTGGAAAAGACCTCTTGGATCATCGAGTCCAACCATTTCTATCTGCCACTAAACTGTACCTCAAGCACGACATCTACCTGTCTTTTAAATACCTCCAGGGATGGTGAATCAACCATCTCCCTGGGCTGCCTCTGCCAGAGCTTGATCACCCTTTCTGTGAAAAATTTTTCTGATATCCAGTCTGAACCTCCCCTGGTGCAGCTTGGGGCCATTCCCTCTTGTTCTGTCCCCTGTCACTTGGAGAAGAGGCCAGCTCCCTCCTCTGTACAAACTCCTTTCAGGTAGTTGTAGAGACCAATAAGGTCTCCCTTCAGCCTCCTCTTCTCAAGGCTAAACAACCCCAGTTCCGTCATAAATGTATTTAAATATATGAATCCCACAAACAAACACTACTTTGAAACTACTTCTCATACTGTGCTCCTAATGGTAACATGGACTTTGTAAAAACTATATTATAATGGAGAGACCTGAGCATGTAAAACATTTTTAACCTGAAGTGTTACAAATAGTGTAATAACCCTTAACAGGAGTGGATATATAGGGAAATGTCTGCTAGCTTAGCAGGGAGCTGGTTAGAAAGGAAAACATTTTACATGAATGTATTTTAATTAATTAAAAATTAGTCATATGTATTGCTAGGGTGGAGAGGCACTGGAATGGGTGGTCCAGAAAAGTCTTCATTGTGCCATCCTTGGAGATGTTCAAGGCCAGGTTGGATGAGGCTTTGAGCAACCTGACCCAGTGGAAGGTGTCCCTGCCCCTGGCAGAGGGGTTGGAACTAAATGATCTTTAGGGTCCCTTCTGAACCAAACCATTCTGTGATTCTATACAAGACTAGTATTAATTTCAGCACCTGATAAATGTTTAAAGGTTATATTGAAGATATAGTTTAATATGAGATTGTAGAACTTGAGAGTCTGGAGTGGCAGAACAGCTAAACCACATTTCAGATACAAATTCATTGCTGTGTTCTGGACTCATGGTAAAGGCTTCTCACAAAGGTGGTGGAACTGGAGAGTGAATGGTTGAGTATGGTACTTCCCACTGTATGTTAATACTGAGAGTTGTACTGGACAAAATTCAGTCTCAATGACCTGCAACTCAAGGGCTGCAGACAGTCTTTAGGGCTTTGAACAAATAAAGTAAGCAAGCTGTTGGAAGGACAGTTTTTCCAAAATATTATAATTAATATCTTGGGAACCTGTGAAATGAGACTTCCAAATGTGACTGTGGTGATTCACTACATGTTACGTCTCATCTCTTGAGTTATTTTCCTCATTTAAGTGACAGGGAACAGTGCTGTGCTTGACTACTGTGGTTTTATTGTCCTTGCTGGCTTCTAATTGTTATGCTGTTTTCAGCCTACTTACAGAATTTTCCTGTTGCAGTTACAAGGTCATTCTTTATGCCTCATGTAAATAGCTGCATAGTGATGCACTGTATGAGTTTGGATTGAAGGCCATATACACTGATACATACGTAGCAGTGAATGCTGGCAATAGTCCATACTGGACAGTGAAAAGGGAAAGGAAGGCTGTCAATCAGAATGCTGAATATTGGTCAACAATTAAAATAGACAGTTGACAATGTTCTGTGCATTGAATTTAATATTAAGTCCCACTTGATGAATATCATTTGGCAATTATTTTAATGTAGAAACTGTACAGTAAGAATAATCTAAATTACCACAAGATGTGAATCCACCCTGTCAACTAAATCTCAATATTTAGTCCACAGGATCTGCAGTATAGAATGCTGAAATAAGAATAGATTTAATTTATGAATGGTTTTTGGATTGTTGCTTCAAAATACATTGCAGCAACACAAAAATGTCAAAAGGCATTCATTACCTTAGATATATCTGAGTAAATATACAAAGAAAATGTGGGCTGAACACTGTCTTCATACTATACCACACTTACTATAGAACCAACAGCTATGATAATGCATTACAAACAGCACCAAAAATACATATCATCCTGTGTACGTCAGACCCCTTCATCAGCCTGAGTATTAGAAACAAATTAAGAATGCCTTGTATTTCTTCTTATTAAAGTTCTAGATAAGTGAAAAAAAATATTTGCCAAAGAATGTCTTGCTTAGAATTTTTTGACAGACAACCTCAGTAGCAATTCCATTTTTACTTTGTGGGCTTGAACACCTGATATCTATTTTTAAGCTCAAGTACAATTGATGTGGCACAGAAAAAATAATTTTGAAGATCCTATGGGATCAATGCATGACTTTCCAGTATGTCAAAGATGTCTTCTCAAGAGTCATCAAAGACACAGATACACTTTTTTTCTGAGAATTTTTCTTCACTCTGAGAATATCTTCTTCTTCTTCTGTTTGTTAAAGAAGAAAACCTCAGCAGAATGACTGATGCCTTTCTTACTCACAGGCAAATTCAGTGCTGGCTATCCAAGACTTCTTATGCTGCTTCCCCAGGGAACATTGCATTTGCTCCAAGATAGTGATCTTCTGGCACTTGACCAAGATTTCTAAAAAATCATTTCTTGTCAGGAGATCATAACATCCCTCGACAGCTAAGTTCTGCAGGCATGATGAAGCTGTCATCTGCAAGGGTTGACATGTTAAAGGAACATAAAAACAAGGCTATGAAATTCATTCCCAGAGAATGCAACAATCCCATCTGAGATTTCATCTCTTACCCTTTCACCTCCCACCAAAAATGCAAACAATAAGAAAAAATAGATTTCTTTTCGCTGTTTTCTGTGTCAAGTCTTACTACTCATCCTGAATTTGGGAGAATCAACTGGTAGTTTACCCAATTCAAGCTATTATGGATTAAATTTTTAGTGGAGTACGCAAAGCATTCCTGAATTGATACACCAGACCTCTTAATAGGTAAAACCGCACTCTTAAGCCAAGAAGTTCCATTGTTTTCTTTCTATAGTAGTATGATCTGCCAAGAGATTTGATCTTCCAGATAGGTATGTCTTTAGCTATGCATAAGAAACTTCTTGGGTGTACCGTCTAACTTGGATATTTAGGGAAAAAATGAACATCAGCTGGGAAATGATCAAGAACTGTACATACTGAGAGATGGAAAATTTGCATCATCTGAAGAGAGAAATAGCTGTGTTTCTTAATCTTGAGTGAAAATGTGAATTGGATGGAAATATGCTCGAGTGAACAAAGGGAAAATTGATACTGATTTCTCAGTATTGCAATAAATGCTGAACATCTACATACTTCACAGAGGGAAAAGAATGGATTTATTGGTAGGAGGTCAGTTAAAAACAGGCTTTATCTATTTCTGTTGTAGATCAGTGACCCCTGCAATACGCAGTCTGACATGTATGTCTGTAGATGCTGTTGGAGCTTTATGCCAGAGAATGTCAATGAAGGTGCTGTCAGAATGCCCTATTTTGACTGTATCCTGACTTTCATGTACAGAACTACTTTTTTCCACCTCAAACTGAGCACATTTTTACCACCTCAGGCTATCTTCAGGTTTTAGCAGCTGAATTTCCCCAGGTTCTTTCAGGTTGGAATACTGGGAGTCTCCTTTTCCAACACAATTCTGCTTGTATTCCCTGTCTTGTAACCAATCTTTGCTGTTCGTCTGATTATCACTATACTGCTGGTTAGTTTAAAGTAGAGACAACTTGACCAAATTCACTCTTTTATTAAATGATTTATTAATAAACTCAGGAGACTGCTCTGATGACTCAAATGAACTTTATTAGCATACTGTGAATAAACCAGCTCTTTCTATAAAAAGGAAAAGGCCTTAGGAAATACAAAATAAGGATGCTATCTTGCCAACTTTCCCAGCTAGACTTTTCCTGGAGTCAAAGGGCACCAGTCTGATGATGAATTCTGGTCCCATGAAGATACTTTCAGGATTACCTTTTCATAGGAGAGCATATTTTGAGCTACAAAACCTAGAAGTTTTCCCAAATTATTAGGAAATTGAACTATCTTTGTATCTTGAAGAAGACTCTTCCATATGAGTATTAACTAGTTCAGAGTATCCAACTTTAGATGTTTTCAAAATACCAGTCAAGTCAATATTGTAACTAATTTTCCAGTCTGGACTGTAAATTAACATTAAGCAGCTGTGACTAAAGCTTAAGTAAAGTTTTGACTTGGAACTCAGAATGGTGGATAAGTTGAGGAGGAGCCTCTTGAAGAATCCTGATTGTATATGGAATCTTGATTCTAATCTTAACAAGATTATACAATTATAACTCAAGAATGTCATATGTACAGTGTGGTTTTGCACAAAGGACTTCTATGATATGATATGTTTTCACAGTAAATAAAGGAAGCAAAGGAGATCTTTCAGGGATCTGCCCAGCATAGGAATAATTCTACTTTAATGGGGGTATCTACTGTTTTTGGGGATTTTCTCCTTTGCCTGTTTTTCTGAGAAACACCTCTTGCAGCTGCAGTATGCTTATTATCAGCAGGAGGTATTACTCATGTTCTCATAGGAGAGAAAAGATATATAAAAGAGGAAAATGGCATTGTATTATGTTTAAATCTGTCAGTATCCTAATACAGCACAGAACTTTGTGACCTTTGATCTGATCGAGATCCTTTTGAAGTCAGTGGCACACAGCTGCCTTAGGCTCCAAGTGACATCAAGGAGTCTGTTCACAGGTGTCTCCATTCTGGTTGTGGAAACCAGCTCTGGTTCAGCCTCCCTGGAGCACATATTCTTCCTGCTTTTATTGTTCTATCGCACACAAACAGGCCTACCAGGCAGAAGGAATAAGTACATACTTGTAAAAGCAGCTGGAAATACATTTTTTATAACAATATCTGGTTTTGTTTACAATGGCCAGACCAAATTCTGTTGTAAATCTCTAAGGGAAATACTTTTAACTTTAATTCAATTAATTCACAATATTGAGGCAGTGGAAACAGTTCTCTTAGATGTCCATTGTAAAAGCAGTGATTTATAGTCAGTTACTCTAATGATAGCTCTATAGGATTAAAATATTTATTGCTAGGAATTCAAGAAAACCAAAATTAAATGCAAAACCAATGATGCTATTATGTTCCTTTGGAAAAGGGTTTCATTACACTTTCTAGTCCCTTCTTCATTGTTTCTCACTATAGAGCTAGCTTTTGGTAATTGAAATATGTGTCAGTGATATAAAATCCTGAATTATAACCCAGCTTCTTCTGGAGGAATGTACAAATAAACCATCTCTGTCTTATTTATTAATATTTTGCAAAGCCTGCAAAACTAGACTTCTTTCATCCTCCCCAAGACTATCCAAGCTGAACACTTCACCTTGCTCCTTCTTAAATCAGTGACAAAATCATCATGCCTAACACAGTGAGGTCCAAGTCTTGATCGTTGGCCACTTCTGCTGAAAGCTCAACGTTTTGAAATCATGGTCTTACATGTTGAACATACATATTTTCAGGACAAATTCAGGTTAAGTGTGTCTTGCATTCTGGGATTATCTGGGACATTACCCTCACTGTGATTAAAAATAGAGTTTTCATAAGTGCCTAGTTCCTGTAATTTGCACTACAAGTATTTACCATCTATTAAGCATTCACAGGGAATGGAAAAACCATGGCAAACATCTTACTCCGTCAAGGTTCATGTCAGTATCTTTGTTACAAAGAGAAACCCATTGGTCTTAGGGAGCTTGCAGAATGAGCTGGCAAAGACAAGAATGGATGGAAGAAAGGAGAAGAAAAATGATCTGGGGAAATCTGGTGTTTCAAAAAGTTACAGAAACAACAAGCAGCAGAACCTAGATTTCTGATTCTCTCTACAAAGCTCTGCAGACGTCAAAAGAGGTTGTTTCAAGAATACAAACACCATACAAAACAAGATACATAAAAGATAAAAACCATGCCTTTGAAGACATAAATGTCTGAGTGACATATATATTCAAGGTAGATTCTTGGTATTTACACAGAGGCATGAATAATAATGTTAAGAGAAACTGTGCATAAAAGGTATGAGACTGATTATTAGTTTTGGGAATCACAAAACAGACACTCATTATCTGCCAGCATATCTGTTTGTAGATTCCAGGAGTTTTGCTCACGTTATCAGGTTGTTATTATTTGCTCAGAATGTCACATCAGAAATAAATTACCACTACAAGTTAGTTTAAAAATTCAGCCATCCATTTGAGGAGTTAAGCATATCATGGCTGGAAACTACTCACATACCAGGAATACTGAGAAAGTAGGAGAGGCAAATTACTGTAAAAAATGTCTTTTTCAGAAACTGTTGGTCTAGCAGTTATATGTAACGAAGCCACACTCAAAACACTGTGTTACTTGAGAGCTATTAAGTAAACAAAGAAAGAAGGAGCTTTAAAATGAACACTAATTGTGATAGAAGACCTGGATAGTTTTGATAAGAGTTTAAATGTTAGCTTCAATTTCAAACAGATTGCCATGAAACTACTGACTGATGTGTTGTTTCCCATTCACTTTACATATGAGATTCTGGAGGTACTGTCAGAGTAGAACTGTCAGAAAGAAGGCAGGCAAACATTTGAAAATATAGCTTTAAATTACTGGCTCCTTCCCAGGAAAAGCCCTTCATATATGAAAAGACTACAGAATTTTAGAAGAAGGACTAAATTAAATCAGTGGACACTGTAGAAATCATTGCACACACTTAGTACATAGAGCAAACTAATAGTAAAAGGATGGCCAACTAAAATCTTCTGAGGAGCAACTGAGAGAGCTGGGGTTGTTTAGCCTGGAGAAGAGGAGGCTGAGGGGAGACCTTATTACTCTCTACAACTACCTGAAGGGAGGTTGTGGAGAGGAGGGTGCTGGCCTCTTCTCCCAAGTGACAGGGGACAGGATGAGAGGGAATGGCCTCAAGCTCCGCCAGGGGAGATTTAGACTTGAGATTAGGAAAAAATTCTTCACGGAGAGGGTGGTTAGGCATTGGAACAGTCTGCCAAGGGAGGTGGTTGAGTCACCGTCCCTGGAGGTGTTTAAAGTGAGGATGGATGAGGTACTTAGGAGAATGATTTAGGGATTGGTGGAATGGTTGGACTCGACGATCCAGTGGGTCTCTTCCAACCTGGTTATTCTGTGATTCTGTGAAAAAAAATTGAAATTAATCCTAAGGAAATTATCCAAACAGTGTTTCACAGAAAGCTGAAAAATGTCAGTCAGTAGATATCCAATATAATTTTCATTGAACTGGAGAAACAATCAGTTTTACTATGCTTGGAATTAATAATAAGCAATATGAGGGTGGTTTATTGTAGTTAGTGATGGTTATACAAGAAAAGAATGACACTGATAAAGAAATAATTGAAGAAATTAGTTTCCTGACATCGACAAGAAAGAATTACTTCCAATAAAGTAAAGTATGTAATCAATCAACATAAGCAAGGACATTCTCATGGGAAAGATGGAAAGACCACATCAGGAGTTGCACTACAGTTAATGACCTAGAGCAAAGGGTCGGTCACAGGATAAATATTTAAAGAAACTTTATGAGGGCTCAGCATCTCCTGGTAAAGGAGCAGTGGTTCAACAGAATAAAGTGCTGTCACTTATAACATGCCATTCATGCCTTGGAAATGGAAAAACGGATCATGAGTGGAGCAGTTAGGCTATCCTAAAAGTTTTCCTTTTTTAAAGAAAAAACATGCCTGGGTGCATAAATTTAAGTCCTCAGCAGTGAACTTACTGGGAGATTTTATAGCAGTTGAAGATCAGGCTGACTAGCTCCAAGTTAATTTTCTTTTAGCAGGGAGGGATACACAGATTGATGCAGTCTCTCTCTTTTTTTTTAATTATTGTCTTGAACTTATTTTATCCCATCGTAAACCAGGCTAAATTAAAGTGAAATAAGGAATGTCTTAGCTTGCAACAAAAAAATTGAATAGCCAAAACCTTTATGCAGTTTTGAAATTTTCTTTTAACCCCTAAGTCCACTGCTTTTTTATAAAGAATAGAAAGGCTGGAGTTTCTTCTCTCCTCTATTTTATAAACACAAGGGGGTTGTTTTGGATAGTAATTTACAGATAAGATGGACAATGATGGCCCACAATATGGAGTTAGTAGTTGCAACCTTCATCTCAGCTCTGATGTTTACATCAAATTAAAGCACCCAGAGCAGAAAAAGAGCATCCAGTTGATATTTGGTGGGTACAGAATGTGCCTAGCCCCTTCAGTGAGAACAGCAGCCTTACTGTACCTCTTCTGCTGCAACATCCTCCCCCAGCCCTTAGGGTTTCCATGACCAGTGATTGGGTAGCCAACATGACTGAGGTGATTCACATACTTTATATTATGTGCTCTGCTTCCACACATTTTATAAGACACCACAGCTGTATCAACAGGCAGTAATTCCAGGCAGTTTGAACTAAAAGAATAATCAAAAAGTAACAGTATTTTCACAGGCTGTCACTTCAAAGCAACCGATATTATGTATATTTTTGAGTACATTTGTATGTTTTCTATATATTTGGTATTCATTGTAGAGACTGAATATAGATAGTCACATATATAAATGTGCTTTCTTTTATGCTGAATATAGTTGCTGACAGAATTCAGCACCAGAGAACTCCCTCATACTTTAGGACTTGAGGAAATTTTAGTCCAGATAAGGACCAAGGACAGTCATAACAGATTCATAGGATTAGAAGATATTTTGTCGGATTGAGGTTTCACTATTATTGATTGGAATATTTTATGGTTTCTGCTAAGAGTTGGGGATTTCAATTTAACCAGTTAGATACAAGCATAGAAGTTCATAAAATTAATCAAAAGTAGCTAGAGCAATTCCCTGAGTTTGTAACAATGTGGCATTTTAATAAGACATACCAGTATAGCAACAAAATTATCACTAAGGGCTCTTTTGGTTTGGCTTCTAACTTTGTTACATGCAAAACATTGATTGCACGAGTCCATCCTCTCTTATGCCATTGTATTTTACAATAAAATTAAGACAGAACCTCAGCTGGAGTAACATCTGCTTAAGTCATATCCATGAAGCAGTAACTATGCATGTCAGCCAAAGATCTTTATCACCCTAGTTCTCTTTTCTCCCTTTCCAATGTCCATATTTTACTAGTAGTTTGTTCTTGAGTAATATTTTAAGTATCTGACAAGATCAAACGGTTTTATTACCTTACCTTTTTAAAGACTCTCCAGTTTAGAAAGAAGCTTGTGCTCTCAATGGAAGCTTGATTTAATCGAAACTTATTATCTTTTAAAGCAAAATATTAAAAACGTAATTTTCATGAAAAATGCATGCTATGACTTAAAATGCAGCAGTGTTTTTTTGATGTGAAACGTCATTCCTTGTAGCAGAATTTTTTGTTTGTCCAAGTAATCAATGTTGCAACATCTTTTCTTTGAAAGTGCAGAAGAGAGCGATGCATAGTTAAAAATACTTAATAGCCAGAGAGATTTGCCCTTCAAGTATATCTCCTGACTGCATAAAATGATCATATGAGGGAAAGATATGCTTCAATGATGCATGCGAGTAACACTGTTTCTTTATAGCTGACTAGTTCTTTGAAATGGCTGGTCTTCAGACAGAAGGAGGAAAAAAAAGAGCTGAAGACAAGTGAGCAGATTGAGCTAATGATCCATAGATGAAAACATTTACCTTCCTAAATATGGCCCTTATGATCCAAAAGAAAGTAGAGGACTTAGAGGAGGCACAGCAGTGCACAAATTATATCATGAAACACACAATCACTGATATATCATGGGAACTGGCAAAAAATATTGAATATTAGTAGCACTTCATTTGAATAGATAATTTAATTTTTAGTTGTCAAAAATTAGTACAGTCATAGAACGTATTAAAGACCAGTGTGTTCTGGCTGTGTAGTGATTTTAATCCCCTTTTCCATGGAATTCTTGGCAGTTCAAGGACTAGTGGTGGGGATGATATTTAGGTTTCAGTGAGAATGGGTATTTGCATAACAGGACTTGAGCCTTGTGACCAAAGGAAAAATATCACTGATAATAAAATCCATATTTTTAATGCCACAATAAGTTTTCAGTGTGCTAAATTGCTCACAGATGAGATGTATTGTTATTTTATTTGCTTAGATGTCAACTGGTAAAAAATCTAATAAAGTCATTTGTGTAAATTCAGCGTAAAATTGTTAAGTAGATAGATAAGGTTCATAATTTTACTGAAATTGTTTTTATTTCTAACAGAACCATGTGACCCGCAGAAAAGTGTACACTTATTGTGGATCATTTAACACAGCCATCTGTATATTTCTTGAGAATGAAACTTACATCATAGTGTGACTTCTGTTCAGGATATCCATCTGCTTATTATGTCTTGGTTTAATTCACCCTCACAATAAAATTGTACTTGCATATGGTAGATGAAATAAGGAATAATGAGATACTTACAGAAATTAGATTTCTACATTATAATATAATCAGATTTTAATGAAACAAGTAATATATATTATTCATATCATTTTGGTTTGTGATAAACCTCACTGGATTAACACATGATTTGTTCTGGTGGCCAGAAAGAACTTAAATGATTTATTCTTTGAGTTAAAATGTTGCCTTATCTGTGTAAAATCTATTACGGCATTATATACAGCCTTTATTATTTCTCTCCTATTGGATTATTGGAGGTCTACAGTATTATTTAAAGTGATGAAGCAGCAGCCTTAGCTCATTTTACACTTTTCAATTTCATGCTTGTCTTCTGTAAAATCTTTTCCATAAATTAACGTTCAACAGAACATGGATGCAGCACGAAGTATAAAACTTAAATATGTATTGATTAAAATTGTATCAAGAGTAAAAAAAAGTAGGATTTCTGGTGAACGTGTATTACCAATCAGTATAAACTTGGCTTATAAGGCGCATATTCTAATGGTAGTGAACTTAATCTTGCCATGTTAGCAATAGGAAGGTCAGCAAAGTCAAGGTAAGTAGCTGAATGTTTGCAACAGTGCCTGTGGGTTTAGTTGCCAGGATTAAGATGTTTCCTACAAAATACCCTTGACCTTCATCCTCTTTTCTTGAACAGAAATATAATGAAGAAAATAAGTTAATATGAATACTCAGGTTTTAGTAAGAGTGTTTGCTGAAGAACTTAAGAATCTTCATTGGATCCTACATTTAAAGGCCAACATCTCCAGAGGTAAAGTCAGATCCTTTCTGTGTGTCCTAGTGGTGCCATCTTTCCATAATGGTTTCATATGATGACTAAGCCCCTAACTTATGTACTGCATAAAAATGCATTATATTGCACAAATGAAAAAGTCCCAAGTGTCCATAGTCCAATTTTTTTCCCAATATAGATGTATACAGCAAAGTATGGATTGGGAAAAGCAAAAACATAGTAAGCTTCTATAAAAGCAGATACTTAGCAAGATAGAGAACTCAAATGGGCATCAATTTGATACAGTGGAAGGAACTACAGTGAAGCAAATAATAATTTCTGATGCTACTGAACACAGGTATGTATTTAGCAATGAAGAAAAGTAATGGAATAACAGAACTTTCTAAAATTTGAAAACACTTTCCTATGTGAATAGATGCTGTGGAGATGGGATTATTTTGTGTTATTGATGCATTTAGTTAATGAGCAAAGGCTCTATAGAGAGTTTAGGTATTCATGTACAGCTTCTGAACTTTTGTCCTTTATTCTGCAGGCTGATGAAGGTTTCATAACTTCATTTCATGGAATAAAATAGGACAAACATAAGTGGAAGGAAAGAAAAGAAAGTGAATCGGAAATAAAGCTAATATATAGGAATAGTGCACATTTGAAGACACGGAGGCTTGCAAAGCAGGTACTGATCTGTCACATGCATCAGCAGTCTGTGTTTTTCTTGCTGGCTACAAATCCTAGCTGCTGTACACATGACATAGGTAAAGAGGTAAAATGGTCAAATCAAGAACAAGTCCCGGCCTTAAAGAATTTAAGAATGAATTTAAATTTTAAGCAAGAAAAATCAGAATGTAATGCTAAAGAAAATAAACTGTGTGTACTTCTATATAGCAGTCCAAATAGGTTATAGATTGTATGTACTTGAAAGGGAATATTTTAAGCAACTGTCTTTGACATAATCTTTTTTTTTTTTTTTCTAATTTACCAGAGAACCTGGCCTTGAAGCATTAGTTATGAGTCAGGGACCAGAGGGAAGATCATGGAAGCAAAAATTATCAGTACTAAACCCTTGTATTAATTGCTTCATTGTTTTGTTGCTAAGTAGTTTTGTTCATTTGTCTTCAATTGATTTGGGTTGGTTCGCATTTACGACTTCATGCTGATTAAAATCCTCCCTATATCCTACAAGTTTACTCACTTACCTCATCGTTGACCTGTGTGTTTAGCTGAATCTCTGGGGAGTTAACTAGTCATGATTTGAAGTGGTCAGGAGAGAGACAGAGTGAGGTAAAAATACTTCCCTGATAAAGTTTTCACTTGCAAATAGCCCTCATTGCTGATAAAAATATTTTCTGTGCTTCTCACCTCAGTAATGGAAAATCATTTACCATCATCTTGATAATTTAGGAAAAAAAGTTCAGGGAGTTTTACATCTCATGCTAGTAATAAAGATAAGTAAATAAAAATCCTCAAACGTTCCAAGAAAGGAAGCAAGTTTGGAAGTTGACTGCAAATTCCAGTCACCAGAACAGTGAGGAAAATCGATGTCTACTTAGAATAATAGATTCATGGAATCAATGACGTTGGAAAAGATCCGTAAGATGATCAAGTCCAACTGTTAGCCCAACTCATCATGCCTACTAAACCATGTCTCATAATGTCACTTTTATACGTTTTTTGATTACCTCCAGGGATGGAGACTCCACCACTTCCCTGGGCAGCCTCTTGCTGTGCTTCACCACTCTCTCAGTAAAAATATTTTCCCAATATCCAATCAAAACCTCCCCTGGTGCAACTTGAGGCGATTTCCTCTTGTCCTATCACTCATAGCTCGAGAGAAGAGACTAGCATCCACCTTCCTACAACCTCCTTTCAGGTTATTGTAGAGAGCAATAAAGTCTCCCCTCAGCCTCTTCTTCTCCAGACTAAACAGCTCCAGTTCCGTCAGCCTCTCATCAGAACACTTGTACTCCAGACCCTTCACTACTTTGATACATTTGACTTGGCTTTCTCAGTGGCAAGAACTGGTAAAACAGAAACATCATGAGTTGCTCTGAGTTTGTCATGTTGGATGTCCTAGCATCATCAAGCATTCTTTGCAACATTAAACTTTCGCCGTTGAAACCATTTTATCAGATGCATTCAACCTAGAATTGCCAGTAACACTGACAACTACCCTAAGGATATGGTTTTGAACATTTATCCAAGAGATAGTTTGAATGCTTTCTCAACTTTCATTCTTAGATACTGGCAGAAATATTATTGTTTTTTTCTGCAAATGAGCAGCACTTTTTAAGTGCTCCAAAATGCCAGGGAAATGAATGCTGGGAAAAAAAACAGTTGCAAAAATAGTTTAGAAAGCTTGTGCTCCATAAAACAAACATTTACTAGATATTGGTTTGCAACATGCAAGGGATGTGAAGTTCTGGTTTGAACCTTCAAAAATGACCATCCTTATCTGATGTTTTTCATAACTGCAATCTGAGTGAGAAAGCTCTTAAACAACACCAATGTCACTCTTTTTCTGGAAAGCACAAAAATAAGTGCCTAGCATCAAGTAAAATGTATATTTAATTAAAAGGGATTAATTACATTCCCTGAACAGACTGTTCTGAATCTGGGCCAAACTGAAGAACCCCTGTGTAATACTCAATTCTCAAATGTTTTAAAAATGATGCTTCTTAAAACCTGACAGTATCTTTTAGAGAGATACATCCAGTTAGTTCAGCAAACTTCAGTAAAGATGCTGTTCTGGTTGTCTTAGAAGTCCTAAAATAAAATGTCATTTTTCTAAGATGGAATTCAGACTTTACATTAAAATTTCTCATTTATTCATATTTTTCTGACAAAATGCTCATGCTCTGAGTGTCAGTATGCTTTATTAACAGTGATTAGTTCAGATTTTTAGCAGCCATTCAAGGGAGAACAGTGGAGGTTCTTTGAATTTTACAAGAGAGATTGGAAGTACAGATGGTAATGTCCAAGGCTCATGCATGTCTCATGAGTTTCAAGCTTCTGCCAAATGCTTTGCCTCCTGGAAAAGCTGCATTCACATCAGAGGTCATCATCAAACAATCACACGGTGTGTCTACCTGTGAGCCTCTATGTAAATAAAAAACCAACCCTCCAGTAACATTCAGCTGCTTCTGGCATGCAGGCTGTATAATTGTATGGCTTTTTGAGCAGTGAAAATAATTGTAGAGCAATTTTTCTAGCAGTTCCACATTTTCTTTCACAAATTTCAGTTTGCTAAATCAATTCCTTGCTTCATTTTTGAGAAACAGAAATGAATTTTTCAGTGGAAGTGCTACAACAGTACATAACCTCATTAGTACAACAGAAAAAAGATGCCACAAGGAAGCTCTTGTGGCTTCTGTGTATGTGAGTGCACATGCCTCTAAATCTTCATTCCACTTAGTGGCAGGAGTGCAGGTTTATATGAGTTAGGTCCTCCTATTCATGCACAAATGAGAAGGGCTAAAGCACCTCCATGGTTTTGTCTCACACCAGCTCCACTTTGTACAGTATATGTTCATAGTTACCTGATGGGAAGAAAACGCATCATTGTACATGTACAACCCAGCACATCTGGGTCTCCTTTGCTTCTAGCTACTGTTATTGAAGACAAAAAAAGCCCAAATGAGGACTTGTGCACTGCTATCTAAAATACTGGAATATCTTCTTCCTTTCCTGAAGAAAATATAAATATATGAAAAGATAAGCTATAAAACTGTTGTAAACCCCAGAACTGTAAACAAAACTTTTTTTTCTTTAATGCCAAGAGGTTTGAACTTATCTTTTTATGCTAGTGTGATCTATAGAAACTAGTTTTCAAAATAATTATATAAATTAAATCATAAAATTATTTATATACTCTGAATGCATGCACAGGTCACCTACCAGTTTTTTTCATCTTATGGAACCTCTTTCAAAGGAAAAACTTTTGGATTGACTACAGATTATTGTGTTTTGAAAGAACAAAAATATTGGCATAATTAATTTCTTTTAAGTCCCAGAACCCGAGTATTCAGTAAATTGCCATCTTAAGACTCAGTAGTATTGCAAAGCTTTGTTGTTGTTTTATTTTTTACGACTATTAGTTCTGTGCAGTATAATTGTTTTTATTTTTTTTATTTTAAATATAAGCAGCTGCTTGTGGATGCTTTAATTAGAATTGATTTGCTTGTGAGAAATCTTTGCAGTCTTTCTCTGTAAGTAGATGGCTGCCATCATTTACAGTCAGACAAGCTGTACATGACTCTCAGATTCATTGCTTTCCTTATAACCTACATTTATATGATCTTTCAAATGATGTAGAAGCTGATATATATGATAAGGTGGTACATGTATGTATGCTACCATTTGGAAGACATTTGTTCCATCAGGGTCTGGCACAGTAGCAAGGCCAAATCTCCAAACTGGTCCTTAAACAGAGCCACAGTTGAGAAAATATCCAACAGGAAGACTTGATTCTTCATGTGCAGGAAATACAAGAGTGATCTCCTACTAGCAAGGAGTTTTGCTACCCAAAACCCAGTTACTCTACGGACTACTAATGTCTCAGAGAAAGAAACAACGACAGTCAAAGGCTGCAGATCAAAGCCACACAAATCTAAAATGGAAACAGATTTTACAGTGAAAAGTATTAACTTATGGAAAACTGAAGGTAAGAAATGGTTTCGACTTGTGACACCAGCAGTGATCACTTGTGCATGTGTCCTTTAATGCCACTGCCTGTCTTTTCATAACTTGGCCCTCTAACTTTCCTATTTGTGCAAAACTAGTGAATACAGAAAGACAGTAGTAATCAAATATTCTGATGGGTGCTTTAAAAATTATTTTATAACTTTGGTTAAACTATGATAGGTTTTTTTTTTTAATTTTGCAAGTCGATTCTTTTGATACTAACAGGAAAATATTTTATCTATGTTTGTTTTTTTTTTCCCTAGCAGCCTGCACTGCCAGTTTTCTACTTTTATAAAAAAGAATTCTCCCTCCTTTCAGTCTTACCTCAAATAACCTCCATCTTAACATTTTACTTCAAAACATTCCCTTCTGGTATCTTTATTGTATCTATTAAACTATGTCTATTTGTATTGAAATTTGCCAATTTTAAATCTAAATTGACAAACCTAAATTACATGACTCTTTTGTAATAATGAATCAATTTTTTAATATCAAGCTTTAATCTCTGCTTTACTTGAATTTAAACAAATCATCAAGTTAAACCATTAAACAAGTGATTTTGGGAACAGTGATTATATGTTTCAATGTTTATTGACAGTGTTGTGATCACTTTTCTATTCAAAGGTGGCTTTTTTACAAAAAAGGTACATTTTTTGTATTATTAAAGGGGAAAATGACAAAGATAGGAAATGAAAGAATGAAAAAAAAGTGTAAGAAATATTCAGAGTTTTCTACTTTAAAGTCTTACTTTCTACCCCATTTCCATATTGAGAGAATAGGAAAAGTAGCTGAACACAAAGAAACTCTTTTTCTTTGAGATTGCCTGAACCCCAGCACATGTTGCCTGGAAAGGCTGCAGAGTCTCCATCCCTGGAGATATTTAAAAGCTGTTTGAACATGATCCCAAGCAACTTGCCCTAGGTGTTCCTGTTTGAGCAGATGACCTCCAGAGGTTCTTTCCAGCTGCAACCATTCTGTGATTCTGTGACTTTAAGCCATTGTTTTACAGTTCAGCTGAAGTAAAGCTGCAATTTGTGGCTTGTCTAAATGAGTACAATGGGGAATGTATAGGAAAAGAGACTGTCTTGTAGAAAGAGACATTTATACTGTTTCCATTGAAGCATCAACAGAGAAGAAAGGGAGTAGGAAAAGTGATTTGAAGACCGCAGAAACGGGGTTGAGCAAAGTAGACTACAAACAATTACAACAACTTCCATGCCCCTCTTAGACATAGTGGCTGCTCTTAAAGTTGAAGTCAAGGGTAGTACTTAAAGAACTCCATGGGTGAGAACATATGAGAAGGGAAGTATGTGATCAAGTCAGCATAGTCTGGTGTTGCAGAAACCTCCTCAACAGTGATAAAAGGGGTTGGTAATGATCCCCATGGTCCATTTGTCAAATGCAGCTAAGTTTTGCAGTACATTTTGCAGCTGATTACATTGGTCGGGGTGTGCAAGACAGACTGTGTATACTATGATTCTAAAGCTTCCAGCAAGAGACCATCTAAGAAGGTGAATAGCTTCATTCATCTACCCTGTATCTCAGTTTTTGCCAAGAATAACAGCAGCTGTGAAACAAGTTCTGATACTGGATAAACTGTAAACAGGTTGTGACAGCAACTATTCAAATACAAGGTATTACTGACATGCATGAATGAGAAATAATAAATGTGAAATCAGTTAACATTACAAAGCAAAATATGTAGTGCAGCTACATTTTCACATGGTCTCCTGTAAAGATGGCCACAAAATCAGCTTTCTCAGTTCTTACCCAACTCACAGCTATTGGTGAAGGATCAAGCTAAGAGTGAAGGACTAGAAGAGGAAGTTTGTGTGTTTTCTTTTTTTGTCACAAGTCTTGCAATAGTTATAAACTAAGTATAAGGTTACCTATAGAATCATAGAATAACCAGATTGGAAGAGACCCACTGGATCATCGAGTCCAACCATTCCTATCAACCACTAAACCATGCCCCTTAGCACCTCGTCCACCCTCACCTTAAACACCTCCAGGGAAGGTGAATCAACCACCTCTCTGGGCAGCCTGTTCCAGTCCCCAATGACCCTTTCCGTGAAAATTTTTTTCCTGATGTCCAGCCTAAATCTCCCCTGGTGGAGCTTGTGGCCATTCCCTCTTGTCCTGTCCCCTGTCACTTGGGAGAAGAGGCCAGCACCCTCCTCTCTACAACTTCCTTTCAGGTAGTTATAGAGAGCAATGAGGTCTCCTCTCAGCCTCCTCTTCTCCAGGCTAAACAACTCCAGCTCTCTCAGCCGCTCCTCATAAGGCCTGTTCTCCAGCCCCTTCACCAGCTTCGTTGCTCTTCTCTGAACTCACTCCAGAGCCTCAACATCCTTCTTGTGGTGAGGGGCCCAGAACTGAACACAGTACTCGAGGTGCGGTCTCACCGGTGCTGAGTACAGAGGGAAAATAACCTCCCTGAACCTGCTGGTCACACTGTTTCTGATACAAGCCAGGATGCCATTGGCCTTCTTGGCCACCTGGGCACACTGCTGGCTCATGTTCAGTTGGCTGTCAACCAACACCCCCAGGTCCTTCTCCTCCTGGCAGATTTCTAGACAGACTTCTCCTAGTCTGTATCACTGCACAGAGTTGTTGTGCCCCAAGTGCAGGACCCGGCATTTGGCCTTGTTAAACCTCATGCCGTTGGTCTCAGCCCAGCAGTCCAGCCTGTTCAGGTCCCTTTGCAGAGCCTCCCGACCCTCCAGCAGATCCACACTTCCACCCAGTTTAGTGTCGTCTGCAAACTTGCTAAGGGAGCACTCGATGTCTTCATCCAGGTCATTGATAAAGACATTGAACAGGGCTGGACTCAGCCCTGAACCCTGGGGAACCCCACTTGTCACTGGCCTCCAGCTGGATTTAACACCATTTCCCACCACTCTCTGGGCCCGGCCATCCAAACAGTTTTCCACCCAGGAGAGTGTGCGCCTGTCCAGGCCAGAGACTGACAGTTTCCAAAGCAGAATGCTGTGAGGAACTGTGTCAAAGGATTTACTGAAGTCCAGGAAGATCCATCCACAACCTTTCCCTCATCCAGCAGCCAAGTCACTTTGTCATAGAAGGCGATCAGGTTAGTTTGGCAAGACCTGCCTTTTGTGAACCCGTGTTGACTGGGCCTGATCACTCGGTTCTCTTGCATGTGCTTCATGATAGCACTCAAGATCACCTGTTCCATGACTTTCCCTGGCATGAAAAGACCTAGTCATGGAACAAAACCACTCAGTGCAGCATCTAGTCAGTACAATGCTCCACGGTATAAGGATTTGGCCTTAGTCATAATTTTATCAACATATTAGGGTGGTGATATTGCATGTTTTGCCAAACTAGTCTTTGGGGACACACCTCCATGAGATATATGGATGCCCTAAACCTCCTCATGATCAGCCTTATCAGGGTATATCTTCTAAATTACATGTTGCTTTGATATCTACATGAAACTCCAGCTGCTGGGCTTTATAAGGCATACCACAATTTTAAGCTGCTCCAGGGAAATTCTTAGCAGAGAAATTCACTTAACAGATAAAGCCTACTCTGTATTATGTGCTTTTCAGAACCGAGGTTCATAGAATACATTTAAAAAGTTAATATTACAATATATATGTTAAATAGGATGTTTAGAATACTGGCTGCAATTTTTCTGTATATTTTTATTAGTCACACTGTTGTTCTTGAAGTACTCGACACTTTTTGTGATAATGGTGTGTTTTGGCTGTTGTCTCTTAAGGGACTAAGCTTCCTGGTCAAACTGTGTGTTCTAAATAGCCCATTTTTCCTCTGAGTTTCAAACGAGACTTTTTCACAGATTCTCATCATTTTCACTCTCATCTTTGAGCCTCATCTCTTTCTCTGTTATCCTTCCAGAGCTCAGGTGAAATCTACTGAATAAAATGTGCCAGTAAAGGGCATGATCTTTACTCTGTGTAACGATGTTAAAATACTGTAGCGTTGTTCTCTATGATCATGCCGTTTGTTCAGTTGACCAGCACATGCTGAGCAGAGGTCTTCAATGTGTTGTCCGCAATAAAATATAGTTTTAGTTTCCAGATCCTTCTTCCTCTCTGCTACCAAGCTTCTGAAACTGCTACCAAACCATTTACAGAGCATTGTTTGGATGTGTTCTCTTCTGTCTAAGTTTTCCTGATCTACTTGTTAACTTGTTAACAGTTCCAACATTATCTGTTTTTTAATTCCTCATCTACTCCTTTTCTATTAACCCCATGATTTTGATCCCTGACCTAAGTGAATCTCCATCTCTATTACTTCAATGAGTCCAAAGTGTTTATTTAATGCCTAATGCTATTCCTTTTAATCCATTGACTCCAATTTCCCACTACCACGCTTAAGAGGATAAACTGTTTCTTCCCCCTCTGCCAATTGCTTACTCTCTTCAAGAAACTTATTATTCTTCCTTGGTCCACTGATTAATTTTTACTTGCTATGGTGCTTGCTTTCTTCAATCCATTGAATTTTCTACTGTTCACACTCTAATTATTGGAAATGCTTTGTGTTTATCCTTGCTGCTATTCTCTTTACATCTTTATTTTAACTGCATTAGTTTCTGTCACTTCTGGATGCTAAGATTAAGTAAAGCACTTCTGCGAGTAAACAAAGAGTATTTGTATTTTACAGAGAAGTGAATTTTCTGGATTTGAGTGTAGGGAATGGATTAATACTACCTTTCTGTAGATATAACATGTTGACAGGTACTTACATTACATGGCAGATAAACTATGATGATGCCAGTTTTCCACTTTTCTGCCTGTATTATTGATCTTGTTTATCAGCACTATCATAAAATATGTAGCTATTCAGTATGTTATCTCCCCCAATTAGGTGAATCTCATTAATCCCATCTTGTATGTTATCTGTCTCTGAACTTGTAATATCTGAATTCAGTCCTGGAAAATTGTTTACAACAACTGAACAAGGTACTAGAACAGTAAGAACAAGCTTGTACCCTCTGTTTCAAAATATTATGTAGAACCTTTTTTTCTTCCTCTGTCCTAGAGGCAACTTCTGGCTCTGTAGCATTTCTAGAACTGTTATCATCATCATGGTGAGAAAAAAAAGGAAACTCTACCTGTCTTTCTATGATTATTATTATTAATTTCCCTTTTTTTCCTAACCCAGCAGAACAGGTCTTCCTCTATCCAGGTAAAAATGAACTTCACTTACCATTTCAGGGAGGGATATGTATTCATAATTTGAATCTATTTCTCACAAATAATTGAATATTCTCAAGAATATGATTTCTTAAATAATTAGAATTAATCTGTAATCAGGGATTACGAGGAACAACGCTCCCTCCAGTTAAACAACGTTTAACAACAGTGACCGCTGGCCTGCTCTGCCCCAAATCCAAGAGACTCTGTTTTGCCCGTATCATTACTACTATTCTTAACATAAAAAGTTAGTTATCTACAAAAATACAATCCAAGACTGCTAATTAGTTGAAAAGAAAGTGAATATCTTCCACTTTAGTTAGTTTATATTTCCTCCTTAGTATATAAATCAGTAGTCTTTAGTTCTGGATCCTATTGGTGTTTCTGATATGGACTGGCTGTATGATTTAAAACTAAAACCTCTCTATGCCTCAATTTGCTCCTCACAAAAAGAGGATTAATGGGTCATAATGACGAGATCGTATACTGCAATAGTTGCCTGTAACAGATGTTATGGAAATGCAGGATCTTTGTGATTGCTAAAGAAGAATAAGGTCTCAACTCCTGTGTTACCATCATGTTACCCAAAGTTTTGCTTATCTGATTCATTAGCAACTTGAGGGCAGACACCAACAAAATAGTGTGCAAAGACTCTCTTCCAAACAGAGGCTGTCGCTGAGGTGGATTAAATAGTCATAAAGTCCCATTTGCTCCGTCATATTCCCATGGCAACTGAGGACTATTACTTTCTCTTTTCTATAAGAAGGACACAATTTTCCTTGATCCTAACAGGGAATTTCTCAGATGCAGGGAAAGCTCAACCAGCCTGTCTGGTCATGCATCAGATCAGAATGAGTTCCTGACTTCTTATGGGACAAGGTGCTTTTCCATGCAAGATGCAACATCCTTTACAGTGATATCCTTTCCCCTCCTCTTCCTTTTTTAAATACAAAATTTAAAAAGAAAAAAGCCATGTAACAGTTTACTTTGCACATGGGTGTTTTTTCATTGGACAGAGAGGAAGCTTAGCAATTTTAATTAGTTTTATTAAGGACTTCACTGTAATTAACACAACTTCTATTTCAAATAAAGTTAAAATTGTGCATTGAAAAAGTTTTGAATGATGTGACATTACACTTACTATTTTTTATCAAAACTTTTAATTGCACATTGAAAATGCATTATATTTTGCAGACACAAAGTAAACCCCATAGAATAAAAATACTGATTTGTTTTTGTATTTTAAATGAATGTAGAGCATGACTCCAAAACTTTCAACTTAGAAAAAGATGGGGAAAGCTACTTTACTTTCACAGTTCCCTGTGTAGAATTTTTTAATGACAATTTTTGTGGGTGTGAGGAGTTGCTTTCAGGTTGCCTCCTCCTGTTGTGGGCATCCTGAATAGCTGAGGGTTTAAATCACCATCTGGCACTTGGAATACTTGTTTGTGAGTGTTAGGCTATGTCTGTACTGTTAACTAAAACAAGGCAAGTGAACAATTTTATGTCCTGAAGCTAAGGAGCACTACCTGCCTAGCTTCTGTCCAATCTATACAGACTTGGTCTCCCGTAGACCCCAGCTGGTGTGCATCTGGATCCAGCACATAACTGGTTTTATATTTTTATATATTTTTGTATCTTTTTCAGTTCAAAAATATAAAAGGCCAGAGTAATATAAGGGCTGGGTTGTGGCTCATTAGAATAGTATTTAAATATCATGAAACTGAGGACATGTGTTGCATATCCTGGTCTGCTATGTGAAGGTACCAACAGAACTTTGAGGATGTAGAATCTTCTGGAATAGCTTGGAAAAATTATCTGAGACAGAGGTAACAGAACCTGGTTCAGTCCTATCCTGACACAGAGAATAGCCCTAGCATGTTGCATCCTTCATGGGAGAAAAATCCTAGGAGGAAAGAAAGCTTATTCAGCTTGTACTAAACCCATGCATGCCAGCAATCGAGCACTGTAGATAACTAGCGTATCAGTGCTTAGTTAGAGGCCCTATTTTATTTACCAGGTGCAAAGAAAAGTTTAATATGGATTTCAGTCTTCTTCCCTGTAAAGTTCGTTCTTATATTATATAGACATGCCCATCTGGGTGCAGTAACAGCACTATAAAACTATTCAATTTTAGCAGGGGTAGTCTTGTATATCAAGAGGAAAAGATATACTGATCCAACTGCATCTCTATTAGGGGCACTGTCCTGCTTTAACTAATTTATCAGTATATTTTAAGAGACATAATATTCCCATTAAGGCTTGTAGCAAGGCAACTGTAATGGCAAAAAAATTAAATGTCTACTAGATAACAGTAAACACTACTTTTTGAGTTCTGTGCATACTTGCTGCTTGTAAAGTCTCGTGTGCTAAGCTTTTCCATAATACAGAAGCAGACTTTGGCCTATTTGGTCCTATATGGTTTTTTGATCCATCATGGTCCTTTCCGGTGGACAAAAACTTATCTGGAGCTTTGTTACTCACCCGATTTCTGCAGCAGCCTCCTGACACAGAAAAGTGGTTCATCATCTTGCTTGATGGGATAACAGCACAAAATATTTATCTTTAGATTTGCCGAAGTTAAATATATCTTTCAAATTCTCATAGAAAGGAGTCTCTATTATAAACCTGTGGACCTTTTCTCCTCAATCTCAGGGCTTCTGCATGTTTTCACCTTAGGAGAAAGCATATATTTACAAAATCACACAACAAAGCACGTTATACCACTTTCGTTTATGTCCATAGGAAAGATTGAAGTACATATCAGGACAAGCCTACTCTTCCCTCTTTCTAGCCCTAAAGGAAGTTTTAATGGTCAACAATAATATATTATACTGTTTTTAAGAACTGTAAATAGAATTTCAGGGTGTGAGGAGGATCCATATGAGAATCTGTGAAATAATGTGTTGATTTTAGAGCTATTTTCTGACCTGAGAGGAAATTCCATCGGACTGTTACAGAGTCTCCGCTCAGTCAGGTGCTAGTAGTTTGTTCAGGCTTTAACGAATTTCAAGATAGGGGTTTCATGCAAACATGCTCTCAAAAGTAGGACACAATGTTTTTCTTTCTCTGTTAACAAAAATTTCCAGATGCCTGAAAGTAATTAGGGCTCTAAACAAGACTTTATCTTGTCAAAAACAGTCACCCCAGATGTGAAATGACAAATTTTTATTGCTCTTTATGAAAAGAAGCTTTTCTCTGAGACTAGTGATTGCTCCAAGAAGCAGCAGGAGCTTCAAGGGAGAATGACAGGTAGTTTGATTTGAACAAGAAAAATGAAAGATCTTAATTGCTCCAGACACTGTAGGGCCCTTATCTCATAAATATGTCTGATTCATATTCATTGCTTTCAGCAACATTGAATCATTTCAAGCAAAATGATAACAATGGGAAAAAATATCTGCTTTTCTTCTTGACTCTTGGGTGGCATCACTCATTCTTGAAATAATTTTTGTGTTAAGTATAAAAATTTTCCAGGACACCTGTGGAGTTGTAGGCAAATTTTTCCAAATCATTCACTGATGAAAACAGGGACCTCTTATATGGACTATGCTGCAGAATTCCCAAGTAACATGTGACAGGTTAAGAGTCGTACCAGAGGAGGTTTAGACTGGACACTATGAAAAAATTCTTTACCTAAAGATCAGTGAAGCATTGGAAGAAGTTCCTCAGGGAAGCAGTGGAGTCACTATCCCTAGAAGTGTTCAAAGGACATATAGATGTGGTGCTTCAGGACATGGTTTAATAGGAATGGTTGTGTTGGGCTGACAATTGGACATGATGACCTTAGAGGTCTTTTCCAACCTTAATAAGTCTATAATTCTCTGTTTCCATAACTGAGATATAAGGAGTTTAAGTAAATCCTTAATTTCCACTTATATCATTGAAGGTGTGTCATTTACTTGGGAAGGATTTTTTCAGTTGTGTATAGACCCTTGTTCTGAGATTTTCACAAGAGTTCTTCTTCCCCTCTGACCATCTCCTTCAGCACCATGGAATTATCCACAACATTTATTTTAAAAGTTATTCTAATGGTTGCACTTTGGAAGTAAATGGGATGCACATCCCTGCTTAGTTTTCAAAAAATCAGATTTTTTGAGAGTAAAATGCTCATTTCATTTAGAATTTTGTGGCTGACAATTGCATTAAGAATCACACCTTTGATCAGGAAATCTTTGTAACACTTTGTATCTCTGACAAAAATTCTTTATTTTTTTCCTCTTTTATCCTTGAATCAGAAAGTCTTGGAAATGTTGTTTTCCAAAATTATCCAGAACTCGTGGATGCGAAGTTGTTTATAAATCATTGCATTTAATTGCTTTGTGTGAAATCCTTATTAAACAACTCTTCTCTGACCTGGTCTCATCATTTGTGAGACTTCCTTCACTAACAATTCCAAAGCTTGAGAAGGTAATAGCAATTATAATAAAATCATTTATCTAGGTCTCTTTGATACCAGATCTTTGACATACTCCTCTTACTTCCTTCATGTCTGGAATTATTTTTAGAGAGATATGTATTAATAAGGAGAAATAAATATTTAATACACATTATTGCATTTTATGTTGATTTTGTTCAGACATTATAGAACCCACATTAGAATCTACAACAGCTTAAGTCAATAAGTCATATATCCACATTTAAGACTCTGGGACTGCTTAAACCCCATGTGGCCTTAATGGACTGCATTTTATTCTTAATTACATCCATGCTAAATTAGAGCAAGTCTGTTTAAGTCAACTGAGAATAGAATCTGGATTTCTGTCATCTATATCCAGGAAGTTTCCTTATTAATTTTTGTGCTTTTCCTTAATGTTAGAGTTCATTCCCTCTTGCCCTCAATATGTTTAAAAAATGTTCACTTATATGTTTCTCAGGATTGTTCATTGGGACAATGTGTCACTTTGCAACTTGGATTACTATTCATCTGTTGCCAATTCCGTATTTTTTTTTTTATTGCTGGGTGTAACATTTCCTAATAATAAAGGAGAATGCTCCTGCCAGCCAGAAATGTGAGGATTCTTCTTTGGCCAGATCTTTTTCCATTCCTTTCACAGAAGTGATGCAAAGATCATTTTTCCAGGTCTCTTCACTTTCCTGCCTTCATGGCTTCCTGGTTTACACTGAAGCAAAAATAAAATCATTTGTCTCTGCTCTGAAGAGCATACATCACCTTGCTCCAGCCACCCTGTTGCTCCTGTCTCCACTACTGTGAGATCATCTTGCTAATGTACCAAGTTTGCTAGACTTTGTCAATTGTTTTTTCTTTTTTCCTAAAATACTCTAAGAAAGCACTCCATACTTAGACTTCTGTGTGTTAAGAAAGTGATCAGTAAGACTGCCTACCTTTGTTTCTTTGATATCTTAAACTCTTTGAGTGTTGTTTTTTTTTATCTATGCTTAGATGACAAGATATTTGAAACAAGGATGTTATTGAAGCAAAGTCTCTGATCCCTGGCTAGATCAATCAGTAAGTAACAATAACTCCAGAAGAAATAAGAATTTGAATAATACAGCACAGGTAAAATGTAGTAAAGGACCTATTTTAAAATAGGTCCTTTTCCAGTTTTGACTTAGCTATTAACAATTGTAGAGGAAAATAACTGAAATATTTGGTTCCCTAAGCAATTTTCTCATACTGGCTGGTTACCACTGTGTTTCATACTGACCATTTATATAACTTATCCTCAAGAACAGTTGCTTGCATTACTACATCACTTGTAATTGCTTAGCCTTCCATTTAGTTTTAGCAAATCTTCCAAGAGACTGCAGAGAAGCAATGCCAAGGATTTTCAGAAAAGCCAAGCTGAAATGCATCATGATACAATCTGCCTAATCTGAGCACCAAACCGAATGGACAAATAAATTAACAAGAGGCGAAGGATGTCTAGCTCAAGGTGGAATCTGTCCAGTAAGAAATTAAGTCCAGCAGATCCAAACAAAAGATGAAAGTCTTCCTAAAGGCAACAAAGCTCAAACGGATTAAGTTAAAAACTGTATGGAGATTTTCGAATGAGAGATGATGGAGCTAACTCACAAAGTCTGGCAAAACAGGCAACTGTGTGATTCTTTTGAAGAAGAGAAAAGTGCCCATGGTAAAGCAGAAGGGAAAAGAGTCAGCGGAGGTCCTGTACTTGTAATGAGCTACTGTAGAAGGCAGCTGTACTTTAAACTGTGTGGGGACTCATCAACAGTGATATTGGAATGAGAAATGTTAATTACAACAGAACAGCCTCCTGGTTTGGCAGAAATCCCAGGACAAAGTGGTGGCACTTGGGCTGCAGATGCAATATTTTATACAGCCCCTGCTGTGAAAAATGCTGTTGTTCCCTCATTTTCATATATTGGTTACAGAGGAAGTAAAATCAGATTTTCTTTCCTTCAGATAGAAACTCATATTTTCATAGTGATTACAGTAGTACGTTGATGATCAAAAATGTGGGGTTTTCTCTTCTCTGGAATTTAGAAAATTTAGCTGCTGTTTAAAACCCAAATGTACTACCAAGGTGAAAGTCAATTCATTGATTATCATACTGGGATCACGGTAGGTACCTAAAAGATTGTCTTCAAATGTCTCCTAAATAATCATCAAGGAATGCAACACTGGTAGAGCTAATCCATTCTATATAGATAAAAATTAAACATTTATTAAAGTGGAAGAGAAGAACCTAACTTAATGGCTGGGCAATCACCTTGCTCAGGGAGACCAGGTTCAAATGACTTCATAATTTATTAGTGTGGGTATTACTCAGTTTAGTGGACCTATAAAAATTAAAGCATTGATGTAACTCAATTCTTAAGATCATTACTTTTATGTCCCTAGAGTCTGTATCAACAGATCTGTGGAGAGACAAATGTTTCCAGGATTGGAAAAAGACAATTTGTTTGAATGAGGTTGCTCCATAACTTAATTGTTTCCTAAACCTGTACGAAACAAATGTAGCAGAATAGAAATGTAGCAGAACAGTCAGAAAAGAGAAGTTTTAAGATAAGCAGTGAGAGACAGCAAAAGGAAAGAATATATGTATAGTAAACCCGAAAGTATTCAGTAGCTCCATGACTTGAGTTAGCAATTTACTTAAGCATGCAGTTAATTTAAATTAAATAATGGCATTAATATTACAGTAACTATGGAAATGACTGTGATATTTTAAATGTCTACATTTATTTTGAATTTTGTATTTTGCAGAATTCTTCACTCACTTTTAGGAAATGCTTCCATGCTCTCCGAGTGCAGTTTCCTTACTGATTTCCTTAGTTTCTCTTTCCTGTTCTACATACTTACATTTCTATGCCAACAACTAGGACCAGGAAACAGTGCCACAGCAAAGTTAAAAAACTCACTAAGGCCAATTCTGCAGACTTTTTTAGGTCTGTGCAACAGCATTAGAGCCAGTTCTCAGATCATTCCCAGCTTACCAGCTGGCTGATTGGCACAGAGCAACTGGGATGGGCTCAGCTGCTGCACAGCTTGCCAGTAAATTTATAGCTGTATTAGTGGAGTTGTTGGCTAGAGTTTAAAAGGTGGAGGACAATAAAAGGGCAAGAATGAGGCGAAGAACAATGAACATCAGGCATGTGGTTGTAGTAGTGCTAGCCAGGAATAACAGTTCATGAACATTGGTTGATACTAGTTATTATGTTGCTGTTGCTCCTATAAAATACTTTACAACGGATATTTTTCAGTCATGGGTCTTGATTTACAGTGTAAATTCCTAATGTTCTGATGTATTACATGCTGTCACTGACAATAAGAAATACTAGAAAACCTAAGCAGAAAGGTTTGTAACATTAGGATCATTGAATGAAAGACTGCTGTGAGGATTTGCATGTACATAATTTTTGTCCTATGTAAAGTTTATACAGTTTCTATGATGTTTTTCTACTGAAAAGTCAAGGAGTTACAAAAGCCAGATTGTAAAAACCAAGAAAGTTTTGCATAAGGATATGAACTGCCTTTGAATGATGTAATCAGAATCATCATGTTGATGTCATTTGCAGCTAGAGCAATTAAGTATTATTTTTAGAGAGCTTAAGAGGGAGTGTGGTGAAAGATACTAAAATCTTCTAAGTGTTGTGGCTATTTGAGCATACATTTCATACATTTTCTTGACTAAAAAAACTGTCGCTGCCCTTCTGTAGCAAATTAAAAGACCCCTGTCAGGATGGCCATTAAAAATGCTGGCCATGACCGTTTGCTTCTTAACCCATCCCAGGCCATGAGGAGGGCAAGTGTAGCCATAGGGTTGAATCTAACTTACGTGATTTCATGTTACATAAAACTTTAGGCATTAATCTCAAGGCTGTCTAATGCACTAGCCTCTCTTAATTTCTTCTACACGGGGGTTATAAGTTCTCACTGAAAGACATCTTATTCACTAAGTCACTTTAGTGTTGGATGAAAATTAGCACCAAATTTAGTTGCTGCGCTGCCCATGCTGTTCCATATCATACTAGATATCATATCTAGTATGGATAGTTTTCAAATTTTAGAAAAGCACAGCAAAGCAGGCATTTAGAACATGAAGATTATATTCTGATTTGTTTCCTCAGGTGAAAAGTTCAAGCAGATTGGAATTACATCATTTTAAACATGACTGAGACTTAAAATGCATACAACAGAACTTATATGAAACTTTGTGGATGCTAGGACAAACCTATCAATCATTCACAATAGGTTTAAGATGAGGCATAAAAGATATTTCCTTTTACCTGAAATGACAGGATCCCCTAATCAAAACACAGTCTAAGTGGAAGACTAAAGAGGAAATTGTTATTAGAAACCAACTAAGTACCATTTGATGGATGTGGATTTCAGAAACATTCAAAAACTTACAAAAACAGGGAAAAAGAAGGAGCCAAAGGCCAACAAGTCAAGGTAAGAAGCATACATTTAACAGGTGAGAGAATTCTGTGTACAATGAAACTTGAAAATGTGCAAAGAAATAGCCTGTTATTGTCTAAGAAAATAGAATTTTGTGTGCATTCTTTGTAAAGAAACAGGATAGTATCAAAGAAATATCTGACTACATCACCAAATTTCTCCTTAGTATATAAATGTTTTGAAGGACCTGACTAACTGCAAGTGTCAAAAGAGGCCAAAATGTCATGACTGTTCCATCACATTTGTTAAATACTCATTTAAAAAAAACCAAAAAACCCAAAACCAAAAAACCAAAACAAAACAAAGCACAACACAAAAACATTAAGATATCTCAGCAAGGCTTTACATTTACCTCAGGTCTTGAGTTCAGTTTCTTGGATTGTCTTGTGTTACCAAAGAAATAACTAGACTTTGTTTCTGTTTGACATGAAATAAAGATTAAACTGAAAAAATATACACCTCTAACACTGGTTTGGAACTAATCCACAATTCTGCTTTAAATTTTTATTTTTTATCAGACACTTCGGTTAAGAGAACGTGCTTTGGGACAAGTTGTGCTGAAATATGTCCCTGGGATAGATCTTTAGAAACAAATGAATGGTAATATGGATGAATGCTACTGAGATCTTTTTGAAAATGTAATGCCTAAATGCAGAGAAAAGATGGATAAATTTTAACATTTGTATTCTAGATTTTGAGCAAGATGACTCTATGAATAGCTACACATCTGTCCCTGTGGAAAAGCACAAGAAAAAAGAGTGACTTTGTAATTAAAAATAAAATAGTTAAAATCATCTCTTGGGATGCTCTCAGTTTGTGATAAAACTGATTGGTTTGAGTGACAAATCTGCATGTATGATATAGGCAATATCTTCTGACACCTCCAACAGCACCAGAGCAGCCGCTGAATAAAGTCATGAAGCTGTAGGAGATGGACAGATTGCAGGAACTCGTGGTGTTCCAATTTCACATATGCAGCATTTTGAGGAACAAAGTTAAGTCACATATACCATACAAAGTGTACTGTTATTGTGGTCAACAAAACTGAGAACTTGGTATCACCCAGCCTAAAATTCAGTGAAGAGAGACTATTAAGCTTATAAATAAAGTATTAGTAAAGTTTTGTATTGCTAGGATAGAAAGTTCGGCTATGACCTTGACTGTCCCCTGAAGATCTCTATTGCTCCATGGAACAGAGAAAGAATGAATGTAAAAAAGTGACTAGATTACTAAAATGTTAAACATGTCTAATTAAATTAGCTAATTAAGGTACTAGAAGAAAGGAGACAGGTATACCCATCTGAAAGGAAAGACTGTCAGCCTGGGGGGAAAAGAAGAGGCTAAGGAGGGAGAATCTCAATTATATTAATTCTTTACCCTTGCACAATATAAGAGAAAAGGGTGCACGCTTTCCCAGTTCAGTAAGAGCTGGTGAAAAAGTCTCTCTGACTCAAACCAGAGGGCAAATGAAAAGGATACTCAGCATCATTCTAGACTAGAGAATGAGAGCATCAGTGCAAAAGAGAGATCTGGAACATTTTAAAAAGCCTGTCTCTCAAAATGAAGGAAATAACTCTAGAAGTGTCCAAAGTATCACAAAGCTACATTCAGACTATTCTTAGGTGACAATTGCTTTACCAAGTTTTCCACATTGGAATACAGACAGATTTGGCTGTAATTACGCTGTAACTATGCTTTTACTGTTTTCAAGTCAGTTTAGTATAAAGCTATATAATTTCAATCAGATGCTAGGATCTATTGAGTGGTACTTCAAATCAAGCCATCTTTCTTTCCCAAGGTACAAACATTTTCATCATGGAGATGAGATAGCAGAAGACTCCTACATTTCCCTGGATTCAGGCTTATAAGAAACACACACTTCATTGCAACATCTGACCTGCATAGGTGCCATCACAGTCAGCCGTTCACCAAGGGTGCAGAGATGGTTTGCAGGGAAATAACACAGCAGGTTATTTTCCAAAACCCGTCCTAGCAATCTAGCTCAGATCACTGTAAGGGTTTCAATTATTAATAGCTAGAATGCCTGGAAAAAAGTTCCATTTATTGCTTTTCTCCCCTGTACTGTGGTACTTTTTTCATTTTTCTCAGAAATTGACAACAGAATCTCTCCACTCCAGTCAGTGGTATCGAGTGAGGGATTTTATTACAAACCGTCTGTACATAAACTACATTAATTGCATAATTCTATAGGCTGAAACAAGATGCTGTATGCATAAGATAATGGTCAGAGACATTCTGTAACTTTGCCAGTTTAACATAATTTTAATATTTCTTGGGGAAAATAGATTTCTTTTAAAAAGACATATATAACACATCTGATAGGCACGGTAGTTCTCTTCCTCTGCAGCAGTATGTGTAAAAGAGGACTTCCATAGGGAAAGGTCTATTTGCAATTTAAAGCCAGTGTAGCAGGATCTTTGTGCATAGCATTGGCATTCAGAAAACTTCTATTATATTCCCAGTGCTGGTGTCTCATCATTGGTTTATCTTTGCATGTAAGTTTTTATAAAGAAGATCTCCATGCAGTAGTTACATATTAGTAGATATACATTTTGTTTTACTAACAATGTTTTGAATCAGGAATACCATAACCCTTCATTAAGTAGAGTTATGCAACCTTTGAGATTAAACCACAGTTTTTTTACAATATTTGGAACATACTTTTATTAGAGACTGCAAAACCCTCATCTGTTAAATGGGAAAGATGCTGGAACATAAATTTGTAAAGTGCTCTGAGTTCTTATGTAGACACCAGTACTAATGATTACCATAAATCCAGTTTTGATAAGCATAGCATTAGGAAAGTATCTTTGTCTGTTCTCTGTTACTTTGCAGTATGATAATGGTGGATGTGTGTACTAAGCACAGAAGATAGCTAGTTTTTATTTCTTGTCCTTTATATAAACATAGAAAGCCTTGGAAAACTGTGTTATCATTACATCTATTGCAAACTCAATATTTAGTATACTACAAGAAATAAAAGAGAAATTAAGTGACATCTGTACTCTATTACAGTATAGGGTTTTAAATACACACCCTTAATATTTTACATTGTGTTGGTGTTTAACAGTATTTACAAGCTACAGCCTCTTCCTATCCTTTTGAATAAAACTTAACATGCGTTATAGCTGGTAAAGTTAGAATATTTCCTGAATTATTATGTTTTAGTTAATTTCTGTGTGACACTTAGATATAAAATGCTATAAAATTATATAATTAATATTTAGGTATTTTATTAACTTGCTTAACAACCAAGCCCTGAATTGAGAAACAGAACCATTTAAAAAAACTCTAGTCTTTGATTCAATACAATGCATTTATAGCTTTGTTCATATTCTACTGTGGTGTGGTAATAATGATGTCTGAATCTGATCATTGTTTCCCTGGTGATTTTAGTTCAGCTCTCTACTTCAGTTGTTCTCTTGAGACCAGAATCCCTCGCCTGTGACATGTGATGAAGAGATGCCTGACAAAAGTACACCTTACAGGGATACTTTTATTTGTACTTTGAAACTCCTCGATTCAAAGGCATCCAATATTATGCCTAGAAAGCAACATAGTTACAAGGATGAAGGGTATTTGTCAGAGAATCACAGAATATCTTAATTTGGAAGGGACTCGTAAGGACCATCAAGTCCAAGTCCCTGCTCCTTTCAGGACTACCTAACACTGAACCTTATGACTAAGAGTGTCATTCAGATGCTCCTTGAATTCTGACAGGCACAGCGACCACTTCCCTGGGGAACCTGTCCCAGTGACTGACCACACTCAATGATATCTCTCCTATACCTTAAGATGGGTTACTGTACAGTGGACTGGAGATGTCCTGGAATCAGATGGAGAGCTAGGAGGGAAAAGAGAAGTTACAATACCTTGCTGGTGAGAACTCTCACCGGACGTGGCTATGACAAAACACTAAACCAGAATACATACCATGTTTGCCAAATTCTGTTCAGACTGGATAGTTGGTTCAATGTTAGCGGAGTCTACTGACAAACATAAAGATCATATATCCCTCGTTTGTCTAGAAACCAAGCTAAATCCAACAACATAAGTTGCATATATAATTAATTTTGAGTGTATTTTTTAAGCTGGCTTTTTAGGTTCAGTCAGATTTTGGTGTTTGATTCTGAGAAGGAGGAGTGAAAAAAAAAATCCATCCTGCAATAGAATGCCAGATTTTAGCAGTTTATTATATGTTAATATATTCTGTACTTCATGCACAATCCTTTTGTCAACACTTTACCTGCTATTAGACTCTTCCCTTAGAAGTTATCTTTTTATGGATTTCTCAATTCTAATCTATCTAAATGATGCAAAATCACTTCTATTGTTAGCATGAATGGGTTTTGTTCTCACAGGTGTCAGATTGTTTATTTCTTCAATTTTGATACCTTATTTCAACAAGTATCTTAAATTATTTATGTTTCTTCCTTATCGTAGAAAGTAGTTTTCCATTCATAATCTGAGTTTTATTTGTGCCTCCTATATGACTGAATAAATATAAATACATTGAAAACTTATGAAAAAAATTATAGACCAGTATATTGTTATTATATTGTTTGCCAAATCTAGATTTTAACAGGCATATATTTTTGTTTACATTGCAGCTAGGCTACGAAAAGGGTCAGCAGATAACACAAAGCTAGTGGTAAGGGGAATGTAAAGCCCATTGTCATCACAACTCCCAGCAGAAATAAAATCTCTTGAAATATAATGGACAACAGAAGGAACTACAGTTATAAAACCATGTGCTACATATAGAACATGGAAATCTTGGAAGTAGATTTTCAAAGTTATAAAGTTTTTAATGAAAAATTTATTAGATACTTGCTACGAAATAGAAATATCTACAACAGGAGATATCAATCATCCTAATGTATAGGATAACAATGGAGAAACACTCTCTAAAGAACAATTTATTGCTGTACCAAATGCATTATAAAAAAAAGGATATTATTTTTCTAAACTTTACCTAAATGAAGACCTGCCTTCAACCACAAACAGGCTTGATCAACCTCATAACCTTCTATGATGAAATTGTTTGCTTTATAGATGAGGAAAGAGCTGTTTATTGTCTAACTAGACTTCATTAAGAATTTTGACACTGTCTCCCGTAAGATCCTTGTTCTCCCAGTAACAGATTAAAATATCCACCTTGGCACACCCAGGAAGAATGCAAGTTCCAGCCGGTGCATGCTATGTGCACAGAAAGGGGATTTTTCAGACCTAGCAGTTGATTGGCCTCACTTGGTTTTACTGTCACTTGCAGGAAAGAGGACTGAGTCTGCTGGGACTAATCAAGATGTGTCAGTGAGAGCCCCCTCAAGCACACAGTTCAGAAGAATGTAAGATAATACCTTAAGAGGGCTGCATTACGCCATGTGGTTTGCAGTGTCTGCATGTCCATTTTCAACATTCTCCATTGACACAATATTTACCGTATTTGGTTTCTAAGGGAGACTAGTAACCTTGCTTTTTTCTTGAGTTTTAAAGTGGACCCTCATTCTTACTAGCAGAGACAACAGTCACACTGTTTTTACTGTAACCAGTCCATTTTACTACTCCCTGACACTAAACTCATGCCTATCCAGCTTTTTAACTTACTATACAGAGATATAAAATATGTCTCCACAAGTCAATGGTGATACCATAAATAATCTATTATGGTATATTAATGAAAGGGACTGCCGAGGTACCCATCATACTAGCTGAGCAGAGGGTCCATAAAAAGCTAATATATCAAATAATCTTAACAGCCCATCTACAATAAGAAATGTATAAAAATGTAGTCTTTGTCAGATATATTGCTCTAGGCTCTCTGAGTCCTGGAGTTTGCTGACACATATAACAAAAATAGCCAGTATAATGACCTTATCATGTGTTGCCAACCTCTGTTTATATACTACAAGTCCCTGCATGCACACTACACATTGTAGGCATCATAAAGGCACATCTGTTATTTGAGTAATGCCACCTACCATATGCTCCATGAGAAGATATATAACGGGAGGAGTTAGCAGTGGGGGTTGATAAAACAGACTGGAGAGGTTGCAAGTCCCTGGCAACCTGAAGAAACATGCTGCAGAAACACCAGCCTCCAGCAGCTGAAGGACTGCTTACTTACATTTCTAAGCATGAGTCATAGTTTCTAAACTTAGTAGCCACTTTTAATTGCCTTTTATAAAAAGAAGGATTTTCTGGGGCAGTAATTTATTTTTGCACACGCAGGTCTAGACAGTGGATGTTTGCCACACACACCCCCAAACCAGAGAACCTGTCCCTCATAATGCAAAAATTCTTACTCTATGAGAAGCAAGTTTCTCCAGATCATCAAAACCACTTTGAGAGTGTATAACTTCAGAAAAGGTAAATACGTCTCCTAACACGCACAATTTTACAGGGCAGAACTGACAACTGGGTGCAATGTGGAAGGCAATTGCATTGCATGAAACCGAAAACACATTGAGAACATGATGTAATCTTTTAGAGAACAGAAGGGCTCTTCCTGATTCCTTCACTTTCAAGATCTGGAACACTTTATTTAAAATAGAAATCCATAGCTATCCAGAAGCCAATAATGTGTATTTTCCTACTAACTGTATACAAAGATTCCTTAGCTGTAGTATGTTCCTCCTGTCTTAGACTTGGAATAAGACGTTCTGTGCTGTGTAAGAAAAAGACCTCTCTAGGTTTTCCTTCTTAATCCTGAGAGAAGCACTATATCCTTTATTTGGGCTTTCATTAAAATTGTTCATGGGACAAAGAAAAAGAGGAGTCATGCTGTCTGATATGTTACATTTTCTAATTCATCAAAATGCAGACTTGAATAAGCACCTACATTTAATAGAAGGGAATGTAATTCTGTTTCAGGAAAAAGACGGTCTTTGGAAAGTAAGCCTACAACTTTCTATATAGAACCTAGGCTAAAATATTGCTTTGGTGCTTCTCTATATTCAGTAAAAACACAGCTTAAGAAAAGTGTTCCTCAAACTTCTAAGCTGGTTCTGTTGTCATTAAAAATGACCTAACTTTCCCAAAATACAAGCCATGCTGCTTCTGAAGTTTAAAAAAACATCCTGTGGAACATTCATACCTGTTCCAGTTGCTTTTCTTTCAAGACTTCAGATTTTTATTTACTGTTTTACAGAAAAAAAAGAGGAAAAGAATAGGTGGAAACATCTATAAACTTACATTTAATGTATTTTCTGCATTTTTTAGCTATAATGAGGAAAAAACACCAATCCCTTTAAGCTATAATGATTCCATCAATCTAATTTTTTTTTCATTAAGACACCAAAGCTATCAGGTAATAAATGGGTAAGCTGTGGATATATTCTTACTGAACTTCACTTTATAGATTAAGAATGTCTGTATTCTTGTTGGGAAAGATTGTACCCATATATGTATGAGGTGACACGGAGCTCCAGCTTGTGGCAAAAACTGGGGGCTAATATAGCTCCATTGGCAAGGACAAAAGATAATTAAACTTGCCAGATATTGTTATTCCAAGGCACAGACTGGTTTTCACAATGTATTTATGATGTGCTCATATCTAATGCGTATATCTCTAAGATGAAGGGGAAGTAGCAAATGAATAATAAACTTGGTCAACCTCCATAATGACACAAACATCAGACAGAGTCATCGTCCAGTTTTGAGGATTAAGAATAATTTATTTTTTCTTATATTTACTGTATCTGTCTTTACTGTAGTCGCTAAAATGCTGCTTTTGCTCTTATTTACATGTTGGGCTGACTAAAAGGATGCTAGCACATGAAGCTGATCACAATATACATAATACCAAACGTAAGTTTTTAAGGACAGTTATACTCTCATGACTAGTTGGTAAAATGGCAAAACCAATTCTTATTTAATATTAGCATCTGCAATGATTTCATATTGGCATTTCAAGAGTTCCACAGAGAACTAAAACTATGTGAATAACTATTTTGTTCAGTTTGCCTTGAATTTGCTGCCTCCTGTCTTCAATTAGTACTCCTGCACTTGGTGGAAAACAACAGTGATCAATGAAGTTTTAGTCATTTTTTCTATGCTATGTATGATAATGAAGTCCTGTACTATTTGTTCGCTTAGCTGTTGCTTTTCTATGTTGAAAACCCTTAGCTACGTGGACACTTTTGGCCTTTTCTTTCTTAGTAATTTAAATGATTTTTGAGCTAAAACTGGTGGGGTTTCTGCCTTTTTGCCCACTGATGAGAACAGAATGGAGGTTTTCATTGGATAATCTGTTATAAATCTCATTCCTAAATAGTAAAGAATCTATTGCTACATATGTAAAGTTCAGGTAATTTTTCCCTATGTATGCTAATTGCCTGTATTTACATTGATTTGCATCATTTTAACATTCATTTGCTATGTTTCGTGTAATATGTTTCTGCAAATTTTCAGTGCAATTGTTCTCTTTTATTTCTTTAAATAATTTAGCACAGTCAGTAAATTGTGCTATGAAGAGGACACACAAACCCAGTAAGAAGCTGAATGGGTAGCTTTATGTCGCCATGAGGAATCTTTCCTCAGAACAGTTTTTATCTCAACAGTGCTTTTAAGGGGTGAGGAGGAATATGCATAGTATCAAACAAGTGTGAAGAGTGGTAAGACCTTATAGCAGCCTTCCAGTAAATAAAGTGAGTCTACAGGAAAGAGGAGAAGGGAGTCTTTATCAGGCAGTGTAGTGATAGCATGGCGGGGGGGGCGGAATTTTTTTAAGCTGAAGGAGGGGACAATTCGATTATATATAAGGAATAAATTTTTGACTGTGAGAGTGATTGAGGCAAAGACATGGTTTGCCCAGAGGAGTTGTATATGCCCAGTCCGCAGAGGTGTTCAAGGCCAGGCTGGATGGGGCTTTAAGCAAATTGGTCTAGTGGAAAGACTCCTTAACCATGCCAAGGGAGTTGGAACAGAATGGTCTTTAAAGTCCCTTCCAACTTAAACTATTCTATAAAGATGCAGATATGTATGACATTAAGTACAGATATTTTGTTCCTTTTGAGCTACATTCAACTGTGTTGTAATGTTTATATAGGCTGTACTCTACAATTGCCTAGTAATTATTAATGCTTCAGTAAAATTATGTTGAGCTCCTCTCACTTTCGTTTCAGTCATGGAAAACAGTAAAGAATGAAGAAAATTAGTTGAGACACCCTGAATGTCAAGAAAACCCAAAATGCCATTTTGCTCTGCAAGCAGAATTTTTCAGTCTCAGCAATATGTCAAATGCTGGTCTTTCTTTGATGCATATGTTCAGCATTAAGCTGTAAAAGGTTCCCAAAGGATGTTTTAACTGTCTTAATTATTGTTCTCATCAGCTGGGATCTCCTGAACTCACTAACTTTGTCAGATGTCTTCAGTGAGCAAATAAATTGTTCTTAAAGAAGTCAGCAAATGCCTGGAAAACAAGAAAGGATGAATGAGGATAGTATAAGCATGCTCACAGTCCATTTAAGATTATAGGATTACATCCTTCAGGCTGTATATCTTATTGCAGTTCTGCTATATGTCTCCATAACTTAGCTATTAATAACCAAAAAAAAGTAAGTACAGTAACTTTTTTACTATGGAAATTTATTTGCTGCTTGGCATTTGGTGTTCCTGGTCTCCTAAATTTTAAAAGTTTGAGAATAGTACTATTATTTATGAAAGTGTGGGCATTTAATGCAGCTTTGGTTCTTCAGTTTCAGGTTCTTTTGGGCTTTTTTCTGCCACCTGAAAAAACCCAACCCACTAAAACTTTACCACTAAATCTCAACAAATTCAGAAAAATTACAATGCAAGTTGTTTGAGACCTTTCACATTCCCCTATCCGTCCACATACATATCTCATTATGGGAAAAAAATGCAAGCCATTCACTCGTCCTTTATTTTACACAGTAAGTGTTTTAGCGAATGAGACAGCAAAGCACACATTCGATGTCCTCTGCTGGCTGTTCAGCCTTTTAGAGTGACCAGGTAGGTCGCTTATAACATATAACATAGATCATAATTGGTTTTATATGAAGCTCATAGCACCACCTGCAATCACTACTTGAAGCACCTAACAAGAGGTACGCAGGGAGGTACTCAGTATACGTTTTAATTCCAAAAGGGGACATGCATATGTAGTAATGTCACCTGCTATTAGACCTGCAGGAAAAATAACTACTGAATTAAGTTCACCATGGGAGATGCTCACCTAATCCCAACTTCTGCATTACTACAATTATATTCAAGAATCACGGTGGAGTTATGAGAAAAGCAAGCCATGGTCAGCCACCTTTCTTAAATTTCAAATTAAAAAAAGATGTATTTAGGACAGAACTAGCAATCAAATGAAAATACTCTTTGCCCAGGAAAAAAGGACTGGAAAGAGGAATAATGGGACAATTTGCTTGCAGAATGATTTGAACAAGAAAGCTTATGTTGCAGCCTTGGGAAGACCAAAAGTAAAACAGCTGAAACCCGACCTCGTATACATTGAGAGCAAGTTTTTTTCTGAGAAGGGCCTGATTAATCATAAGTAATGAATGTAAGGCCAGGGTGATCTGTATAGAAATCTTGTTTGTTAATAATAGGACTGTTGTGACCTGAAGCAAAAATTACCCCTGTGCATGTGCATCATGTTACAAAGGGAGTTACACTTAGCAAAGTAAAAATACTAAATAATATTCCTTTTTCTCCTTCCCACACAGTGAGGTGTGGATAGAGCAAACACAGAGCATGAAGGAGCCACCGAAGTCCCTTTGCTGATGAAAGCAGCCCTGGCATATTTTACCAGTGCCCCTCAACTAATTTCCAAACTAATTTTATTACACTCATGATTTAAGCCTCCAGGCTATGTCAGGGCCAAGATGCTCTGGGCCAAAGCTTGACAGAAGACCAAGTTACAAGAGCTTGCAGTTGTTTTGCGATTATGTCTTTGCCAGGCCTGCATTCCTCTAAAATTGGTGCAGTCTTGTCATAGTCCCACAATAACTCTTTTATGAAGGCAGGGGTATCAAAAGCAAGATTTCCACTTTTTCTTATAGTGTTGCATAGGGTCTGGAGAACAAATATTATGAGGACTGGCTGAGAGAACTAGGATTGTTTAATGTGGGGAAAAAGAGGATGAGGTGAAACCTTATAGCTCTCTACAACTACCTTAAAGGAGATTGTGGCAAGGTGGCTGTTGATCTCTTCTCCCAAGTATCAGGTTGTAGGACAAGAAGAAATGACCTCAAGTTGTACCAGGGGAGGTTTCGACTGCATTTTGGGAAAAATTTCTCTACTGAAATAATGGCGAAGCATTGGAAGGGGATGCCCAGAGAATTAGTGGAGTCTCCATCCCTTTGGAGGTCTTCCAAAAGTATGTAGGCATGGCAGTTTGGGACATGGTTTAGTAGGCACAGTGGTGTTGGGCTGACAGTTGGACTCACTGATCTTTGAGATCTTTTCCAGCCTTAATGATTCGATGATTCTCTAATTTGTGAGACTCAAGCAGTCCTCCTTTAGGCAAGCCACCATACCAGCCAGCCTCTCTGCATGTCCCCCTTCCAACTCTCCATCCCTCCCCACCATCCATGCCCAGAGCCGGCTTGTGGCTTTCCAGGCACATGAGATGGCCAGTTGGGCAGCCCCAGCCAGGTGCTTCTGCTCCCCACACCCAGGCCTCAGGCTGTTCCCTGCCAAGGCTGACAACGCCAAGGCCCCATGTCTTTGGTAATTGTCTAATTGGCAATGAAGGGAAATATTTGCCCCGTCAGTTATTACCTCGCTGGGGTTTCTCATCTCCAGCTATTGGTCTAAGAAGATGCTGGGCTCTTACAAATGCTGTACTGAGTATTGCATCATTGTGTGCATGTCTCAGAAACTATGGAGCACCTCGTGGTGTGCCAGACATTCTTTTAAGCAACAGAATCCATCCCTTAAGGATAAGCCTGAGAATTGCTTTAAAATGGTCTGCCCATCTGAATAGTCAGATGAAAAATATTAATGAGCAGTATTTGCTCATTCAGTAACAGCAGCAAAATCTAATTAAGTAGCTCTTTTGTTTTAGTTTGGCTCAACTGAAATAAAGCAAATAAGCTTTCTATCACACAAACCCAGCAGTTTGTTGTCATACTCATAATCCTTTTGGTTCAAAGGAGACAAAACAAATAACAGATATTAGAGATTCCTTTTCAGGAAATCAATTTAAATTCCTAAGCATGTATTTTATCACTAAGTTCTTTAATTTATGTCTGCATTCATAAACTGTACTCATGAATTATATATGTTACATCATTCTAGGTATAGTGGGTAGATGATTCACTTACATCACTCACAGCTGTATTCTGGTACCACTAGATACGGGATATTTTCCTACATTAGCTCTACAAATATTTAAAATACAGTTGGGCTTATTAACATCTAAAAATGGCTGGGTTAAATCTGGCCTTATTGCTTGGACTGCAAACATTTAAGTAGAACATAAATTCACTGCAAGGCTAATTGCTTTTATTACTGCTTTTATGGAACCATGTATCCTTTTCATATTAAGATAAGATACTTTATACTTATTCTACTTTTATGTCCAATGTTCAAAAAAAATTATGTCTATTAAAGACACTAAAAAACATCTAGTTTTTTTCCAAAGCCTGAATTAATTTTTACTTGCTACATAAATAACACATAGCTTTGCACAGTTAACATTGCATTTCTTTTCATTCCATTGGGCTACTTATACTCTAGTGTATTCTGTATTACTTATTGATGGTGATAGTCACTGCTAGCTTGGACATAAGGGTACCCAGAGACATTTTGTGCTGGTAAGGGGAGAATTCCTGTAGATGGGTACAGACATCCACATGTCAGAAGATCACAGAATCATAGAATCACTAGGTTGGAAAAGACCCACAGGATCATGGAGTCCAACCATTCATATCAACTACTAAACCATGCCTCTCAGCACCTCGTCCGCCCATTCTTTAAACACCTCCAGGGAAGATGACTCAACCACCCGCCCTGGGCAACCTGTTCCAGTGCCCAATGACCTTTCCATAAAAATTTTTTCCTAATGATCACCCACTCCTCTTTCCCCAAATGATGCAAAATATCAATTATGTTTCTCTACAGTAAACTCACAAAAAATACACCATGGACAGCATGAACCCAAACAATCAAAGATATTTCCAGAACAGAGAAATCTATGGGTAATTTAACAATGACTGGTCATCTCAAAGGGACTGGAGTGAAGAAGGTTTTATAGTTTTATTCTGATAAATTCTGTACTGAGTCAATACACTGCTTCTAGTACACTTGGGCTAGGCCTACGTTGTGTGGTTAATGCTAGTTCAGGCGCTTCTGCGATGCTCGATGTTATGCTGTGTAGGTGTACTGCTACCACCTACTGCTTTTCAGTTCAACCATCAGAAGTTAAATTTACATAACCTGTAGTTGTGTCGGTTAGTAGAGGTATTACCTCTTTCATTTAGATGGCAAACAGAAGGGAATAGTGATCCAAAGAAGCACACAGCAAGTCAGAAGTTGTGTTTGGGTAATACTGTCCCTCTCCAAAATTTTTTTTCAGTCTCCAGTCATCAGAAAATGTGATAATAGTAGCATGCTAAAATAGTAGTGTAATCAGGATAGTCAGATTGAACATAATAAAGCTGAAATTATGTGAAAAAGTTTTAAAAAATTCACTCACTCTTGAAATTATACTAAAAGTCTCAACATGAATATATTTTCTTTCCTACTAGCATTCTTATCCTTTAAATCTTTCCTAATTATTTGAACACCAAACACTGTGAAGCAGATGAAAAACTAGAATATCAGGGCAGCTTGACCTAGTGGGATATGCCCCTGCCCATCACAGGGGGAGTGGAACTAGATGTTCTTTAAGGTCCTTTCCAGACTGGGATATTGTATGATTCTCTGATTCTCTGATTCTATAATATAACATTCAGTCTACCTCTAATGATTCTGTGTCAGGTAACCTCTAATTAAAAGTGAATTGCACCTTTACTAAACACCAGGTTAAAAGGATAGGGAAAAAAAAGACAATGTAGGAAATAATAGTACAGTGAGAGTTAAATCACTGAAGTCTGTGGGAATTTCCTTACAGGCTGTTTGCCTGCCTTTTGATTTTTGACTGGCACCTTTGCCTAGCCGTTACTTAGGAATTTTCTCCTCAGATTTAATCACAAGTACAGTTCATCTGATGTCTGTCAGTAGTACTAGTACTTCAGATAAAAGTGCAAGAAATCTATTTGTAGGCACATGTAGGATAATCCCTTTCTCTCATGAAAGATGGGTATAGCCTCTGCAGCAACTGATGTAATATTCTCTCTATAACTTTTGTCATCATTAAATAAGAACACTCTGAATACTGTTGATAGCAGAGAAACATTAAAAATGTTTTTGCATAATTTTCAGTTCAGAAGCTTAGGGTGGCAACAGTTTCTACATTTCAAACCCCAATCTTGTAAAAAAAATCAGCTTTTTTCTCTCTTCCTTAGTTTTGTTGAATGGCCTGCTCTTGTATTTTTATAAAAACTGAACATGTTATTATTTGTATGTTTCTATTTTTTTTCTTACTCATCTGTTTTCTAACCTACATGAGGAACTTAAATTCATTTTACTGACAAATCATTTCCTCCTTCCAGATACTTGTAAGCAAAAAAATGTACAAAAACATTTAAATGCAGATTTTTATTCTATCAATGATTGTTTTTAGATTTAAGCAGTTTCAGAATACTCATTTTACCTGAAAGAGTCTCAAATCGGATTCTAATAATATTGGTAGTTGATCACAGTGTTAAAGAAGCATATGATGTGCAATATGTTAGAAGTATCTTGATGATGGTCACACATAAATTGTGAAAGATACACAAACCTGTAAAATACAGATGTCCTATGTTGAGGAAATATTTATCTTCAAGATTTGAAACCTGAGGTAGCCTTTTAAAAAAGTAATCAGATAAATAAGAATGTTTAGACTTGTGGCCACTACAAACACAATCATCTCCATGTTTCCCTTCAGGTGGATCTGTGAGCTGCAGATTGCATCGTGCACTAGAATAGAAAAACTTCTAGATCGAAGAAAACCTATTAACTGCTTCACAAACTCTGTGCCTCTTTACAACACTCCCAGAACAGGACCACTAGGCTGCAAAGTGCAGAAATGTGAGAACTACTCAAGGCCCATTAGAGTCCAATACACATCTGCCACACAAGAGGCGTTTCCATGAATGAACAATCAGGTGTTTCTGCATGTTATTCAGGTTCCAGGAGACCTTATGCAGTCATGAATACATGAACACTCACAGTAAAATATTTTGTTTGAAACTAGTGCAATGACAGCTTTGACACCCAAATGGCTCTCAATGTATTTAGCTTGACAGGACTCACAGTAAGCTCTTGCTAATAAATTTTGCTTGATCAAAGACAATTATTGGTACAAACACCACAGACTGCAACACTGCCATATTTGTAGCTGATCTGTTTCAGGCACATTTCTCTATTAGTCAATTTGACTATATATATGTGTGTATATATACATATTTATGGTACGAATTGTTGTGGCTTTCATGATTAGAACATAAGCAAAGGACTGCCTCAGAAAGAAAGTACAGTGATATAACAGAAGAAGCCATGAGAAGGAAGAAAAACTCTGGATTATTTTAGGACTGTAGCTTAAGAGTAATTTTTAAACAGTAAGCAAACTGGTTAGTATAAATAAAAAGGGCTTGCATTTATAGCCTGTAGTAATTTCTAAACCTGTATTTGAAAAAGTGAACTGAGAGCCCATAAGCCAAGGTGAAAATTACTTCATAGATATGCTTAAGATCACAGGTCTACTTCCATCACTGGCTCTTGTCTCCTTGCTGAACTAAGGGTTAGGTTGGAGACTTAAAAGGCTAAACATGTCCTCAATATGTTAGTCAAAAGGGAATATACAACTCCAGCCATGCCTCAGGAATCCTGCACCCTTAAAGTGGAAACCAGAAGCCACTAGAATTTTTCTCTTCTCAAGGTGGGGCAGACTTTGTGTTAGACTGGAAAGAAACATTGCACACTGCAGGAAGAAACAACACATATTCTTTGGAGAGTCAGCACCAAAATGGTGCATCATATTGCTGGGTTAACCCCTAAACAGGGATAGCAAGGCAGCTAGGATGTGGATGAGGGGGTAATAGAATGATCATCAAGGTCAGAAAATGTGCCAGGGAATGGGTCACCAAGACCCAGGTGAGAACCAAGAATACAGCAAAGTTGCTGAGAATATGGTGGGACAAACCTGCACTCTGCCACTCTGCCACTTCATTGACTCTGGTGCTTTTCCCTCACCTTGCTTGTGACAGAATGACAATGAAGGCACAAGCTCTGTCTGCGCACTGCATGCATTTTGTTCAACTCAACACTCCTTTCACAAAAGCAGTGGTAGCCTGAGACCATGCCTTCAATCAAAATGCAAAGAATCAAACACACAGATTCTGTGCCCCTGCTCATTGCAAATGGTTGGCATGCCTCACTACTTTGTTAAAATCAGTGTTAGGGACTAAATAATGTGTGGTTTTGAGATTCAGGAAAACCCTCAATGACATATCTCCCAGAGTTTTCCTATGAAAAATAATTGAAACTGGTTGGGCTATGAACATTCTAAATTGAAATAAAGTCAGAGTGATGGCAGACAAAGGATGATGACAAACGGAAATTCATTATATAGAGCAAGTCAAACAGGATCTTTGGGGATTAGTGCTTCATCTGACCCCTACTCACATCTCCAATAGTAGTGAAAAAGAGACAATAATGAATATATTAATGATGTTTGCATATGGTACTTCATATACGGATCAAGGTATTTCAAATATATAATGAAGCGAAAGACTAATGAAAGATCTAGAGAGGTGGCAGGTAAGGCATTAATAGGATCAGGAAGAAGCAGTGATATCCTTTCATATATTGCTTGAGGAACAGGTCAGCATGACAGCAAATGGAATTCTTTTGTAACCAAAACTCAGCTTTCAGTGGGAGTTTGAGAGTCCAAATAAAACAATCTGAAAAGACAATTTGTGTTTTTTAGGGATTAGTAGGCAGCAAAGAAAAAGGGAAATACCACATTCATTTCACATCTACTCTTAAATTTTCTTCCTCTAAAGAAATGGTTTTGTTCAGAGATTAAGATGTTGATAGTCATTGTCTATTGGGGACTCATAATTCTGCTCTGATCAATATTTGCATTTTTGTATTGAGCAAAAATAGTTAAAGATTATATGTAGTAATATTGTTATACTTCGAAAAGCAAATGGAATATTGTTATGACAACATAAATATTAATATAGGACAAGAAAACTGAGAGTACAAAGTCACTCTGAAACAAGTGTGATATAACTCTTGAATATACTGCTGTTACTGCTATCACTATATTTTCAAATTCACAAGTTGTATTCACATATTAAAGCTAATCCCACTAGTGAAGACAGGGTGTTCAGATGATCCATTGGTGTTGGTCTGTGAAAGAAGATCTTCAGTAGTATCAGATGCTGCCTTATTTAAGCTAGTGCTTTCATTTTTTGCCACCAGTAAGGCTGAAATTCTGGACTGACAGCATTATTTCCAAGCACAGAAAAACCCCTTACTCATGGTATCCTTAGATAAGCCACCTGAACTTTCTGTCCTTTACTGAGTCAACCCAGTTGCAATGCAAGCATAAAAAATGTAGTATAAAAACACAGCATGCATAGATCTATGGGTATGCTGGTGCACAAAACTGCAGAAAATAACTCACGTTGTTTCTATATACACTTAGTATATCCCTTGAAATGAACTGTCATAGTATTGCTTGATGAGAATGTCATGCATGAAATGGAGATTGTAAACTAGTTCCAAATAGCAAAAGAAAACCTCATGCATTGCAACAGAAGGAAGTAATATTGATGAAATTATTCTCATTGAGTTTATTCTAACATATTCCATCTAGTGGTGCAAATTAGTCAAGCAAGTTATATTTAATTTAATTTTCTGGTTGTTTTCTTTTTGAAATTAGTACTGAATATGATAGCTCTTGACTGAGTTCCTTATTCATAGATGTGTAGCTGAATGCTCCCATTGACCAAAGAGTATAGGAATGTGAAGGAAAATATTTGTGTACTGTACGTCAATATTTTAGCAGCAGCGGATCTTTTCTTTGAGTGAATGGTACATAAAATACTCTGGAAGCCTGTTCAGTCAGTAAAGTATTACAGAGGGTTTTTTGTCTATTTTAGCAACTTTTAAAATGTCTGATTAAAAAACTCTTTTTAACTTTGCATTGGTTACACTGCAATGGAGTTATGGCATAAATTTCTCCACGATAATGGAAGCAACATAATTTCATTATTAGTTATTCTAGAAAAACATGCTGTAAAAAAAAATAAATAGATAATTAAAGGAAATTGGGTAGCACTGCAGCAGCTGTTTGAGAGTCCAGAAAGATGCAACTGACAGAGTCAAATAAATAGGCTCAGCATTATTTTACCTTGGTTCAAAATGAGAAGCTTTAATCTGAAATGTTATCGTTTGTCCTCTATTCACAAGCAGTAATTCCCTCATAGAAGTTTTAAAGGGAGTGATAATAAGCTACCAGAAAGAGAAGCTGGAATTTCTGAAGATGGTTCTCACGCGGGCACAGGAAAAAGGGCTGGGAATCCCTAGCTGGCATTACTTTATGAATCATTCTCATACGAACTCTACTTTCCTCACCGTAATATTTGCAGTAAGGTAAACAGAGACAGAATACTGCAGAGAAATATTAAATAATTTTGTATTGAGAGTGGTAATGTGCCACAGGGCTTGTATATTTCTACTGACAGTCTCAGGTTTGCACTGTGTACTCATTTATCACTTTATTTATTGATCTCATGGCTGGATTAAGACAAATCAAGACAGTTATACCTGCCTATTATGTCAATTCCACATTGCCACAACCTCTGTTCCTGATTAATGTAGCAGTAGAGGGGCTTCCCTTCACCATATTTTCTGAGGAAAGGGGAAGATGCAAGAATATTCATGCCCTTCTTTACCAGAAAGCTTATTCTGGCTCCCTTTCTTTCTGCTTTTTTTTCAGCATCTCCTCTGCAGATACTATGAAGACATAGTGCACTACTTTAAATCCTTTCCCTGCACAGCAGTCAGGAGACAAGTAGTCAGGAGTTGGTAATTTCACCATGTCCTGATGTCATACCCAGACATCAGGACAAAACTACAACTTAATTTCTTACACCTTTTCCCAGAACCTTTGGGTTTAGAAGAGCTGTAGAAACACCCACTGCAGTTTATTCACTATATGACAGCAGTGAAGCCACTGACCATGACCAATATAAGGAAATGTTTTATGCAGAAAGATCTGCATCCAGAGCAGTAAAATTTGTCCAATTTCTTGTAGCTCGCAATATTTAAAGCAGTCTCAGTAGTAAACTACACTTTCCTATGGCCAGATCTCCCTAGAGAGCAGGATAATGCAAAAGAGTTCTCCCTGTGGGTCTCATGCTTACACAAGTTTGAAGGGAACAGTTAAAGTAATGTGAAGTTCTCTGTGTACTCTTCATGCAACTAGTAGGCAGAGCGAGGCGTGTTGTTAATAGTCTGCCTTTCCCAGAGAAGGAAGAGATTGGTTTGTTCCCTTCCCTTATCTTTAGCTTGTATGTGTAGCCCTGTTTCGCGTAGACAGACTTTAAAGGAGAGATAGTTTGCTCTCACTGGTTCTGACATCTCTGTTACTGCTGGCTGGCAAAGACAGCTAAAGACAGGCTTTGGAGGAGTGAGGTGATCTCAGGGATTCAGGGGCAAAACAGTGAAGCAAACTTTTGAGTGGAGATGCTATCTCTGTGTTTTGCTTGGGAGGAAAAATTTCGTTTCTTTACCACTGCTTTCCTAACTGACAATTAGGTTCTCACTGCATTTCAGGGTTAACAACTACCATTGCAGGCATTGGCTTGGAGGTGCTGACCATCATGTGCTGGTTATGAGACACGGGGTTATTCCCAACACGGCACGTCAATGCCAGCACTTTGCACTGGGACTTTGCACTACAGCACTTCGGTTGTTCCAGACCTGAAGGACAGGAAAACCTTGTGTGTTGGTGTCAATGTCTATCCTCCAAAACAGGGCACCCAGATAGACAGTGCTAGCCTCAGGCAGCAGGGATGCTCTGTGATTTTCATTTTCACTGAACCTTAAAAACCCCAAAGTCTAAATGAAAATTAAACAACTTCCTGAAGTCTTACTTCCATGCTGGGATTTTAAACAAAGTTTTATTAAAAATGAAAAAAAAAAAGTATACTATGATGTTGTATAAAAACATTAAAACACACGTGGGATTTTACAAAAGCAAACCAAAGTGGTGGTATTCAGCCAACTGTTCCAATAATACCAGCTTTAGCAAAATATGCAACATCTTCCTTTGATTTTATACTTAGTTGCCGCTTGAATAAAAATAATTAATTAGTTCTTCAAATTGCCCGTAAAAGTAATGTGTCTTTTGTTCTGAAGTACATGGAGGAAATAATCCTTTCCAAAATTTTTAAAAAGGTCTTACGTTGGATTTACAAAAAGTCCAGCTGCAAGAGCCTGAGACTATATAGCCCAAAGCCAGTGCCTGTCATTGCATGATGTGTGAGCACAACAAAGACTTCAGCTGGCTGCTATCAGGGCTAATAGAGGCATTTTGGCTGATCTAGTGGAGCATTTGTTAGGATGTCATTTGTCTCTCCTTACCCTGAAGTCTGTTTCTTTTTATTTCTCAATGTCTTCATTTTATTGTACTGAATTAGGCTGAAAATCTACACAAACTGAGTGTCCTAAAACCAACAGGATGCTTGTTAAGAACAGTGAAGGATTAAATTGGGCATAGTAGAAAGGGCAGGATTTTTCTCCCTCCATCATGCATTCTCCCAAAACCTGTCATCTGTTAAGATTCAGAAGTACAAGACATCATAAGATTTTATTAACTGGTGGCAGTGAGAGGGAAGCTTGATGTTAGGGAAGCTTGATGTTAGTGGGTGTGAAGCAAGTCTCTGCTGACTTACTAAGGTTCTTAACTGTTATGTCAGCTTACAGATTTAGTTTATGAACATTTCTGCTTAGAAGGGCACTCTTGAAATGTTCAAAAAACCCTTATTTTTAATCCTATCCATAGCTACAAACTGCAGTTGTATAGTCTTGTTAGGTAAATAAATATTTGCATTTCTTTTGCTGAGACATATTCATAAATGTAATCAGATTTACCATGACGATACCAACAGATTAACACTAGCTATCAGGATCTTTATAATGTCATGGAGATCATTGAAAAGTACTTATTTCTCTGCTATTTGTTTAGGTGTTACTGAGCTGTACCAGTTAAAAACCAATTATATTATTGCAATCTGTGCTTAAAATTGTAAAGCTCTGTCATGTTTAGACTTCCTTGATTTTGGTGATGTGATGGCCTCATGACTGACTTGAACCATGCCAAGTGTTGTTTTAATTATAGATGATTAAAACATTGCACACATGATTATGTCCTCTTGCCCTGCTCTACATACCTTGTGAATGCCAGAAGAAGATCACTTCATTAAAGGAAAAAAACCCAAATAATTTCATTAGAGTGTTTATCCATATACTTTCAACACTACGATGAGTGGAGCCAAGACTGGGGAATAGAACTTAAGCTGTCTATGTTATAAATATGATCAGTTTTAAATTCTGCTTCTAATAGATCTTGCACTACAGCTACATAAAATAAACATAAAATAAACAGATATTTGCAAAGGAAATTGGATGATCTGATTCCAGATATGGTGAGGGAAGTCCAAAATAAAATATTAAGGGAATCTGAAATGAATGGATGAATGAATGAAAGAGTAGGAGTGACAGGTAGGAATATAATGGGATTACACAAGAGCTGTTTTCTTAATGAGAACAGCTCCCAAGACAGCCTATTATTCTCTCAGCTTTCTCAATTAGTTACCTTCTTGCAAACAGATAACTGCAGGGATCTGTATTGCATGTTTATAGTCTTTTTTTTTTTTTTAAATAACTGTAGTTGTTTATGTGACATTGTCTTGAATTTTGAAAAAGTCAGCAGTAAGTATGGAATCACTGAATGAATCAGACATCTTTCCTAAGGCAGAAAAGCTGAAATATCCCTCATAGATTGTAAATGCTTGAAAATTAGAGAACAGAACTCAGCTAATTATATGTCATTGAGGAAATCCAGTGAAGCAAGAAAGTAAAGACTTGAAGGTACTGAAAGAAGATGAGGATAGCTAAGAATAGTTATCAAAGAAACCAAGACAGTCTAGTGAGGAAGTCATGCAGTTCAGTCTATTATCTAATTATTTATTTGTCTCTAGAAATCTACTTCATCACAGGCAGAAAGAAATAATTTTTTCAGAAACCTCAGTGATTATTTTGTGTGGAAACAGGCTTTGTAGCCTCAAAACATTTGTCCCCACAATAAGTTTTCATTTTAAACATTTGCAACTTAAAATCCTTCACTTGAGTTATTTATGTAAACTCCTGTCATAGTCAATAGAGATAAGCGAGCATGTCTAGGTTATAGTCTTTCTCCTCTGTGTCAGAACTCCATGTTAGGGTAAGATGAACTGTGTTGAACCTCCGCTGACTGTGGTAACAACAGATTATAAAGGAAAGTAAGAGAACCATCTCAGCTATGGATGACTAGGCTGCAGTCCTCTGAAGTCAGGTGGGGTGAATCCCACAGTCTGAATTTGGAAAAGGTTAAAGGATGTTAAAGGAAAATAGGAGCGAGGAAGGTGTTAAAGGAAGTATGATTCCCAGGTGAGGTACCTAAGACAGAGTTTTTACCTTTCAGTTCTAGAGCAATCAAAGTACTTGAGGTGGGGAGGAGAGCAGCTTTAAAATGGAAAAAGGATAAGAAAAGCCAAAGAGGTTGTAAAAGTAGGAAGGGATTTATTTGTTTCTTGAACGAAAAGATAGTGTCACCTATCACAATGCCGTGCAAATGCACAACTAAAATAATTGTTAGAGGAATCGTGTTGGTGAACTTTGATATCATCTGTGTTCATAGATCTCCATTGTCAATTTTTAAAAAAAAAATTAACTCGTGTCTACATGACTGAACAATGAACAAGTGGTAACTATTCTCAATCTCCCTAAATTTAATCAAATATTGATTGTATAAATCTTAACATGTTTATACCAGGTAACTTTAAGGATATGGAACAACTTTATTTAGACATAATGGTATAGATAATATTACTTAAGAGAAATATCTCATTATAGGAAAGCCAAGGATAAGTCACTACTATACATGAAAACTGACGGCAGGAGAGGATTTTCGTTGTGCTTCCCTGGAGGGCTGTATACATTGTAGCTGTCTTTTGCAGACAACAAAGGAAGTGTTTGGAATGACGCGTGCTTTTAGGTCAAATAAAAAGACAGTAGAACAAAATGGCTTTTGTCTCCAAGAACCTTTAAGAGAGCAAAGGGAAGATAGAAAATAATTTTAACACCTTCTCTTGTTTTGGAAGACATGGCTTTTAGGGCCCAGCTTTCTGAACTCTCAGTGTGCCCTGTAGGAATGTGAATGCCTCCTTTGTCACTTTTGTTGTGACAGTACATGACCTCTTTGCAAACTAAATTCCTGTCCTATGCTACAGCACTTCGATAGTATAAATTTGTAGATAATAGAATCACAATCCTCAAATTCCAACTGAATATTGGAACGGAGTTGTCTACAGAGAAATGAAACCTAACATCAGGATGTTCTTACATATGGTTCCCTGAACTACTCCTTGTGAGTGTGAAGCTTGAATTGAGGTTAATATTCAACTGCAATGCCACCATTCTGTAGAATATTGCAACAAAAGCTGTGTATATAAAACAGGTGAGATGCGAGACACTGAATGAAGTAACATTGGGAAATGAGTCAATATAAATTGTAGTCGCTCTGAATACATATTACATGAGTTTTCAAGACAATGTGCTTTGTCAGTTAAGTCTTTGCCACAGACAAAATGGGAAAGCTACTTCTGGCTAGATATTTTCAGCTGATTGCATTAGGATTAGTAGAAGCTAAGGGTAATTTCACATTGCCATTTATTTCTAGGCCAATAAAACATAACAATTACTTGTGTAGTTTATTCAAAAAGAATTTCCTGGCCACATGATTATCTGTGATATGAACCAGGCTAATGCTTTCCTTGCTCCTCTAACCTAACACTCTCACATGCATCCTTGGGTTTCTACTTAAGACCTAAATCTTCTTTGACCATACTCAGAACCATGATAACTCTGCAGAATACTGCAGGACTCATACAAGTAACATATAACTATTTTTAACAGCACAGAAATCTGAAGTGTGCAACCTGGTGGCTGCATTGACAGCTTTTTTTAGAGTTGGTTCACGTTTTGTATTCCATTATTATTTTGCACAAAAAGTCAGCTGTGATCTAATGCCTATTGATATACTAGGATTCTAAATAAATCCTGCAAGAAATCTTCCACCAAATTGCCATCAATAATTTTTTGAATTACCATTAAGTAAGCAGAGAAAGTTGTAAAGAAGAGGAAAGAGAAGTGTTCATGTTTTAGGCTGGGCTGTTTTTAAAGGCTTTATTAAAAATCACATCTAAGATTCTGTGCGAGATCCCCACCTGAAAAGCAAATAACTGCTTTGTGAAACACTGAGATTGGTGAAAAGATAAAGGATTGCCTATTGTGTAGCTTTGTTCTGAAACAGTTATGAGCTTGGCAAAACACCATGGAACAAACAACTCTACAGCAGAAACTTAAGCTGCCAGTTTCTGGTGGTAGTATTTCAAATATATCACTTTTACACAAATAAACAACTATGCTCCATCTGTCTGCACTTCTGTTTTGCTTATGTAAAATTGTTAAAAGAATATTACATTTGGCATCTCAGGTAGTGCTGCCTACAAGTAAGATACATCAGCCAACAAAACACCCCTATTTCATGCTAGAATATCCTGTCTCGATCTGATTTTAACAGTTGAAATCCTGTCAGCCTTGTGAAACCACTATACCTCCCAGAGGCGTGTGGAATTTCAGACTGAAATTTCACATAATCCTTTCTAAATCACTTTGAACAGCAGGCCCCTCAAAAAGCATCAGGAATAAGGTTTCAGTTTCTTAATGGATGCATAAGAACCAGAATGCCTTTATGAAGAGGGCAAGAAATCTATATGCAACAGATAATGCAGACTTCAGCTCCTGATGTGACCCAGGAGCCATAGGTTGGTGATTTTTCAGGGTAGGAAGACACTTTCTAGAAGGCACAACAGCTGAGGCTGCCAAGCATGCAGGAAGACAGTGTTTGTGCAGGCTTAGGTCACACACGTCAGAGCAGGACAGCCTGATGTGACATGTTTCTCACTGTATGGTTGCATAGTTGACTCATGCCTTCTGTGAGCAGCTCTGTGTTCCCCACATAAGGTGTAACTGGCCTCACACACTTGCCCGTGCAACACAGGCTTGTTGTGGGCCATTTCTCTAACCAGGTGTCACAGAGGTAAACCAGAATGACTTCATGTGGATAACAAACTTAAACAAACTTTAATTCAAACTGAAATTAAACAGGTAAAACCACACAAACAAAAAGGAGGGGAGGACTGGACTAAATAGTAATCTGGTAACCTTTAATGAGTTAAAAGTTCAGTGTATCAGTCGGGGATGTTATTACTGCACAAGAAAACACAGGAGTGATGATCCAAAGTATACACACACTTATTCACAAAAGAAATAACAATCTCTCAGGGGTACTCAGAAGTTCACCCAAAGGGGTGAGGACTCACTTGGGGTTGTATCCAGAAGTGTGAGAGAAGTGTGAGAGCACTCAGCTCCAGGGAAGTTACCTTGACCAGAGTTCTGATCCAATAGGAGGATTTTCCCATTACAAGCCCACTATCCTAAGAATCCCATAAAGAGAGGCTCCGGCGGTAGTCCGATTTTATATCCTGTCTCGATCTGAAATGTGGTCACTTATTTGCTGTGGGTCAGCAGCTTCTCTGGGCCTGAGATGCCCCATTGGCTGAGGACCCTGGAGCCAAGACTTCCTCATTCCTGGCACTAGAGCTTTTAGAGCTATGGCTTTTGAGGACTATGGATAACACTGATCAAACCTCAGTCCCATTTTCAAAGCATTGCCCAGTGGTTACAAGGAATAAAATGAGGGGGTTTTCAAGAACCAGAGTGAGATCCAGATGTACTCCCAGTTCTCCTGGAGCTGGGGGTTTAGCCCACGTCCCAGTCAATCTGAGGATGTCAGAATCCCACATCCTGCCCCTGCACTTGTTTGTACTCATTGTTCTGCTCTCCCCAGCACAGTTACTGCTCTGCAGTGCTGAACATTGCAGCTGCCTTACTGGTGCTTACTTGCTGGCCTGTGAAGGAACACAGAGTCTGAAGTTTGAAAGAGAGAAAGGCACCGAGGGAGAAGGAAAGACAGACAGAGAGCAAAGAATGCTTCTATTCCCTTGAATGAGCGAACCCAGGCAGCAATGGACTGTAGCTGAGTCAGTAATTTAATGTTGTCTGCAACAAACTCTTGCAGGCACCTCTAATAGCAAAACAACTCTCTGTGACCCTCTGTCGTATTATTTTATATCAGAAGGGCTGTCTATAACTTCTGAAGCTTTCCCCATAGAAACCTGAATGACTAAGTTCTTTGCAGCCCTACCTTGATCACTGTGTGCACATTGGAGTGCCAAAATATAAAAAGAATATAAAGCTACTTGAGAGTGTCCAGAGAAGAGCCACAAAGTTGGTGCCAATCTCTTCTCTCTAGCCACTATTAATAGCACCTGAGGGAATGGCTGGAAAATATGACAAGGGAGGTTTAGGTAAAGAAAAAGAAAGATTAAAGAAAAAGATTCTTTACTCAGAGGGTGTTGAAGCACTGGAACAGCCGCCACAGGGAAGTAGTCATGGGACCAAGCCTGACGATATTCAAGAAGCATTTGCACAATAGACACATAGCGTGAATGTTGGAGTTGTCCTGTGCAAGGACAGGAATTGGACTTGATGATCCTTGTGGGTTCTTTCCAACTCAGGACATTGTACGATTTTTTGATTCTACTAAGAACAAAATTGCTACAGCTAATCTGACAGAGAAACCAAGAACACAGATTGAACATAGAAACAAACACAGGTTACTACGAAGACTCACTTTTTTACATAAAAACCTTTCACATTACATATTTTCATTCTAGAATAAATAATAATATTTCTATATGACACACATATTTATACATGAAAACTGTTAATGTAATACAAGGTTTTTCAATGTAACTGTCATGTTTAGGTAAACTACCTTACAGATCGGTCGCATTTTGTTTGTTCTTATCTACCATTAAAACCTGCATAAGTTTACCTTGGAGACTTTCTTGGACTCCAGCTTTAATAATTTTTATTGTTGGTGGCAGTGGTTTTGGATTTATAGATCTGAAATTAAAGTGCTCTTGAGCATAGTCAGTCTAGGAAATGACGTTGCAATAGAGTTAACATGTAAAAGGTGCATTTTAGTTCCAGAATAACTGTCTGGTCAAACACGGAGAAACTCATAACTTGCCTGTGTGAGGTAGCTACACACACAGGTTCTTTCTAATTTTGTAAGACTCAGGGCCAGCATTCAATAGTGATATATGCCCTCATCCATATGCTTCTATGTTAATGGACTATGGAAATAATTTTAGGGTTTGCTATCAGTTTTCTCCAACCCAGAAAAAGTACTTTAAAATTAATGCAGTCCATTTTCCTACCTATGTCTTTACAAGAAATTTTTGCAAATAAACACAAGCCGTTTACAGCATGTGTGGCTGGGTAATAGTGAAAGTGCAGTAACAGGAGCCTTTTAATGACTGTTATGCTCTTGGTAGTAGCAGCACACTGGGGTGTGAATAAGATGGTTTCAAAAGGCTTACAGTTTGGGAAAAGATATGTCTGCATTACATGATGCAGTTGGCATGATTCTTGCTAATGATACCAAGGGTAAATACAGCAGCACTGCTTTTTCCAGCTTGCTGGATCACAAGCTACTTGATCTGCAGCTCAGAATTGATCTGTGTGGCTCTACAGTACTTTTCATGTCACATGAGGAAGGAGTATTCAACCACAGTCAGATTATATGATTGCTTTTTGAGAGGATGTACACAAGATATCCTAGGTCATCTCTACCAATACTTGTCAGTACAGAACTTGTTAACATTCTAAGGTTTTGAGGAAAAGTATCTCAGCTTCCTACAGATTGTTTATCTACATACTGTCTAAAAGGAAAACTGAAATATCTTGGAGAAATGCAGCTTCTGTTCAGTCTCCAACTGACAGCACAACTGCCATCTACTACACTCAAAATGCTTCTGATGTTACAAGTCCTTAAAACCTTTTGAAGAAAACATCACAGCACAGAATAAAATAGGGAAAGGTAGGTTAATTTGAGGATATCACTCCCCCAAAGTCCCACTGATGTCACGAACAGTTAGATTATACTTCAACTAGTTTAGGACAGACAGTACAACCTTACATCGTATTAACCTCCTTTACTCAGTACATAGTCCCTTACGGCAGAAACTCACTAATTGTCCCTATTGGCTGAACAAAGCATTGTAAATTTTTGAATGCTGCAAACTGCTATGTGAAAAAAAATGCATTAAGCACACTCAAGTGTCCTCTGTTCAGTTATTTTGACAGTTCTGGCATATCTTATTCATTGGATGTCATACTGTGCTGGTGACTGTTCTGGAAAAAGAATAAGTTGTGGTCTCATTTCTCTGAAGACCATCCAGCTGAGCAAGAAATGTTACAACATGAAGGTGTGGTAGGTTTTCACTTGACAAGATGTTGTCTTTCTCATAATAATAATAATCTGATGAGTCATTAAGGTATGCAAGAACTGGGTCAATTATGAGTACACTTCTGAAATTTCTTCAACCTGCCTCAATAAAGACAGGGAGAAAAAAAGACAGGAATTAGGGACAAAGGTGAGAGGAGATCAAATAATTAGTGCTTTGATGTGAAATTCAGTGGTCATTTCTAGTACTTCTCCGAGTGATTCCTTACATGATTTAGGGACTTGTATTATCATCTTAATCATTTAGAATGCAGAAGACCATGGAGGCTTTGGTGAACACAAGAACTTTTGACTGACCGCTGTAAAAGTCTGTGCTTAAATAGCCAGTCTTGGATACAGTTGCAATAAGGACTGAGGGTAAGTCTGAAAGCAAGTAAAGCAAAGGAAAGAATACCAATGGAAAGCAACAAGTGTGCACAAATGACAGAAAACTGTTCCTACTGCAAATGGTAAAGTTTTAATAGCATGTCAATGATTTCCTTAATATACAGAGACATTCAAACAGCAAAACCAGACCACAATACTATTTCTGCATTCAAAATCCTTCTTTATGCTTCAGCGGCAGCTGCAGAATGTAGAAAGGGTGCAAGATTAGTCTTCATCTTAATTTTTTACATTATGCCTTCTGAAATAGGCATATGGAGCAAAAATAATGCACTTGGCTCAACATCTGTTCTCGGGACCAAAATTCACTGAAGTTGCCCTTGTTACCTATCATCATAATTTCTATGAATATTCTAGAGAATTTATTTCATGGCAGGAACACCTGTTTGAGCAGTAAGTTTGGGTGAGAGATGAGGAAATTTCTGAATGCAGAAAAAGAACAAAGAACAGAAACACACATCACCTGGAATAAAAACTAAACAACTTGGCTCATATGCCTCAATGTAGATTCCATATATTGGCAGAGAACATTTCCCTCCCACCCTCAGCATTAATAGCCTAAGCAAAAGTCACTAGACCATGCTGTTAAGAAAAAGCATGCAATGGATGAATAACTATGAAGGCACTATCAGCTGCTTACTGCCAAAATAAAAAGAGAATAAGTCATTTCTGGTGGATGACAGCAAACTCTGGAGGGGTTGGAACACCTAGGACAGAGGTTAAAGACTGAACAGAGGTTTCAGGATCCCTGTTGCTTGGTTTCTTTTACCTACATCGAGACAGAGTTTGTTACCTATATTTGTGCTTACAAAGATGGCGACACTGACATTTTTCCCGTGAGAGGAAGCTGTAAGGAAATGACAAACTGATTCACATATCCTGGTATTATTATGCAAGTCATTGTACAGAGGATTAACTAGTCAGTCCTTTAATTTAACCTGGAGAATCTCCCAGATCTCTAGTCAAAAACACCGAGTGAAAGAATTCAGTGCAGATGTAGTCAGCCAGGCTGTACTCAGTGTGTGCTTGGGCAGATCCCACATATTTAACAACATCACTTCTTTTGCCTTCATTCACCCCTAATGTCTTGACCAGAATGTCACAATTAAAATTTTCTTTCCCTGTTGTCCATACCATTGGAATGAGCGTATGGCTTGCACATTGTTTATGAAAAAATTAAACCTATCCAAAATTCTCTCAGGGCAGAAGTTTCATGCAAGAAAAGCAAGAGGATCCTTCTTGTTGAGGAAAAAAAAATGGTCTGTGAATGCCTTGGATATTGGAGGTAAACACTACCCAGGAAGATCTTATTGATCATTTTTCCAGGCACCGAGGTCAAACTAATATTGTCTGTAGTCTCCTGGGTCTTCCCTCCACCCTTCCCATACATAGGAAAAATGTTGATGAGCTTCCAGTCAGTGAAAAACTCTCCAGATTCCCAAGATCTTTGGTAGAAGATTGAGAGGGGTTCTGCCATAACATCCTCCAACAAGTGCAAAGTGCCAATTCTGCTGTGGCACATTTCTCCTGACATACATGTTCTCCCAAGGAAAGGTGTGTGCTTCCAGTCAGGGGCCTTCTCTGTACACCATGGAATTGTTGGCTATACTCAGAGCAGCATCAACATCTGCAAGATGGACAGTAGGTCTGCTACCCACCTGGGCTCCTTGTTCTTCTCACTCTGCGTGAGTTCTACTCAGTTGCCCACTGATGAAAACTCTGATTCTAGCCCTTGTCTTTGCTTGGCTGGCTGACTGTCATTCTCTTCTTGGCAGCTCAGTTTTCTCTTCTGCTTGGATGGCTTCCTGTTTTCCCTTGAAATGCCTGGAAACCTTTCCATTCAAGAGTATTGTTAGGCAGGTGCAGCCATGATTGACATGAAATAATTCTGCTCTTAACCAAAGCTGGGTCATGTTACCTTCTTTCCCCAGAGGAGCTCTTCAGGAGTTCGCCTTCCAGAGTGACAGGGCATACCTGCAATGGAAATGTGGAAGTTAATATGTGGTAAGGACCTCCCTGCCCAATTGCTACCTTAACTCTGAAAGACCCTTGGATGGGTTTGCTCAGCCCAGCTGAGCTCGTTCTGCTGGGATCACTACACAAAGTGTGATGGCCAACCTGCATCAGCCTTCCCTTTGCACTTCTGCAGGACAGTAGCCTGGTGGATGACCTTGCTTGCCCCTACAGCAGTGCAAATGCCATCTTCTGAGGGTGGAGTATTTTGTTGTCCTGCTGGTTCTGGCCCCCACATACCTCTGTTGTTTCTGATTCTAGCCCTAGTGCTGGCTACTCCTCATATGATGCTTTGTTGAGTTCTGTTATCTACACTGCTGCCAGCAACTCCTCATAGGAATCACTGTTGAGCCCAGAGAGCTCCCCTGGTGGTTGTCACTCCTCAGATGACACCCTATCAAGCCCAGGCACCTCTTCCTCAAAGATTTCCTCAGTGAGGACCTCTGCCAGCTGCAGCATCTACAGACAGCTAATCATTGCTTTCCACCTAGGTGGCTGAGAATGGGTCCACCAGCCTTTCCCACTGCTGACTCTGAGGAGGAACAGAGGGGTGGCTGGAAGTGGGGCATTTGAGGAGGAGCCAGCTTTGTTTCCAAGCCCCACCTGATCTCCCTTTGCTTGGCATACCAGCTCTTCAGGAGCCAGCCAGATGGGGAACCCCTGGCCATGCTTGCTTACCTGGATAGGCTGAGGCAGTGCCAGATGACATTGTCCAGCGAGACTCTGAAGGTCTTTTCTGTCACACTGCTTTCCAGCAGCTTGGCCAAGTTGTTAGTGGTCATGAGTAGGTATGGATGTGTCCTTGGATGATTTGTGCCCATCATGGCACCATCTGCAGTTGGTACCTTTCTCTTTTTGCAGGTCTCCCAGCGCCACTGCCATAAGCATGAGAAGGGCATGTTTCCTCCAGCCAAAGCAGTGGTCCAAATGGAAAGACTCTCTCTTGTTATGGAACAGGGAGAAAGGGGATGCAACAGAGTCCAGGGACATTTTCCTTAACTATAACTTTTTAACGTCAACCTTGTTCTTCACGTAATGTCCAGGTAGAAGGTGATGTTGGTACTCTCATGGAAAACTGAAGGGCAGTTTGAGTTTGTTGACTACAGTAGAAACAGCAGCTGCATAGGTGCCTTCTCGAGTGAACAGCTGTCTGTAGAACTCCAGTGTCTCAAGGATAGGGAGAGAGGAAACTCCAAGAAGCAGAGCAGACCAGAATAGTGCAGTCCAGGCAGTTGCAGACAGAGCCTGCAGGCGTCCTGCTCTTCCTGGGGTATTTCAGATGGGTAGCAGCGAGTAGAAAGCCATTCTTCTGCCTAGTTGAGCCAGACCTGTTGTTTCTTTGGTTCTAAATCTATAGAGCAGTCTAAAGAGAAGCTGAAAAACAACTCTCAAAGGTTCAATTACAAGTATTATCTAGACCAACCTGCTGGACTACTTCAGGACTGACCAAAGGTTCCGTCATGCTATTGAAGGCATTGTTATAATGCCTCTAAAATACTGATAGGCATGACAATCACCTCCATGCTTGTGCACTTAGGAGCAAATACTGGGCTACAGGACTCTTCATGTTCTCTAACATGTTTTCTTTCTCTATATAGGTCCATTTATAGGCTGTGACTGGAGGAACCATTCAATAATTTTCTTTCATGAAGACTGTGAATGCTGAACTCATGTTTTTCCTATATCTTTTGAGTGGGAGGTTAATTTTTTATGTCCTGCTAAAAGCAAAAGTGCTCCTGTGTATTTTTCCCTCAAGATAGACCTCAGGTCTCTGCCTAAGATAATAGAGGTAATAGAAAATTAAAATCCTGTAGAAATCAAATATACAGGATGGAACATAATGAGAACAAGAATTTTTTTCTGTGATGGGAAGTAAATAAAAAAAATATGAAATACAGACCATTTAGCTAATTGATTTAAATTACTTTGTATTATTATTTCATAGGAAATGTACATTATAGAACAGAAAATAATGCAAATGCTGAAGTAAAGTTTTCTTGTTTCCCTGAGACAGTCTTCCAGCACTTTTATTGGAGGCTGTTGTGTTAAATTATCAGGCTTACTACCATTTTAAAGATACGCCAGAACTTTTTAAAAAGAATTTTAATAGGCCAAATTACCATTACCATTTCCCTACACTGACTCTGAATTTGGTTTCATATTCTAAAACAATAAGCTTTTTAAACTTTTTAAATAGTGGGAAAGACAGTGAAAGCTAGTGTTTATCTCTTCTCAGCAAATATTTTAGCATTTCTTTTAAGGAAATGAGGTAGAAAATCACAAACACTGGCATCTTGCAAGTCTGGACCACAGAGTGTAAACTTTTTAAAATTCCACCACAGTAACTGATCCACTAACGAACTTATTGCGTGCATGAGTGGGTTGCCCTTGGCTGGTTGTCATATGCCCTCCCAGCTGCTACTCAGCAGGACAGCAAGACAGGGGAATGTCTCTCCTCACTAGGACAGAGGGAGAAAATAGGATGAGAAAGCTCATGTGTTAAAGACAAGACAGGGAGATAACTTACCAGCTACTGTTATGGGCAAGAGAGACTTGTCCTAGGGAAAATTAATTTAATTTACTGAAAATTAAAATAGGTTTGGGTAGTGAGAAACAAAAGTTGAATTCACACAACACCTTTCCTCTTTGATTTCACAGGCTCAACCTCATTTCTTTACTCCAGATTCCTCTGCTTCTCTCTGAGCAGTGCAGGGGGATGGGGACTGAGAACCTTGGTCCATAACATCTCCTCTTTGCCACTTCTTTCACATACTTATCCCCTACTCCAATATGGGTCCTCTCCATGGGCTGCAGTCCTCATCTGAACCTGCTCCATCATAGGCCCTCCATGTGCTGCAGCTCCTTCAGGGCACATCCACCTACCCCATTGTGAGGGTGCTGCAAGGAAATACATGCTCCACTGTGGTCTCCACGGGCTGCAGGAGAATCTCTGCTCCAGCATCTGAAACACCTCCTCCACTCCCTCTTCCCTCACCTTGTGCCTGCAGGTTGTTCTGCACTATTTATGCCTCACTCCTCACTGCCCATGTGGAGTTTTTTTTGCTCCTTCTCAAACACGCTTTCCCTGTGACATCACCACGTTGGTTGCAGGGCTCAGCTGTGCACTGTGGTGGGTCAGTTGGAGATGGCTGTGTCTGGCACAGGGCAGCCCTAGCTTTACAGAAGTCCCTGCAACCCCTGCTGCCAGCGCCTGGGCACTAACACCTGATATGGTTGTGTCTGCTCAAAAAATCTATACTCCCACTAAAAGCCTTTGTGACAGTGGAGAGAAGACATATGCTTATTGTTGCCCATAAAAAAGTACCTTTCTTTTTAGTAAGTAGAAGCTGATCTCATATGGTTCCACAACTTATTGCTACCATTATTTATTTTACATTGTCTTATTTGTTTATTCAGAGAAACAAATACAATTTTCAGTCCTAACTTATATATAAACTGTTAATGATGCTTCTATGCAAAAAGAGATACCTCCAAAACTCCAAGCAATAAACTAACCAGATGTGCCCGCTTGACACAATTATACTAGGTATGCAGGTCTCGGAGTGGAACTGAAGAGCTTGTTTAGTCAAATAAGTAACTAATGCCTCTCAGAACTCCTACTAAGTATTTTACCATAATAATATCCTGCTGCAGTAAGCTCCTTTAGCTAGTTAATCATCATTTAAAATGCATTCTACTTCACTAATATTTTATGTCATGTCATCTCTTGAGATCATTAGGAAAACAGAGAACTGGGTATCAGCTATTACTTTTAATTGTTATTGTATGACCTTATAAATCTCCCTTTCTGATCTAAGTACCTAAATTTCTGTCTGGCCAGCAAAAATCAGCTCCCAGGGGTCTCTTGAAAGACTGAACTTTCCAAGAAGAAATGAAAGATAAAAAAACAGACGAAATCAGAGGAGGAGTTTTTTATCAGCTATTTATAAATTTCTATTTCATGGCAGTATGTTGAAACTCCTAAGAAAAAGAAAGTTGACATTGCAGAAGGTGCATAATTATATGAGGAGTACTTGTGTTTTGTAGCAGAAGCCTAAAATATATTTAAATACTCTTTGCTTCTAAAAATACCTGGAACTATTACCAAACCTCCTGGGAGAAGCAAACCCAGTTCCAATTAGGGATTTAGATATAACAGTTAGATTTCAATAAGAAACCCTTGAATTACACTGTAAGCTTCACTTGCGACGCTATTTTCAGGCTCTGAAAACACAAAGAGACCAGAGCGGCTTTAAGTACTCTAGTCATTAAGTTAATTTTTCAGTCATTGAATTATTGTGAAACATTATGGGATATTGCACACTGCACTGTATCAGAGATGCAAAATGTTGTAAAGAGCCTGAAGAAATATCTATTCAGACATTTTGCTTCATTTTCAGGCTGTATCACTACAAAAACACTCAAGTTTGAGAGGTGGAGAACTTACAGCTGAAAAGTCAAGTTCTCAGAAATGTGGCAACTGGATTGCCCTATTAGTTGCCTTAAATAATGACTACATCTTTGAAAGCTCCCACACAGGAATATTTTGAAAAGGAAAACATTCAGCTCTGAGATGCTCTGGAGCAGCTTCACATGTTCTACTGGGTTTCAAGCATTTTTTAAGAGGTAGACACTTCTCTGATTATTCTTTCTGTGAGTCCTCATGAGAAACTGGACAAGAATTATATAATGCCCTTAACAATACACTTTAATTTTTTGGTCAGCTCTGAACTGATCAGACAGTTGGGCAGTATGATCATTGTAGGCCCCTTCCAAATAAAACAGTCTATTCTATTCTAAGGAAGAAGTAGACAGTAGTCTGATATTAAAAAGGAGGGGAAATGTGGAATTGCTAGGGGTTAAAAATGATTTAATGATCTTTCTAGTGTCAGCTTCAGGGTACATAAATGAGGGTTGTGGGGGAGAGCAAAACAGATTTGCTGCCAATTCAGTATTACTACTGTTTTCTATTCTAATACTGTTTTGAAAACATAATAGCATGACCAAAGTGAATACATTTTAGTCTTATGTTGTTTCTGTGTTTACTGAGGAGATATATATGAAAACCATCTTCTTTGAGATTTAGAAGCTTCTGATAAATTCAAAAAGACACACTGCAAGGTAGCTAGTAGAACAGAAAAACATCTGATCACGGCCTCAATGGAATTTCAGACTGATTTTTCAGAGCCTTTGGCTAGGAAGCCAACTCTAATCAAAACTGATGTCTCAGCAAAAATAATACATTTAAAGATGAGAATAGCCATACTGGAAGGAAACACTGCTTTAAAAACAGTTAAACAAACCACGAGACTTTTTTTTTTAAGTCCATCAATGCCAACACAGGATATTTCAGCACTCAGAAAGTAAAATGCATTAGCCACCCTAAAATATGCTCTAAAAAATGCTAGTGATCTTTAAACTCACATTAAATTCTGGGATCATGGCAACAACTCTATCCCTTTTAAGATGATCATGCAGTTTGCTGAAAGATTCTTTGAAGACACGGTCATCTAAGTGCCATGCAGAGCAATTCTGAGGCAGCCCGAAGGGCTGAAATCAGCTTGTAGATCCAGGAACAAGATGACAAACATAATCATGCTGAGGTCCTTTGGCTTCCCTTTGTCCTGTTCTACATACTCTGCCATCCTGGGCTGAACACCACTCAGACAGCATTTTAGCTAAGATTAAAGAAGTCAGTTAAGACCAGCTTTGTACTCCCAATGCAGGTCACGTCACCTGGATGACATCATTAACTATTTCTGTACAGGTAGCTTTCAACAAATGCATACCAACCGTAGGACCAAGCACAGCAAAATGGGCACCTTACATCTTACTCAGTATTTGGTCTGTCCAGATGACAGGTGGTATTACAAACATCCAATTTCATTACCTTTTCTATCTCTGAAGTAAATGGGAAGATTTTCAAAGCAGACAAGATTACACACACACACATTATTAAAAAATCAGAGACCCTTTGCAAGAAAAAATAAATTCAGCATTTAGCAGAGCATGTATTGAAGTAAAGCGAAGTCTTACTATCTTCAAACACTGGCTCCAAAAGCAGCACAGTAGCAGCAAGCCTCTCTGCCTTTCACAGAAACAAAACATTATTGGATGATCTGTCCAGGATTCACAACCTGGCTATTCTTTCTGTTTCTGTTTTGAACAGTGCCTGTGTGTTTCATGAAACAGATCACAAGTACGGACTAAGTATTTATTTATGTGTGAATTTACCTGAATCAAGAATCCAGTTTCTAGACAAGCAATTTTACAGGCATGGCCATAATTGTACTACAGCAGTTTCAATAAGACTCAAAGCAAAAGCTTACATGTCTTGCATGAAATGTACAAAGACTTCAGGCTCATATTATCCTATTTCAGTGAAAGACTTTTTAATGCACACCTGAGGGAATGGAAAATAATGGCAGAAGGATGCAAATATGTACCAGAATACGGCTTTGAAAAGGAACTTGTCCTCTATACCCCAGTGCTGAGAAGCAGACCCTTGAAATAGATGGTGATCTCCTCTGTTTGTCCTTCAAGTCTTTTTGAGAAACGTAGTCCAATGAATGAATTATTGTGCAGGTCATCATATCAAAACATATTAGGAAGGAGTGGCAGAGAAGGCAACATTCATTACAAGCAACTCACAGTGTATCTTGCAGAGATCAGACCACTGAAGTCAGCTCTTCCGTATAGGCTCCGATGCAGAAGGTGGAACAACAAACTCCCTTTCTTTTATTAGCTCTTGCAGCTATTTATTTATTTTTTTACTTGGTCTCTAAGAGTAAATGCAATGACAGCTGCAGGAAAAATAGAATCAGTGAGGTGGAAAGGGAGCGTTTCTTGAAGTTGTCATAATTAAATTATAGCCATTACCAGAGTAAGCAGAAAAAACTGTAAATCATTCTAGCATACACATCCAAACACAAAATGTGAGTTTTCTTCCTAATTCATTAGTTTCCCCACATTCATACTGCTAATTATGATTACTCCAAAGGAATTATTAATTAGAAATAATTTTGCATTAGGTAATTGGAAAACATGAAGCTCCGTTCTGTAATAAAAATCTATAATCACATTATAAAAACTGCTATGGTTTTACAGTAATGTAATGTGATTAACTATTACCAAAGATACACAACTATGACTAAGCAAACTAATTAACAATGTTGTTTAGCATGTCTCTTTATTCCGTTAACACTCTACAATTTATTCCTCCCATAGCAGTATTATTTATGGAAGGAATACATTTTCTTATATTAAGAAATTTTGGTATGAAAACGTGATTTTATTTTTAAGTACCTTTACAGATTTTCAGATTAATTTGAGAAGTTCAGGCTGGGAATGGTTAATGAATGAGAACAGCCTTTACAGTGTGCTAAATAAAACAGAGTAAACATGGAAAAAGTTATGTGGAATATGTAACCATAAAAATTCATATATGGTTTAAACCCAGCATCTTTTAAAATTAGGTGGTGAAAATAATTTTGGGCACTTCCACTCAGAAGTACACTCAACAACATTTTTTCCTGGGGTCCTTTCTTCCTCCTATCACCATTCTCCTATACTTTTCTCCCTATCAGCCCACCTCTTTCAAGCAAGGAGATGGATACAGTTGTATAAAAAGATTCAGTAACACTCTCCTACACGTGTGTGAGCAGTGTCCTTGGTTACCTTAATGTAACCCTGAAGAAAACTTGGATTTGAATGCTACAAACTTCAGGAAGAATAGATTTGTACCCTCTGAATTTTATCACTTGGGCCTATATCTCTTTAAAAATAAGTAATTATAAAATGCTCTAGATTAGCTAAAGAGGATAATCCTTACTTAACAGAAGCATATCATGATAACTTAATCAGCCTCTTCCTTTTGCAATGCAGGCTGTCTGCAACAATCTATATTGTTAATGATCCCAAAGAGTTCAGAAGGAAGTGACTTCATTACTATGTATGGGACATGCTTGCCTCCTACGGGTACTAAAGTCCTCACTAAAAATCTAGCAGGGCTCATAAATAGAGCTTTAAACTAGATGTGAAGGGGAAGGGGGACAAAGCCAGACTAGTCAGGAGTGAGCCTGGAAGTGGAACTCCAGTGCCTGGGAGATGGTGTGCTGGCAAGGACCACCACTATATCACCACAGAGCGAGTAAGGGCGAGTACATCTAGTGATGGAAAGGATGAAACTGGCGCTGAGGGGTTAGATATTCCAAGGACCAGTCAACCGGGAATGAACACTCTTCCCTTTATGAGAGCTGAGGGTTCACCAGCCCAGCTGAAGTGTATTTACACCAATGCATGCAGCATGGGCAATAAGCAGGAGGAATTGAAAGTTATTGTAGGGCAAGGAGACTACAACATAGTTGCCATCACAGAAATGTGCTGGGACAACTCGTATAACTGGGGTGCAGCTGTGGTAGGATATAAACTCTTCAGGTAGGACAGGAAGGGTAGGAGAGGAGGCGGGGGAGCCCTCTATGTTAGAGAGAGCTTTGATACCCTCGAGCTTGAGTATGGTGATGATGGGATTGAGTTCCTGTGGGTTAAAACCAGAGGAGCCCACAAGAAGGTAGATATTGTGATAGTAATCTGTTATAGACCATCCAGCCAAGAAGCAGCAGCTGATCAGCTCTTCTATAAACAACTGGGAGAAGTCTCAAGATCTCTAGCTCTTGTCCTTGTGGGAGACTTCAATCTTCGGATGTCTGCTGGAAGTACAATACAGCAGAAAGTAAGCAGTCTAGGAGGTTCCTGGAGAGCTTGAAAGACAACTTCCTCGCACAACTAGTGACTGAACTGACAAGGGAAGGCGCCCTCCTGGACCTGCTGCTTGTGAACAGAGAAGGCCTTGTGGGGGATGTGACAGCTGGAGGATGCCTGGGACAAAGCGATCATGAGATGGTAGAATTTTCAGTTCTAGGAGAGGTCATGAGGGAAATAAGCAGAACAGTCACATTAACTTCCAGAGGGCAGATTTTGGACTGTTCAGAAGGCTGTTTGGCAAAGTCCCATGGGAGACAGTCCTTAAGGGCAATGGAGCACACGGGGGCTGGAAGCTCTTCAGAAAGGAAATCCTAACAGCTCAGGAGCAAGTCATCCCCATGTTCCAGAAAAGGAGCTGGTGGGGAAATTACACTCTTCTGTGAGCAATAAGGTGTATTATGAATTCCAGACATTTGCCAGGCAGAATACAAGATATTCACATCCACCATGATGGGGACCATAGCTTCATGCTTTCTTGATTTACAAAATCTGTAGCAATACTTATTACAAAAGGATTATAAGAACTGTAAATGAGTTCATTTTGGTAATTTATCAGCAGTCAGAGAAGTTACATTTGAAAGTAAAACAAATGCAAAAAGGAACCAAGCTTCTCAGGAGTGAAGTAGTTTGAAATTTGTTGATGGGCAGATGAATGGATGAATGACACAACGTGTCTTCTCCAGCTGGACTCTTCAGATGATAAGTTAGACTACAAATAGCACAAAATCAAACTAATACCTTAATTTTCTAGTTTTCTGTGCCCTGAAAATATTGCTTTTCCTAAGCTGGTATCCATAGTAGCAGTTGTAGCTTATTGTTAGAGCTATGGTTCTTTTCGGTTTTGAAAATATTTAACTTATATTTTTAGAATTAGAAAAAGTATCACTAAACCAGGGCACAGTCCAAAGGTGGTTTATCTTCTGTTCAGTGAAATAAAAAGTGTTTGGTCTATGTCAGTAGAGTCTGAGAATTATTAAGAAGGATTTTTTAAAACAAATAATATCTTAAATATTCATACCTGTATGGCAATATTGTCATATTCAAATACATCTTTAACATCTATCCATAATTTTAAGAAATATGAAAGAAGCATGTAAACATGTTAAGTGATATTAATGAAAACTCTTAGAGGCAGGGCTTGGGGTCAACTCACCCCAATTCACTATTAGCTCAAAGGGGATGGTCAACAATGTACGACCTTCATAAAAACAGCTCTGCATGTATTAATTTCATTCTACTGCTCATTTAAGCAATGTTTGCCAATGAACATGTTTATGTGAAAAACAAGGTTCTGTGCCTGATGTGGCTGAAGCATGAATGTAATCTCCTGTGGTAGTAATCCACACTGTATCATGCTGCAGCTTAACAGCTTTCAAATTACCAGTCTCCCAGGCCGTTAAGGTTTGCCATGTAGGCATATATCTGCAGTTAGCTATTCTACAGGACTTTCAAAATTTTCAGAACAAAAGAGGTACAAACCATGAACATGATATTTTCAGTGACATGAAAGTAAAAACCTGTTTTGACTGAAGTATCTAAGAAAAGTTACTGAAAAGACTGTGCAATAGAGAGAAAAATTTTTGAATTTGAACTCATCACTCATGCCCTAAACATGGGTCAGCTGCAGGCAAGGAACTTTATGTTCCACAAATAAAAACTTAAAATACAGTTTTCCAGAGAGGTGGAACTTCAACCCAGAACATCTAAAGCTGTGTTAGGTGGGTAGGTCTCACTGTAGAGAGCAGAGAAAATTTAGAGCCAAGTATTTGATATTTTTTCTGTAAGGCAGATGTACAGAAACTATGGTGACAGTGTCACCTACTTCAGAGTTTTCAAGAGTTTTATACCAGTAAAGTTTTAAAGTAGAGTTTTACATTACTATAGCAATAGGACAAGGAGTGTTAGTTTTAAGCTGAAGAAGGGGAAATTGAGATTAGATATTTGGGAAGAAATTTTTTAGTGTGAGGGTGATGAGGCACTGGAACAGGTTGTCCAGAGAAGTTATGGAAGCTACATCGCTGGAGGGGTTTAAGGCCAAGTTGGATGAGGCTTTAAGCAATGTGATTGAGTGCAAGATGTCTCAGCCCATGGCAGAAGGGTTGGAACCGGGTGATCTTTAAGGCCTCTTCCAACCCAAACCATAGGATCTTGTGGTTATTTTTATGAGTGTTTACTTTAACTTGGCCTGAACTGAGTGTGATTCAAGATAACTGATCAGCATCAGGAACTGCCGTTGTAATGGTATGTTAATCATTAAAATTAGAGTTCTAGCACATGCCAGCAAAGCCCATATAACCATCACTTATTTCAAGGTTCCCCCCAAAACCCAGAATCTGCTACTGCTTATTGACACTCAGATTTTGAGGTTGGAGATCCTGGAGGCCTGTTTGAATGATCAGTATTTCTCCCTACGGTTTCCTTTCCCCTCCAGAATCATTGCTATAGCAAAAATACGGTGTATAGATGCAGTCAAATACTAGGGATTTTTGAGATATCTTCTTGGTTATCAAGGGAATGATGTCCTGAGCAATCATAAGCATTATATGGTATGATCTCTTCTTGAAATTAACTAGATTCATTTTAAATCAATTAAATTTAACTCACAATACTCTATAGAAATTCAGTTTCAGAAGCTCTTTGTTCTGATGTTTTCAATTCCTGTTCAATTCCAACCTGAATTTATTCAAGGCTACTTTATATGTTTGCTCTTGTGTCAGAACTGTACTTCATTTAAAATAGTTCTTTAACCTCCTTGATGTATTTATAGAGAGCAATCACCTCCCTTCTCAATTCAGTCTTTCCTTGCTAGACTAAACACACCTTTTTTTAGCCTCCTCTCATAAGATTGCTTTTCACTTCCACAGTCATCCTAGTAATCCCTCTACTGGGTTAACTTCTCTTGAAGCTAGGCAATTGGGACTGTAGGCAATATTCAAGGTGAGGTCTATTTAACAGGAACATTTCCATGCCTTTTACTATAAAGATCTCACCAGAATTCTATATCTTTTTCACCAGTGTATCTCAGCTACTTGATCACAACGCTGAGACGTAATACATATACATATACACAATCAATCTTCTCCCTTCCTTGGTTTCCTGGTAATGAGCTCCCAGTAGTTTGTTTTCCAGTTCCCTCAGCCATAACATGGAACATACAGAAAAACACCCCATTTCTGGTGCTCCAATCTAACTCTTGTACAGTACCCTGCTCCTCTTTCAAGTTATTTTTGTCTCCTACCCTTATAACTTCATTGTACCTACCTGCAACTTTCTTTTTTAAGCACTATTTTCTTTCAGGAGAAGCCCCAGAAGAGCACAAGCAGCATCCATATGGTTCAATATCCCCGAGCCTACTCCAGAAGTAACAGAGGATATTTAGCCTGCAAAGACCCTAGCTTCCCAGCCTGCTGCCCACATCAGAAGTCCTTTAGTGACTCACAACAGAAGCCTTAAAATGACTCTTCAGGCTTTTCCAGCCAGCATACATAAGGCTTTTCATATATTATATTCTTAAAGCACTCATCTACTAAACTGTAGCTAAAGAATCTCCTAGAGGCAAGCCTTAACCCTGCTGGGAACCACCCCAGTTTACCTGGTCTGCAACATTTTATCCCACGTGTTGTGAGTCAGTTGCTTAGCCATAGGTGGGGAACTAGCTGCTTGCTATTAACCCCATCCTGCTTGTTCATGGCAGAGTTTATCCAATTGTAATTGCATGTAGTTTAAATATACAACAGCTGAGGTCCCACCTCAACTGTGAGTTTGCCCTTTGGAATATTTACCTCCGGTATTTTTTGGTGTAAATGGAAAATGTAGAGTTAAAGAAATAATTCAGCGAAATAATTCAGATTGTTACAATTAGACATAAATATTGAAAGAGAAACAAAGCAAAGTTATATATGAATAATAATATACAGACCTGAAATACTCCACTTCAGATTCCTTCGGAGAAATAGTAGAAACACCATTATTTGAATGACTTAGAAGTGAAAAAAATGGGAATATGTAGCAGAGAACAATTCTGTGTGTTGTAGAGAAATGGCAGTCTTAATTCCATAATTCTGAAAATGGCCATCTGATTTAAAAAGACAGAAAGGTTACAAAGTTTTTCATTGTTACTAGTGCTTGCCCTGAGGAAAAAAAAAGGAAACACACACACAAAAAGAGTCCTTTTAATTGAAGATTAAAAAAAAAGGAAACACACACACAAAAAGAGTCCTTTTAATTGAAGATTAAAATTCCAATGATTTCATGTCTCATAAGGTTCCTTTTACCTTTTTTTTCCCCTCAATTTCACTTATTTGTGGGGTATTGTCTCACATAAAAAACTTATTTCTTCTCTTTGTGGAGCACCACAACGCTGCCTCAAGGAATTCAGCCAGATCAAGTGAGACATATGTGTTAAACAGATAGAATTCAAAGAAGTGTCTTGGTTTCTCAAACAGTGGTTTTAAAGAACTGAGGAGTAAGTGGAACAGTCTTAGCTCGAATGAACTAAGGGGAGGGGGGTATTATCTTGCTGTAAGGGAAAGAAAGTAATTCATGAAGGGGCCCTACAAGAAAGCTGTTAAGGGACTGTTTACAAAGGTTTGTAGCGACAGGACTGGGGGCAATGGATATAAACTGGAGAGAGGCAGACTTAGACTAGACATAAAGAGGAATTTCTTCACTTATTACTTCCTGTGCTGAGAACGCCAGACCTGAGTGCAGTACTCCAGGTGAGGTCTCAATTTAATGATCTGAACAGAAGTGCGCACCCTTATCAACTGATTGGAGTAGCAATCATTCTTTTGAGGCTGTGCTACATTTCACTTGTTTGCCTCAGGACTAGAGCAAATGTACAAATACACATGAATGACCCTGCACAGTGTCACATCCACAATGTGTCTGACAGTGCCTGGCTGGTATCTTTAGGTTTACCGTTTGTGAATTCCACAGTTTTTTATGGAACAGAAATAGCAATGAGGGCCTTATGGGAAGAAAAGGGAGAAAAACTCGGTCTTGAGCACGGGAGGTTGGACCAGATGACCTTTCAACAACAATCATTCTATGATTCTATGAAAAGATGGCTTTCTGTCCAGCTATGCAAGTGCATTGGTCTACTACATTTGCCTTCTATCTAATAACAATTGAGGAGTAGATGAGGAATAAATCTCAGCTTAATTATTGTCTAAAAGTTGCAGTCCACATTCAGTAGAAAAATTATGTTGGTGAGCCACATATGTCTCATCCAAATCATAACACCACTGAACTAAATTATTGCTCTAAAAAGTAGTTATTAACCTACTCTACTGTCTAAAGAAAATAAAAATCTAGTTCTTAGCCATTTAACTTCAAATCACCTAGTAAGATGGTTTATAAAATGATGGTTACTCCTCATTTTAATGAAAAGCAAGTCTTTTAAAAGTATGCCTGGTCTGCCACACTTAATAATTGGTCTTTCTCCAAAACACCAGGTACTTTTGAACATCCTGAATGTTGTTATGTAAACTTAGAGGCAGCATGATTATTCCTTCTTCTAGATTTCACAAAACAAGCTCTATACGTCTTCAAAGGTATGTGTCAGTACATTGTTTCTGAAGTCTACTTATTCTTCATGTGTTGAGCACAATATATATATCTGCTGAAGTAGGTAAAATTGAAGCAGTCTGATATTTTCCTGACAGCAAAATCTTTTCAGATAGGTCAGAAAAAGGCTGTTGCTGTTCAAAAGAGGAAGCCAAGGCGTATATCCTGTTTATGTCAAGATTTTCAGAAATAAGATGACATAATTCATTGCAAGAAATTAACAACATATTGCCTTTGTTATTTCTCAGAGTTTACATCTTAAGCTTTGAAATGTTGGAATTATATTGGGTTGTTACTACAGTTTAATAAAATGAAACAGTCTCTGTTTCTGAAAACAGATGCATTCTTTCTCAGATAATGCTAACACATATAAATCAAAAGTTACTAGCTGCAGCGTAGTGATATCCACGAATCATTTAGCCACTTGATCCTATCAATTCTGTATCTTGAGATTTTTAAGAAAATATTAACTGAACTGCTTTCTAGTGACTTAGCCAAAAGTCTTTACTTCCTCTGTAGGATAGCAGGGTCATGCTTTAATCTAGAGCAACACAGAATATTGTTTTCAGCATCTAGGAAAACAGATGTTTCTGACCATTGTCTAAGCAAGAGTCATGGGGAAATGAAGGCTGTAGATAATTTTTCTCTGTGTCTTTCCATTTCCTCGAGACCTATCACTCGCTTATCAACACTAACAGCTCCCTTGTGCCTGCACATCACATTGCATCTAGGTACTGAAAAGACAGGCACTTTTAAAGAAGGGTTGCTAAAATGAAAATATCATCTGTGAGGAGAAACTAAAAGAACTAAAGCCCATATGCTGCAGTCTCTGTACCCAGTTCCCAGTTACTTCTTCAGGAGTTATATGCAAGAACTAGATAATCACTAGCAACCTTCCTTTTGATATCTAAAGTGTACAAGAATGTACATTTCCTTATATAAGTGCCTTAGGGGAGAAACTTTGAACCAGATGAGGTTACCTCTAGTAATTATGCAGGGCAGATATTGGTGTCTGATTAACTCAATAACCAGAAGGGGTGGAGGGAAGTCAAGAAGTAAAGCAGTGGTTTTTTTCAATACTGAAACAGAATAAGGCGAGGCATGAGGTTAAATTTGTAAAAGCAGGGACTCCCTGGGAAGTATCAAAGAACGCTCACAAGACCTGGTGAAGGAGAGGTTCCTTGGCCTGGCAGGAATTGCCCTTCTCAGTTTTGGGGCATGTAATCAGGAAATCCATGTGCCTTACAACTATAAGACTATGTATCTTGTATTTTGCAGCTTCTTCTACCTAAATGTGATATATCACAACACTGTAAGCACGATCAGCAGAGTCAGCATGAGCATCTCCATATCTTAGTGTGTTCCACCTACTGCATGAACAAAATAGGGACCATACCTTTCTGCTGAATGATGAGTATGTAATACTTGTTGTGAGAGTCTTAAGTGGATATCGAGTGGGGAACTAGGCTGATGGTAAAGTAATAGACATCTCAGGATGTAGTTTATGACTTATATTTGCTGCAGCTGCACCCGTTCTAGTCTATTTTCCTTTCCTTCCCTATTATCATTTCCCTGCCACTCCCTCAAACTGCTTTCTTGGAATCTCCTTGAAGCCTTCAGCCTAGGTGCTACACACTCTCCTGCTTCTATTTCTGCTCTCTCTCCCTAGTCCACACATTCTTAATCTTGTTCCAGGCTAAAGGGTGAGAAAAGACAGAAAAAAAAGCATACAGCAAAGCTTGTTGTTCCTGCATTGACTTGAATATCTCCTCTCTCATTCCTAGCTCATTATACGTACCTGTAATAGGAACAACAGACAAGGACTGAAAACAGGATGTTGGGATGAGCTGTTCAAACTAGAACAGAGGCAAACTGCCATCACCTGCTGTCTATTTACTTCAGCTGTTTTCTCCATTCAATATGTCTGTGTTCCTGTATAGAAAAAATGCTGATACTAAGGTCTGGCCATAAACCTCACAAGTTTTCTAGATGCCTGAATGGATGCAGATAGCTATGTTTCAGCAAAAGTTCTGTAGGTTCCTAGATTTCTGAAAACAGTCTTTCTAGACCTGCCAGCCCTTGTGGTTAGGCTAAACAGCTCCATCATTATTTCATTCTTGAAACCACTCAGATTTGAATTTTTCTCCTGATATGTATGGCAGAGTTGAATTTCCTATGAACTAGAGTTTATTTAAATTTTAATAAAACATTTATTTTATAAATTTTTGTGGGATTTGCAGCAGATTCTGAAGTGTCAATCAGTTTGAAAATAAAGGTCTTTCAAAAATAAAATAAAGCTTTATTTAAGCAGTAAAATAATCATTTAAATTATAAATTATGTGGAACTAAGATTATTCTCTGTATTTTCTCTTGTGGAAGAACAGCTGGGAATTAAGTGGATAAATTTCTCTTCAAAATGATGGAGGGAATATCCTGCCTTAAATCTGCATTAAACAGTTTCAGATATATTCAGTGGAGCTAGGCACTGTAATTTCTAGCCTGCAGAAGTTCCACAAGGATTCTGGGACCCACTGAACACTGGAAAGATGTAGATTTTCTTATTGGAATTACCTTTCCTAATGAGGTTGGCTTCCTTCTCTGGAGATGGCTAATCAAACTAGCAGGAAAAATGTCTCTGTCTCACTCCTCAGAGATCTCCCCAAACTGTAAAAATGTGAATAGGTTGCTTCTTGACTGCTGATCAGTTGGGTAAGGGCCAGCAGCTTGGAACTGCTGTGATTTACAGCGCTGCAATAGGGATCATCCAAAAAGAAGAGAAAAATGCACATTGAGAGACAATGAGCAAAAAAGAGGTTGATTGAGATTTCAAAACTTTCCGGTCACTGAGGAGTACAAAGGCATTTTGTCCCTAATACAGAAACTGAAAAAGAATTTTCCCAGAGGTCTATATGTATTTTTTGTCTCTTCCATATGGAATTGTACGAGATTTTTCCAGTTGCACAGCAGTAGTCCCTCAAGCAAACTATGTGCTCCTAAGAGACATAGTCTCAGCAAAGGACTAAGGGATTCAAGATTCTAGAGAACAAGTCTTATGAGGAGCAGCTGAGGGAACCAGGATTGTTTAGCCTAGAGAAGAGAAAGCTTAGAAGTGATCTCATTGCTCTCTACAGTTGCCTAAAAGGAGGTTGTGCTGAGGTGGGTGCTGGTCTTTTCTCCCAAGTAACAAGTCATAGGATGAAAAGAAACAGCCCCAAGTTGTGCCAGGGGGACTTAGACTGGATATTAGGAATATTTTCTTTACCAGAAGAGTGGTGGAGCTTTGGAACAAGCTACCCAGGAAAGTGATGAAGTCTCCATCTTTGGAGACATTCAAAACGTGTGTAGACATGGCACTTCAAGGACATGGTTTAGTAGGCATGATGGCGTTGGGCTAAGAGTTGGACTTCATGACCTCAGAGGACTTTTCCAAGCTTAATTATTCTATTATTCTGTGATTCTATGATTCTATTCTCTGGTTCAATAGATAGATTAAATAGTATGTATAAGTTTATTTAAAACTTCTGTTCAGCTGCTTGCTGGAGAGATCAGAACTGGTTTTACTTAGTTGCTTATCCATTTGGCTGGTTTTTAGGTTTTTTTACACTTCTCATACTTTGCAACCAGTTCAGACCACCTACATTAAATTACAGTTCCAACATCTTGTGCAAAGTCTATAAGTACTGGGGAATTTGTGAAATTAGAAGATTATTTAAACGGATTGTTGTTATGTAAGAGAACTCTGCTCTACAATGATTTACCAGAATACATCCACAAATGTCCCTTGCTTCTTCTCCGAACTCTGGTCTTAAAAGTATCACTTTCTATGGCCCTGCATTAAAAGTCATAATTTTTGACATATCTAAGTGTTAATATAATTTCATTTGAAAATGGCACTTTATGGGGTCTAACATTTTAACCCGCTATTACTACTACCCTGTCCAAACAGCAATGTTCTGGTAGGTACAACAAAAGCACAAAAATGATGTTTTAGGGCTACAACTCTACCCTCATCCTCTCTCCCACCTTTCTTACTTTGGTACATTAAAATACTGGGTCATTTACAGCAAGTTGCATAAAATGTTGTAATGCTTAGAGGTTCTTGTAACAGCCAGGCAGGACTGAGAGCTGTTTTATCTTTTGCTTTTAATTTCTCAGCATATTTCAGTTGAGAGATAGATCTCCTGGAGGAACATTTTCAGTATACCATACAAGGAAATACTTGAAGTATGCACACACATCGCACAATTATAGCTCATTACAACACTGAGAGTCATTTGCCTATCTGCTTTCTTACTCTTCTCACTGAAATGAGAGTTCACTGTCATTTTTGGACTGATAAAACCGGGGGATTTATGCCATCATTATGTATACTTAGAGGTATGTTTGCCTTTATGGCTTTCTTGTATGTAGATGTGAAAAATCTAGTGAGAAGAGGACATGAGCATTATGTTATACAGTTTCAGCTATCATCTTAAAGCTTCAATTACTATATGTCCACAAGATGATATTTTGTTACATTCATATATATATATATATACACACATTACAATGCCTTTTATTTTTTTCATGAGCCTCTGATTAAACTGGTAGGTTTTTTTAATCTCTCTGTGATTAAGGACCAAAAGAACTGTAGGGAATCAATTCAGTTGCCTAAATGCCATTTACTGCCATTCAAAACGCTCTAGGATTCCTGGGACATTCAGATGGGGCTGACAGCCACAACAGTAGACACAGAAATACAGAAGTGCTGTTCTGGAATGAGACCTGGATGCCAGATGGCATACCCTGGAGCATCTCAGTTGCTCCTACATGACTACATGTGTGGAACTAGGAGGAGAATCCAGTGAACATTAAGGTACTAATTTCTAATGTTCTGGAGAGAAGTAGGTGCCTTAGAAACTTATATTTAGGCAGGAAGCACTTCAGGTCCTTAGAAGCCTCTAATTACTTGTCTATCTCTATTAAATAAACAGTGAATATTTGCACTTAAAACTTAATTTATCAATCTTAAGTGTAATTATCTAAAGACTGTAGCCATCTCCAGGACTTTAAAAGTTAGGTTCAACTCCAGGCTTCTATAACAATTGCTATTTGAGATGACTTAGGCAAAACAAGACAACTGCATGGGCATGGCAGGACATAAGGGAAACCTGTATCCTTTTGAAACAGCATCTAGAGACCTCTGATAGATCCTGTGGTATTTCAAGTGGAACTAGGTGGTTGTTTAGACGACTGAAACCCTGCCTTCGTGCAATGTAGTTGTCTAATCTCTACAGTAATCAGTGGAGATCTAAGACTTTCTTCAGTCAACTAGACAAGCATCTACTTTTGTCTGAGGGGTGCCAGGTTACCTAAGACATCCTCATCCTCATGAGAGTGGCCTACAAGAGACCTTTGCCTTTCTCAAGTGGCCACTGTAGATGAGGAGAGAATCAAATGGTTTCTGTTCAATCAGAAAAATTGAGCCCTAAATTTTACTCACTATACTGGGAGCTGAAATCATGCCATAGTCACATAGAATCATAGAATAACCAGGTTGGAAGAGACCCACCAGATCATTGAGTCCAACCATTCCTATCAAATGCTACACCATGCTCCTTAGCACTTTGTTCAACCATGCCTTAAACACCTCCAGGGAAGGTGACTCAACCACCTCCTTGGGCCGCCTGTTCCAGTGCCCAATGACACTTTCCGTGAAAAATTTTTTCCTGATGTCCAGCCTAAACCACCCCTGGAGGAGCTTAAGGCCATTTCCTCTTGTCCTGTCCCCTCTCACTTGGGAGAAGAGGCCAGCACCCTCCTCTCCACAACCTCCTTTCAGGTAGTTATAGAGAGCAATGAGGTCTCCCCTCAGCCTCCTCTTCTCCAGGATAAACAACTCCAGCTCTCTCAGCTGCTACTCAAAAGGCCTGTTCTCCAGCCCCTTCACCAGCTTCGTTTCTCTTCTCTGGACTCGCTCCAGAGCCTCAACATCCTTCTTGTGGTGAGGGGCCCAGAACTGAACACAGTATTCAAGGAGCGGTCTCACCAGTGCCGAGTACAGAGGGAGAATAACCTCCCTGGACCTGCTGGTCACACTGTTTCTGATACAAGCCAAGATGCCCTTGACCTTCTTGGCCACCTGGGCACACTGCTGGCTCATGTTCAGTCGGCTGTCAACCAACACCCCCAGGTCTTTCTCCTCCAGGCAGCTTTCTAGCCACTCTTCTCCTAGTCTGTATCACTGCACAGGGTTGTTGTGCCCCAAGTGTTCCCTGGATCCTCCCTGCGACCCTTCTTGTAGATGGGCACAACATCAGCCAGCCTTCCAGTCCAGTGGAATTTCCCCAGTCTTCCAGGACTGTTGGAAGATGATGGAAAGGGGTTTGGCCAGCACATCCGCCAGCTCCTTCAATAGCCTTGGGTGAATCCCATCTGGCCCCATAGACTTGTGGGTGTCTAGTTGGGCAAGCAAGGTTCTGACAACCTCCTCTTGGATCATGGGAGCCTCATTTTGCTCCTCTAGCTCCTGGGTTTCTACACAGAGGGAACAACTTTCTTTACAATTAAAGACTGAGGCAAAGAAGGCAGTAAGTATCTCGTTCCCTGTCACTGTTGTTCCTTCTGGGTCCAATAGGGACTGTATGGTCTCCCTAGTCTTGCTTTTATTACTTATATATTTATAGAAAGATTTTTTGTTATCTTTCACCGACTTTGCCAATCTGATTTCTAGTTGAGCCTTTGCCCTTCTGATTTTTTCTCTATACAATCTCACTTCCCTCCTGTAATCCACCCAAAAGGCCTGTCCCCTTTTCCTGAGCCCATAAATATTACTCTTCTTCTTGATATCACTCAAGATCTCTGTGTTTAACCAAGCTGGTTTTTTACCCCTGCCAGATTTTTTTCTGGAACATGGGGATGGCTTTCTCCTGAGCTGCTAGGATCTTCTTTTTGAAGAGCTCCCAGCCCTCATGGACTCCCTTGCCCTTAAGCACTGTCTCCCATGAGACTTTGCCAATCAGCCTTCTGAAGAGTTCAAAGTCTGCCCTCTGGAAATTGCATGCTACTGCCCTGCTAATCACCCTCTTCATTTTGCCTAGAACAGAAAACCCTATCATCTCATGATCACTTAGTCCTAGGTGTCCTCCTACTGCCACATCCCCCACAAGGCCTTCTCTGTTCACAAACAGCAGGTCCAGGAGGGCACCTTCCCTTGTTGGTTCATTCACCAGCTGTGCAAGGAAGTTGTCTTCCATGCACTCCAGGAACCTCCTAGACTGCTTCCTTTCTGCTCTATTGTACTTCCAGCAGATATCAGGAAGATTGAAGTCTCCCACAAGAAAGAGAGACATTGATCTAGAGATTAACCCCAGCTGTTTATAGAAGAGCTCATCAGCTGCTTCTCCTTGGCTGAGTGGTCTGTAACAGACTCCCACCACAAAATCTACCTTCTTATGGGCTCCTCTGATTTTAACCCACAGGTACTCGATCTCCTCATCGCCACAATCCATCTCAATAGTGTCCAAGTCCTCCCTTACAAAGAGGACTACCCTGCCTCCTCTCCTTCCCTTCCCATCCCGCCAGAAGAGTTTGTACCCCACCATATCTGCACTCCAGTTATAAGAGTCATCTCACCACGTTTCCGTGATGGCAATGACATCATAGGCTCCTTGCCCTACAACAGCTTCCAGCTCTACCTTCTTTGTGGATGGAGCAGGTCAACAGGTTAAGGATGCCAATGCGGAAGAAACACAGGATGTGACGGTAGAGGTTAGGAAAAGCCCACGAGGCAGGGCCTCTTGTGGGACAGGGCTATAAAGGCAGCCTGCGTAATCAATAAAGTCACCATTTTGAGCTTCCTCTATATTAAGAGTCTGTGTCTCAATGGTCCTCGCTGGGGAGGAGCGAGAGTCCGGTACAGGGAGGTTTTGTTGAGATGTAACAAGTGGTGACCTCGACGTGATACTTGGATGGCCCCAACTGGAATCAGGAGCGTGGGTATAGCCATGACTGAGAAGACATTGGATATGGTTGTGTGGGCCCTGAAGGAGTACGGATGTTGTACGGATATGCAGGTGAAGTTCCTCAGAGTGAGTTCGATCATCCTAAGAATGCAGCTGGAGGGTTGGAGTAACCAGCCGATAGATATATTTAGCCTAGTTATGTGCGAGGTGGCAAAGCTGGAGATGTTGGAGATAGTGCTATTGGGTTCCGGGGAGAAGTTAGAGGATACAGGAAAACTTATGAAATTGGTAACATTAATGAGAGAGGAAAAGTTGGTTATACAGCAAGCACAGGCTGATTTAGGGCTGGAAGCAACAGCTGCAGAGCGGCCCCAGGCAGTGGTATGTCAGTGTGAAATCAACGGGAGGGCTGACAATCCCTTTGATCGGGGCCCGAGAGACACCAAGAAGGAGCCTGATCCACCTCCCCCCTGTCCCTCTGACCAATGAGCACAAGTCAGGAGGGAGGCTCAGCAGAAGGGAGAAGTTGAAATACTGCAAGCTTTGATTTGTGCGCATGATGGCGGTCTGCGCTGGGAGCTAATTAGTTACAAAGTGGTAATGGAGATTCCAAAAGCTGCAGAAGAAAGCGTGCTGGCTGCTCCGGAGCAGAGCCACCTGGCCGAGGGGTTCCGCCCCCACCTCTTCAGCTCCCGCAGTGCAGCTCGCCATTGGGGGGCAGCTACCCTGGGCTGAGGGGGTGCTGCCCGGCGCCACCACTGCCACTGCAGGTCCCAGACAGTTTCGGCATTGCAGAGAGGGACTGTTGGCAGATGCTGTGGGAAATGGCTCAATTAAACAACATTGGTAGCAGTTCAAGAATCAAGACAGTTTAAATAATGCAATTTTACAACAGATGTGGCTCTCTGTTTTGTCGAACTCTTATAAAGATACCGGATGTTGGAAAGCTGAGACAGGCATGACCCATGTATGGTGTTTATAGATAGATCAAAGGATGTGCTGAGCAGTTACAGAAGCCTTAATTTTGCAATCTGTGACAAAAAAAAATCCTAATGACAAATATAGAAAGATATGGTGCGGTCTGAAAGCTCCTACAACAACAGCTGGGATCATTTACCTATCACACAGCTAGGAGCTGCTGCCCTGACTGTATTCTGGGACAGAAATATGTTCTGTTAGAGATGCGGCAAGAAAGTACATTTTAAAAGAGACTGCCACATGCAATGCCAAGATAGAGGGCCTAAAATCTACCCTTGGTATGGACAGGGTAAACATTTTGCCAGTTGGTGTAGATCAACGTGGGATAAGAACAGGACAGTGTTGTCAGAAAACCAGGAGCAAAGCATGGTTCGGAGGCACGTAACAACACAGATGCCTCCACGGCAAGCAGCAGCTCTCATCTCAGAGCAAGAACCAGAGGCATCTCCGAGATAGACATGATCATCACTATCACAGTAGTGCTGCAATCGTCTGCACTTCACACAATAACATGGAATGTAGCAAGACCATTGGGGTTGGCTTTACTGCCTTGTAATTAGAATGATTATCAATAATTTGGTTGGGAATCTTTGTTTTACCTGGGGTCATTGATGCAGGCTGTACTGGAATCATTCAAGCAAGGGTATGCATGCTGTCTCCATTAATGTTATGAACATCATTTCCACTAGTATTAATACCAAAGGATATCTGGATAGTGTATTTAATTTTGTTCACAGCGGCTGTGTTCCGAGCTGACTCTGTAGAGCATGGCTCACAAGGATTTGAGTCCATAAGAATCCCTGAAATGCATTTGGCTTAGTCCCTACAAACTCAGCCTCTTATGTTGAAGTGAACATTAACACAAAAGAGGAAAGCCAGAACATCTTAAAATGGCTGTAGTGTACGTTCCACTAATTTTGTGGCTGAGAGATGTGTTAAATGCAATGGGAATAGGCATTGGAACTATGAATGAGTGAAAAATTGGGTACATTGCAAAATTTACTGGAGGGGCAACTAGATCACAGGCATATAGTCCCATTTAATAGTCCTTGGAAGACACTTGTATTTATAATAAAAAAGAAATACACGGGAAAGTGGCGATTGCTTCATGATCTCCGAGCAGTGAATGCTCAATTGGAAGATATGGGAGCACTGCAGCCGGGACTGCCTTGAGCATCCATCATACTGGAAGGCTGGCCGATCATTATGTTGGATGTACAAGACTGTTTTTTCTCAATACCATTACACCCTCTTGATTCTGAGCGATTTGCCTTTACGGTGCCCAGTACTAATTTGCAAGCCCCAACTAAACAATATCAATGGACGGTATTGCCACAAGGTATGAAGAATTCCCCCACCATCTGCCAGATAACGGTATCTCATGCGTTAGACAGCATCCGACAACATGCATTTGATGCATATATCCTACATTACATGGATGACATTCTGCTGGCTGCCAAGGATAAGGGAAGAGTAGAGCAGCTATATGAACAGGTGACTTGCACCTTGGAGGATCAAGGTTTGCATATTGCAGATGCGAAGACTTAATGAGTGGGAGACAAACAGTATTTGGGAGCACTCATCACTGAGACAACAGTGAAGATACAAAAATTAAGATCTCTCCAGACGTAGCCACGAAGCACCAGATACAACAGCTGGTAGGAGCTCTGCAGCGGGCTCGTTAGTTCGTGCTTATTCCCGAAGAAATCATGGCCACTTTCTACCAACATCTGAAAGGAGCTGACCCACACCCAGAACAGAAGTGTTCTTTGACAGCTACAGAGCAAAAGATGCTACAAGAAGTGGAGGAGATTATCCAAAATTCTGAATTGTGGAGAATTAGGGCAGATCTTCCTGTAAACGCCACATGGTGTGCTACTAAAGGTGGTGTTTTAGGTGTTTTAGGCGTGCTATACCAAGAGCGGTCACCCACTAAAATTAGCCCTCTGTTGTGGCAAAGTCAGGCCCCTAAGACTGCGGAAGCCACCATCGGATTACTTTCAGTGCTAATTATTCTGTGTCTATGATGGGCAGCACGCATGGCTCTTGGAAAAGATCCAGATGTCTTGGTGTCTCCTCTTACTCATCACCTTTGGGACAACCTCGTTGAGCTCTCCCCAGAACTACAAGCGTCCTTGGAAGGATACCAGGGAATGGTCCAATGCGGACGGAATATGCAATGGCCACGTCATCGTCAGATGCTGCAGCTGCATGTTGAGACAAATTTTTCCAGTACTCCGGTGGATGGGCTCACGATCTTTACTGATGCATCATCCCTAACACATCAAGCAGTTGCGACTTGGCAGCAGGGTTCCAATTGGGAGCATATTGAACATTATGACCCACAAGCCTCATTACAGTGGCTGGAGGCAAAAGGGGTAGAACTGGCTCTCCTTTCCTTCCCAGATCAACCAATAAACACAGTCACAGACTCACTGTACATCTTTACCACCTGCCAGGAACTTATTCATATGCATTTCACCACTACAGAAGCGGCCATGTTACTGAGCCGAGCAGGGCAACTTCGAAGTGAAAAGATGGCAGTTATACATACTCCTTCTCATCAAAAGCTCCCTGGATTGTATAAGGCAGGGAATGACCGACCAAATGCCACAGCAAAGGTCTGGGCATTGCAGGAGGCAAAGCGGCTGCATGATGAGCTGCACCTCGGCGCTGATGCATTGGCAAGGGCATGTAAAATTTCAAAACCATATGTGCGAGAAGTTGTTCAAGCTTGCCCTTATTATCAAAATGGTCCCCTCTGGGAAGCAGGCATAAACCCCAGGGGTATTGAGGCAAATCAAATTTGGCAGACTGATGTTATGGAATTTGCGCCCTTTAGGCCTCGGCAATTCCTGCAGGTCACTATTGACACGTACAGCACAGGGATGATGGCCACCTCACATGTGAGAAACATCACAAGAGCCATGATTCTACACTGGTTAACATGTGTGACGTGGCTGGGTAAACGAGAGGTTATTAAAAACAGATAATGGGTCCAACTATATGGCACTTTTAACCCGTCAGTGGGCAGAACGATGGGGCATTCAGTTGAAAATGGGCATTCCCGGGAATAGTCAAGGGCAGGCGATTGTGGAACGAGCACACAGGACACTCAAACATTTACTGCTGTAGCTAGGGGAGGGGGAAGGACACCTCCCTGGAAGGGCGATTCCCCAGGCACAGCAGGATCTCCTTCTAGCAAAAGCCTTATACACACTCAGCCATCATGAATGCAGCAAACACATCCCAATTTTCAAACATTTTTCCCTTTTGCGGGCAGAGACTAACTTTCCCCAGGTGCAAGTTCAATTCCCGGGTGCTTCGATATGCTGCGGTAGAGAGGCATGGATTAAGTGGGTGCCTGCATGCCTGGTGTGCCCAGACAAGACCTCAGAGGGTGGGACGCCTACCGTCACATCAGAAAGGGAACAGGCAGTTGACTAACCATGACCTCAGGTGTTTTGTAGGTTAGAGCCTAATCATGGTTCTGCACTATTTGCCGTAAGAACTGCAAGGATGGTGGGACCACATGGCCTGGCCCTGATGGCTGGGAACCTTTGGGATCAAGACACTGGTGAAAACCGATGGGTGCAGTGGGCGCTTGCAAGGAATTTGAAACAGATGTTCCTGTATCTGCCAGCAGTTTGTGCAGTAGGGCAAATGTGTGCCCTTTTCGTATCACAGCTGACTACAGATCTTTCGGAGAATGACCTTTCCTCTAAAAAAAAAAAAAAAGGGTTTACCATACGTGAAATCGATACAAGTCTTATTAGATAATGCATGTGCATATTTTAAGTGTTGTATGTTCCCGGTACAGTGTGGATCCAATAGTGATAACCAACATTGTATGAATGTATTCAGCTAGCTCTGTGTGTGTGTGTTTAAAGTACTTCAAACATTTGTGAGACTTAGAAATTGGTTTTGATTAATCTTGAAAATGTATCTCTGGGACCTTTCAATCTCAAACGTCCACTAAGCTGGCAACTAGGTGGATTTACCTGGGGATCTTTGGAATGAAAGGCTTCAGAAGGAAAAAGTTTAAAATACCTAGCAAAACATACAAAAAACCTGCCTAACCTTGCTGTATGTGTGTGAGCCCCAGCCCCCGCCCCCACCCCGCCCTTCTCCTTCCTTTCTAAGTTTTTTTCTTTCAGCTTTGAAGAAGTCCAGAGGAGTTAATGGTGTTATCTCTCTAGGGGAATGCCAATTTGCGAGAACACTCTACATTCCAGGGTCACTTGTCAGCAACTCCTGGGTCCTGGTGCAGACAACCTTTAGGGATAATTGAGCCAATAATACAGGAAAATTCAAATGATTCATTACAAATTATTGAGTGGACATTTTACCACTTCAACCTTAAAAACAAGCAACAAACAGAAACATAGTCACTAGATTTAAAATTATTACAATGATAATCACCAAGGGAAGAAAAAGAAGTATTCAGTTATTAGATCAAGACTCGACATTCATTTATATCCCGATGACAAAATATGCTAAGTGCTGCATGGCAGGGGGGAATCAGGAGAGACACTACCAAACAGATTGATGAAGGTGCAATATGTAATGAATTTTTTGCAATTAGCAGGAGATGATAAAATTGTGCCGATGTTGAAGCATGTGCAAACCATGTCATCAAAATTAGAGCAAGTGCAAGAAAATATGAAAGTGCTATCAAAAAACAGTTATTATGGGCACTGGACAGGTCTGTATAAGCTACTAACATGGGATGAGGTTATGCTTGTGTTTTCACAGATACAGGACCACTTTGGGCACCTGCAAGATGGATCAAAAAACGTTGCTGTGTGACAACTGTTAAGCCTCAACCACAAAAGCAGTTGACAAGAATGAGGAGGAATGTTATTTTTAATGGTGTTAATTGCTTTAACAATTATCCTGTGTGTTACAGTGTATACAACATCAAGTCAATCATATGTTTCACCTGAACACTTTAGTCATCGACAAGCAAAAAGGGGAAATTATGGGAACATTTTGCAGAGAAGAAGGCCTTGAAACAGAGAACTGAAAGATAAACAAAGGCCAGTTCGGTGAGGAGAAAAGACAGCCTTCTGATAAGCAGCTGAAAGGAATACAAGAGCTGGTTCAGTGAGAGCAAGTACCAGCTGACAGAAAAACAATTGAAGAGAACTATCAACATCGTTCATTTTATTGTAACTTAATTTCTTGGCGTGTGCAGTAGTTTAGCCAATAATGTGTTAGTACTAGCTTTATGGACAGTTACCTTTAATCAATAATACACTGTAGAATGGGGGCCGAATGCAACTCTGACTATCGTGGCTTGGTGGCTGGGGAGCGATTTGGGGGGGGTATGGGATGCGCTGGCTGATGCTTTGCAGGGTGTATGGGACTGGTTTGCATCATTTAGTGTAAAGTAATGGATCCTATGGAGTGTTGCAGCTTTACTTCTTCTGTTATTGCTTCCAATGATTTGAGTTGTGCATTTCAATGTCTCCGCGCACGTATGCGTGGCATGCAGCATGCCATTGCTGTTCAATGTGCTCTGCTCCTGCAAGGGGAGGGGGATTTGTGGGTGGAGCAGGTCAACAGGTTAAGGATGCCAATGCGGAAGAAACATGGGATGTGATGGTAGAAGTTAGGAAACGCCCACGAAGGAGGGCCTCTTGCGGGACAGGGCTATAAAGGCAGCCTGTGTAATCAATAAAGTCACCATTTTGAGCTTCCTTTATATTAAAGTCTGTGTCTCAATGGTCCTCGCCGGGGAGGAGCGAGAGTCCAGTACAGGGGGGTTTTGTTGAGATGCAACACTTCTTATTCCCCATGCTGTGTGCATTGGTGTAAATGCACTTCAGCTGAGCTGCTGAGCCTTCAGCCCTCTTAGAGGGAACAGAGTTTGTTCCCATTTGCCTGGTCACTGGAGTAGCTAGCAGCAGAGTGCCCATATCTCCCCTAACACCCCCAGATGTGTTCACCCCCACTTTCTGTGTTGTGATGTACTGGTGATCCTCACCAGCACACTCACTCACAATCACTAGTGCCCCACATCCAAGCTCGCTCCTGTCTAGCCTGGTCTCAACCCCCTTCCCCTTCACATCTAGTTTAAAGCTCAGTTTATGAGCTTAGCTAGGTTTTTAGCAAGGGCTTTAGTCCCTCTAGGAGACACGCGTGTCCCATCCTTAGTAACAAGGCCTGGGGGTGCATGAGCCACCCCATGATCAAAGAAGCCAAAGCCCCTCTCCTCACACCAGGCTCGGAGCCAGGCATTAATCGAATTCTTCCTGACTTCCAGCTCCTCTCTGTTCAGCCTGGGGATGGAGCAGAATACTATCTGAGCCCCAGAGCCCTCCCTCATTTTCCCAATGGCCCTGAAGTCTTTCTTGATGGCTTTGGTCTTTCTGTTTACTAAATCATCATTACCAGTTTGGACTGCTATCAGAGGATAGTAGTCTGTCTCGTGGACCAGGGAAGGAAGTTTTCTAGCTACCTCCTTCACTGATGCCCCTGGTAAGCAGCAGACCCCTCTGTGGAGCGGGTCTGGCCTGCTAACATGAAGTTAGCTGTCTAAGCACAGAGCTCAGTCTCTTCTTAGGTTTCATCTTTTGCTACCATTTCTTGCTTTCTAAGACAGGGACAGATTAGCTAGTCTGGATACTTTCCTCACACTCTAATACTTACATTGTAGCACAGAAGATTTTCCTCAAATTTAGACATAATTTTCTGTATTTTGATTTGAGACCATTGCCACTTATCCTGCATACCACAGAGGAAAATCTAGCTCCCCATATTCCTTAAAACTGTCCTTCAGATATTCATAAACATTGATAAGATTTACCCCTGAGCCTTCTCTTTTCTAGACTAGCTCTTTCAGCCTCTTCTCATATGTCAAATGCTCCAGCTCCTTAACTGTCTTTATGGCCCTTTGCTGATCTTGCTCTGGTATCACCACATCTCTCTTTCACTGGGGATCCCAGAACTCACCAGCATTGTTCCTATTTACAAGACGCGTGTGAGGGAACACCCAGGAAACTACAGACAATGTTAATCTGGCCTCGGTGCCTGGAAAAAAGATGGATAAGATCCTCCTGGATAGAGTTTACCTCCAGTATCCAAGGCATTCCCAGCCCATTTTTTTCTCAATAAGCTTTGAGAGAGTTTTGGATGGGTTTAATTTTGTCATAGACCCATGTGCAAGCCATATCCTCATTCCAATGAAATGGACAACTGGGAAAGAATAATTCAGTTGTGACACACTGCTAAAGATGTTGGAGTTGAAAGAACGCTAGAGAAATAATGTTGTTCAGTATGTGGGGTCTCCCCAAGTGCACACTGTGTTCAGCCTGGCTGATTCTACGTCAGCACTGAACATTTTCACATGGTGTTTTTACCCAAACTTACTGCTGAAATGGATGTTCCTGCCATGAAATAAATTTGCTAGAATATTCAGAGCAATGATGATGACTGGGAACAAATGCAATGTCAATGAATTTTGGTCTCAACAATAGATAAGTGGCCAAGTTCATTAGTTTTGTTCCATGTGCCTATTTAAGAAGGTATAACATGAAAAAGGAAAGCAGAGACTTCCTGAACCCACTTAGAAACACCTGGAAGGAGCTGTACCTCTCCTGGGAACAATGATGAATAATTATTTGGGCCCCTGTGCTCACTCTTTCATAGCTACCATTGATTTCAATGGGAGCAGGGTCTGACTGTGAATTTGGTCCTTCCCCAGCAGCCAAAGCCTGACCATATAGCCACTGAAGTATAAAGAAGGTTTTTAAATGCAGAAATTAGTTTGTGGCAAGGTTTTAGTGTTGGAATGTCTCTTTACATTAAAGAAATCTCAGACATGTTATTAAAACATCACCCTTTTACAATAATTGTGAGAAGTTGCTTGCTCTCCTCTCACCTTTGTCCCTAATTCATGTCTCTCCACCCCAACCTCCCCCTCCAATCTTTATTAAGGCAGGTTGAAGAAATTACAGAAGAAAAAAGCATCTCATATTGGACCTCGTTCTTGTATACCTTAAAGACTGGTCAGGTTATTCTTCTGAGGAAAAAATGATCCAGTCAAGTGAAAATCTACCACATCTTCATGTTGTCACCCTTCTTGCTGGATGGTCTTCAGAGAAGTGAAATTGCAACTTGTTATTTTTCCAGAACAGTCACCAGCACAATATGAAGTCTGATGAATAAGATATGCCAGAACTGTCAAAATAACAGAACAGAGGACACTCAAGGAAGCTTAATGTATTTTTTCATGTAGCAATTTGCAGCTTTCAAAAATTTACAATGCTTTTTTCAGCCAATAGGGCCAATTAGTGAGTTTCCACTGTAAGGGGCTATATACTGACTAAAGGAGGTCAATACAATGTAAGGTTGAAGAAAATTTTACCCTTCATGACATCAGCAGGACTTTGAAGGAGTGATATCCTCAAATTAACCCACTTTTTCCCGTTTTCTTCTGTATTATGATGGGAGTGCTCTGGTATTTTCTTCAAAAGGTTTTAAGGGTTTGTAACATCAGAGGCGTTTTGAGTGTAGTAGATGGCAGTTGTGCTGTCAGTTAGAGACTGAATAGAAGCTGCATTTCTCCAAGATGTTTCACTTTTCCTTTTAGACAGTATGTAGATAAACAGTCTGTAGGAAGCTGAGATACTTTCCCCCAAAATGTGAGAATCAACCTAATGTTAACAAGTTCTGTACTGACAAGTATTGGTAGAGATGACCTAAAATATCTTGTGTACATCCCTTCAAAAGCAGTCATTGTGGTTCAATATTCCTTTCTCATGAAAAATACTTTAGAACCACATAGATCACTTCTGAGCTGCAGATCAAGTGGCTTGAGATCCAGCAAGATGGAAAAAGCAGTGCTGCTGTATTTACCCTCTGTATCATTAGCAAGAATTATGCTAGCTGCATCATGTAATGCTCTGCAGACACACCTTTTTCCAAGCTGTCAGCCAGCTGCGACTGATTATTCCACACCCCAGTGCGCTGCTACAACCAAGAGCATAACATCCAATAAAAAGTCTCCTGTCACAGCATTTCTCTATTACACTTGCAGTAGAAGGCATGTATTTATTTGCAAGAATTTCCTGTCAGTATATAGGAGGTAAAATGGACTGCATCCATTTGAAGTTGTTTTCTCTTGGTTGGAGAAAACTGGTATCAAACCCTAAAATTATTTCCGTGCTGCATTAGCATACAGGCATATGGTTGGGGGCATATGTCATTATTAAAATGCTGGTCCCGCATCTTACTGTATTAGAAAGGATGTGTATGTTGCTGTCTCACATAGGCAAGCTGTGAATTTCTCCTTGTTTGACTGATGAGGTATTCTGGTCTGATGATGATGCTTTTCTTATGTGTTAACTATACTGCCATATCACTCTCTCATTCAACAGCATTCAAATTCAATTTACTTTGAGCCCTAGAAGAACCAAGAGCAACACCACAATAAAAATCCTAAAAGCTGAAGTCCTGAAGAGCCTCCAAGGTAAAATTTTACAAGTTTTAACTGCAGATACGAAAAAAATAAATGGATGTATTGAATGGTCCATAATGCATAAGTATGACAGTTACATAGAAAAACTTTGTATCAGATTGACAGTTTTGATGTATAAATATGTATGTCACGAAAAGATATATGTTTTACTCTAGAATGAAAATATGTAATGTAAAAGTGAGACTTTGTTAGTTTCAGTGTTCAAAGTGTCAGAGTAACTGGAGGAAATCTGTGTTTAACCTTCAAATATCTTGGAGCATAGCCATTCAGGCTTCTATGGGGAAAGCTACAGAAGTCATAGGCAGGCCTTCTAATACAAAAGAAGGTGGTAGATGATCAGAGAGCATTGTTTTCCTATTGGTGTGACTGCAGGAGTTTGTTACAGATACCATGAAAGTTCTGACTAAGGTATCAGTGGCAGTCCATTGCTGCTTGGATTCACTCATCCAAGGGAAAGGAAGCTTTCCTTGCTGGGTAGCTGCCTTTCCTTCTCCCTCTCCGTCATCCTCTCTCTTTTTAAACAAATATTTTTCTGTCAACAGAATCAACACTGTCCTTAATCAAGGCTGAGAGTATTCAGTTTTATAGCAATTCTGAAGCTGACCTTGTTCAAAGACACGTCCCTGGGAATGGGACACACTGGACTTAATTTTTAAAGACTAGCAGTTTAGTGTTAAAGTCTGAACTAATCGTCCTAAGTCTCCTAGTAGAGAAATAGGTACCTCCAGAGCATGATTCATTTGGCCTATTTTAGGATGAAGTGAATCACTACCTAGAAGTACCTATTCTCTTTTTTTTTTTTAAACAGAAAGTGACTCTGCAATGACAAGCATTAGATCTAAATATCAGAATTCTAGATGCTTAAAATAGCAATTTAAATCCTGTCTTGTATATCAACATGATCAGGCAAATATAGGACCTTAGAAAGAATTGAAGTAATAAAGTAGAAGGAAATGGATACTTTTTTATTAAAAAATAATAGTAACACTTGATGTTTTAAAACTCTTTAACTCTAATTTGATCCTTTTTTTAAAGACTGATTCTCAGTGGCTTTTTCTTGCTGATGAGAGCTACTAATATCTATTCCAACAGTATAATTCACAAGTCACTTTTTTATCAATTAATTTTTTTCACAAAGATGATTATGTTTCTTAAAAATTTTAAAGAGTTCCTGATGCTTACTTAAATATATCCAACCATAAACTTCTGCTTAGGGCATTAAAGTACTGATTTGACATTCTGCAAGTCTGAGGTGGCAGAAACTTCCAGATATTAGTAATGAAATAATATCTGGGAAACTGATATTAGAAGAAACAGACCACTCAGTGACACATGAAAAAGTTTTATGAATCTGCTGAATATTTCCATTTTCCCTCTGCTGAATATTTCCATTCCCTTACCTCCTGCAAATGCTAAAAAGCTGCTTGTTTCATCAAGCTTCATGGTGTAAAATTTTCTTGTGAGTAGAGGGGCAGAGAGCGATGACCAATTCTTTGCAGTTTTCTTTCAGACTGGTAAAACCAACAACATGAGGCTTTGAATGTCCAGCTCCATCCAATAAAGGTTAGAATGCCTCCTTGCTTTCTGCATTTATCAAATAGCTGTCAGGGATCAAATACTAAAACGCAAGCTAGTATATTGGTTCAGCTTTCAGCAACATTTGGATTCTGAGTGAAAATTCACTGAAATCAATGGAAGAATATCCAGCAACAGTGACAAGCTATCTGTTATAGCATTTAACACGTTCTGCATCCCCATTCAGTAAAGCAAGAACTAGACTTTTATAAACACTACCAGGATTTGCTTTTCTTTCTTTTGATCATTTGGTACATTGCTCCCAAACAAGATGTTATGCACAAAGTAAGTTAGCTGAGTGTTTTTTAAGCCCCCCATTTCTACAGTTAAAATAAATTGAAGGACCTCATTTGTTAATACCCTGTTAGTGACTGATGAGAAAGAGTTAACTGTTAGCAGCCAGCTGACCACAATCAGTTAATGATTCACATGTGTTATTTTAAGACATTGTCTTTAATACAACTGTAGTTTCCAGAGTATTGTTCAGGTAGTGAGGATTTATACTTTTGCTGAAGGATGCCAGCTTTTTTGTGCTCTTCTCTTCACCTCATGCTTCCATTAAGCTAGAATCATTGAGAAAGGTAGCAGAGCACTAGGAAGAATTTTGTTGCATTATTTTTGTATGCACTCTTACTCTTCTTCCCTTGCCTTTCAGTACATTATCAAACTATCTTTCAGTGCCTTACAGTACAATAGTAAAAAAAAGGAATAAAAGTGTGGAATATATTTAATGCCTTGTTCCATATGCATAGTCATTTTCTATCCCTTTAGGGAAGACCTAAATTGTCAATAATTGTGCAGCGTTTTGAAGAGTCAAAACACCTTTTGAAGGTATAAATATTGTTAACAAAAGATGTGAATATTTGCAATATTATGGTGGACCTCTGAGTTAAATATAATGCAGAAAATGACAGGACCTGATAGACAAAAAGACCTAAATATGAAAACATTGTAAGAACTTCAGGTGGGGGATGCATTTTGCTATTCATGGTGTTACAGGCTGAGCATACATGCTGCATCATATTTTCACAAGAGTAAAACTAAACTAATTAGTTGATTCCAGTTATCAAGTTGGGCTTTTCTTCATCCCAGAGTGTTAGCTGATTGTCGGTGATGAACAAACACAAAGAATTTAATTTTTTCTCTCCTCATTCCCTAGAGAAATGTTTGCCATTGGGCTGGTTGATAATCTCCTAGGCTTTTTTGCACTTACATAACTTTGTATCTTGGTAACAGTACCTCACACCTGTGCTATTGAACCTCAGCTTACAGGGAGTTGCAAACACACCAGCTTGACACAATCATTAAGTAACCACACTTTCAAGCTCTCAGAAAAGCAGAAATATAGCTTAGTCATAGAATAAAACTTGGCAAGTAGATTACATTTCTACAGAACGTACCAGTCTGAAGGATGGCTTTGTTACACCTTCTCTGCGCCTCTTCCCTCAGCTGTTTGTGAATCTTCAGAATTCATCCTGGCCATTATGAAATAATTGCCTCTCTCTGTACAAAGGTGGCAAGAATTCCTTGCCCAATATGATTTTAACAAAATGTCTTCACTTTACTTGTGGGTGGAAAGAATTTGTATATATGTATCTTTTTTTTTAGATTCTTGAAGTAGCAGCCCAGAGAAATTCACATCTATAGAAGGATCGTTTATTGTGTGATGTAATGTGAGATAAAACAATTCAGTGGAAACTGAAATATTAAGTATTTGCCCACTACTCCCTTCCTTGACCAAAGACTCCTGCATAATTTAACAGATGATACCTTCCTAGTGATCTTGCTTTGTTTAATAACTTTCGTAATCAAATTACGATAATATTTTAAGAGAAAAAAATGTGAAAAAACCTACAAATCTCCATTGCTTTTGTAGGGAGTAAACTGTGATTCCTACACATCTCTACTGCATATTTCTGTGTCTCACTAGTTTTGGCTGTCGAAGATACAGCTAGTTGAACTGTTCATACATAAAGGCTGCCTGATAAATCCTAAAAATGACATAAAAAGGAAGGAGGATCAGTCTTCCAAGACAAACCACAGGGATGACAAGATCAATGCAGTGAGTTGCCAAGGGACATAGCCATGCTCTGGCATACCTTATGGCTTTTCTAAGCACTTTCTTAGCTCACTGGTATGTTGACAGTGTCTGAAATACGTTTGCACCTCTCTTTCACACAAAACACCATCAGTGACTATCAGCAGTCAGGTAGCTACCAATACATGTTGCTTCATGCTGGGAATGGTGTAAGTGAATCCTTAGAAGAGCTTCCTAAAGCAGCCATGCTTCCCTTTGTCTAGCTCTGGCTGTCCATACAGTGTCTGCTTCCTCATCCTCCTTACAGAATAACAATCATGATAGGGGAAGCATGGGGCTGTGGAAGAGGATGATGTTTTTGGTAAGCAGCCTTTTAGTTCTGATAACTGAGGGATGCTCTTTCAGCTGCATAGTGGAAGCAAAGGCCTGGTTGCATAGTCTAACTGCCAGAGACCTTTATGTGGTAGTCGTGGTGGCAGAGGATGTTAAGTACCTGGTTTGGTCTTAGAATTCAATCCACCTGCAGCAGCTGCACTGTGGCACACAGACTCTCCCATCCAGCTGCCCCATCACTCCTCTCCTCATTTAGGCACTGAAAGCTTTGCTACAGTTGTCAGCTGTATCTTCCCCTTTTCCCCTGCCACCTCCCTTTAAGATTGTAGGCAGCTCAGCTGAGCCTCATCCTCCATAGTATCACCTGCTGCACGCTGATAGTGACAGAAGCAGATACCATTGCAGGCAGAGACATCTTTCTGTCAGGCAGGATCTCCTAATCAGTGCACACAGCCCTGCACAGCCATCTAATTGTTTCCCTTCCAGTTGTTCCTGCCTTAGGGAGACAGCCCTCCAAAGAACACCCCAGCAATTGAAGCCCTCAAGACCTGGAAACTTGCCATACACATCCAACCTGACTGCTGGTCCAGGGGCTGAGGCACAGTTGCTGAGAGAAGAAGATTCTACATGTCTGAGTTCTTAATCTCTTTACCCTTTGTTTGCTAGTTTGGGGTTATTCTTTGACCTTGCACTCCTGAAGTGCAACACTTAATCCAGAGCAGCTGATGTTAAGAACAGCAACAACAAGTCTTAGCAATAATTCCTTGCGTTTCTAGAGTGTTTCCAAACTATGGAGTTCAAATGACTTCAGAAAAACTGGTAATGTCAGTATCCTTATTGTGCCAGTCAGAGACCTGCAAAACAGATGAGTGAATAGCTTCTCGTCTCCCTTCAGTTCATTTAAGCTATTTTAAAAGCAAGAAACAAAGGAAGAGAGAGTGTGGGTATATGTATATGTGAAAGAGAGAGAGGAAGGAAGGAAGGAAGAATAAATAGAGAGAGGGGGACAGAAGGAAAGACAAGGAAGGAGAGAAGGAAAGAAGCAAACATAGATGAAGCTCAGCCTTGTCAGTGGAGTTTCAGTCCCAGGCAAAAGTAATTGAACGATATGGAGCCCAGTAAATCAAGTTTTAAATGACAGTAATGCAATTAATGTTGAACCACATAGACTGATTGTAAGGAATTGTTGTCAAACTAACCTGATACATACATTTTTTTATAAGGTTAGAACTTCGGCTGATAAAAGTAATTATATTTTTATTGGCTTCTGTGAGGCCTTTACCTTGATACATACAAACAATAAGGTAATTATCAGGTTGTACAGGACAATGTCTAGCTGCAGAGTGGAGAGATGAAGGTGAAGTTTATTTTGGATATTTGGAGGCTCCTTCCAAATGATCATATTGCTCAAAGCCTCATCCAACCTGGCCTTAAAACTCTCCAGGGATGTGACTTCCATGATTTCTCTGGACAACCTGTTCCAGTGCCTCATCACCCTCACATGAAAAACATTCTTCCTGATATATAAACTAAATCTCCTTTCTTTCAGCTTAAAACCATTACCCCTCCTCCCATTCCTTCACTCCCTGATAAAGAGCCCCTCCCCAGCTTTCCCGTATGCCCCCTTTAAGTACTAGAAGGCTGCTAGAAGATCTCCCTGGAGCCTCCTCTTCTCTAGGCTTAGCAAGTCAAATTCTCTCAGCCTGTCCTCATGTAGGAGGTGCTCCAGCCCTATGATCACCTTCATGTCCTCCTCTGGCCTCGCTCTAACAGATCCATGTCCTTCCTGTGCTGAAGACTCCAGAACTGAATGCAGTACCCTGGGTGCAGTCTCACAAAACCAAAGAATTGCTGGTCACGCTTCTTATGATGCAGCTTAGAGTATAGTTGGCTTTCTGGGTTGCAAGTGCCAGTATTTTTGGCAATTGCTTAGCTGAAAGAATTGAGACACTCTAGTTAATATCATTTGGTTCTTTTATCACCTGTTTTTTGCAACACTGAAACCAATTAATTTGAAAAGTCCTCAGAAAGACTGCTGAGAAAACAAAAAAGGCCCAGAAGAATAATATAAGGATTGGAAAATACACCTTATAATGAAAGAGTGGAGGGCCTTAGTCAGTTCAACTTGCTGAAGAAGACTAAATCATTATTTTAGCAGTCTATAGTTATCAACTGATTTTTTTATCAACCAGGATTGTCAATATAACTGTCTAAAATTCAGAAAAGGAACATTTGGCTTATATCAATTCAGGCTAGAGAAGAGATAAAAATAATTAATAGTGCAGGGCAAATGATGCTCAGAGCCCATTTCCTAGGGGTTACAAGTGAATTTCTCAGCTATGGAGATTTTTCGATCAGTATATGATGATTTTCTATAACACATACTGTCTAGTTAATCTCTGAATTTTAGATCTGAAATGGGAGTTGCTTTGATGGAAATCCTAGGAAAATTATATTAGAGGAATACCCTGTGTGATGACATTTAAAACCCATGAAAACCAACTAGGTCTCTGTTGAACAAGTGACTTCTCAACCTGACTGAATGTAAGTGAAGGTGGTTGTAGACTCATCCCAGGCCCAAAACAGAAGAGGCAGAGTTGGAACCTCTGTATATAGAACTGCATACAGAACTGCAGTGTCTTATCCTTAGTCCACTATATCTAGGCTCTGTTCTTACTGCCAGCATTTCCTTGCCTCAGGACATAAAGCAGTCCCATTTCCAGTGTCATTGCCCACTACTGCAGTGGGAACTGAACTGAGTATTGAAGCAACATAAGGCAGCTCCCATTTCTGCTACATTTCTTCTTTCCTAATAAATTTTATGTCTCTTTATTACACCTAGAATTTCAAACACCTGTTTCTCTGAACCTTCTTAAGACTCTGCCCAACTATGTATAAAAAATAATAACCTCATAAAGAAAACACAAGGTGAAGAAGTAGTGAAAAATTAAAAAAATGAATGTTATAAAAAGTTAAACTAATCCCCTGAGCAGGAGAGGACTTCATTTTTCAAAAGTATGTCTGACTATGCTAAGGAATTTGCAGTTTTAAATCCCTTCATCGTAGTCACTTTGCCAACAGACAATAAACTTTCAGTTTAAAATTGCATTCATCTTCTGCAAAAGGTAGCGGAGAGTTTTCAGTGTGTTTTTAATACCATTCTTTTTCTTGGAGTGCCAACTACTCTATGGCAGGGGTAAAAGTATACTATTAAAACTTTCAATTATCAGGATGTGTCAAATAAACTTTTTTTCCTCCTTCCTACCACACCACATCATTCCCTGGTCTCTGAGGACATACCTGTATATTTGTTCATCTTTCTCGTGTTGTTTGATCTATGTTAATGCATCTAGATGTCTTCAGGACCCAAAAAGGCTCTCCCCATCCATGTCCCAACTTGCACAGAGGGATTTCTGTCTGTCCATGTAAAAAATGTATCTCACTTCAGCTTCTTTATGCTTTATCTTTTTAGATGCTTAAGTCTCTGAAGATAGAGTTTATCTTGCTTTTGTGTAAGAGCAAAAAAGCTCCTTGTATCTCACATTGTATATCCTATCAGAAATTATAAATGACCTGCAGTCACGTGTATCTTGCAGTAAAGAGGTGTTTAAACAGGAGGGGAAAAAAAAGAAGAGAGTGCTACACCAAGGACCTGTCGCAGGGGAAATATTCAGGATAGGAGAAAAGATATTTTATTAGGTGCCATTAAGGTAAAGGAGTACACAAGTTCCTCCCTGTTGTGTCCTACGTTTGATTGGGGTGTCAGACTGTCACAATTGGATAAAATGAGTCATTTAAGGATTAAGAAGCCTGTCTATCTATATTCTATGCTTGTCATTATCACAGTTGCCAAATGCTTTACAGGCTACAATGTATTTATTCTCGGAATAGCTCTGCAAGTTAGGTAGGTCTCCTGCTACTCTGCTGCTTTTTTTCACAGCCAAATTCCAGCTCTCATTGAGTTAAAAACATAGTTTAACAATAAAAAGAAGCTCATTTGACCTTTCAGTAATTAAGTTCAGTACTTTCTCCCTGTTACTCTCTCTACTCGCTATAATTTTCAACAGCCTCTCGATCTGAAGCACAAAGAAGAGGCCATCGTGCTTGGGGCAAGAAAAATCCTCCTTCACTGAGCTGTATAGTAGGATCACATAAAAAAACCCAACCAAGGTGATTCATCACAGCTCAAAATGTCCATTTCACTCAAGCCTCTTGGAGGTGGTGAACAGGCAAGGCAGTGTTACTAGATCCTAAATGACAAGCTTTTCTAAGGCATCATTTTAAATTTTCTGGAAAATGAGCAGGAGAAATAGAACCAGCATTTTCCTAGTGTAATCACTATCTGATGATACTCAAGCCTGATTTCCTTCATGCATCACTGTTTTTCTCTTGTATACGCATTGAGGGCATGTAAAGTAACAGTCAGATGGAAAACTACAAGAAAAACTACGAGAGTGCTCTTAAGTGGGTGGACCACAAGACAGAGACTGGAGTAGCAAAGTCCATCCCACTGTAAGAGAAGATCAGGTTTGTGACCACTTAAGGAACTTGGATATATGTAAGCCTAGGAAAAAATCTTTCATGGAAAGGGTCATTGGGCACTGGAACAGGCTGCTCAGGGAGGCGGTTGAGTCACCTTCCCTGGAGGTGTTTAAGGGATTGTGGATGAGGTGCTGAGGGGCATGGTTTAATGACTGATAGGAATGGTTGGACTCGATGATCTAGTGGGTCTTTTCCAGCCTAGTGCTTTTATGATTCTATGGGAGCTGATCATAGAATCACAGAATCACAGAATCACAGAATAACCAGGTTGGAAGAGACCCACCAGATCGTTGAGTCCAACCATTCCCACCAATCCCTAAATCATGCCCCTAAGTATCTCATCCACCCTCACCTTAAACACCTCCAGGGATGGTGACTCAACCACCTCCCTGGGCAGACTGTTCCAATGCCTAACCACCCTCTCCATGAAGAATTTTTTTTTTTTTTTGATGAGATGCATCCCAGAGTCCAGAGGGAACTGGCTGATGTAGTGGCAAAGACACTCTCCACATTTGAAAAGTCATGGCAGTCAGCTGAAGTCCCTGGTGATTGGAAAATGGAAAACATTGCATATATTTTTAGAAAGGGTAGAAAGGAGGACCCTAGAAGCTACTGACCTGTCAACCTCACCACAGTGCCTGGGAAGATCACAGAACAGATTCTTCTAGAAGCTATGTGTTAATTTATTATGCAAATGCAGGTAATGGTGGTGATTGTGCTTCCTCTGATTGTTTATAGTGAGTTACAGAAATAAGGACTCCACTCCGTGGAGTTTTACAGATGGCAAAAAAAGAAGACAATTTAAATGCCCCATCCCTACTAGTGTTCAAGGTCAGGTTCAATGGGACTTTGAACAACCTAATCTAGTGGAAGAAGTACCTGCCTATGGCAGGGAGATAGGAACAAGATTATGCTTAACATCCAGACACAAACCATTCTGTGATTCTGTGATTCATGTGTTATTTCAATTATCAGATCATGAAGGAGATAGACCTGGTTGGCATAAAGGAAAGTGTGCTTTACTTACAGACACTTTTACATTTTTGTATGTTAGCGCATTTATTCCTTTAAAGGTAATTCAATAAAGTAATTGTTATCCTTTTTTTCCGTGCATAAGGAAAAAAAGAATCCCCAGGTTTTACAGATTTTTTTTCAGTGTGATCCTTTACCGGTGCCTTTTTACTATTAAACTTTCTTAGTAGATTGAAGACACGGGGGCTTCTCTATACAGCCTATACAGACACATTTGAACTTCCATTTGTGTTAACTGCAAAAGCAGAAATTTGAGGAGAGTTATGGCAGACAGCTTCCACTGTGCTTTGTTATGAATTACCATGACTGTATTCATGAATCAATGAGCCCTGCAGAGACACAGAGCTAAGAAAGTGGGATGATCTGTGCCAAACTGAATTTCATCCAGAGGTGAGCCTAAAGGTGGTGTGACACTAAGTGTATGCAACAGTATCTGGATGAGCATCTTCATAATATACATTGTTTGCCATTATAAATATCTGTGTCCGGTGCAGTCCCCAAAGCCTAGAAACTGAAAAATGGCAATGAACATAGTAGGATGGCATGGTCTGTTTTCAGTCAGATTGTTTAAACCCCTTGTATGTATATTCAATTTTCTAACAATTTCACTGAAAGAGAAAACAGGCATTCAGAAGGAAACACATAATTCATACATTGCTGTTATGGGTTTCTTTCATTCTTTCCAAAAGGAAGAGAACGCATCAATATCTCAAGAGCTGTCTAAAGTCAAAAGAAGGCTGAAAATCCTTATTAGGAGAGAAAAGAAGGCAGAAATATAACTTCTGTTTTCACCTCTAACAAATGGCTTCTATGCTGCATGTACCTGTTAGACATAGTCAGACAAGGTACATTTCTTGGCATATGATAGAAGCTTTGTAAAATGCTGCACTAAATTTCTGGTAGCCTGTAGATTACAGCTAAAATTGTACCAAGGTGGAGTGAATTTGGTTTTTAGCTCACAGATGTTCTGGTTTTGTCAGCTTCCAAATAAATATGGAAAATAAAAATAAAGCTGCAAAGTTTTGCCTGGTTTCCAGTCAAAACAGCAAATCATTTTGCTTGAAATTTTAGGATAGATTGACACTGAAGGCTTATGTACTAGAGCTATGTCTCAAGCTTGTAAAGTAACCACAGAGTAGAAATGAATGATGTCTGATAGGGATTTTCATTCAAACTCTTAAAATACTTCTAGTTATGTCATGTGCTAGAAAACTGTTGAAGAAGGAAAAACTCACAGCAATAGTGGACAAGTATCCAAATTTCCATAGATGCAATACTTAGCAAGAAAATCGAAAGTCTCCTAAGTAAAGCATATGCGTATGTTTTACTGCAATCTTATAAAACTGTGATACATTGTTTTTAAAGGGTAGAAACATTCCAGAGAATAACTAAAATCCTTGCTTGGGTATTGATAACTTAAAATCAGAAGGTTATAGTGTGATTTCTGAGGCTGAAGTAATTTTTCCTTTTTTGACAAGCAAGTTCACCTCTTCAGAGAAACACTGGTTTTCCCCAGAACAGCCTCTGGGCAAGGCCCTAAATGACCCAATAATGCGATTTTTCTTTTCTTTAGTATTTATATACAGATATCAGACAGGGCAACCAAAACAATTCATCAGGCTGCCATCGGATGTGAGGACGTACAGACAGTAAAGCCGAACACTAGGAAAATGCTGAGTATTATAGATCTCATAATTACCAAGAATTTTAAAATTATAGTTACACCTGTGCGGATATCACTTCTATTTTTTTAAATTAGTGTAGTCTTCTAATTCAAAATATCCAGATGCTGAAATCTGAACTTGATCTATCTCCCTTTGTAAATATTCTGCTTACTAGGCTTCTGACTGCGCAGATAACTTAAGATATTTTAGCATAATGATGGTAAAGATTAGAGAGTAATAAGTAACTAAGAGTTTGGAGAAACACGTTTGCTTTCATGAAGTTCTAACTCCTATTCAAAGAGTACCTTTATCCAAAGATTACTTCATTAGAGTAGGGAGAAAAATCCAGTTCTGTGCACATTTATCTCATAACTTGGGTATTTCTGAACACAGGATGAAAGAGAAAGATAAGCACCAGTCTTGTGGAAGTTTGCAGAACTGCAGTGCTGAATAAAAACATGGTACTCACCCTAATGATGCTCTTAAGGTCATGGAAAGCTAGAGAAAAACAGGAACTTAAATAAGGCCTACAAAATTGAGGTTAGCTCTGTAATGATGACCACATAGTACAGTTTTTTAGCTTAAACCTGCATGTGCCCGCACACATGTTTAGCTCTACACGTCATTTTAGTTACATGTCGTTTTACTTGCATATCAGTCTAGTCTTGTTGAGTTAACAATTTTGGAATACATTTAGGAACAAGACTATTAATATATGTAAGTATTAATAGAATTGAGCTGAGAATTGTCCAAGTAAAAGCCTAACTAGTATTCTAAACAGGACAGATGGATGTGATACACTTTTGGCAGACTTTCACATTCCCCCCTCAAAGAGGTCACAACTGCTTATAAAACAGAGTTTTACTGCAACATTCACTTAAATTATTTATTTTCCCTATGCTTAGAGTTTATAACTCATTTGCTTTATTTCCTGTCCATATTTTTTTCCCTTTATTTATTCCCAGTTTGTTTATGCATATTCCTTTACATAAATAAATACAAATGTTCTTTGCCAAATAATTACATTTCCCTTGAACAGTTCATGCTCTTTTTATTGTATTAAACTATAGACAAAAATTAAGAAGATATTAAACTTGAAGTGTTCTGATTACATTCTGTCACAAAGATTGCATTCTGTCAAATCTCACTGTACTGAATATTGTGAGCAAAGTATCATGACAGAAAATAAAGAAAGAATGGGTAATATTTACTACATACTTTTGTAACAAATTGGGTTCAGAATAGTAGACAGAGAAAAGAGAAGCAGGTCAGAAGCAGATTTGTTCTTGTTCCAAGCTTTTTTATTCTTTCAGATAGAGAAGGATCGTGGCATGGGGCCTTTTCTTGATTGCAATTACCTGTTTCTGATTATGGATATGCAGTCATCCCATATAACTCAAGGGACTCCCTCTGCTACTTCTTATGATACCAGTGTGAGAAGTGGTCCAGTAGTGGAGCTTTGTGCCAATGCAAAGTTAAGAATTATTTGGATCTCATCTTCTCTCCTTCAAGACATTTGAATAAATCCTACAGAATGGGCAGTAAATTATCACAATTTTAATGAACTATCAATCTGTAGGTCATTATTCTTTTTGCAGACAATTCTGCTGATTTTCTACAGGAAGTAATGGTTTCACCATTCTGGCCTTGGCAGCATTTCTCTGCAAATGGATGGAAATACTAGCTACAGTTTTGACTCAGGTGACCAGCAGTAGAAGAACAACTCAAAGCCTTTAAGGAAGGATTTTAAACCCATGTTTTACTAGAATCAGTTTGAGTACAGAATTATGAGCCAGGTATCTTTATTGCTGCCCTTAGCCTCACCTAAAGTCAATAAAAAGCCTCCCATTAATCTCACTGGGAAATGGATCTGGTCCTACCTGCAGTCCAGCGCTCTTGGGAAAGCAGTGATTTCTGCCTTTAAGATGAAATGAAACAGATGGAAGGGACATCAAGGCATTTTCCCCTACTTGAGAATTTGCAGTAAGCCAAGCCCCTGCAAGGACATGGAGAAGTTAGAGAAAGTCCAGAGGAGGGCCATGAAAGTGATCCAAGGGCTGGAACACTTCCTGTACATGGACAAGCTGAGACATTTGGGGTTGTTCAGTTTGGAGAACACAAGGTTGAGAGGAGACTTTAGAACAGCCTTCCAGTACTTAAAGGGGGCTTACAGAAAAAATGGGGGCCGACATTTTAGCAAGGCTTGTTGTGACAGGATAAGGAGTTATGGTTTTAAACTAAAGGAGGGTAGATTTAGACTGGATATAAGGAAGGTATTTTTTAAAATTAAGATGGTGAAACACAAGGATGGGTTACCCAGGTAGGTAGTGAATGCCCCATCACTGGTAACATTCAAGGTCAGGTTGTTTGGGGTTGTTTTAGGCCAACCTATAAAGAAATTTGTCATACAGAGTATCCTGGTAGCTTAAAGCAAAAGGAAAAACAATTCCAGCACTGAATGATGCATTTCTTTAAAAAAAGCCCATATTTTTTTGCATACCTTAAATGAATTCTAAAATAAAAGATGATATTTAGAAAAAAATTGGAGAGTTTTAAAGAAGAGCATTTTGGGAGTTTTCAGACTCTTTAAGATCTTGAAACAATTTGTTTATACCATGTCTGTTCATTAAAATGTGGAAAAATAATGAGATTTTACCGGAAAAAAAAGTGCAACATCTTATACCATCTGCAGAGTCATCAAGCAGTTTTAGTTAGAGGACCATATCTTCATCAGAACTGATCACATATGCGTTCTCCTCAAAAAAGCTGTGACTGCATACTTTGCAGTGTCTCCAATGTCCCTTCAAATATCCCATTTGCTCGGGATACCTGTAGCAACTACAAGAACTATTAACATCGGAATAGCCTGGGTCCCCAGTGCAAGCTGCCTTTATACATCTGGGATCTCCTTATCTGTCTGAACACATGAATGGAAAGAAGAAGGAATCAGTGTTGAGTGATCTTCCATCTTTGCATGATTCACAAAGAGAACTAGATATTTCCACTGTAAATGGCTCAAAGGCTATAAATGGGGATATGTGCTATTTCCAGCTTTGTAGTTTTACACACAGAAAGTAGCTTTATGGTTCAGGTTATTTGGTAATTCTCTCTTAACTATAGGAATATATATCAACCTAAAATGAAAGCCTATGCTCTTTCAACTTACCATCTTTTTGTGTACACATTCCTCTTTAGCCAAAGGAAAACCAAGAGAGGGATACATCTCACCTGATCTTACAAAACTGAAAAATAAGAACCAAATTCAAAGCTAGTCTCCATAGTCATCCTTTATAATTAATAGAAAGACATAGTTACTTTTCACAGGAGGATTAATTTCAGATGAGTTGTTCTGATGCCTACATTAGGGTGAGATGAATAGGTTTCTGAAGGTGCCCATCTTTTTCCATTGATTTAAAAGGGATCCTAGTGTGACTTAGATGGCTGAGGTAAGTGAGATGAATCCTACCCTGAAACTAAATGGATTATTTGGGTTGGTTTCTAAAAACGTAGATAGACTTCAACAAGACTAAGGAAATTTCCATAATAGAACACAACTATCAACAATTACTTAAGGTATTCCTTAATAGCTATTATGTATGAGAAAATAAGGGAACAGGAACTTCCTCTTTCCCACTCTGTCCTCAGAAAAATACCTTTGAGTACATGTATTTATATTTTGTTTGACTGAGCCAATTACTAGTACAGAGAAAAGTAGAGCTAAACTTCAAAGGGGGCAAGATTATCTAAAAAGAATATGCCTAACTTCTATAAAAGAAAAATGATGGCTTTATTAATGCTCTTCTGTTGTCAGACTAGGAGGCCAAGGTGAATGAATGAATGAATGCAACTTTTTTAAACTCTGTGCATGTATCCTGACCTGGCAAGTAACTAACAAGGGTAGAATTATCTTTTCTGTAATAGTATATCCTTAGTTTTCACTTTAACTGTCACACTAGTCACTTGACAAAGATTTATTTGATATCTAATACTACAAGCCAAGCTCTGGAAATATTTGTGAATTAGAAGGAATTGTACCTTTCCGTGGACTGAATTTCTATGCTGAGGTTTAATTATGCATAGATTTACAATGTACTGCTACTTCTAAAAGACAGTGAAGTAGCTATAAGCATCTTTCTGAGCCTGAACGATAAATAGAATTAATCCCTGAGCTGTCCTGTTTTAGAGTGAGAGGGGTAGGGGAAACAATGTATATGTACTGCCAGAGAACCTAAAATAAATGCAAACTGAGATTTATACTACATATTTTTTTATAGTCATGATGTTTGTACTAGCAACATTTAGATGCAGTGATATTGGTGCAGTCAAGCTCTTCCTCATTGTTCCACCCTCTTGCAGCAGCTGGGGTCAGCAGTAAGGACATGGACCACATGAAGTACAGTTGGCCACAGCAAGACCCAGATGCTAAGCTGGGGATGATATCTTTTCAGTAGCTGCATCTGGCTTGTTGGCAGGCTCTACAGGCTGATCTACTGGCAGGACTGGATTTGCCTCTGGGTCTGTCATCTGTCATGTTGTTATGCTGTTGATGGGCTGTCTCTGCTGCCATGTGCTCCCAGACTACATTTGCCTTTCAACCACTTTTGCTGCTGAGGATTACACTGATCTTCCAGTGTTTAGGGACAAGGGAATGGCAGTACATTGCTAAGACATGTAGTTCAGAGTGCAAGATCTGGACAGAACTCTGAGTCAGAAATACGTTTGGGATATGCTGATTAATGCAGGTTTTTTAAAAAACAGCCCTGCAGGTTTGAAATTCACTTGCAGCCTATTTGTTATGCTTTGCTGCTAGTTTGTAATTCAGGACTCCGATGACTCATGCACATTTGTTTTTAATTATGACACTTTCATTTCAACATGTACCTGATGATGACACATACAATTGTTGATCAGCAAAGCAGAAGACTTAATGAGTATCGGGTAGCTTAGCGAGCTGGATGTAAAATAAATGTGAAATGTATCACAGATTTCTCCATTCTCTATTTCATGGCACATAATAACTTGAAGAAAACAGTTAAAATAAAATATTAATGGGCTAGCAGAACTGGGAAAACAGCTCACTGTTAACATGCCCAGTAGTGAGAGAAAATTACAGGTTTCATTGTGTATGCTGCACCATCTGCCTACACAGAGAGCCTAAGCCGTAGGCTCTCCCGAGGGAAATAGCTGTGGATAAGTTATTCAATTAGAACAGCATTATTGGCCAGCTACCTTGGAGAATTGGGTTGATGATGTTGTGATTATCCTGCTCTGCATTCCTTCATGTCCCAGACAGGCTACATTGCTTTGCAACTTCCTTAAGTGTTCACTCATCTGTACAGTAGATGAGCAATTGAAACAGGGAATGTCAGGGATGCCTGAAAGAAAATCAATTTTGAATGAACTTTCTCTGCTTAGCTACAGCCTACATATTCTGAGTCATATTGTATTTTTGTGGACTTTGGTGAGCTAAGTGACAGATCTGGCAGTGGGAGGAAAGAGAATTTCATTGCTTGCATTTAATCTGTGGCTAGGCACAGACTTCATATGGTAGGTTACAAAAGAGTACAATGCTCCTTCAAGAGTAACATTTTTATTAGTGACACAGATGCTTTCAAAGACTTCAGCAAGATATGTTTTGAGAAACTGCTTTGGCTTTTTGTCAGCAAAGTTCCAGAATTATTTTTCCCTTCTTAGATTTTTTTTCCAAAACGGAACAAATCAAGGTTTAATCCCAATCTTACAAATCAAATTTTGCTGACCTCCTGCTGAAGTTAGTGACATCTAAGAAGCCCCATCATATCTTCAAAAGAGACCTCAGTTTCACTGTGCTGCCTACATAGGGACAATGAGAAACCTGATTTTCATTGTTTTATTTTTTTAAAAATAAGCAATGCTTCAGCTGAACACTTTGATTCAATTTTTAAAAATAAAATTAATCCTCATCCTTTTCTATCGTCTTGGTTTAATTGTCTTCTTCACTATCATCGACAACAGGACTTTAGGACAGCAGGGACTTGCTGTCTCATTTATATTGGTGCCTTGTACCACACAAGCTGTGGGGTTTTTAATATCGTTATATGAACTGATGTCTCTTTTAATTAAGCAACAATGATTTGTAGTTTTCCTACCATAACACAAACAATCTTTATTTTTTTAATTGTTTCTAGGCTCAAAGTTGTAATTGTGTTTCCTTCAGCATATCCCACTGATATGGTCTGGAAAATCTAACAAGGAATGTTACAAGTGGAATTATTGAAAGACGCACATTTTTTAACTGTGCTTTAATCAAAGCTGAGCTCTCCTGGAAAGGTGACTTATGCCTACGCTGAGTTCACATCACTATCAGCAATCTTTTCCTCCTTCTTCAAAGATGGATGTCTTGTTAAACAAAGACGTACATCATCCACAAGGTCCATAGGACAGAGGCATTTGCGAGGTGACAAATGAGGTCATTGGCTTTGCAGCTGAAGAGTCCTCATATGAGTTCAGGAAGGTCCAGTCTCTGAAGACAGCAACGATGCCACCAGGTCCATTCATTTCTTGGCTGTTTGTTTTTCATTGTACATTATAGGTGCAGCAGGGAGACAGCCTGCCTGTTCATCTTGTCCTCGGTGCAGTGCCTTGCTCAGGGACAGAGGAAACATGATCAGCCCCCCCAAACATCTGGAGCAAGGCAGGCCCCAAAGGAAGGAGAGGGAGAACTCTAAGATTGTGAGAGCCCTTGTGCTTCAGGAAAATCTGGATAATGATAGTGACTTCTTGTGTAAAGTGCCTTGAAGGAGCAGTATAAAAAATGTCTAGATAGGGATAATACTGTTTATTAGTGTCTACTTGCATCAAATGTTTTGAATCCTTTTCTGCAAATCCTCTTCATGCTGCATCTTATGTGATTTATGTCCTAGATCCCATCATCCCTTTTGTCTGAACAGCTGATACATCCAGAAGGCATTTGCCGGCCAGCGTGACTTGCGCCACTACATCTGTGTGACTTTTAGACAGCGGGGCAGTGGCTTTAAATTGTATGATTGCACAGCACCGGCACATAAAGCATGAATACTGATGAGGTGCTTCCGCACCACATGTGCTCACGCTACTGATTATAAATACGATGATATGGGAATCCCTACACCCAGCAAGAAAATCCAGTTTCCTGTATATGCAGGCTCACTGAGTGCCTCTGGAAAAGACACAACTCATCTGTCAGCTCCTTGTAGGGCCATAAAATATATTGACTTTTTAACTTCTTCCACTCCATGTAACCACATTTGTTGCATGCAGACTGTGACACTGAGATTAATAGAAGACTCCTGGGATATGCAAGCCACTGACTGAAGGGAGTGCCATTTTCCTTTTATACTACCAGTGGAGAAAATAGTGCCAGCTGAACCCACTGCTCAGCTACTGATGAAAGTGAGGTTACTAGCTGGGTCTTCATTTGGAGCTCTAATGTCCATTTTTTTGGTATCGATACTTGGCACTGTAATTTGAAACTGTGAGATATCTGTCATAGTGTATTGTATTAGATAGTTTACTTTCAAGATTTTGTGATAATCTTTAAAGTAATTATAGTCTTTGTTAATTTTGAGAGTCTTTTTTAGAACAAAGGTCCCCAAAAATGTGTATATTCTTAAATAGTTTTTATCAGGAAGGCACATTTCCTCCTTATTCTTGCATTGTTAATGCAGACCAGAATAGGAATTATACCTGTCACATAACTTGAGTGGAGTGAGTGCTGGGTGCCCTGGGGATTCATCATGACAGTTTTGTCCCCAGGCTCAGCAACACTGCTTTGTCTGTATCATCTTCATTCTGGTGAAGTTTACTCTCTTTCTCCTGTTTCCTTAAATATCACTTACAACTAATAAACATTTTAAACAACATTTGTTAAATATTTATTGAAATAAATACACAGATAAATAAGGCTACTGTATGCTTAAATAACAGCATTGAGAAAAACAGGTATTGTGCCTTTATATGTAAATATTGAGTCCCTACGGGATGCAAATGGAACAACTGTGACAAAGGATGAGGATAAGGCTGAGGCACTAAATAACTTCTTTTCTCAGTCTTTAATAGTAAGGAAAATTGTCTCCTGTGTGTACATACTCAGGAGTTAGAGGAGCAGAACAAAGCTCCCATGATCCAAGAAGAGGTGGTTAGAGATTTGCTTGCTCTGCTAGACATCTGCAAGTCTATGGGGCCGGATAGAATCCATCCAAGAGTATTGAAGGAGCTGGCGGATGTGCTGGCCAAACCCCTTTCCATCATCTTCCAGTGGTCCTGGCTGACTAGGGAAGTTCCACTGGACTGGAGGCTGGCTGATGTTGTGCCCATCTATGAGAAGGATAACAGGGAGGATCCAGGGAACTGTCAGTCTGACCTCAGTGCCAGGGGAAGTCATGGAACAGGTGATCTTGAGTGCTATCATGAAGCACTTGCAAGAGAACCAGGTGATCAGGCCCAGTCAACACGGGTTCATGAAAGGCAGGTCTTGCCAAACTAACCTGATCACCTTCTATGACCAAGTGACTCGGCTGCTGGATGAGGGAAAGGCTGTGGATGTATCTTCCTGGACCTCAGTAAAGCCTTTGACACAGTTTCTCACAGCATCCTGCTATGGAAACTGTCAGCCTCTGGCCTGGACAGCCGCACACTCTCCTGGGTGGAAAACTGGTTGGATGACCGGGCCCAGAGAGTTGTGGGAAATGGTGTTAAATCCAGCTGGAAGCCAGTGACAAGTGGGGTTCCCCAGGGCTCAGTGCTGGGTCCAGTCCTGTTCAATGTCTTTATCAATGACCTGGATGAAGGCATCGAGTGCACCCTTAACAAGTTTTCAGATGACACTAAGCTGGGTGGAAGTGTGGATCTGCTGGAGGGTCGGAAGGCTCTGCAAAGGGATCTGAACAGGCTGGACTACTGGGCTGCGTCCAATGGCATGAGATTTAACAAGGCCAAATGTCGGGTCCTGCACTTGGGGCACAACAACCCTAAGCAGAGCTACAGACTAGGAGAAGTCTGTCTAGAAAGTTGCCAGGAGGAGAGGAACCTGGGGGTGTTGGTTGATAGTGACTGAACATGAGCCAGCAGTGTGCCCAGGTGGCCAAGAAGGCCAATGGCATCTTGGTTTGTATCAGAAATTACGTGACCAGCAGGTCCAGGAAGGTTATTCTCCCTCTGTACTCGGCACTGGTGAGACCGCACCTCGAGTACTGTGTTCAGTTCTGGGCCCCTCACCACAAGAAGAATGTTGAGGCTCTGGAGCGAGTCCAGAGACGAGTGACAAAGCTGATGAGGGGCCTGGGAACAGGCCTTATGAGGAGCAGCTGAGAGAGCTGGGGTTGTTCAGCCTGGAGAAGAGGAGGCTGAGGGGAGACCTTATTGGTCTCTACAACTACCTGAAAGGAGGTTGTAGAGAGGAGGGAGCTGGGCTCTTCTCCCAAGTGACAGGGGACAGGACGAGAGGAAATGGCCTCAAGCTCCACTAGGGGAGATTCAGGCTTGACATCAGGAAAAAATTTTTCACAGAAAGGGTCATTGTGCAGTGGAAGAGACTGCCCAGGGATGTGATTGGGTCACCTTCCCTGGAGGTATTTAAAGACAGGTGGATGAGGTGCTGGTTTAGTGTTTGATAGGAATGGTTGGACTCGATGACCCAGTGGGTCTTTTCCAACCTAGTGATTCTGTAATTCTGTGAAAGATGATCATAGAGTCATAGAATCATAGAATCACCAGGTTGGAAGAGACCCACCAGATCATCGAGTTGATCAGGCTCCAGAAACTTAAAATATTGAACATATATGCATTTTTTTTACTACATTCTTTTCTGTGGTCATTTCCAGAGTAGGATATTTCTCTCTTTTTTTTTTCTAATTCCAAACTAAACTTGAGAGATTTTGGTGTATTATTGTACATTCACTTCTTATAGGATTGCCTTGCACCTGAGGTTCAGATTAAAAAAAAAACCTGTACAACCTAGTTTAAAAGAATCGCTGACCAGCAAAGGGCAGGTTATTTCTTAGGCCACTGCAATCACTTATTATTGCTAAAGTCAAAAATACATCTCCAAAGTTACTGAAACAATCCTTTATAGACTATGGGAGAAGCTAGATGTCCCTACTGGACTGTATGTTTGTCTGGGATATGTGCTTATTATTCTAACAGAAACAGGCAAAGGGGTATAGAGTGCAAAACAAATGATACCTTTTAGAGGTATCTCTTTTTATTAAATTGTTTTAAATTCCTATTTTAGAACTTTCTTTCCTTCTGAGTGTTGCAGCTGGAGAGATAGAAGGTCTGTCTAATCTTAGTAGACAACAAGATTCTTTTGCAGATATCTGCCCTTCAGAATTTTACAAATAATGGATATTTATGTTGCTTCTTTTTTGTACACACTTTCCCCTCAGGGAGGGTTCTGTCTCTCAAGCACATGTTAACTTAACCCTTGAGTAGAGCTGCAGCAAAAAAAAATGGTTTGCCCCTTTGGGAATCTGGTAGTGATGGTGAAGAAACAAACTGTCAAAGACTGAGAATAGACTGTTGTTTTTGTCACATACTTATCTGTGTTGTGAGCATCAGTGCATATACATATTTACAGGCAGGAACAGGTCTTAACATATAGGTGAAGAAAAAAAATCTTTGCTATTATGTGAGCGGAATAAGCAGGATTTTGGAGAGACTGGTTTCAATGTGGCCACAGAAATATGAATTCATCTTGTCACAAATGTCAGAAGTGTCCAGTTTTTAAAAAAGTGTCCATTTTTAAATAGACTCTAAGACTGTCACAAAAGGAAGAAAAAAAAAAACAATGCCAGAAGACTGCTGAGAAATGAAGGCAGTTTTCCAGGAAAAAGTACTGAGGAGATTAGCTTGAAAGGAGAAAAAGAAAAAAACAAAAAAAAATCAGAACACCTAACTTACTTAATTTTAATGCAGGCTTACTCAGCACGGCAGAGAAAGGATAAAATTTGTCCTATGAAAAAAACTGTTCTCTCAACATTTCTTGTTAGCTAAGTTTCTTCCTTCTAGTTCTTACGAACACAGCCAGTTTTGCCAGCAATGGAACCTTTAAAGACTAAGCCCTTGATCTTTAAATGCAAGTAAGATGGATTGGGAGAATGAGAACTAATGGCAGACAATCATTCATTGTTGTTTTTGCTGTAACATTTCTGGTGTGAGTGATACATTATAAAGCAATAAGGAGGAAGGCATCTACCAGCCTTGAGTCCAGTTCATAGTGCTTGCTGATGTTCAGCTGACTCCACAGAAGCTGAGAACTGCCTCAGGTAATGCTTCCTCAGGATTAAGGACAGACGAATACCTGAGAGAGAGATGCCTGTTCTTGAACAAGATACTGAAAGAAAGACTATTTAGAGATCTTCCCAATACTCCTGTAACAGAGGCAGCGTTTGTGTCATTGAAGACCACGTCATTTGTGCTGTAGATCTGGACAGATGACAATGGGGAAGTCATTAAAATTCATCCAGTTACCAGCTGGAAAGAGGAATGTACACAGTAGATGTACTTTCATTTGAAAGCCTGCATTCACTCATCGTATTTTTTCAGAATAAAAATCTCTCTCTATCCCAGCCTACCATATCACTTACAGTCAGAAAGGGACAATATGAAGAGCAGCAAACAGGGCATGTTCAATGCTCAAATTTGCTCTGGCTTCTACCTCAGACAGACATGATCCAGGTGGGTGTGTAATGCAATAACACCTTTTGATCAAAACATTGGCAATGCACTGAGTGTAGCCAGGTTTTGTTTGCACAGCTATCCTGAAACCTCAAGACAATGTCTCCAAAACCATTTCACACATAGCAGGAGGTTATTTCTTTGCACAAATTTCCAAGCCCATTTCAGCTGGCAGTTAATTCCAAAATAATTCCCTCTCTTAATGTGGCCATGTTAGCAGTACTTAGAGGTCTCTACATCCTTTCAATCTTATCAGCGTGTGCTAAGTTTTCCTACTAAAGGGTTCACATTCCCAAGTAGCTCTTCATGTTCCTTTCTTAGGTGCTGACACATGCCAGAGTTTAGAGAATCACCATTTCCCTAGGCTTCCTATGTCCCTTTCAGAGTCTACCTCTGAATACTCAGAAAAATCTTTCAGAGAAATGATCTATTACCAAAAACCAGCCAACACCAACTCTGAGTTTTGAGCTTTTCCTTAATAAGATATTCTGCAAGGTATCAACAGAAAGAAAGTGTTGTGCAAAGAGAATGAGACACTGACAGCAGAATTTACACAGTATTTGCACATCATAGAATCATAGAATGGTTTTGCTTGGAAGATCACCCAGTTCCAAGCCCCCAGCCATAATTAGGGACACCTTTCACTGGATCAGGTTGCTCAAAGCCCCATCCAACCTGGCCTTCAACACTTGCAGGAAAGTTCCCATGACTTCTCTGGACAACCTGTGCCAGTGCCTCACGACCCTCTCAGCAAAAAGAATTCTTCCTAATATCTAATCTAAATCTCCTCTCTTTCAGCTTAAAACCATTCCCCCTTATCCTATCACCACACTCTGATAAGGAGCCCTTCAACAACTTTCTGGGGAAGAGACTGCAATGTTTTTCACATCACAGGTCATTAGTTCTGCAGTTTTCTGTCATACATGTTTTGCACATTACATCATAAAATCTACCGTAACAGTTTGTGTGGTGATCACTTAGAAGAAAAATTGCAAGGGGGGAATGTGGAGTGGGAAAATACATATGATTATCAGTTCTTAAAGCTGGCAATGAGAAACCAAGTTTGCACTTATTTTGTGCATTTATTGTTTAGAAAGCAAAAGCTCACCTCTGGAGAACAATCTGTGATTAATTACATACTAATAAAACACTTCCCAGGATATTTAGATGCTACTTTGGTGCTATTTGAAACCACATCTGTTTTTCAATTTTAATGCCTACAAACTTGCCTTAATACCTAAAGCAGAACTGTTCAAATCATCTTCCAAAGGACAGAATTGGTAAGCTAGTCTTATTAAAATCAATGGGAAAAGTCACAAAAACTTTAATAGGATCAGCATCTCATCAGCCTTGTCCTTGGCTGGTTTCTGGTCCTTTCTAACCAAAGGTGTGCTCCCCCATGTATGCATTTCACTAAAAGCCACGCATGACAAAGGGATCCAGACCCAGGTACAAACTGTAATAAGAGATAAATAAAAATGACCAGATGTGTTTGCTGTGTTAAATGCCTGGCACCCTTTTCTGATCAGAACTGAATAAATACAAATATCTCGATCCTCTGTGTTAATTTGATTTATGCACAGCAGGTAAAGAACTGTATTTTGGGGACAACACATGTACACTCAGAAACAGAGCAAAAATGGAAATAATTTGGACTACTTAGTCCAAATGGTGGCTACAAATTTTGGTTCTCTAAAGTCAAGAGTAGTAAGCATGCAGTCTGAGGTCCAAACGCCCAATGGAACACACAGAGATCATGATATTCATAAATTTAGAGTCTTTTATTTGACACAAAATAAAATACACAAACAATGAGTGTACCGGCACATATTTTCTATAAGGTTCCTTAAAAACTTCCTAGTAAAACAGGAATTTCTTCTACAAATGAAGGATCATATCTATAGTCAGTCTTTCCTTCATTTAGTAACTCTCAGTTCCATTAAATAGGGGATATATCACTAGGAATTCCTATGACATGGTAATTCCCTGGACAATTAGAGTTTAAAGAAACTTACAGCAAGGATGACTGACTGAAGACAGAAGTCTCCGAGAGCACTGGGGTTCACTTTTTCGTATGAGTAAAGTGTGGAAAACTATACCTGATGTTTTGTGGTGAGTGGATTCAAGGTCCCTGGTATCAGATTTGGACCTTCTTTCTTTCCTTTATTTTTTTCTTCTACTTCTCCCACGCTCTTTTGCTATGTGCAGACCTCATGCTTGTATGGGGGAAAAAAAACACAGACCCCAAACCTTACACTGGTTAAACCTTACACTGCTCCACAGTTAACCTCCATGGGCTGCAGGGCACAGCCTGCCTCACCATGGGCTGCACCATGGGCTGCAGGAGGATGTCTGCTCTGGCACCTGCAGCACCTCCTCCCTTCTTTCTTCTCTGACCTTGGTGTCTGCAGGTTGTTTCTCTCACATGTTCTCACTCCTCTCTCTGGGTGCTGTTGCACAGAAGTTTTATCCCTTTTCTTACATATGCTGGGTGCTACCACTGCCCACCGATTGACTCCACTTTGGCCATCAGTGGGTCTGTCTTGGAGCTGGCTGACATTGGCTCTACTGAACATAGGGGAAGCTTCCAACAGCTTCTCACAGAAGCTATCACTGCTACAGAAACCTTGCCATGCAAACGCAGTATAGCTAGTGTGTACATAACCATGGTACTTACTATCAGACACAGTTTAATAACTGGCTGCACCGTTACAGGGAAGTTCCATGCCCTGACAACTTTGTGCATCTGTGCTGGCCATAATCTTTGCCTGTCACTATTCAAAGCAGACACCCTTCTAGCAAAGTCTGAGAAAGTATTAAAAGAAAGTTGCTTGATAATATTTCACTAAATACTTAATAACAAATTTTGAAATTTCTGTTTGCAAAGGCAAAGGAAGGAAGGGCATAGCACACTTGGGTTTTAATCAGACCAGGAGCAGAGCAAATAGAGAGAAATTAATTGATTTACAGATAAGAAGTGTTCCCTGGAACCCAAAGGTCTCAAAACCTTCTTTATAACTTTATCACTTCACCAAAAAGCACTCTGAACACAGGAATATAAGGTCTGATGCTCCTTTTGCTGTGGATATAGGCAAATGTTTTGTGAGCTGCAGTTGAAAACATCACAAGATTCTTTGAAGGACAGTATTCTCGTGTTGCATCTTATCTAGGTACCTTGACTTCATTTCAAAGCAATCACAGAGTGAGGCATATTTTAATGTGACAATATGAAAATAAAAATCAAGTACTAGAATATTTCTATACTCGAGAACATAATGTGTTTTTAGCTTAGACCATTATGCATCAGCAAGATAGGGTGGCATGTCTGTCCAATTGCCTCATTCCAGAAAACTGTGATTCAATAACATTTCTATTATCTCCAGAGATTTTATTGTCATAATGTCAATATTGTCAGAATCTGTCCCAGAGCCTTACTTGCTAAATGTACTCAAGCTCTGCTTTGAGGATCCTAGTACCCTAATTGAAAACTATGAAAGCTGCAAGCTGATCTTGATTTCACCAGCACAAGTCCATAGCCACTTCATGAACCATCCTGAGGATCAGGCTCTCTGGTCTACTTATCTACAGTGCAATGATAGCTGTTCTACTTACGTTATTTTTTTAAACCTATCGGTGCAATTGCAACTACTGCTATTGCACTGACAGCAATGAGCTATGTATAATGTGATATCTGCTTACAATGAGAGGATTAAAAACTCCAGAATAATTCTCTGGACTTGAATAAACTTGAGTCCTAGTAACAATTGTTGACTTTGATCACTTTTCTACAACATGGCTCAAATTCAGCAAATCATCTGCTTTGATTTAACTTGTCTTCTGTTCTTCAATTAAGAGGAGTTAATGTAGCTATTGAGACTCATGATTACTTCAGCCACTCATTCCATCTCTGCAGGAATCTGCAAAACCAGAAATATCGCAGTATTAGAAGAATACACATCTGGAAACTTATATTGGCTCTCTTACACTACTACTGTTCCTTAGATGGGGTGAAAACGGTATAGGATTTTCTCATCTTGTAATCCTGTAGTCAGACAAGAACTGAGGAATTCATTAAAACCAGATGCTGTTTTGGTGTCACTAGAGGCAATTTGACATACTGAAGAAGGCTAATGGGATGAAAGAGCAAGTTCTTACTGAAGTCATATTCATTCAAGTGCCACCTCACAGTCAGAGATCCCTACAGTGCTCAACATATACAGGCTGCCAGTGTAAAGAATGAAAAATAAGTATTCCCATTATCCCTCTATGAACAGTTCATTTGGCCAAAGATATAACTGCAATATAGATGCCTACATTTGAACTCCCACTACAAACCTAAAGAAGAAAAGGTAATTCAAGAGCACTTGAATTCGTCTGACTCTGAAACAGAAATTAAAAAGATGACCTTGAATGAGTTTTGAAAGTGCTTGTTTATTTCCACTGAAGTGGGTTACTAGGATACCAAGCTTAGATGCATGCACCCAGAATTAGAGGAGAGTTTTTCCATCCCTTGGACTGAGTTTTCAATATCTTTAATATCCATCCCATGGAACATAGAAAAGAAGTATTGAGACTCAATTTCCAGTAAGGCAGATTTCTTTGAGATATTATAATACCCGCCAGTAGGCACTTCAGTAGTTTCTTTGGAAAGGACATGGAACCTCGAACAGTGGAAGATTTTGAGAACATACTACTTATTGCAAGTACAGCTGATCCTGTCTTGGGTAATAAAAAAAGAATCATAGAATGTTTTTGTTTTGAAGGGACCTTAGAGTTCATCCAGCTTCATCCCCATGGGCAGGGACACCTTCCGCTGGATCAGGTTGCTCAAAGCCTCATTCAATCTGGCCTTGAACACCTCCTGGGATGGGGCATCCATGACTTCTCTGGGAAACCTGTTTCAGTACCTCACCACACTCCCAGGAAATAAATTCTTCATGATTTTTAGTCTAAATCCCCTTCTTTCTGCTTAAAAATGTTCCCCTTTGTCCTATCCCTTCACTCCCTGATAAAAAGCCCCTCCCCAACTTTCCTGTAGGCCCTTTTTAAGCACTGAAAAGTTGCCATAAGGTCTCCCTGATCTCTTATTGAAGTCTCTTATCAAGGCGGAACAACCCCAACTCTCTCAGCCTGTCCTCGTACGGGAGGTGCTCCAGCCCTTGGACTATTTTTACGGCCCTCCTCTGAACTCACTGTAACAGATTCTTCCTGAGCTGAGGACTCCAGAACTGAATGTAGTACTCCAGGCAAGGTCTCGTGAGACCAGAGAAGAGGGGGAGAATCCCCTCCCGTGACCTGCTGGTCACACTTCTTTGGATGCAGCCTAGGATACAGTTGGCTTTCTGGGCTGCAAGCATATTTTTTTGGCTCATGTTAAGCTTCTCAGTTACAAGTGGGGTTCCCCAGGGCTCAGTCCTGGGTCCAGTCCTGTTTAATGTCTTTATCAACGACCTGGATGAAGGCATTGAGTCCTCCCTTAGCAAGTTTGCAGATGACACCAAGCTGGGAGGAAGTGTCGATCTGCTGGAGGGTCGAGAGGCTCTGCAAAGGGATCTGAACAGGCTGGACTGCTGGGCTGAGACCAATGGCATGAGGTTTAACAAGGCCAAATGCCGGGTCCTGCACTTGGGGCACAAACAACCTTGTGCAGTGCTACAGACTAGGAGAAACCTGGCTGGAAACCTGCCAGGAGGAGAAGGACCTGGGGGTGTTGGTTGACAACCAACTGAACATGAGCCAGCAGTGTGCCCAGGTGGCCAAAAAGGCCAATGGCATCTTGGCTTGTATCAGGAACGGCGTAACCAGCAGGTCCAGGGAGGTTATTCTCCCTCTGTACTTGGCACTGGTGAGACCGCACCTCGAGTACTGTGTTCAGTTCTGGGCCCCTCACCACAAGAAGGATGTTGTGGCTCTGGAGCGAGTCCAGAGAAGAGCAACAAAGCTGGTGAAGGGGCTGGAGAACAAATCTTATGAGGAGCGACTGGGAGAGCTGGGGGTGTTTAGCCTTGATAAGAGGAGGCTGAGGGGAGACCTTATTACTCTCTACAACTACCTGAGGGGAGGTTGTGGAGAGGAGGGAGCTGGCCTCTTCTCCCAAGTGACAGGGGACAGGACGAGAGGGAATGGCCTCAAGCTCCGCCAGGGGAGATTTAGGCTTGAGATTAGGAAAAGGTTCTTCACGGAGAGGGTGGTTAGGCATTGGAACGGTCTGCCAAGGGAGGTGGTTGAATCACCGTCCCTGGAGGTGTTTAAGGTTAGGGTAGATGAGGTGCTCAGCAGCATGATTTAGGGGTTGGTGGAAATGGTTGGACTCGATGATCCAGTGGGTCTCTTCCAACCTGGTTATTCTATGATTCTGTGATTCTGTGATTCTCATCAACCAGCACCCCCAAGTCTTTTTATTCAGGACTACTCTCAACCATTCTCTGCTCAGCATGTGTTTGTGCTTGGAATTAACCTGACCTAAGTTCCCTCGGTGTCTCAAGGTGAGCTTTCAAGGTCTTTTCCACTCTCCTTGGTGATTATAACAAGAATGAGGAGCAGAAATAGAATTAAATTATCCGAAGAACAGTGCAAAACAGTGATGCTCAAGGCACTTTTGAGTAGACTGCTTCTTCTTAGTAGGTAACACGGAAACCTTGGTCATATAGGGCATATTGCCACACTATGCTTCCACCATTATGCCCTATATGCCACATTGATCAATGAATCTCAGCATCAGATTCCTTTGCAATCTCCACAATACCCTTTCTTAGGCACTTTCATTACCATAATAGCACTTTGCCATATATTTAGTATCTGTTGTAAGTGCTTTGGCCACTTTATGCTCAAAGCCTTTCTGTAATATCTCACAAGTCTCAAAAAGTTTATTCATTATGTTTGTACAAGTTTTACCAAATGTGCAGAGCAGTTTAAAATGCAAAACATATGTTTAAGCTGGTAAAACAATAACAAATTGGGGAAGGTGAGAGAGGAAGGAACTTCATTCTTTTCCAATGACAATGTGACAAAGCAAGTGTGCACCTCTTGATGAGGTGGGAAAGCAACCTTAAGAAATAAAACTGTTTCATCTTCTTCCCTGCCCTTTCTTGATTTTTTCCAGGTCCTTGTCAGAGGATCAGGGAAGACAGAGCAGCTCCTTTCTGAGCTCAAGCAGCTATTATATGTTGGAAGAGCTGACCGAACAACCCTCAGGTGCACAGATATGGTTGGAGAAATTGTGATTATTGCTCTGAAAACTTGCCATGGGGAAGCTAACCACAGATTCTTAATGTGTACCAGATGGGACCACAGCTCACTCTTTTTGCAGAGAAGTATTTAGAAGCACTCTGAGAATAAGTATGACAGCCTGTAGATTAGCGCTAACGTGAATTTTATGCGAATTAAAATTATTTACCACTACCAGGGAGTATATGAATGGAAATGCAGAGAGTTTTTAGAATGATGCCAAATGTTTTTTTAAAATGTTCTATAAAATGTGAATTCAACCTTGTGAGTTTTTCTTCCTTAATAGATTGCTTATACAAAGACCCCGAATAGTGGTTCAGGCACTGAATGGAGGGATGAGGGAACATCTCAGCTGCCTTACGTTCTATTTACAGCCAAGATGCTCACTAGCAATCATCTTACGTTGCTCTACAGTCAATGGAGAGAAGCAGGCATGAATCATAATGATGCATTTGATGCTTCTCTGAAGTACTCTAAGGTGAACTGGTCTCTACATATGCCTCTCTCTGCTGTCTACTAGAAGAGCTCAGACATCTAGGAAGACACAAATGCCTAAATGTGGAGAAAAGTCTCACTTCATAGTCCTCTTTTTACTTTTACAGGTGGAGCTGAAAGAATGAACTGAATTGTCAGTTACTCTCTGCTAAGTGTGCTGATGGGGTTTATGACAGTAATGTTTGGCAAATAGACTCTAGAAAATAGCTTGAAAGTTTTGCATTGTCTTAAGTGAGGGCACTACCAACAAGTGGTAATCATTCCTGACTAAAAGTTGTGGAGCTAGGCACTGAAACAATACAGCATTTGAGCGCATGCATAAAGTTAAATATGCAATTAGCTGTACTGACAAGTTAAGTACTTGCTTAAGTGATCTGCTGGATCTAAGCCCTATTTTTTAACCAACATCCACTTACTTCTTGTCAATTGATTTCTGATGGGAATGAATTACTCAGTTGGGACATCCTACAAAGGAAAAAGTTGTTTTCTGTGACTGAAACAAAGCTACAATTTGGATTTTAATAGCAAATCTTATTTTAAAATAACAGGAGGGAAAAAGATCAGGAAACATTTTCTCTTTCAGCTGAGTCCTGTAAAGCCTTGAGTCAATATTTTCATTAAAACAAGCTGCGTGTCTTCTGTTGCTTTCCCCCATCTTGTAAAATCTAAAGTAGTTTTACAAGGAAAATCTGCCATTCTTTTTGGCATGCAGAATGCTAAAGTGCTAAATTGGCAACAAAGGGTCATATTTATTCTCATCCACTTTAGTGATTGAATAGTAGAATCTTGAGTAAGAAATCATAACTATGGTTCTGAAAAAATCACCTGTCAAAAAGGTTTTGCTTAAAAGAAAACTGTCTTCTGATGGATACAACCCACCCAAAACTTTTACATATATATATGTGTGTATATACGTATATGTGTGTGTATATATATACACACATCACATATATATAGTGCATATATATGTGTACATATGTATATGTGTATATATGTATATGTGTACATATGTATATGTGTGTGTACATATATATACACATTACATACATATATGTGTGTGTGTGTGTGTGTGTATATATATACATAAATTTGCTCATGACTGTGTCTGAAGTCTTTTGATCTGTGTTCCTAACCTAGCTACATCTTCTTGTATTTCAAGAAATACAGTTCTCGAGCCTCTCTTGGAACTTGGCTGAGCATTCAGACATTTGTCAAAATTCAGGAATTCCACTGCCAGAATTATTATTCCAACTGTAAAAAGGAACTACAAGTATATCTATGTATATGCTAGAAGGAACAAGCACATAGAGTAGTGTTGATTATTGCTGTAATAAAATTTTCCTTAATCTAAGTTATTGTCCTTCTACTTTTTATCTTATTCATTATGTGATGGAAAAGAGACTTTTCTCACATCATAAAAGGCCTAGAAAATGTAATGGGCCCTACACATTCTTAGTTTTCCCCCCTGTAAATATTCTGTTAGTTTCAATTCTGTAGCACTGTACCAAGATCTCAGGAAAAGGACCAACTGCTCAGGATCTCCATGGTTCCTGAATGATGGAAGCATACTGTATCCCTGAAAACCTCTACAATGAGCAGCCAAGACAGTTATCAGGTCTATGTGTTTATCCCTTGAGTATTTTTTGTACCTGTATCAAAGGTGGGGGGCAACAGACAGGTGACCAAGTTAGGGAGCTACAGCATACAACAAATGTTTATTATAACATCTTTTAGTGTTCAATATTAATAGAATCAGGAATGAGCTATACAACCCATTGATGACACCAGTGGATGCTGCTGGCCCTGGGTAGGTGTAGTAGGCTCTCAGTGGAGGTTGTAGCAAGGTGGGTGTTGGCCCCTTCTCCCAAGTGACAGGTGATGGAATGAGAGAAAATGGCATCAAGTTGCACCAGGGGAGGTTCAGATTAGGCATTAGGAAAAAATTCTTCACTGAAAGGTTCATCAGGCACTGGCGCAGGCTGTCCAAGGAGGTGGTTGAGTCACCATCCTAGGAGGTATTCAAAAGTCAGGTAGATTAAGTGCTTAGGAATATGATTTAGTAGTGGGCAGGTACAGTAGAACTCAATGATCTTAAAGGTGTTTTCCAACCTAGTGATTCTACGATTCTATGCAATATGGACACACAAAATAGATACATTAATATACTATTATGTTGCCATTGTGCAATCTTAACAACATGTTAACATACATTTCTTAAATTTAGTGTGTGATATGTTTGAGAAAACATATGGCACATAATCCTTTCCAAATGGTTTTCGAAACAAAAAGGTGTCCTCTATGAGCTTCTGGCACTTGGTAAGAGAATGTTTTCTCATTTCTCTGGATGTTGGAACCCCATGATGAGCAGATTTGCATAACAATTAACCTCTAAAAATAATTTATAACCTCCCAAATGAGAAGTCAGCTTCAGGATGGTTAAAAGGGATGATATTCTTTATTAATATGACCGTTTGTGTAGAGGAGGCTACCAAACAGCATGGGCAATCCCTCAAAATGTGACGTAATACTTCCTATGCACTATAGAGAATGCACAGTTGTGTTTTCCTTGCATTTTTTCTCTGCAGAAGCATTAGTTTCTCTCAAAAAAAAAGAATAAAAAGGAAAAAGAGAAAGAAGCTTCCTTTATTAGCAGAAACTCTCATCTAGCCTAATAAACTGTTTGAAAGAATAAACACTCAATTTTTTTGTGCTCATGTTGAAGTGCAAGAATCCTTTTGTTCCTTACAGCCTTTTTGCCATGCTGATGGAGAAAATGTTCTGTTTTCACTTACTTTTACCCTGGCTCTGGGGTGTAGTAAAGGAAAAGGCAAGGGCAGAGAGAAACCATGAAGTGGAGAATTTGTAATTTAGATGTTCTTGTGGTTTCACACAACCAGGGCTTGTCCTAGGATAAGAGGTGCATCTGAAGCTAAAAATATTTCTCTCAGAGAAGGAAACTTGTTTATTCAGTGAAATTTGTTCTGTCTTGTACTCTATAGCAGGGCATTCCCCCACACCATTCTCTTTGTTTCTTACAAAGCAAGATCCTATGGATAATGAAGCCAAAACCCTTTCAGCCTTGTTGGAATATGTGCTCACTTGATTGTTGTAATAGATGTTGATGGAGTTCCCGCTGCTTTGCAAAGCATACTTTGAACATCTCACACACTAATGAAACTATCGTGTACAAAGATACTCCCACTGCAGTTTCCATCTGACAGGGACATCTTTCACTAGATCAAGTTGCTCAAAGTTCCGTTCAGCCTGACCTTGAACACTTCCAATGATGGGGCATCCACAAATTATTATCACACATAAAACCTTCTTCCTTATATCTAGTCTCAAACCACCCTTTTTCACTTTAAAACTCTTGCCCCTTGTACTGTCACTACAGGCTCCGGTAAGAAGTCTCTCTTCATCTTTCTTACAATCCTGTTTTACATATTGAAAGGTCACAATGATGTCTCCCTGGCATCTTCTCTTCTCCAGGCTGAACAACTCCAATTATCAACAGCTGAAATCCAGTGTATGGTCTATAAATCTATCTTTGTTACACTTCTTTTGGGGGAGATATTTGACAAAATCAGACAACTTTTTAGCTTTAAAAAATAGTTCTGAATCAGAAGAAAACCAAATCAGTTATTCATGATGTCTTTGTCTTGGTCCTACAATACAGATACGTTCACCATCTCAGTATTTCAACCGCTTGAGAATGAGAAAACATACAGGTATTTTTCAGCTCACATTTCTTTTTTATCTTGTGAGTCAACCTTGTAAATTAGATTGATTCGTATTTTATTTAGGCGAACAACACCACAGTCCCAAGACTGGTCTCTTCTGTCACAGGACAAGAAAATCCCTGTCCATTACATTCTAATTCACCACATAAATCCTGTTGATTTGACTGTTTTCGTGAAATCCTGAATTTTCATCAGAAATGCAGTTTTCACTTATGCTGTTTTAAACTTGGGAAAGCCAGAGGGAAATATATACTTGAAATTAATTAGGCCAGTGTCAAACATTTACTTCCTTTTTCCTGTTAAGCATTTGTTATCATGTCCTGCATCTCAGCGACTCCATGTTTTTTTGCTATAAGTTGAATCCTGATTTATACTGGCTGTGAAGTCTTTGCTCCACTGCAGTGATGAGGAGTTGTGCCATTGATTCTGCTCTTACCAAGGTATATCCGAAGAATGTCAGGGCAAGGATGGTATTCTTCTTGCTTATCTTTACAGAGACCCAGCTGAATATCTTATTTGATCTGAGTTCCTCTACACTAGGGTATCATTTAGAGTATTGCACTTTTGGTTTCCTTCTAGAAAATATTAATTGCTATTTCTAATTGCACAAATAAGTTTTTTTGATTAGAAAACATGAAAATAGTATTGAAATGAGTGAAATGAAATTTTGAATTGCTAATAATACAGTTAAGAAGTCTGACTGGAAGACCATCACATAAGATTGCCAAGTACTCTGTTCACCCTCTCCTTTTCATGTTCCAAATGTACTCTAAGTACAGCAGATAATCAAAGATAATGAAAAAATTAAATTTCATACTTCAAGGTTTATTTTGTCAGCAGAGATCCCATACCCACCACTGCATGATTTGGAGGGTTTGCTCTCCTCTATAGTACTCAGGCTTGGACCTGGATGAAGACAGGAATATTGGCCCAGAGCTCTGTTAAAATACTCCTGGGTGCTTGGCAAGCGTCCTGGTTAGTGTGGCCTGAGGCAGCTTATTGATTCTGGATAAGGAAAGGATCTTGTACCAGCTTGGGACCTTGATGGTGCCTGTAGTCTCTTCATGGTTGGCAATAAAGTTTATCCAGGTATACTTTAGCTCATCAGTACTTTACATTTCAAAGGCTTAGGATGTTAGTGCTGATCTGGTCTCTATACATGGTACTTAATTGAAATTTCTCAGAAGACAGAAAAATGAACTGAAACTCCAATGGGTTTGTTTCATGAAATCTGGATGAACCTCACTACGTTTCTGTATCAAAGAGATCATCATAATCAATCTTGTGATCTCCATTAACCTATTTTCTTTAAAACATGGATGAGACAAGCAATCATGCTTTCCTCTCATTCCTTTCACAAGTTTCTCTGAAGCAACAACCATTGTGTTTTATAAACAACCTCTGCCCCACATTCTGAAAGTCTGTTTAAAGCCTGAAACTGTTTCATTTTGAAGGGATTGAATAATACCAGGTATGGTTTGAAAGATTTGTAACTTCAAGCTGATAGCAAAAGGGCATTCTCTGGTCCTTTTAATCTTTTTCTCCTAATGTGTCTAATTGATTTAAAAGATTAATTCCTTCCTTTACATGGCCTTGGTTATTTAAGAAAATTGTTGCTTCTACAAGGCTGTATTCTATTTATTCTCCCCTCTCCCCACTTCCCCAGTGCCCATTAGGTCTTATTGGACACTCAGTGTGAGAAAGGAAGGAGAGAGAAATGATTAATTAAAAGAAAAAAGACAAGGAAAATTACTTCAAGGCTGGTAATCCAATAACACTTCACAATACTAGTAAAATCTAGTTTAGGGTATCAGCAATATAATAGCTAATCACAACATACTTGGATCACAGCTGACTTCAAATTTGGCATGCTGACTGCTGCTTTCCTTAATTCAGGAAAAAGTGTGGAATACATAAGAATAAGTTGAGGACAAACTGGAGAGATTTGTTTTGGGAAGAAAAAAATTCTTTAGAGTATGTCTTATAAAATCAACAAAATATGAGTGAGTTGTGCCATCCTGTTGGCTTCTTAGCACTGAAAAGTTGATGGTACTGTCTACTTGAAACGTATGGATTTATGCTTGATGCTCACGGCCGACTGTTTAAACAATCAGCAGACTGTCCTGGCCACAGAATTAGATTTGTGTGCCAAAGCAAATAATATGAGAAAAGAGGAACCAGGAAGTTTTATTTATACTCTTAATAACTGGGATTTAAGTTTAGATTCTCGGAAGCAATGATTTTAGCATGTCTCTTACAAGTAAGACCATCCATCCAGTGCAGAATAACTGGGAGCTCAATCATTTGTCTCACAAACAGGATAATAGCGTCCTCCTTGTGACATTGTAAAACAGACCTGATCTGAATCTCAGCTCTAATTTTTAGGTCAGAGGCTGTCAGAGTACAGGCATTGTAACAGCATTACCAAAGGAAATATAAATTCTAAGCCAGCTATATGGTATTGCATCAAACACTCAGAGACCGAGAAAGTCTTTTAATGAGATTTATATCTTGTGTTCTAATGCTATACTGATTGTGATTGTTAATAACTATCTGAAATTGATTTTAAGAAGCACAGTTCTATGCTTCCCCTCAAGAGTGTTGTTACAGAGTTTTCAGGTCAGCCACCCTGAAAGGGAAACCATAAACTTTGCTCAGGCACTCAAAATGAAATGTTTGTGTTAACTCACCTAATAAACAGCTGAAGTGAGAGTCTTTAAACTACTCTTCCCTTTGAGCGCATATGAAAGGAAGAATAATAACACACACTTCAAGAGATGTTGCCCAGGAGACTTGAAATACGTACATTTAGCGCTGATGATCTTGTTTGGATCAGTGGGCAGCTGTTACACTAGCTGGATATCAAGCTCAGGGCCTCTTAAGTGATGGTCAGGCTGTAACTAAAAGCAGATTCAAAAGCCTGAGCACTCTGTAGGAAACCCTCCCCAGGCAGAGGTGACTGGACAAGCATTTTTGGACAGCATTAAGTGGCCCCCATATACGAGTGCAACTCTCTGCAGCAGGAACGGTGAGGATGTTCTGGTGAGAGCAGATACGTGAGCATGATGCAAACTTGTCACCTCAGTCCCTTCTCAGGGGTCTTTGCCACAGCCAGTGATTTCTTAGCCAGAGAAATAGGGTGGTCCCACCTTTTCCTCGCTATGAGATGAGTGCCAAGGCTGACAAATCTTTGCTGACATACAAAGAAATACAGTGCGTGTCTTTCTAATTGTACCACTCTGAGATCATCATCAGGCCTCCTCTGATCATCCACAGAGCTGGATATGTGCAACTGTACTAGGAAGCCTTTGTCAGCTGCTAGGAAGAGCCAATGCCCCTCCTTCCATCCTTTCCCAGAGTCCCTAGACAAACAGGAAGATAGCACCATCTGCCTTGTCTACTGGATCAAAATGAAGACTAGGAAATGAGAACTGTAGTAAACTGTGAGCTTGTAAGCAGCAATATCTTCCTTCTACCACACATGCTTGCACGGAGTTTCAAAGGTAAGCATGTATAACACTGGACCATGCAGCAGTACTGTTATCATACATGGCTGAAGTACTGAGCCACAGAAAAAAATTACATGCTGTTACTCAGTCTTTATAGGAAGATTTGTGCATGTAAAGCTGCTAGGTGACAGCTGTTGAGATGGAACTGCTAAAAACGTGCTGTAGCTTGAATTTGGATCCTCAGCTTAATAACCTGAACTATGTAGCAGACATTCCAGCCTCCACTTTACCAAAATAATGGTCCAAATATCTACCCAAACTTCACATTATATATTGTTTATCATAGAATCATAGAATAGTTTGGGTTGGAAAAGACCTTAGAGATCATCCAGTTCCAACCTTCCTGCCATGGACAGGGACACTGGATCAGGCTGCTGAAAGCCCCATCCACCGTAGCCTTGAATACCTCCAGGGATGGGCCATCAGCAAATTTTCTGGGCAACCTCTTCCAGTGCCTCACCACACTCTCAGTAAAAAATTTCTTCCTAATATCTAATCTAAATCTCCCCCTCTTTCAGCTTAAAACCATTCCCCATTGACCTATCCCTGCACTCCCTGAGAAAGAGCCTCTCTCCAGCTTTCCTATAGATTCCCTTTAAGTACTGGAAGGCTGCTCTAAAGTCTCCCAGGAGCCTTCTCTTCTCCAAGCAGAACAAGCCAAACTCTCTCAGTTTTCACCTTTCCATATGGGAAGTGTTTCAATTCTCTAACATCTTTGTGACCCTCCTCTAGACTTGCTCTAATAGATTTGTATCCTTCCTGTTCTGAGGACACCAGAACTGGATGTAATACTCTGGATAAGGTCTCATGAGAGCAGACAAGAGGGGAGACTCCCCTTCCTCAACCTCCTGATCACACTTCTTTTGTAGTAGAAGTGATCAGCTGTCTGCTATTGAAAAGAAGAAATCCCTGTTCTTCAGTGGGGTTTTTTTTCAGGGAACTTGAAATCTTTGAGGGTATTTCAGGACTACACTCCTTACACCCTTTTACTCAGGGAGGAGCAAGAGTAAGTTAATTCTTCTGTGTTCAGCCAGTCAGATATTGAAAAGAAAGTTAGTCAGCAGCTGACAGCAGCTGGAATAGAGTTTTCTGAAGGCAAAACTCAGCCAAACCTATTTGAAATCAGACTATTCCAACAAAAGCTGCCTCGCCAGTGCTGCTGACATGAAATAAACAGTGCTGTGTTTAATGTTAGGGGTATGCTGAGGAATGTCACAAATTTTGCTGTTGAACATATTGCATTTTTTGAAGCTCCATAAAATAATAAAGATTAAGGAGAGCACTTTACCTTTCACAAAGCTCTGCTCTGTTGAGACATCTAGACTGCTAAGTGGGATTTGTCTTGCGTCCTTTTCATGCATGTACAAATCATGGTGTGCATTTCACCTGGCACAAAGGTTTTTCATGTATTATTCTACAGAATAGTATGGAAGTGAAAAACCCTTAGTGTAAAAGATACTGCCCTCGGTATTCAGGGTTTTCCTCTACTGCTTGAAGATAAATTGCTAAAGAGGATAAAGAGGAAGCTGGATATTCATGACAGTGCAGAAGAAATTTTTCTGCCACCTCACTTGTCTGATAGACCATGTTTCCTGCTATTAGTGATGTAATACTTCATTAGGTCTTAAATTTGTAATAGTTACCTTATAGCAAAGACAACATAAGGTCTCAAACAGCTAAGGAGTACATGAAATAAGCATGAAAACTGACAATTTCCACTAAATTTTTACAAGGCACAACTCTGACTTCAAAATCAGTTAAGATCATTCACACTATGAATAATTTTGGTCTCCACTGGTGTAATGATTATCAAGCCCTGCTTCACTGCGGGAAAACTATCACAGCTTTGTTTCAAGTGCACGGTCCTACAGGGGCCACAGTAAAGTCAAATTTTAAGTACTAAAACTTCAGAAGCAAAGGAGTCTGTACTGAGTGTGGGAAAGAAGCAAGTTTGAAGTACTAGCATGACAGCGGAAGGCTTTCACAAATTTGGGACCACAGAAGCATTGTACAAGTAAAGCAGTCTGGAAGAGAGTACAAGAGGATTCAAAGCTGACTTTAATTTTCTTTCAGAACGTGCATTTAGAGAAGACTATTTTTTTTTTTTAAATTTCATTGATTGACTACACTGCAAAAAACTGATATAACAATTCAACCCTAAATTGCTGCAGCAACCCTTTAATAAGGTGGTAGGCTTAAAACAGTGACGTAGCAGTAGCCGGATTCTGTACATACCATTTACTTGCATGAGGAATCCTTATTTCTCAGCCTCTTTTGAAAGATTTTGACCTCTTTTTCTGTTTCCTGCTTGTATTATGCTGTCTTTCAGAGCACAGTATAAAATTTAATGCATTAATAAATACCATTAATAAAAATATCTGCATAATTCACATTAGATGCCATGAATAATTCTAAAATCAATCATCAGAATGATCATTCCTAAAATGATACATTTTTCCTTTTCATTGCATCATTAATTTGAGACCTAATCCTGTGTACTTTGGCCTTCCAATGCTCCTGCTGATGTCAAGCAGAGCCTCATTAAATTCAGATGTTCTGCCCTGCTGGATTGAATTCTAGCTTCAGAGCCTAATTTTTCAGTTCCTCAGACTTCCTCTCTGCCTCTTAAGAAAGTCTGAGGAAACAAGTTTACCTCATCTAACACATAAAAAAAAATCTTGCAGATTTTTTATCTGCAGAAAACTCACTGGTCGCAGCTAAAGCTGCTGATTCTGGAAAATCTCTCTTCATGAATAGCTCTGGGGTGACAGGGAGCAGATGTGTCTTTTTTCACCAGCATTGCTGTCTGTTATTAGTAAAGGTAGATGCCGAAATGATGACCTTCTGCGCAAAAGCATGTTCCTTGAAAAAGCTGAATATTTTTTCAGTCCCTTCTTCGCTACATTGCTGCAGACACACAAGTCTTGTTCACAATCTACACATTCAGCAAGGATCAACACAGCATGTGTCATGTGGAAATTCTGAATTCCCAATAAACTCCTCATTTAAAATGTCTAGCTTTTGGCTTTTTCCTCCAGGGGCTGGGCAGGTAATACATGAAGAAACTCTTCCATTTTACACAGTGCACTTTTCCTCACTGATAGAGTGGAAAGTTGCTACCACCACAGGTTCTCCTGGCAGTTTCAGTAAATAGACCTATGGGCCCCATTGACCACTAGATTAAAGGATCTTCCATAGTTACTGCTCACTGATTAACTGTTTTCCCTGCCCCAAAATTGCTCTGTGTAGCATCAAACCATTCATTTCTTTAAAGCTGAAAGAAGAGGTACTGGCATGCCACAAAAATTTATTATTTAGGCAGATGGGCGTTCCATTTATTTTTGTCAACAAGAACTTCACAAGAATTCTTCTGAACTATTGTGTACATGAATTAGAGAGCCCTAATCCTCCATCACAGTTTAGTGCCTATGCTGTTCTCGCCCATCATGCCTCTGAAATACTGTTAGCAGTGTTACCCTTCCTTCCAAATAGCTCATGTAATGTTTTGTTCACCACTCCACAGGGAAACACCAGCAGCTTTTTGGACTTGCTTTATATTTCAGATGGCTTCATCTGACTCGAGAGCTGTGCTGAGATCTTCACACATGAGCATCCATGCCAGAAAATGAGAAGTCTCTCTCAAAGAATTGTATGAGGATAAAAAGGATGCAACTCCCTGCTCTGCTGTATGAAGACCTGTGTGAATTTATGTGACATCGGTATTGTCATAGCCACCCCTACTCCTATTGATAAAAACTATTCTGGTGAGCAATGGTGAATTAAAATGTATGCCTATACAAGAATAACTATGTTTCTTTTTACACAGAAAGAATCCAACGAAAAAAAATCTATTCTTCATTTGCTTGTGTGTGGGACTCATAAATAATGTGAGTTTAGTCATTGATTTAAGAGAGAAGTATTTCTCCCCATTAATATAAAAATGTCATTTTTCAGGTTTTGATATATGATGGCTGGTTTATTCCATCAAGAAAGATTGAGGCCATATTTCTTTAGTGGCTTTCTAGCTATGATTTCAATGATTAAATTTAGTTTGAATCCCCATTTCTGGCACATATGCTAGGGTTTTTTCACATTGCAGAGCAGTTCTGCACCTGTAAGTCTCAAGAATATGACTGCAATAGAATCCATACTGTCCAGAATGCAAAATGCTTTTTTTTATTATGTTGATGTAATAATCAAATCAGTTTCTAGTCACCCTTATTCATTGGTACCAAAGTATTAATTCATCAATACTGAGGATGATTTTACCAGCTCACTATGCCACATTAAGTGTTCTGCTCTTCCTTACTCAGCCTGACTTGTAGCTGGCCAGGTTCACTGCTTTTACCCGCCCCTCCATCTGTCTGGACATTTATAAATGTTAACCATGGCAGTTCTGAGCTCTGTATCCTCCATGACTAAATGGAAAAGTGTATGTGGCAGAGATGTCAAACTGCCACAATCACACATATATTCTATGAAAAATTACACTATAAAATAACAGTTTCCTCTTTTAAAATCCTTCTAGGAAACCATACAGGTAGTCACATATCTTCATGACTGTGGTCAATGTAAGATCCTTTAGGGATATATTCCCTATTTTAGTTATCTTCTCTAATTTTCTTCAGCTGCTTCTGTTGTAATTAAAATAAGTACGTTTCCCTTCTTTATTTCTCTTTAGTGATACTGGATTTGTTTTACTAAATATCATCCTAGTTCTCTTAACACCTTAAAAAGATACTCTACAAAATCCAAGGTCTCTCCCCACATGCATATCATCAACACAATATATTGTCCAGAAGTTATGTATTACACTTGATCTCTTTACAACTGAAGCATATTTTCCCCTACATTCAAAGAGTAAAATCCTTTTGTTGTAACTTACCACTTTTAAAAAAATAGTAATTCAAAGCCATTCTGTGCTGAACATGGTCTCTTTTCCAGTGTTTCCTATCTGTATTATTATCTGAATTCTCCTCCTAACGCTTATTGTAAAAGAACGAGTTTCAAAGATGCATAAGGCAACATCTCTCATAGAAGCTCCTTTATCAAAACAATGTCAGGCTGATGTTTTTATCACTACAACTCAGTTCTTTAAATTTTGAGGCAAACTAATAAGGCTGATAAAACCATAAATTTTTATATGGCAGGCAGGAATTTCTGTACCACAGAATATTTCTGTTCCTCCCCTCCTTCCTCCACTAATAACAAAAAAAAAAAAAAAAAAGAGATTCTCCCACTAATTCTTTGTGCTTAATGTTTTTGATAGTTGAAGCATTGTCATCTTTCCATTTTGTCTCATTTGTCACTTGTGGAATAGGCCAGGAAATGAATATTATGCAAGGCTTGTGATTCCTAGCTTTCCCTGTTGACAATGCTTTCTTGTCTGTTGTCATTTATGTCACAGTCTGATCCTATAGTATTGTCCCAGTGGGGGACAGGCTGTTACAAGCTGGAAGGAGTCCCGATTGTAAGTCTGGGAAACATCACATCCAGGCTGTCTTTGAAGTACAGTAGATGTTTAGTTCTCTGAAGCCAGTTGAGAATAAGCTTACATTTTCACTAGTCTAAAGGTGCATACTGACAAAAAAGAGATCATGAAAGTACACCAGCTGCCTCACTGCAAAACCGCAGGTGTAGCGGAGGCTTCTAGTTTCCATTACAACTTAATGAGCTACAAGAAGGCTCACAGCATTGACCTCAGCTACATATTCCATGTGAAATGTTTCTTGGCCTTGCCTGTGCTAGCATTTTGCATGATAGGTAACCAGATTGTTAGCTGCTACATTAAAAACCTCTGGAAGTTGGAAAAACACTCTAGAAATCTGCCAGGAGATACTTTCTGTCCTTGCAAAAGCCGCATTTCTGTAGAACATTATATCACTGCACATGGCTGCATTTCTGTTATAAATCGTTCACAGTCCTTTCTTTTTCTAGTATAGAATTATGGAATCATGGAAATATTAAGTCTGGAAAAGACCTCTAAGATCATCTAATACAGCTGTCAGCCCAACACTACCATGCCTACTATACCATGTCCCAAAGTGCTGTGTCTACACTCTTTTTGAACACCCCCAGGGAAGGAGACCTTTCAGTAAGAGTGGTGTTTCCTTCTTCTGGACTTTGGTTGGTATACATAAAGCTAACATACATAATACCAGTCTTTATCTTATACCTGCCTCCAAACTTCATAAAAAGAGAAGAAAAAGGAACCTAAGCAATTAGTTGTTCCTGTAGGATTAATTACTTTCATCTTCTGCTTTTGCCATAGATACTCTTTTTCTGTGTGTGTACTTGAGTGCATAAGTATGTGTATCCATATACATGTGAATACCAGCCAATCTGATATTTTAGGCTAATTTTGAGGGGACTAGGACTCTTATCTAAAAAAGACCCCACAGCTGCTCTACTCAGGAAGCTTGGGATTCACTACTGCCTGTTCTTGAAGACATTTCTATCATGTAAGAGATATCTTCAGTTCAAAAGTTATTCAGGGATAGTTCTTGAACCTCAAATTCACAAGACAAACTCTTAGCAGATTCTCTTCTTGTGTAATTTGTAACATTCATATAGCATGGGCTATATGACACCCAGCTATGCACTACTGCATTTTTAAGTAGATGCTTAACCCTATGAAAAATCACATCCTGCTCTTGTTTTTATTTTGCCACTTTTGTTCTGACATTCCTTAAGGACTGTTTTTCCAAAACAAAGAAAGAAAAAACTGAGTAAACAATAAGCTCTCCCTGTGTTATAACCCACCACACCCAGCTCCTCTTTTTGCAAAACAAGAACTTGAAGAGAGTGTTCCATTCTTTATTAACATGAAGCATACCCACCAAATAAATATTTTCAGGCACTTCAGCTAATTTCATTGGCAAACTCCAAATTCTGAACATGTTTTTACCAAGCTTTCCTCCTGAGATGACAGCCTGAACTCGTTTTCTCTCCCTCCTTCCCTCAACTCCCCACATTACCTCCCCTGGAGAGACTGAATGCTGCTGATTGTGCAAATTCAAGCCCATCAGCACTTGTCATCTCTCATGGAATTTACCCTTTGACATTTGGCTTCCGCTTCCCACTTGGAAGCAGAATTTTCATGTTTGCAAAGCACAGAAGTGGTTTCCTTGAAAAAGGCAAGAAACGTGTTCTCCTGTGGAGAAAAGAAGACTCATATCACCATGAAACCTCAGGGAGAAAATCCTTACATTATATTTAACTCATTTTTTAAATGGAGATTTTTTATTTTTCAAAGTTTTCAATAAATTCCCAAATTCAATATTTTGTCCAGCTTTCCTTGCCTGAGAATCTAAACTTTGAAGACTTAAACAGTGACGACCTTGCTTTTTAACCCCAAATTACAGCCAGTCACCTTTGCAAAATAATCATTCTTTGTTTCATATGTATTGGGAAAATATTATCTCACAATAGCAGTCTCCCTCCTGCCTTTAATAACAGCCTATCATGTACATATATACTTTAAAAAAAGTACTACAAGGAAAAGAGTCATAAGGACTTCTCATTCTTGCTTTATCAGATATTATGTACTCTCGTATAGGGATGAGTCTGTTCTCGTTTACACCTGTTAACTTTCATTGAAATCAGTAGGGTTGAGTTAATATAGCTGATTACAGAGTTTGGCTCATAAACCATCTCCCGTTAACTCAAACACTATCCCCCACAGGTGGAATAAGACGAGATCTGGTGTCTGCAACGCTCCATTTATAGCTATAGTAGCATATCCATTACTTTGCTGCAGATTGTAACATTGGCTACTTTTCCTGACAAGGAAGAGATATCTCAAGATATCTAAATTATCAGAAATCTTCTTCCTCCTTTTAAATTGGGAGAATGATCGAGGGCTCTGGGGCACAGGTAATATTCAACTCCATCCCAATACTAAGGAACCAAGAGCAGGAAATGAGGAATAAGAAACTGGTTAATGAATGGCTTAGGGACTGGTGTGAGAAGAGGGGCTTTGGGTTCTTTAACCATGGGGAGGCCCACGCACCCCCAGGCTTTCTTACCAGGGATGAGACACGCCTGTCTCCTAGGGGGACAAAAGCCCTCACCAAAAACCTAGTTAAGCTCATAAATCGAGCTTTAAACTAGATGTGAGGGGGGAGGGGATGGAGGCCAGGCCAGATGGGAGTGAGCCTGGAGGTGACACTTCAGTGGTAAAGGGGTGGTGTGCTGGCGATGCCTGCCAGTATATCACCACTAAGCAAGAGGGGGTGAGTGCAGCTGAGGATGGTAGGCAGCAAACTGGCACTGTGGCCTTAGTTAAGTCAAGGACCACTCAGTTGGGGAGAAGCCCTATTGCGAAGGCTGTAGCTACGCCTGCCCAGCTGAAGTGCATTTACACTAACTCACGCAGCATGGGAAATAAGAAGGAGGAGCTGGAAGCTGTGGTAGGGCAAGGAGACTACGATGTCATTGCCATTGCGGAGACGTGGTGGGATGACTCGTACAACTGGAGCGTACCCATGGTGGGGTATAAACTCTTCAGAAAAGACAGGAAGGGCAGAAGAGGAGGTGGGGTAGCCCTCTATGTTAGAGAGGGCATTGATACCCTCGAACTGGACTACGATCAGGATGGGACTGAGTGCCTGTGGGTGAAAATCAGAGGAGCCCATGGGCAGGAAGGTATTGTGATGGGAGACTGCTATAGACCACCCAGCCAAGAAGAAGCAGCTGATGAGCTCTTCTACAAACAACTTAGTGTAGTCTCAAAATCGCTACCTCTAGTCCTTGTGGGAGACTTCAATTTCCCAGATATAGGCTGGGAGTATAATACAGCAGAAAGGAAGCAGTCCCGGAGGTTCCTGGAGTGTGTGGAAGACAATTTCCTCACACAGCTGGTGAGCGAACCGACAAGGGACGGTGCCCTCCTGGACCTGCTGTTTGTGAACAGAGAAGGACTGGTGGGGGATGTGAAGGTTGGAGGACGCTTGGGGCAAAGCGATCATGAGATGATAGAGTTCTCAGTGCGGGGTAAGATGAAGAAGGAGGTTAGCAGAACAGTCGCCCTCAACTTTCAGAGAGCAGATTTTGGACTGTTCAGAAGGCTGGTTGGAAAAGTCCCATGGGAGGCGCTCCTTGAAGGCAAAGGTGTCCATGAGGGCTGGGCGCTCTTCAAGAAGGAACTCCTAGCAGCTCAGGAGAAAGCCGTCCCCAAGTTCCGGAAAAGTAGCCGGCGGGGTAAGAAACCAGCAGGGTTGAGTAGGGAGGTCCTAAGAGACATCAATAGGAAGAGGAGGGTCTACGACCTCTGGAGGAAGGGACAGGCATCCTGGGTGGACTATAGGGAGGAATTGAGAATATGCAGGGAAAAAGTCAGGAGGGCTAAGGCCCAACTAGAAATGCGATTGGCCAAGATTGTGAAAGACAACAAAAAGTCTTTCTACAAATACATCAACAGCAAAAGGAGGGCTAGGGAGAATCTCCAGTCCCTAGTAGATGCAGAGGGAACAAGAGTAACAGGGGACGAAGACAGGGCTAAAGTGCTCAATGCCTACTTTGCCTCAGTCTTTAACAGTAAGGAAAATTGTTCCCTCTGTGCACAACCCCAGGGGCTGGAAGAGAAGTATGAGATTCCCAAGGTCCAAGAGGAGGTGGTTAGAGACTTGCTTGCCCAGCTAGATGCCCACAAGTCTATGGGGCCGGATGGAGTCCACCCAAGAGTTTTGAGGGAACTGGCGGATGTGCTGGCCAAACCCCTTTCCATCATCTTCCAGCAGTCCTGGATGACTGGGGAGGTTCCGCTGGACTGGAGGCTGGCTGATGTCGTGCCCATCTATGAGAAGGAGTGCAGGGAGGATCCGGGAAACTACAGGCTGTCAGTCTGACCTCGGTACCAGGGAAAGTCATGGAGCAGGTGATCTTGAGTGCGATCAAGAAGCACTTGCAAGAGAACCGGGTGATCAGGCCCAGTCAACACGGGTTCATGAAAGGCAGGTCTTGCCAGAGTAATCTGATCACCTTCTATGACCGAGTAACTAAACTCTTGGATGAGGGAAAGGCTGTGGATGTGGTCTTCCTGGACATTAGTAAAGCCTTTGATACAGTTTCTCATAGCATTCTGCTTCGGAAACTGTCGGCCTCTTGCCTGGATGGGCACACACTCTCCTGGGTGGAAAAACTGGTTGAATGACTGGGCCCAGAGGGTGGTGGTAAATGGAGTTAAATCCAGCTGGAGGCCAGTTACAAGTGGGGTTCCCCAGGGCTCAGTCCTGGGTCCAGTCCTGTTTAATGTCTTTATCAACGACCTGGATGAAGGCATTGAGTCCTCCCTTAGCAAGTTTGCAGATGACACCAAGCTGGGTGGAAGTGTGGATCTGCTGGAGGGTCGGGAGGCTCTGCAAAGGGACCTGAACAGGCTGGACTGCTGGGCTGAGACCAACGGCATGAGGTTTAATAAGGCCAAATGCCGGGTCCTGCACTTGGGGCACAACAACCCTAAGCAGAGGTACAGACTAGGAGAGACCTGGCTGGAGAGCTGCCAGGAGGAGAAGGACCTGGGGGTGTTGGTTGACAGTCGACTGAACATGAGCCAGCAGTGTGCCCAGGTGGCCAAGAAGGCCAATGGCATTTTGGCTTGTATCAGGAACGGCGTGACCAGCAGGTCCAGGGAGGTTATTCTCCCCCTGTACTCGGCAGTGGTGAGACCGCACCTTGAGTTCAGGGTTCAGTTCTGGGCCTCTCACCACAAGAAGGATGTTGTGGCTCTGGAGCGAATCCAGAGAAGAGCAACAAAGCTGGTGAAGGGGCTGGAGAACAAATCTTATGAGGAGCGGCTGAGAGAGCTGGGGTTGTTCAGCCTGGAGAAGAGGAGGCTGAGGGGAGACCTTATTACTCTCTACAACTACCTGAAGGGAGGTTGTGGAGAGGAGGGTGCTGGCCTCTTCTCCCAAGTGACAGGGGACAGGATGAGAGGGAATGGCCTCAAGCTCCACCAGAGGAGATTTAGGCTTGAGATTAGGAAAAAGTTCTTCACGGAGAGGGTGGTTAGGCATTGGAACGGTCTGCCCAGGGAGGTGGTTGAGTCACCGTCCCTGGAGGTGTTTAAGGTTAGGGTGGACAAGGTACTTAGGAGCATGATTTAGGGATTGGTGGGAATGGTTGGACTCGACGATCCAGTGGGTCTCTTCCGACCTGGTTATTCTGTGATTCTGTGATTCTGTGAAATGTGATTGATTAGTGATATTGTCCACTAAGAGATTTGGGTAAATGAATTTTGGATCTCATTTGCATCTTTTATTTTACTCCACAAACAGCAGGATACAATTATACTATATATCTGTATTAACAGTTTATCTTTGTTGTGCTTCATTTTCGATATTGGATGAAAATATTTTGCCTCCTAATCTATAGCTCCTTCATAGCACTTATTATTTGTTGAGATTAATGCTTCAAGGCTATATTTAGGGTCATACTGTTAATATTATACAGTTATCCACAAACACGTCACAGAAATTTTTTAGAGTGCACTCGTAACCAGGCACTTCCTGAATTGTCACACAAGCTGGATAACACTTTGTTTCAGATCCTACTACAAAAAGTCAGTTATATCCTCCACATTCAGACAAAAATGCTAAGTTCTCAGCATCTTTCTTTCTTACTATGTCAAAAAGCAGAACTATAAAGCCAAATGCAGACAGGTAATACAAGATAGTTTGTGCTGCTGATGCCTCTGTTGGTAAAGGATGGCAGCAGCAGGTTCATGTTGTGGCACTGGAGTCTTGAGCCCTTAACTGTCACTGACTCTAGAGGCCAGCGGAGTGGCTCAGAGTAGGCTCAGCTCTGGGTTGCCCTTGGCTTTGACATCCTTCCTATGTTAGAATTACTAAGCATAGTTTAGCATATTGAATTCAAACTATGGCGTATATGTGATGCTTAGACCTTGTAGACAGGTTTTCTAAGAAAATAAGACTTATATATTCTATACAGAAACCATATGTTTTCCTGACTCTTGAACCTGTGAGGCACATCTATGCTATGTTTACAGTGAGCTAGGCAGGGGAGAGACATCCAGTTTGTTCTCTAGCTGCTGCATGAGTTCAGTCCTCATTCCCTAAGCCTCTGCTGGGTCTTGTCCACTGTAGAAGGCATTCATGAGGCACAAAGCCATGGCAGACCAGATCTTATTAGTTCTACTATCACTAAACTACCTGTGATTCAGTGCATACCTGATTGACTGGATAGACAATCCTTTCTAGAGTTTAAAATCACAGAATGATTCAAGTTGGAAAAGACCATTAGGACTGAGTCTAATTGTGAACCTAACACTGTCAAGTCTCCCACTAAACCATGTCCCTAAGAGCCACATCCACACACCTCTTAAACACCTTCAGGGATGGAGACCAAATCACTTCCCTGGGCAGCCTGTTCCAATGCGTTGACACACTTTGAGTAATGAAATTTTTCCTAAACTCCAATCTAAATCTCCCCTGGCACAACTTGCGGCTATTTTATCTCATCCTATCACTTAATTACTTGGGAGAAGAGATCAGCAACCCCCTTGATACAATCTCCTTTCAGGTAGTTGTAGAGAGCAATGAGGTCACCCCTGTCTCCTCCTCTCCAGGCTAGATAGAATCGTAGAATTGTAGACTCATAGAATCATAGAATCACAGAATAACCAGGTTGGAAGAGACCCACCAGATCATCGAGTCCAACCATTCCTATCAAACACTAAACCATGCCCCTTAGCACCTCATCCACTCATGCCTTAAACACCTCCAGGGAAGGTGACTCAACCACCTCCCTGGACAGCCTCTTCCAGTGCCCAATGACCCTTTCCATGAAAATTTTTTACTAATGTCTAGCTTAAATCTCCCCTGGTGGAGCTGGAGGCCATTTCCTCTTGTCCTGTCCCCTGTCACTTAGAAGAAGAGGCCATTACCCTCCTCTCTACAACCTCCTTTCAGGTAGTTATAGAACTGAGGGGAGACCTCATTGCTATGTTCCCTCAGCTGCTCCTCATAAGACTTGTGCTCCAGATCCTTCACCAGCTCCCTTCCCCTTCTCTGAACACGCCCCAGTACCTCAATGTCTTTCTTGTACTGAGGGACCCAAAACTGTGCACAGTATTTGAGGTACAGTCTCACCAATGCCGAGTATGGGGGCACAATCACTACACTGGTCCTGTTGGCCACACTGTTTCTGGTACAAGCCAGGATAGTATTGGTCGTCTTGGCCACCTGAGCACACTGCTGGCTCATGTTTAGCCACTGTTGACCAGCACACTCAGGTCTTTTTCAGTGAGGCAGCTTTTCAGCCACTCTTCCCTAGGCTTGTAGCATTTCATGGGGTTGTTGTGGTCCAAGTGCAAGACCTGATACTTCACCTTGTTAAACCATATATGACTTACTTGAGCCCACTGACCCAGCCTATCCAGATCCCTCTGTAGATCTTTCCTACCCTCAAGCAGGTTTACACTCCTGCCTAACTTGGTGTCGCCTGAAAACTTACTGAGAGAGCACTTAATCCTCTCGTCCAGATCACTGATAAATATTTTAAATAGAACTGGCCCCAAAACTGAGCCCTGGAGAACACAGCTTGTCACCAGACACCAACTGTCTTTAGCTCCATTCACCACAACTCTCCAGCACCAACCATCCAGCCAGTTGTCTACCCAGTGAAGGGTATGCCTGTCCAAGCCATGAGAAGCCAGTTTCTCCAGGAGAATGCTGTGTTTAGTTTCTCCTTCAGTCTCTTCCATGTTACCCATGGTTATCTGGCACAATTACACAGGGGAATACAGTGAAGAGAAGTAGTAGGAATGACTTGTTTTCCTCTTGCATTTTTCCCCCATTTTTTGTTCCGAGTTTAATTCAGTCATACTGATTGACCAGACTGCTTTGCAGTTTTTCCTGGAAAATCACAACTGTAATTGCCATGCTATGCACACGTTTTTGATCATTGTGTTCTTGAGCCCAATGTGAAAGATGGATTACAGAGAGGCTAAATATTTTTTATGCTTACAACTCAAAGTGGCACTAATAAATAACCATAAAATAGTAATACCACATTTATAATTTTTTATGGCAGATCCTTATGAGATCATTATGTAATTAATTTCTTTAACAGCCAGGTGAAAGTCCAGATAGGGGAAATGGATGATGATATATAGCTAAGATTATAACCAATCAAATCTTTTAGAGATAGATGCTTAAATTGTTTTACTCTCATAGCTTCCATGCTGTTCTGCCACTATAGGCGAGTTCTCCAAATATGAAAGTAGGTCCGAAAGTCATGATGTTGAGCTTCAAGCACTACAGAAGCTCTATGGCAGAGCACATTAGCAAACAGGAAGACACATAACAAAACATTTCTCATTTGAAAACTATTAATATTAACGAAGAGAAATATTTTTCTTCATTTTCTGTGTTTCTATCTGTCTTGAACAGAACTTTTCATCAATACTATCAGGCATCAAAACTAAGATTTACTGGACTTAATTTCAGCCATATAAATTCCAGCTATCCAGACAAAGCATACTATCCAGGTTCCACCCTAAACTACACAGAAAAAATAGGTAAATCAAAGGATAACATCTTACCGTGAAGAGAAGAACTCTGGTGCTCTCTCTCCTCCCCACAGATATCTGGAAGATCATGCACATTTGCAATACAGCACTCAGAATGAACACACCAGTAGGCATAATAACTGGGCATAAAAGAGATAGGGTACACCCTGTGTTTGGGATTTTTTAAGTATGCATTTAGATATAGCTAATTAAATCAATATCTTAAGACCAGCCTAAGTATTACCTTGATCAGGATTTTTCTTTTTTTTTTCTTTCGTCTCCCTAAAATCAGAAACACCATCAGCCTTGGAAGAAGATTGTTTTGATATATTCTCTGTAGAATATTTAAAGGCATAAATTTACCAGGAATGAAAATAATAAACAATAAAATATCATGTATGGTTAAAAGCTCAGGCCGTTTTTTAATAATATTTCTTTCTTTTTCTTTTTGCCTTAGGCAGCTTTGAAAGTTCCATACTTTCCAGTAGAATTACTTTGATAAAAATAATTTGGACAAATATTCTGCTTCTTAATTTGACCCTGAACTATCTACATAGATAAAAATAAGTCCTGCTATGGAGAAGCTTGAACTTAACTTAACCTTTGATTTGGAGCAAGCAGAGCAACAAGGTAAAAGGTATGTAAACATAGGGACAACTTTCCTTGCCAAGAGTATAGACCTCATGCTTTTTATGGGATGAGCCTGTATGGAAACACCAACACTTGTTTATGAACTACTGTCTTTACTCTACAGAGTTGTGCAGACAGCTCCCCTCAGTCATACTGAAATGTGTGATAATGAAATACCATATGCAATGCCAGTGATAGGCCAGCAAAATGAAGATAGTCCTTATTGTAGATTTGGCTTCAGTGGAATCTAGGAAGAGGCAGAGCCATCAACATTCAATCCAATAATCTGCAGGCAAGCAGAAAGTGCTGCATGATCAGTTGAAGGATTATAAATCAGTTCGTAATCCTCAAGAGCTGGACCAAAAGGCATTGTTCATCTTCAGTTTCTGTCTTTTCTAAACACTGATTTGTAACAGACTAACAAAAGATAATTTTAATGGTTGTATTTTGGCATCATAGGATTAGAGAATCATTGGATCATTGAAACTGGAAAAGGCTTCTAAGATCATCAAGTCCAACTATCAGCCCAATACCACAGTGCTTATTAAACCATGTCTCGAAGTGCCATGTCTACTTGTTTTTTTCAGCACTTCCAGGGACAGAGTATCCAGCACTTCCCTGGGCAGCCTGTCCCAGTGTTCACTGATGAAACTTACTGAAATCAACTAAGTGTAGAATAGTCAGCTGAAAATAATACCTTCATCACTATTTTCATAGAATCATAGAATCATAGAATAACCAGGTTGGAAGAGACTCACCAGATCATTGAGTCCAACCATTCCTATCAAACACTAAACTGTATCCCTCAGCACCTTGTATTTTGAGGGACCAGAATGCTTGCTGTTCTCAGATTTAGAAATTACCCTGCTGGCAACCCCAATGTTTGGAAGACCTTACCTGATCTTCCATTTCTTTTTTCCAGATGTTACAGTCATTGCAATTTGTGTTACTTTTCCTCCAGCATTGCACTAACCTGTTTTTATGACTGCCGTAATATTTCTGCATTATGCATATAGCATTGCAGTTAGAATTTTTCTCCTTTTTTTCTTTCACTCTTTTGTAACTTGGTTCTCCTTGTAGTACCACCTTTGCTTATACCTTGCTACCGATGCCTGAGCTAGCTGGCTGCTGATACTTTAATTCAAATCTACCCATTGGTGGTGGATAATTTTAATGGCTACCAGCAAGAAGCTGGCTGTATTCTGACCCAGACACCTCCATCAAGACATGAGTGGTCATCTGTGACATACTGTAAAATAAAAGTAGCTGAGGGCATTATCTGACTTGAACTAAGGTGACAGATTTTTACAGTGTTATGTCTGGAATCCAACAACCTGTGTTAGAAAAACACATAGGATGCTATGGGTGAAAAGGGAAAAGGCGAAGAAAGTCACTATACAGAATAAAATATATCACATGACCTCCAAATCTTAAGTGTAAATGGGGCATAAAACCTATATTGTGCCTATGTTTTACAGATGCACTATATCTTTAACCTTGAGTAATATCTTTCATGCATTTACTTGTTACTGCATAAACATTTTGTAGGCTTGTAATAAGTAACTTGGGACGTGAACATCATAGAATCATAGAATCATGAAGTTGGAAAAGGCCTCTTGGATCATCGAGTCCAGCCATTCCTATCTGCCACCAAACCATGTCCTTGAGCACCTCGTCTACCCATCTTTTTACCTCCAGGGTTGGTGACTCAATCACTTCCCTGGGCAGCCTCTGCAAGTGCCCGATGACCCTTTCTGTGAATTTTTTTTCCTGATATCCAATCTGAACCTTCCCTGGTGGAGCTTGAGGCCATTGCCCCTTGTCCTGTCCCCTGTTCCTTGGGAGAAGAGGCCAGCTCCCTCCTATCTACAACCTCCTTTCAGGTAGTTGTAAAGAGCAATAAGGTCTCCCCCCTGCCTTCTCCTCTCAAGGTTAAACAACCCCAGTTCCCTCAGCCACTCTTCATAAGACCTGTTCTCCAGCCCCTTCACCAGCGTCATTGCTCTTCTCTGGACACATTCCAAAGCCTCATCTTTCACAGTAACACTTAGCTTTCTTGAAATGCCTGTTTCCAACATAAATGAGCATGTTCTATCAGTCTTTTGGAGTACTATAATCAATGGACCATTTAAATTTATAGGCTAATTAAGATGAAATAAAATTATGGAATCTTGCCATAACTAAGTCTTTATGCACATTTCTCATTGGTATATACACGCAAGTTAATAACAGTAAATGCATTTACTCCTAAAGGGATCTTCACTGAATCTCAGGAGTCCAAACATGGTGGGGAAACTCATCAGCAGAGGATCTGGTGATTTGCCTAAGAGTAGACAGGAAGGTAGTTTCAAAGGAAGGAAGATTCAAAGGAAGGATATTAGGTAAACCTCATGATTTGACACCGTTTGACAAATGAGCAATTCAAACTCTCATGTGCAGTAAGCTTGTTTGAAACTGTAAAACACACAGCTATATTACTGTTGTTAAAGAAAGACCAGGAGACCTACAAAGGACCTATCCCAGATGGACCAATGCACTGTGAATAGGCTTATCATCTTACAAGTGCAGCATGGGCAGAGATAAACACCAGGCTGGGCCTTGAAGTGTTATTAAAAAGCCATTCTGGCAGGTGTACACTGCATAAACGAACCCATGTTATCTCTATGCACTCACTGGTAAAACAGCATCACAATGATCCCTGATGTAGTGGTACTAGCTCAGCTAGAAACCCACTTTCATCTGTCATAAGTACTCAATGCAAAATATTATATTGACATATCAAAATATATGAGTTGCCAAAAGAAAATTAGAGAAGGAAGCTGTCAGAGATAGGTAGAATGAGATTGGGATACTCTGCAGTAGCTGACAAGGCGAAAGCTTGTAGGTCAGCATTAACAATGTACGATTTAGCTCTAAGAAGCCACTTGTCATGTAGCTGCAGCCTGAACAGTGTCTCTTAACCTCTCATTCTTTGCAACAGGCCCACTTTAGCCATGGTGATTTGTACAGATGCTCATGCATCAGATCTGTTAGCTGAATTACTGACAAAACCTCTAACCTCTAACCAGTAAATCATCCAGTTAGCTGAAACAGAATCAGGTTGCCGTTAAAAGGGTTTCGTTTCCCATTTTGTTATTTACTACTACAGCTGGAGGGGATTTTTCACGCTGTTACTTTGCAGGATTTGCTAAAGCTAGCTGAGTTGTTTTGGCAAAGACGACCATTGCCATTGCTTGCCCTGATGGACCCTTACATGGTCATACAACCCTCTCCCTGCTTAGCTGACCTAATATAACAATGCTGTGTCTGGTTCCCTACGGAACAGTTTGTCAGCAGCTACTCCCACATACTCATACTGTGAACTCTTAAATACAAGTGAGAAGTTTTTATGCTGCCTGCTCCATTACTAATTTCTTTTTGCTTCTCAGCATGTCCCGTCATTCGTGAAGTAGGCATGTATTTGTAGAAACTTTCTAAAAAAGATATGAATGGATTACTTGACCTTTTCCCCTGGCATCTTCCCAAATGCTTTGCCTTCTTTGAATCAAGATGGGTGGAACACATATTGCACTTCCTCACGTGGCACTAAATCATTTTAATAAACTCACTACAGAATTCAGTCAAATGTAGCAAAACTTAGTACTGACAATCTGTCAACACTCTAAGGCATTTTGCTCAACAGGACGTGTTACTAAGCACTCTGCTCATTCACTCTCATTTCTGAATTCTTGAAGAAAAAAATGTCCCCATGTTGTTCTCTTAAGAATTGTCACATAGGTCAGTCCAGCTAAAAAAACCCCCACAAAACTGTTGTAGCATTATCAAGTGTGTTTTCTCAAAGAGCAGAACAGTCACAAATGCTTTCTGCTCATTTACAGCACAACATTTTCGTGCAACAGAAGTCCACTATTTGGTCAAGAAAGGAGTATATATCTCCTGAAATAAAAATGTGTTAAATGGAAAAGGTATTTTAGGGAAGGGCAGCTCTTCACTTCAAACACTAAATATAAATCTTTGTTAGCTAAATGGTTCTGAGTGAAGTATTCACTCAGGAAGAATTCACAGTGACTGTGGTGGCTTCCCTCTGTCATGCTGACACCATCTCTGTGCTCATTTTCAGTGTCACTCTTCTAACAAATCCACTGCCATCTATACTTTTAAAATAAAGTTAGTTTGTTTGTTTGGTTTTTTCCCCATGAGTGCTCTCTGTAAGATTAGTGTCCCCTTTTTTCATCTACAGCTCAATAAACTGGGAAAACAACTGTTGGAATCTGGATGTGAGCCTCAGGGAGCAACAGTTGTGTCTTCTTTTGCTGTACACAATTGAACAGCACTAATACGATCATGTCTGCTGAGCTGCTTGTGGAAAGTGTACATGATCATCTGAGTAAGAATATAACCTGAGAAATTACAATCTTTCCACAAATACTAGGCGAGCAGAAAAAGATGCCAGATTTCCCAGATAGATTGCAAGATACGAGCTATTTAATCAGCTTAACTTAATAAGTACGTACAATATCTTAAATATTACTGTCATTCGAGCTGCAAGTGGATCCTGGCACTCAGACAAACTCCCATGGAAGTGAATGGGAGTATACTTGGGGATATAATTCACAGGATAATATTTTTTTTTGGTTTATGTTTTCTAGCATCCTCAATATCAGCATGGTGACTGGCAAGATATTAGAAGAATAAATTACTTAAAAAAAACCTAGTTCCAAACTATCATAGCAGTCTTTAAATATTAGTCTGTTCACATGCTTACTCTTTCAGAAGTTTGTTGAAATGGATATTATTGCTCATTTCTTCATACCTGGAATATTCACTTCCTTGTGACCTCTTCTAAGCACAACAGCCCGCTCTGCAAATTGCTTCTCAGTGCAAACATTCTGGTGTTTCTTGTTGATATAGACTTGCACAGTTCAGCAACTCATAAGTTATAAGGTCAGATGATGTGCGTTAAAACAACTTGAGGACCTAATAAGGGGGCACTGACTAGAACTCTACGGTTACATCCTTTGTTGCAAAAGACCAGGGTCTGCTTTACATCTGCTCACAATTCTCAGCCCATTTTGCTGAAATCACCTGTCAATAGAAGAGATGTGTGCCTGAAGAAGGCCACTGTCCTGTCTAGCAAAATGACTGTGGAAAATGCAGTGTTTGCAGAAAATAAAATGAGTTCCATTTATTTCTCTTTTAGAATCAGTGGGAGTCTTCATTCTACAATCTCCAGCAGTGTGGAAAATGTGACTTGCATAGAGACAGTTGTCATATGGTTACTGCTGTTGTAGTACACTGTGGTTGCCCTCCCAGCTGTGCATATAAGCATCTTTTGCATAGCTGTAAGAGTCAGGGCTGAGAACACCCTAGGTACCGCATTCATTTGTGGCTACAGTACACAGACAGATACTGCTAAGACCATGGTTGTATCTTCAACATTCATTTTCTCTTTAAATATCAACCAGCTGGTACGTGGGCCTTTCTCTTTAGGATTTCCTCTATGTTAGGACCCCACACTTCATGCCCATGTCACACGGTGTCAGGATGGATGTCATCCTCCAGCCCATGGTGTGGTACTACCATCTGGCTGCTCCTCAAGCCCAACCTCTCTGCCTGTGCCTGACCCCCAGGCTGAAAAATATTCAAGATAATATGATCTCTCTCAGATGCCCTCTCACCCCAGCTGGTGCTGGCAGTTCCACCTAGCAGCTTTGGAGACTAGCACAAAAGAAGTGACTAGCGAGGAGAAAAGAAAGCTCTAGGGAGAGGTTATAGCAGCCTTCCAGTACTTAAAGGGGGCCTATGGGAAAGATGGGGAGAGGCTCTTTCTTAGGGAGTATGGTGGTAGGACGAGGGAGAAACAGGTTTAAGCTGAATGAAAGAAGATTTGGACTACATATTAGGAAGAAACTTTTTTCCTGTGAGTGTGTTGAGGCACTGGCACAAGTTGCCCAGAGAAGTCATGGACAACCCATCCCTGGAGGTGTTCAAGGCCAGGTTGGATGAGGCTTTGAGAATCTGATCCAGTGGAAGGTGTCCCTGCCCATGGCGGGGGGTTAGAACTGGATAAACTTTAAGTTCCCTTCCAACTGAAACCATCCCAAGATTCTGTGATTCTGTGGTACTCTGGATGCTAAAGGAATGAGATGGGATACCATGCTAAATAATATGATATTTAGACCCTCCTGTCCAATTTTTTCAGTGGCACACAAGTGAAAATAAATACACAAACTTCTTGCAGGTTTAGCTGGATTTTGCTGCTTCCCGAACACAGAGGCGCTACACATGCCCCCATCCACAGTGTCCTAGACGCTCTTCTCTCACTGCAGTGGAGCGCTCTTTTGGTTCTTCTGATCAGATGGTCTCTCTCCTGAGACTCAGGTCTTCCAAAATTCTTAGATCGGCTATTTAGTCCAACTTTACTTCACTCTGAATGTAAATTCAAGAGTCAGATTTCCCTATGAAAGCATACCCACCTCATTCTTTCTCCACCTCAGAGCTGACTCTGTCTTTCTGAATTTATATTTCACCTAAAGCACATATGGCTTCATTTTGCTGTGTCTGGGAATTTGCCACTCCCAAGCCACCACACCCTGCAGAAAGGCTTTTCAGGAAAACTTGTTAGAAGATTCAGCTTGCCTGATGTGTTTTTCTTCAGTCATTAAGGTTTTACAACTGCTTTTTAACCCCAGAGTTGTCAAAGAATGATGAATTTTGATCCATTAAGGAAGGTCACTCTATTTCTTTCACATTAATTAATCATATCAGCCAGAATTCTTAGATTATACACAGAGAAATTTGCCAAATCATCACACAGGTATAACTGTGAGAATCATGTCAGGGACTTGGAGATTTCTTAAGAAACAGATTCCAGTTTTTTATGGCATTAAAAAGAACCAAGTAAGTTCATAGCAAAGAGCATGCCCTCCTTAATTCTGGTGGGGTGTTCAAAATATTTGGCTACAGGCACACACTGCTTTCATATGCAAGTTTAAAAGACAGCCCAAGAAATCAATCAGTGTTTTGTGCACTCACGTAATTTTCTGCTTCCTTATCAGTGTCTGTTCTCTGCTTAAAGACAACACTGTTCAGAGTTTTTCACTTATGTGTAACAAACGACGTTATATTACACAAAATTATTTATGCAATGATAAACACTATAAAAAATAAGCTCAAGAGAGTTTTATATTTAAGATAAACTTGCTCACATTTGGGGTTTGTTTTGTTTTATTTCGTTCTCCTGCTGCAAAGAGTACTGCAAGACAAGACCCTGAGCTCCATTTTGGATCTACCTATCAGGCTCTATTAGACATAAAGGGAACTAATTATAGCAGAGGGCATTGCATAGACTAGAAAAAGGATCAATACCTGTATTCCCCTAAGAGTTTCAGCTATTAAACCAAAACAGGACCTTCCCAAGAGCTAACAAAGGTTTTCTGCTTTTATCCAAGAATTCTTCTCATTTTCCCATGTTTTCACCTTGTTTGCTACCATAAAGTTTCTTCATCATCATGTTCAGAATGCTTAGTATGAAGGTACAATTTGTCTTCCTTTTTGTGTAATTCAAGGTATTGCTTCTATATCTGGCAGATCTTAGCTTTTTCCAGACAAAGAGATTCTTATTTTTAAATGGTCTCTCATGCAAAGAAAGCCTATTAATCTGAGCAAGAAGCACAGACCACTCAGTAGCTAAAATTACTTTCAAATCCAAATATCTAAATATAGAGTTTGACTCCTGAGTCAACTCACTATTGCTAGTAAAGGCTACCAACAAATTTCTCCAATTACATTTGGAGTACCTGGTGACTTGTCATGCCTTGGAAATATGCTGACCTCAGTCAAAGAGTTTGTTACAAAATCAGCAGTTCTAAAGCAACAATTCTTTAACAGATTTATTTGGGTTTATATATAAAAAAAAGCCACGCCTGAGTCAGGCAATCAAATGCAACCATGGTTCCTCCCCAGCTTTTTGGATGCTTAATCTGGATATCTCTATCATGTTTTAGTGCCAAATAAAGCCCCTAAAATATTTAATTCAAATCCAGACATTTCTGTTGTGTCTGCCAGACCAGTTGTGTTAATGTTAGGTTTAGCCATGTTTGGACATTGATTTACGCGTTCTAATGCCTCTTTTTACAATAGCATCATGAACCAAGTGACTTGGGAGGAGTTTGCAGAGGGGAAATTGCACTGGGAATATTAGTTATTACTGAAAATGTAATGAGGAATTCTAGCAAGAATGTACTCTCTCAGCTCTGAGGCTACAACAGGCTCATTAAAAGTAAAAAAATAACTTACCATTTAATGATGTTTTGGAATTGCTACATTTAATCTTCAGTAGAAACATGGTCTTGAAAATAGTAATGCATTTCCGTCAGGCAGTCTACTGAGCTCTGCCTGAATACTTCTGTTTCCCTACTTTGTGTAGGAAACCATTTACAATATTGTTTTATATGACTTGCATTCATGGAAAATTTATGTTTCCAGCATTCTGTATCCCTGGCACACTCATTCTTCCACACTTTGTTTATCCCAATGTTATTTATTCTATCAAATTAAAAGATGATTAAGGGAATACATTTTGAAATAAATACTCCCCTTTTTTATACTACATTTTATTTATTTACATAGCTCTGCAGGGTCCACGTGGCATAGTAGTTTGAGCAACTTGCTCTGTATCCACAAAGTATAAGTGTGAGGTTTGGGCTGAATGTTGATGGTTGCTTGCAGTCAACCCAAATGAAGGGAGTTTATCTGGGCATTTGGACTGAAAAGGTATATGTGACCAAACATAGTGCCATGCATATAATTTTTCACTAAGAGGAGCTGGAATTTTGACTTTGAAAAGACCTCATTAAATCAGTAAAAGTCCTGTGAAGAAGGCTTGTTCCTTGTTCTCTTGGGCTTGTTCCTTCAAAAGTGCTGCAGTGACCCTGGGGTAGAGAATAGTCCCTCTGGACCAGACATTCCACTTATATGGAAACTAGAACCTGATACCAGTGATCACAGTCCCAAGGATAGAATCCAGGCTGAAATGCATATGTGCCTGCAGATGTAGTCTCAAAGCACCAGGAAATGGAAGAAGAAGATGCTGAGAAATTGCAAATGTCTTTTAAAGCCCCAGCGTGTCTCTGTAAAAAAAAAAAAACAAAACAAACTGAAACAGTTGAAGAGGAACCAGCCATGGGGTCTGCAGGATTTCAGGTTATGTTTCCATTTTTCAGCTAAACCACATCTTTGCCCACAGATGAAGACATAGAAGTGACAGAGGAAATCAAGATGGGATTCAGTTGCAAATTCAGAGATCTAAATAGGAATTTAAAACTTACATGTCTCTGTGTTATCCTAGTATCTGAGCTCTTATAATCAGTGGACATCTGTTGAAAAGAGCTAGCCAACATCTCTTCAACTGACCAGGCATAAGTGTCTGCTGCAGGGTGTATTGAACAGCTCTCCACATTCCACTCGCTGTATCAACTAAATCTTCATTGCTTATAACACAGTTGGACCCTGAATCCCACTTGAGTCCCTGAGTCTGGAACTGACACCCTCAAAGCTCAGACTGAGTGAGGAAACCTGGAAAATCTTGATCAAAGCAGAGTCACAGAATCACAGAATCACAGAATCACAGAATGACCAGGTTGGAAGAGACCCACTGGATCGTCGAGTCCAACCATTCCCACCAATCCCTAAATCATGCTCCTAAGTACCTCATCCACCCTAACCTTAAACACCTCCAGGGACTGTGACTCAACCACCTCCCTGGGCAGACCATTCCAATGCCTAACCACCCTCTCCGTGAAGAACTTTTTCCTAATCTCAAGCCTAAATCTCCCCTGGCGGAGCTTGAGGCCATTCCCTCTCGTCCTGTCCCCTGTCACTTGGGAGAAGAGGCCAGCTCCCTCCTCTCCACAACCTCCCTTCAGGTAGTTGTAGAGAGTAATAAGGTCTCCCCTCAGCCTCCTCTTCTCCAGGCTGAACAACCCCAGCTCTCTCAGTCGCTCCTCATAAGATTTGTTCTCCAGCCCCTTCACCAGCTTCGTTGCTCTTCTCTGGACTCGCTCCAGAGCCTCAACATCCTTCTTGTGGTGAGGGGCCCAGAACTGAACACAGTACTCGAGGTGCAGTCTCACCAGTGCCGAGTACAGAGGGAGAATAACCACCCTGGACCTGCTGGTCACGCCATTTCTGATACACGCCAAGATGCCATTGGCCTTCTTGGCCACCTGGGCACACTGCTGGCTCATGTTCAGTTGGTTGTCAATCAACACCCCCAGGTCCTTCTCCTCCTGGCAGCTTTCCAGCCAGGCTTCTCCTAGTCTGTAGCACTGCACAAGGTTGTTTGTGCCCCAAGTGCAGGACCCGGCATCTGGCCTTGTCAAACCTCATGCCGTTGGTCTCAGCCCAGCAGTCCAGCCTGTTCAGGTCCCTTTGCAGAGTCAATACACTTGAAGAGACTAAAATATTTGTTCAAGTAGAACTTCAAATGTTACATGTCCTGTAGGCCCCCTTTAAGTACTGGAAGGGATGCTATAGTATCTCCCTGGAGCTTTCTTTTCTCCAGGCTGAACAACCCAAACTCTTTCAGCCTGTCCTCATACCGGAGGGGCTCCAGCCCTCAGGTCATCTTTGTTGCCCTCCTCTGGACCCACTCTAATAGATCGATGTCCTTCATCTGCTGAACTGAGACTTCAGTGGGGAGGAAGTTGGGAGGGTAGACCCCTCAAGAATTTAGTAGGCTTCCAATTAGCTTTAAGGCACAGAAGAGGGATTTTTGTTGCTTTTTCTGTTTTTTTAAAAGAAGAGTAGAGTAGGATAAAAGAACGGTAAACAGGAAGATCATGAACAAGTAGCATGTTCTCATCTTGAACACTGCATTTTGTTCTGGTCAATCTGCAATTGGAAATATACAGCAGAAACTCAAGGCCTCAGAAATGGGTGAGATAAAGGGAATGCCAACAAAATCAAAAGATAGCAACACTTGCTGGACATACTTTAAGCTAAATATTGTTTTCTAAGCTGTGAATTGCCAATTAACACGACATGTATTTGAATCCAGAGCACAGGGTGTGCTCTTATGGATAATTAATGCATGCTGAGCTCCAAGTTCAAAATTTTAGGTATGATATCAGCCCCTCACACACTGAGGTACGTGCAGATAATGAAGCAGCAAGAGAAAGCAATTTAGCCCCTGGGCAGACAGCTATATAGCTGCTTGTTGATTGTTGGTTGAAAATACATATGTAGAATCTGCTACTGAAGCACTTGGTTTTCCTCACTATAAAGACACATTGGATTGACACAGTGTGCAGGTGTTTTGTTTCACTGGGATAATTAGTCCTATTGCTGAGACTGTCAGGCTTTAAAAGAGTTTATGGAAGTGAGTAGGGAGGAAAGGTGTTTAGGGAAGATTGGAGAGGGTGCCCTGAGCTTGCTGAGTTATTGGCCTGAGTGGTACTGCAGCTTCCACAACCCACAAGAACAAAACCACTGGGGCAGCTTCACTGCAGCCAGGGAGCCAGGACAGTCTCCACCATTCAAAAACTGCAGAAAATGTGATCAAGAGCTGAATTCAAAGAGCTGAATTAGATCTCCTTAATCCACGTGTTTTATAGACCGTAGTGAATTGTTCAAAATATGAGAGACATTTTTGGAATGAACTAATTGCCAACATATTCTTACATGAAGTGTGAACAGCAACTTGTTAATCCCAAGATCCTATTCAAAAGCGAAATCCTAGTGCACTTGCCCAATTAAAAATAAAGACTGCAATGCCATCAGCAAATCCTTACTTCATTCTTTTCATGAAATGGTATATAGTATTTTAAATGTTCTTGCCTACGTTTTATCCAGACTAGTCAACAACATATATTCTGTCTATGGAACAACTTCCAGAGGAGGGCCACGAAGATGACCTCCCATAGGAGGACAGGCTGATAGAGTTTGGTTTGTTCTGCTTAGAGAAGAAAAGGCTCGGGGGAGACTTTCCAGCAGCCCTACTTAAAAGGCTCGGGGGAGACTTTCCAGCAGCCCTACAGGAAAGCTGCGAAGGGACTTTCTTTCAGAAGCACAGGGATAAGATGAGCGGTAATGGATTTAAGATGAAAGAGGGGAGATTTAGATTATATATTAGGAAGAAACTTTTTTGTGTGAGGGTAGTGAGGCACTGGAACAGGTTACCCATAGAGGTTGGGGATCCCCCATCCCTGAAGGTGTTCAAGGTTGGATGAGGCTTTGAGCAACGCGATCCAGTGGAAGGTGTCCCTACCCATGCAGGGCATCTTGAACTGGATGATCTTCAGGTCCCTTCCAGCCAAAACTGTTCTATTATTCAGTCTATAATTCTTCCCACAATATGGTGGCAGCAGCAAATTATCAACAAATGAAGTGACTACCCATGCTTATATGAATAATGTAAAGATTTAACATTGTCTGCTGCCCTAGTGAGCCACTTCAATGGACCCTGTCTTCATATGCTCTGTATTGGCATAATCTCACAGAAAAATAATTATGTAAGCATATAAGGAGTTATGAATAAAAAAACTTTGCATGCAGAGATAGGGAAATGCACTTTGTACTGCAGAAGTATGCGTACCCAGGAAAACATAAGCAGTATTAGACATGCAGAGAAACATGTAGTTGTTTAATTTGTGAACTGCTGAGACTTTAATACAAACAGCATATTTTTGTCATAATTCCAGTTTTATTGAAAGTCTTTTGAACTCCAGACAGATGTAATTTACTTTTTTTCTATCAACCAAGAGGAGTTTTACCTCAGTTTAGTAGTGTGCAAGGAGTAAAAGAAAGAATGACTCAGATAATTGTATTTGAAGCTGCTGGGTAAGGCTATTTTCACTCCCTTGAGGTAATGGGTTTTATGCCAAGCCTGAAGTTTTGAACTACAAAATAAAAAGTGTGCTAAATACTGATTTTATTAGCCCTTTAAGCATTTCACTTTGAAATAATAGAAGGAAAGATCATAATACTTTTATATGTGTAATAAATCAGTTCTTGTAAGGGAGTTGCAATGCAGCGCCTTTATTTAATATTAGCAATTCTCTCGGCCTTCTTGGAACCTATCTCTGTTGGAATTGTTCATGTTGCTGCCATCCTACATACTGTCCACTGCAAAAGTTAATATTACCCCCATTAACACAGTTTTAGAAAAGTCAGCAGACTGCAGAGGCAGACACAAGGAACTGAGAGCCTCTTTTGGTGATCTGTACAGCAGAAACATACTCTCATATTATGATAAATGTTGTATATTCCATGAACAAGAACAGCTTATTCCTGTGCATACCTGAACAGCAGTAGCACAAAGAAAGGGTAATATAAAAAGTGAGAGTTCCCTAAACTCTAGAGACTTTGCCCTGGCATCTGGAGATGAACAGGGTCTTCTTCATTTCTCACTTAACTGAGTTAGTTTGTCCATGCTTATTATGTACTAAGGATTAGGAAAAGCATTTTCAATTCACAGAGTTTTTAGAGAAAAAAATAGATTGCCAAGGGAAGCAGTTGCTGCAACAAGCAACAAAGCCAGGAACTGATGAGCGTCTTACCACACTAGATATATCTCCTGAAGAGGAAGGGATAAACTAGATTGATGGCTCTCACAATCCCAAAATCCCATGCTCCAAACCTCCTTGGCCAGCATAACATCTTCCCTAAACACCTCTCCTCCCTACTCACTTCCTTAATCTCTTTTAAAGCCTGACAGTCTCAGCAATAGGACTAATTATCCCAGTGAAGCAAAACACCTGCACACTTTGTCAATCCAGTGTGTCTTTACAGTGAGGAAAATAAAATGCTTCAGCTGGAGATGGTTGCGCAGAAAATACTTGCACTATACAATAAGTAAGTTTATACCTCTCTGTTTGTTCACGTGTGCATCCAATGGACACCCACACACAATTTATTTCTACCAAAGGTTGATTCTAACCCTTCTGTTGACTCTGTTTGCATTGACTGTGTCTCTGCTAATGTGATTCCTGCAAATCACCTGTCACTGTATTTTTGGGGCATAGTTTATGTGGCAGGGTTGTTTCAACATGAAATTCTAACAGTGTTGCAACTACTCAGCTGCCCACACTTTTGGCCCACACCTGTGTGTCCTTTGGCCTGCGTTTTTGTTCTTACTTATCAAGGAGTGGTATATCTCATTTCACAAGGTCTGCTTAGCACTTATTTTCCCTGTTAGCTCAGGTTATCTACATGGCAGTTAATTCCTTGAGTCAAATCAGCCAAGTTTTAAAAGACCACTTGAAGAATAGAGAACAACAAGGTGCTCCTGGAACATGACTGCAAGCTGGCATAACTTCACCTTGAACTCATAGCTCCTGACCAGCCAACCACATTCAGCCTCTACTGCAAACATGGTATCTGGGAAGAGAGTGGGGAAGATCTCAGGGAAGTGAGGGTGGTGAGGCTAGTGGAGCAGGATGTCTAGAGATGACATGGATGCCCTGTCCCTGGAGGTCTTCAGGGCCCAGCTGAATGAGGTTTTGAGCAGCCTGATCCAATGGAAGGTGTCCCTGCCCATGGCAGCAGGGCTGGAACAGAATGACCTTTCTGGTCCCTTCTGGCTCAAACTATTCTATGAGATGTAAGAACTGTGCAAGGGCAACCACTGCTAGAACATGGTGGCATTTAGTATTTGGTCAAATACAGCAACAAGCTGTAAGAACATACCCAATTGATTTTCCCCATTGTTGAGATCAGAGTTTTTAAGGTAGTGCAGGCATAGAATGAAATGCTCATATTCTTTTACACATCTCTCACCTTCCCAGTCCTTGGTTGCCCCTCAGGGGAACAGCAATTTTTTGTATTCTGTCTTTGACCTAGCATCCCACACCCAAATTTGCCTCCTACAATTAGTTTGTTTTTCTTGTGCTTTAAAAGTAGTTGATAGGGAATTTCCAACAAAATATTGCCGCTAATACTGCTGTAGTAATAATATTAATAAAATGTAAGCCAGTCGAATAAGGCATCAGAGACCCATGAAGCTTTCCTCTAAAAATATTGGATTACAGTATGTAAAAAGTATTATGCATCAAATTGATTTTTCATGGAAAAGCTTAGTGAATCAATCCCCTACTCAAAAATAAGATGGGATAAAAAAGCTGGAACTACTCCTAGAAAGTCCAGAATTTTTCTTGAGCGGGTAATCAGTACTGCTTCCTATAATGCATCTTTTGTGTAGATTCAGTTGTAGATGTCAAAAAATACACACCATGCAAGAGCCATTCATTTGTGATGGTCTTGTTACATCTGTCCTTGGGCATGCTCAATAATTTCCAACAATGCACCAGCCTCTCATATTGATCTGGACATCACAACTCCAGAATAGTTCATTGTATTATTGTATAGACATTCTTGGTGATACCAGATAGTTGAAGGGAAACATCAAGAAGAGATTTCCGTGGAAAGAGACTAATACTCAAACTCCACAGCCTAAAGCCCAGGACAGAAGGGGCTTAAGGAGCTCTGTAAGTAAGATTAATAACCCCCCCCCCCCCCCCCCCCATTTTATTTCCACTTCTTACTCAGTATAGATATTGCTAATTTAAAGCAAATTTGTTTTAAGAAGGTTACTTGAAGTTATATTTACTACTGGTTACAGATGTGGAAGAACCTACCTGGACACATTTTGCAATTATAGTCTCTGCACTGGACTGGGAGCCTAAAGTCCAGGCTAAGTAGAAAAATCAGCTATTTAACTCCAGTACATTAAAGAATTTGGCCATTTGAGCTCCCACAGCAATTAAAGAAAGACTAAAAATGTCTCATGCACCAGTGACAATGAGTTTTAGGAGAATCTTCTCAGCAGTAGAAATTATTTTAAGAGATCTCTGAATTGAGTCATAGATTCAATCCTAAGAGAAGACTCCAGGCTGCTGTATCCTTCTATAAAGAAAGAAAAGGGACATGTGCAAAGGTGGATAAAAGAGGTAAAACTAAATTATATTTTTCCTTATTTCAGGATAGTATTAAGATTTTGTCTTGTAATTCCCGGGCTGTTAGGACTCATCATTCCGTAATTCACAGAATTCACTTTATTTTTTAAATTTTTCATGCATGTGTCCAATGTAGGAAATAGCACGTTTCAATCTATTACAATCATTCCCACTTTGAGGGAGATACCATGAATTCATCAGAAACACTGACTTCTTTGAGCTTTATGTGGGTTTCAGAGCCCTAGTTAATTATTCCTTGAAGTTCATATTTGATATCTGCTTGTTGTCATAAGCTTACAAAGTCTGTACTGTGGAAAGCATTTAGAATCATAGAATCACAGAAATAAAAAGTTTGGAAAAGACCTCTAAGATCATTCAGTCCAACCGTCAACACAATACCAACAAGCCCACTAAACCATCTCCCCAGGTGCCACATCTAAATATTTTTTGAACACCTCCAGGGATGGACATTCTACCACTTCCCTGGGCAGCCTCTTCCAATGCTTCACCATTCTTTCAGTAAAGATTTTTTTCCTAATATCCAATCTATATCTCCCCTGGTGCAACTTGAAGCCATCTCTTTTCATGCTATTACTTGTTACTTGAGTGAAAATACCAGCACCCACCTCGCTACATCTTTGCAGGAAGTTCTAGATAGCAATATGTTCACCCCTCAGCCTCCACTTCTCCTGGCTAAACAACCCCAGTTACCTCAGCTGCTCCTCATAGAACTTGTACTCCAGACCATTTACCACCCACATTGCCCTGCTCTGGATGTTCTCCAGCAGCTCCATATCTTTCTTGAACTGAAAGAGAAAATATGCTGAAAAAATATGTGACAACACCTACAGTAAGGAAGAGAAAAAATCCTGAGTGATAGAACTAAAATCTTTCAGTATTTGGAAGCCTTTGTGTAGAAAATCTTCCATGGGGTCTGACACCAGCATGTCTTCTAATATTTATCAAAGAATGTATGTATGATGCTGCTGAGAGAAGGTAAACAGCCAATGAAGGGTTTTAACAATTAACCATTGTCAGCAATTGCTGGGAAAATTTCAGATGTCTGCAGTGTAAAAAAAATGGTGTTTATACACTAAGCATGTTAATCACTGCAGGTACAAAAGAGATTACATCAGCCATGAAAACTTGCTCTGTGCTTAGCTGTTACACTGCTACACTGCTTTTGCAGAATACTGCCCACCACTCTCCATCCACTTCTTTCCCCTTGCATTCAGTCTACATTACAAGTGGCTCAGAGAGCAATGCAGATGTGCCTTAGGTTTGCCAAAGGTTTTTTTTTTTTCCAACAAACAGATAAGAGAACAACTGGCAAAGCTGTCAATAGCAGCACCATCTGAAAGAGAAAATTTCATACAATTAGAAGAACCCACAACTCCTTAGACGTATTTACTCAATTGCATTTGAGTTCTTTAATTTGCTTTCCTACGCCAGTTTTACTAATATTGATTACACTAGAGCATGATAGTATGAAAGATTATCTGCCAGTAGACTCACAGCTTCAGAGGCTAAATGAAAGGTGTACTTATTTTAGCAGTTTACATTCTTAGGCCTCCCTTTTTGTCCATTTTCATTGGGAAGTATTAAAATAGTAACTCCATAAGTCCCTCTTGAAGAAATGCTCTAAATATTAATCTGATAACTAGAAACCAGATAGATAAATCAAGCAGCTAAAACTGACAACTAGTTCAAATAAATCAGACAGGAGACCTCTTATGCCGCTCCTGCCTGGCCAGAGCTCTAAAGCTCTGTCTTCAAATTCCTTGAAAGCATAGCAAGTAACCCCTCCTTTGGACCTTATGGAAAATAGGCCAGTATCTTACTGTGTGTTAAAGAGACTCCAATATCACCTGTAGCCACTAGAAGAGATTTCCATCTCTTCATACTGTTGTAATGCCAGATCTTCAAGTTCCCACATAGCTCAGACAGTTATGGTATAACAGAAGATGTACTGCGAGACAGAGCTCTTATTAAAGTGTGCCAAGAGTTTGGTGTATAGATACGCTCCATCCAAGAGGAGGAATGCTTTGATATTATGTCTTTAAGCTCTCATCTTTAAACCAAATTAACATGCAAGTGAATAAATGAAAGAAAAACTACGCTTTACTTACTCATGCCGAAGTTATTTCTAGAAAAATCTTAGTTGCTTTTCCTTATTCAGCTGACTTGCTCTCTTTCTTCTAAAATGCTGACTTTAAGCCTTGTCTTTCTTTTTGTTGTCTTTTGTTGAGTGAAGTAGTCTGTTGCAGCTAGGAAATAGCTCTCCCCTCAAAAAACACTCTTAGATAGATTCAGATCTTAGATGAATCCTGTCTCCTGATTCTCCCTGAATGGACTATATACTATAACTCACATGCCACTGTCCTGTTGAAGGCTTCTAGAGGAACAGGTGAATTTTTCTCTGAAAATTCTTATTTCCTCCTTAATTTCCCGTTCTCTCAATTCAGATAAAGTTTTTTTCCCCTTCTTTGTGCATGAAAATCTCTCTTTGTTAGTTTAAAAGACATCTCTTGCACTTAATTACTTAGTGCACATCTTTCTATAGACCAGAAAACTCTTTCACACTCTCCCCCTCTCGGTATTTATTTGGCATATTTCTATGAGAAAGCTGTCTTTCAATGTACCCACAACCTATAACAATCTCTACGTTAAAAATGTACCTAAAACAAACATGCAAAGTAGCAGCACAGAAATTTGGTGTGAAAAGGACCTCTGGAGATCTTATCCAATAGTGCCTTCAAGACTCCTTCAGGTCAGCCATATATAATTCTGCTTTGCACACTAAAGGCTCTTGACTTCTACCAGACTTTTATCAGATAACTTTAGGAAAACACTTTAACAACGATTTGAAAGAAACTGACCAACAACCATAGTTTGAAGTTTTGGACTCAGTTTTACAATTCAAAGCTTTGATGGAATTAAATGTTTTGTGTATGAACACAGAGGAGTTGAAAGTTGTTTGTTTCTAGTGGAGACTTCTTTTTTTACCTGGAAGTATCTGACACATAACAATGTAATTGATAAAGTGACATTCTAGCCTTGTTGCAGGCCTAAACTGAAAGGAGATGGAGAAGATCTCCATGTTTCCTAATGTCCAGCTTTCAATAGCCAGTTGAAGTGATCTCCAGGGAAATAAATAACCACTTAATTGGTCTTTAAAATGTATGTAACTAGAAATACTTTCTTTGAGAAACATTGAACCATTTTTTTTGCTCAGCACAGCAGATTACATATCAGATGCTTGAAGTCTAGTACAACTTCTTTTGTTTATACCTGGAAAGATTCCATTTGTTTGAAGGGCATAACCAGATTACTTTATATTCCTGAGTTCGGTATGAATCACAGGAAGACTTTAGGTATATCATGACCTATATCTGTGGAGTTTTAAGCTATAGAGTTTTAAATTTCATTGGGTTAATTTCTCAGAGTGTGTTTGCATCTCCCTTGGAGGCTGCAATGTATCAGAAAAAGATATGTATATCAAAACCAGTTCAATTTTTCATACTGGTTGGGAGGACATGGAGAAGATGCAGTAACTGCTGGATTAATCGAGACAGCTGCTAATTGCCTGCCATTGCTGGTTGATACAAACTTCACAATAGGAACAAATATCAGCAGTACCAACAAGACCTTAGGGTCTCCAACCCTAAGCACAGCTGAGCTGCTACAGTTTCCGAGAACTGCAGAGATGAATTAGGATAAAGACGCTTTTGAAAGAGGACGGGGTATGAGTCCAAAGACTTACAAAACACTGGCAGGACACAATCATTTCTGAATTTAGCCTGGAATTCTATTTACATTTCCCCTGTCTTTTTGAAATAAATCCTATTTTATTGGAATAGTGACATGAAGAAGAACTCACCATATTGCATATCTGAAAGCTCCTACCTTAATCAATGGCTTCTGGTAGGACAATCATTTGTGTATGATGGGTAAGATAAGCTTTTGGAAGGCATTTTCAATGCAATGATAACTTAACATACTCTGTAACAAATTGCATATGTATGGGTGATGAAAATTGCTTTCTTTGGTATCTCGTCACTACTATGATTCTTAAACTACATTGATACTTTATATTTAGTGTTAATAAACTTATAAACTCACAGCAAATGAAAGTGAAGTCTATGTATTACTGTTATTTATTCAGCTATGGATTTAATATCCAGAGACAGTAGATACTTTACACAGTAAGACAAATGCGTGTCAGAATACTTTAGCATCTAAATAAGTAGCAAAAGGAGAGAAAGGCAGTAATATTATATCACTGGTTTCTACTTCATACTATGCATAATAGGCTTGTATATTTTATGGCAATCCTAAAGCATAATAGGTTGGTACATGACACCAGGGTGCTAAAATGAAAATACAGCTTAATTATATGTAAGGCTTCAAACACTTTGTTAAGGTGGAGTAGCACAGGCTGACATAGCAGTCACAGTAGCTCTGTTATACTGCCAACAAGGATTAACAATTTATTCCAGTGTCACTGCTTTCCTGTGCCTTTCTGAAGTTTCTCCTATCAGCCTGTTTATAACCCTTGCCATGCTCCTATCATACATTGTTGACAGTTGAACATGTGAGATCCTCATGAAATTGTTGGACTGCATCCAGAGGAGGGTAACAAAACTGGTGAAGGGTCTGAAGCACAAGTGTTATGAGTAGTGACTGAGGGATTGCTTAGCCTGGAGCAGAGAAGGCTGAGAGAAGACATCGCTCTCTACAACTGCCTGACAGATGTTGTAGCGAGATGAGTGTTGGTCTCTTTCCCAAGTAAAAAGTGAAAGAGTAAGAGGAAAAGGCCTTAAGTTGAGTCAGGGAAGGTTTAGAGTGGATATTAGGAAAAATTTATTTGCTAAAAGAGTGGTGAAGCATTGGAACAGGCTGCCCAGGGAAGTGGTGGATTCTCCTTTCTGGATGTGTTCAAAAAGTGTGTAGATGTGGCAGTCTGAGACATGGTTTAGATGGCATGGTGGTGTTGGGCTGGCTGTTGGACTTGATGATCCTAGAGGTCTTTTTGAACCTTTTAATTCTGATTATATGAAAATTTAAATCTAGGTAGGCCTTTTCTCACATAATAATTCAAAATCTTTTAAAACAAAGGTTTTAAAGTATGAAAAAGGTGGGCGGCGTATCTGCTTAAGACAGAGGTTGAGTCTTAGTTTTTAAATGGTGGGGTTGCTTTTGCTTTAGGTGCTTTTTTCTTCCTGCAGTGAGGTTACAGCTATAGATGAACCAGCATCAAAGTCTTGGAATGCATGTAGGGAGTGGCTTGAGTCAGGACTGCCAGTGAACAAAGAAGTCACAGAAACCTGTGCTCTGTCTTAATTTGTTCCTTGTAGCTCCATAATGAACTTCATCTCATTTGCTTTTTCAAGACACAGGTATTGGGCTATGAAACTTGCCTACCTACATTCTACAGTTACAGGTACATAGAACAACACTGTTAAACCTTAAACCTGATAAAACTTATAGCAGCCCTTCAGTACTTAAAATACTTTTCCTTCAGAAAGATGAGGAGGGGCTCTTTATCAGGGAGCGTAGTGACAGGGCAAGGGGTAATGGTTTTAAGCTGAAAGAGGGGAGATCTAGACTAGATAGTAGGAAGACATTTTCTTCTTGTGAGGGTGGGGAAGCTCTGGAGCAGGTTGCCCAGAGAAGTAGTAGACGCCCCATCCTTGGAAGTGTCCAAGGTCAGGTTGGATGAAGCTTTGAGCAACCTGATCTGGTGAGAAGGTGTCCCTGCCCATAGCAGGAGATTTGGAATAGGATGATCTTTAAGGTCCATTCCAACCCAAACCATTCCACGATTCTAGGATACTATTAAATGTATGAACTTCATAAAGAACTATTGGGCTGGAAAACGAGCTAGTCTTTAGTTCAGTTATATAGAGAGGGAGGTGGAATCATTTCTTTGCTGCGCTTCAAGTTAATGACGAAAGAATCCTTCTCCTTTCAGAAAAGTGGCGACTGAGCTTTTTCTACATAGGAGAGATTTCTAAAGCGAATATTTAGCACTTAATGAACAAATATTTCCAGTCCTTAAGTGTTCTGTTAAAAGTCTTTTAGATAAACTTCCTGAAGAATTTCAGTAAAGAGTTCATCAATTCACTCCCATAAAAAATTATTCTAAAATGCTGCGGAGTATAAAATGTGATTCCCTTTCTATGAATTTTCCTTTCTGTGAATTTCCCTTTCTGAAAATTCAGTGTTATAAAATACCTCACAGAGCATGCACTAATATAATTGTACAAAATTTTACAAAAAAAGCGCCAGCAACATTATAATTTCCCATTATGTCTTACGGTTATCTTATATCTTATCTTATATTTACATTCTACCTTACAGTTTCCACAACAGTAATTTCACAAAATTAGCTGTATTTCACAGAATTATCTTCAAACACAGTGGAAAGCTTGTAGAATGGGAAAGTGATTTGCTTAGGGTGAAAGAATGAAAACATTTCTAGATCACTTGGTAGCATCTGCCACTAACAGAGAATTAGGAGGCTAATTTCCTCAAGGACAGATTACTTCCTAATTGTCCATTTTAAGGGTTCTTCTTTATGGTTGGCATTTATATTGTGCTAGTTCCTACAGATGAAACAGGATGGCATGCTGAGCAGACACACAAGAAGTAACTAGTGGCAAAAATAACAAATAATCAAAGGAAAAATGTTCACATCCACAGTATACTTTCCATCGCAATTATTTTTGCTGTAAAGTATGAATGGAGCCAGACAAATGACTGTTAGTTCACTGCAATTCTCTATAGCTTTTTATTAACTGCTATACTAAGGTCTTGGTCACATGAGCTTTCTAAGAGCTTCCAGTTTTCCACAGTGTCTTAAATAATGTGTGAATTATTTTAAAATAAAATATCATTTTCTCCTTTTTTGGTCAAAATTTCCAAGAAACAGGAGAAATATCCCTGTCCATCAGATGAAGAGTATTTCATGCTTAAATCTCATGTCAGATTTTTTTTCCTCCTATTACACTTTCTTTACAAAAATCTATCAAAGGGAAAATTTTTAGTCACTCTCTATGGAAATGAATGCTTCTTTGCCTTCCCTGTTATTTATGATCTTGTTCTGATTCAGGAGCAAACGATGGAGCAAACTCAATAAATTAAGTCAGCTAATTACATAATCACACAAATAACAATAAAATGTAAGAAACAAGAGGCATAAGGGTAAAGAATTATGTACACTTTGATGCATTAGACCATAAAAGGTATTTTTGCCAATGCCATAGAGCAATACTCAAGTGTGTCTTCAGACTGCCCCTATTAAACTGTGAAATGTGAGAGGAATAGAAGTATCTGGCTTGTATCGAAAATGGTGTGGCCAGCAGGACTACGGAAGTGATCATCCCCCTGTACTCAGCGCTGGTGAGGCCACACCTTGAATACTGTGCTTGGTTTGGGGCCCCTCAGTAATGGAAAGACATCGAAGGGCCAGAGCATGTCCAGAGAAGGGCAACAGAGCTGGTGAAGGTTTCGGAGCATGGGGTCTATGAGGAATGACTCAGGTAATTTGGGTTATTTAGCCTGGAGAAAAGGAGGCTCTCCAATCTGTGTTTAGAGAAGCTGTGGAAGCCCCATCCCTGGAGTTCTTAAAGCCCAGGCTGGATGAGGTTATGAGCAACCTGATCCAGTGGAAAGTGTCTCCGCCCATGGCAGGAGGGTTGGAACTGGATGATCTTTAAGGTCCCTTCCAACCCAAACAATTCTATGATTCTGTGACTCCAAGCTCATTGCATCTAATAGTCACTGGTGGAAGCATGAATATGTCTGATGCTCTTTGGAATCATATCTTTAGCACGCAGCCTTCTTGAAGGAGCAAATTGTACAATGTAACTTTGTATTCAATGAAAAAGGGCACAGTTTTCTTTGGTTTGATCTTATTGCCTCAGTATGTAGAACTTAAGTCTGGAAGAAGCCAGCTGGTTGGTCTTTATATTGAGTATCCTGCTATTGGAGGTGACCATAAGAGTGTTTTAGTACACCAGGAAACATGGAAACTCAGTCTGATGTGTTCCCACATGCCACAACCAGCAAAACATTTTCCAGCACTGTAAATAAGGCTCTTTGCTGTAAATCACCTTCAGATGGCTCTTTTTGAAGATAAAGGGTCCTAATCTTTATCAGTCCTACTCCATGTATAAGCTTTCCCTTGCCTCAATCATCCTTGTTAGCTTTATCTATACTTTTCACATTCTGCTGTATCCTTACTGAGAAAGATATTTAGAGTTTCCTGTACTGTTCAAGAGACAGCTGTACCTGGAATGTATATATTCCTAATAGTTCCCCAGAATTATTTGATACTGTCCTGATATTTTGTTGTCAACTGTCCAAAATTGTCCCCAAAATCACTTTATTAAGTATGAAAAAAATCTTCAGGTTGTATGCGTGCCAAGGAATCAGAAAGTTCCCATCCAGTCTCTGGGCCCAGTGACTGCTTTGATCCTGTGTCCCTTCTCCCAGACTTGACCCAGGTAGACATAGATTTCCAGGAGGGAGCTACAGCCCCGCACTGACTTAGAGCAGGTTAGGTACAATGACTACATGGTGTGCCTTGAAGCACATTCACCTTCTAGCCACAGCCTTCCAGCTTATCATTGAATGTACAAACATAAAGATAGCAGTGTCTTCATGTTTGCATGCATAAAATATATATATATATAATCATATAATCACAGAATCATGGTGTTGAAAAAGACCTCCAGGATCATCGAGTCCAACCATTCCTATCAACCACTAAACCATGCCCCTCAGCACCTCATCCACCTCTTCTTTTAAATACCACCTCTCTGGACAGCCTGTTCCAGTGTCCAATGACCCTTTCCATGAAAAAAAATTTTCTGATGTCCAGAAACACACACATATAGAAACACACACACGCACATGTAAAATTTACATCTGCCTTTTCACAAGAAGTAAGCTTGTATACTATAATTGTCAATTCATCCATTAGTTTCTTCTTGATAACATTTAAATATTTAACTTGATTGAGCACAGCCAAATTTGACACAGAGGGAGTGATCTCAGAAAAAATCTGCATTTTGTAGTTGGCTTTGGGTAGACACTTAAAATGAGCCTCTGCTTTCATGGGCATTTTCATTTTAAGCTGACATTAGCTGACAGGACTGAAAGCGTTCCTTCCCTCCCAGCATTTGAAATGGTAATGAACTAAATTGGGGAACAAAGCCAATGGAAAAAAAAAATGGACCAAAAATAGACAAAAATGTATCGGTGCTTAAATGAGCACACGTGAATAAGGCAGTAGTAAGGAAGAAGGTCCTGCCTCTTCTAGTGGCAGGGCCACTTGATGCTATTCAGAAAGACTGCTGAAGGACAGCCCCAGGAAAACACTCCAGCCCAAACTCGGCAGTGAACTGCTCTGCTTCACCTGCAAAGGACACAGTCAGCAGGGACATGTCCAGTGGCTTCTCCTGCAGAGCTCTGGTGGTTGATGTCACAGGCAGCAGCCACTATATGGGGTATGAGGGAGGAGATGATGAAATGAGTAGAGGAGAATACAGAGACACAAGACAAAATTCCATAGGAGATGATGAAATGAGTAGAGGAGAATACAGAGACACAAGACAAAATTCCATAGGAAAACAGGCTTTGCCAGCTTTGCTGCTGTTGCAGCAGCATGTTGCCCCTCTACTTAGGCACTTGTACAACCAGAGACGTATGAGGAAAGAAAGCAGACAAGAAAATTATTCTCCAATATACCATAATTACCTGTTTTCCTACTATTCTGTTGTGTATTGTGGCTTTTTTATCTGTCTGTCTGATACTGTATTAAATATATGCATCTGTGCTTCCCAAGATCACCCTTAGGCTTCACTGAAATAATTATCCCACATCAGCAAAGACATTTTCTGTCTCTCTTGGAATCAAATATCTTTCATTAATTTCTATACTTAAGGAGGATTTAAGTGAAATTGTTGAGAAGAGTTATTATTTTAAATAATGACCTTTAACAAATCTAATTTTTAAATAAAAAGAGCAAAAGAAGATCCATAAAAAGACAAATTTGTGGTGAGACAAGGCAGAAAAAGCAGAATGGCTTTGTATATTTACTATATTTATGTGCAATTGCAAAGCACATCACAATGTGGGAGACCTTTCTGTATGTTGCTTATAGGAGGCACTGTAGAAGAGAAGGTTAATAAAATAGTTCAATTAAAGCTGTGTGCAGTAGTAATGGTCTTGAAACAATGCACTTAGAGGAGTCCTATATGAATGAACATCGTTCACCAAATGGTGGCCCCGTGTTTTGATAAAGTAGTTTCATAAAATCTTCTGTATGTCTTTTACATTGGTTCAGTTTGAGTTTGGTTTGTTGTTTGTTGGGTTTGAGCAACCTGTTATTCTGGTAACTAGAATAGATTTAAGAGTGATGACATTTTTCCTGCCATTAAAATTAATCTGTTTGCAGCAAAGTTATCTCAATAGAAATTGTTTTCTAGTAGGTTTAGATTAATATGTAAAATGGGAGGACTATTCTCTACTGCTTTGACACTGAGCATCAAGCCGTGATTAAATCTATACAGATATCTGCAAGCAATAGTTTGGAAAAGGCAGATGGTTTGCATGACTTGTCCTTGGATGAATCGAGTAGCTGTCCCTGAAAACAGAGACAGCTCACTCCTGTTTCTCTGTGCTAAGCAAATTCTCTGTCTGCCACATTTTTGTCATGAGCAAAGTAATGTTGATGTTAGTTGTTAACACAGTGGCTGATCTCAAGATGTCATATAGAAGGTGGGAAATTTCTTATTACAAGTGGTGACAACCTTATATTGATCTAATCCAAGTATCTTTGGTTTCTGCAATTATAATGCACCATAGGCAACTGGATCCATTAATGATCCAAGAGTTCTCAGATACCCTTGAAAAAATAAGAATTTAAGATTTTATGCCCTGTTGCCATATGACTTTCGAACAGGCTTAATTTCAGTTGTGTAAATATGAGAAGGTTGAGTTAGCAAAAAATCTTACATAAAGCAAGATGAATGAGGAATTAATAGAGGCAGCTCCCCACAGCCAACTATCTGAAAGACTGCATAATTTATGCTATCTTGTAACTTTAAGTAAATAGCACAGAATCTGCAGGGATTGAAGCTCCAAGGTGAGGCTGCGGAATTTCTTACATTTGAACTGTTCACTATTCCCAGTACCTCCCAACCTAACTGTGGCATGTTTTAGGAGATCAGAGGGTCTGCCAGGGCAGGAACACAGTAAAAATGAAAGGTGGTGATTACCTCTGTATGATCTGGATAAATCTTTCTTTGGAGTGCGATGCTGAGACTAAATTTTTAGCCATAATGTTAACGACCACGGCAAATGGCAGCTAGTGAGGAAATGCACAACTGGTCATCCTGATCTGCATGCAGGTCCTGGTTCAAAGCAGTGTTGTCCAAGAGGTACTTTGTCCCAGTGACTATAAGGCACATTGCTGCATGAACAGCAAAAATACACAAAGCAAAACCAAAAGAAAACAAACCAAAAATCCTCAGACAACGTCATGGCATTTTGATTTCCAGCACTAACAAATAAAAAATTAAAAATTAGTCTTTCTTACAATAATTTTAAAGGGACAGCAAAAGGATATACATGTACACATATGCTTTGTTTAAAAATATCATCTTGACATCTCAGAGGAAATGCACATAATAGCTTAAAAATATCCCATTCCAAAAACCTTGATGCCCCTTATCAGTCAGGGAGGGAGTTGGTTGCACAGTGTAGACTTTTAGAGTATTCCTACAGAAAGGCCTTAAGACACGCTAGGGATATATTCTTTTTAAAGAAATAAAAATGTATGATGGTGTGGAAATTGACTGCTTGTGAAAGACATCTGAGGTCTTTATATTAATCTGTGTTGACTCTGTGAAGTCAGACAAGGGCTTTGACCTTTGTACAAGGGATCAAAAGAAGAGTGAACATACAACAACGAATTCCATCTGGAAGGGCTGACAGCAAAAAAGAGAGAGATTGAAGGGAGGGAATTTTGTTGGTATAATGTGAAGGTAGAAGAAATTTTACAGTTACACAGCATACTAGAGATTGACAAATGATAATGTTTTTAGTTGAAGGAAAAAGAAAGGATGTGTTTAGTTAATAATAGGTAGGTTGAAAATAAGATGTCTACGCCTTAAACACAGCCTGCTCCAGATTACAAAATCCTGTCTCTGAAAGTGTCTAATAATGATGGCTATTACCACTGGATCCACTAACTCTCCTCTCTGACTGTTTCAGTCACATATATTCAAGTCCTTTCTGGAGGACGTAGGTGTGCTAAGAATCAGCACACCTACATATTAAGATTTTATTCTTAATATTCACAATAAGAGACTGGGGTGCATATTGCTATGCACATTTTATAGATTATGAGTATCATTAAACTGGAGAGAGAGGCCAGGCAATTTAAATGATTAATAGCGGAGGAAGTCTTCATCTGTGAGGGGGGTTTTAGTTTAACTAGAAAAGGCAAAAATACTCAACATCAGCTCCAGACTGTGGAGCTGCTGCTTTAGGTAACAGGATGAAGAAACTTGTTTCTCAAGAGCCTTACAAAATATGCAAGCTCTGATGTAGTTTGTAGATTATGTAGCCTCACAAGCTGAAAATGAAATAAAGGAAGATTTTGATAACTGTTTCATCTGCTAATAATATTTTCCATTACTGCAAGAGCGCATTTTAACTGGATAGAGTAAGGTTAGATTGTCTCCTTGAACCAATGCAGGGGCAGAATTGAGTTGCACAGGAGTAGACATCTGCATTATCTGACCTTGGCATCTATGACCCCCCACAGAGTCATCAAAGAGATACAAGCCCTTTAAGCCATTCTGTTTATTTTACCCTAAACTAGACATTTTCATTGGAGAAGTAGTGGGTGTTTTATGGTGTAGTGTTTATTTCTCTGCTGAATCTCCAGGATCCTAATGTAACTAGTTGATATCCAAAGATATGAAGTTGTAGATACCCAAAGCTGCATGAAATTAATCTCATTCTGTGTTATTTCATACACATTAGGAGTCCAAGGTATCCCATTCTTGGAACACTATATGAAGGAAAGTGAACTGGAAACTCATAATAGGTTTTCATCCAGTGTGCAAATGAATCTTTCAACCTGGCCACGTACTCTAATGTGGTGGATTGACCCTGTCTGATTGCCGGCTGCTTACCAAAGCTCCTCTATCATTCCTGTTCCTCAGCTGAACAGGGAGGAGAAAATATTAAAAAAACGTATGAGTCCAGATAAGGACAGAGAGCGATCGTTCATCAGTTGCCATCATGGGCGCAACAGACACAGCTCAGGGAAATTAGTTAATATATTGCCAATCGAAATCAGAGTAGGGTAATGAGAAAATTAAAACTAAATCTTAAAACACCCTCTCCCTACCTCTCCCTTCCTCCTGGGTTTAGCTTTTCTCACAAGTTTTCTACCTCCTCCCCCCAGCAGCGCAGGGTAAAGGGGAATGGGAGTTGCGGTCAGTTCATCACATGTTGTCTCTGCTGCTTCTTTCTCCTCAAGGGGAGGACCCTTCACATGCTTCCCCTGCTCCCATGGGACACAGTACTCCACAAACTTCTCCAATGTGCCTTTCTCGCTGGCTGCAGCTCTTCACAAACTGCTCCGTTGTGGGTCCCTTCAATGGGGTGCAGTCCTTCAGTAACAGAGAGCTCCAATGTAGGTGGTGGACAGGGTCACAATCACGCCAGCAAATCTGCTCCAGCATGGGTTAATCTCTTTCCATGGGCCCACAGGTCCTTTCAGGAGCCTGCTCCAGTGTGGGCTTCCCACAGGGTCACAGCCTCTTTTGGGCATCCACCTACTTGAGCATGAGGCCCTCCCCGGGCTGCAGGTGGATATCTGCTCCACCGGGACCTCCCCGGGCTGCAGAGCGCAGTCTGCCTCACTATAATCTGCACCATGGGCTTCAGGGCAATCTCAGCTCCAGCATCCAGAATGCCTCCTCCCTCTCCTTCTTCACTGGCCTTGGGGTCTGCAGAGTTGTTTGTCTCAATGCATTCTCACTCTGTGGCTGCCATTGCACAGCATTTTTTTCCCCTTTCTCAAATATGGTATCACAGAGGCACTTCCACCATCACTGATGCGTGGCCAGCAGTGAGTCTGTCTTGGAGCCAGCTGGCATTGGCTCTGTTGGACACAGGAGAAGCTTCCAGCATCTTCTCACAGAAGCCACTCCTGTAGCCTCCCACTACCAAAACCTTGCCACACAAACATACTACATCTACTTCCCTTGAAAAGGCAGCTCAAGGAAATTTCACTTGATAAGCAACAAAAAGAAAGCAATTTTAATTTTCAGAATTGCATCTTTTCTTCACGCTATTGTTTATCATATTAGTGTTAATGAAGCTCAGATCAAAATTCAGTTGTCTTGAGTTTAAACGCTGCTGCTTTATCATTGTTTTCTGATTGTCTGTCTGTAGGAATCCTTCACATTTCCTGTGAATATGTCACTGAAAAATTATCCATTGTGGATTCCTGAGTCCATCTCGCCTTTCACTTAATATCACTACTCACTTTCTTATCTGATGAAGGAAAGGGGTATTGTTATGTCAGCGATAATCAGATACGTTTGGACCATATTGTGTAATTCTCACCTTCAGAAGCAGATTCATGCTGCTGAGGTAAAGTACTAAATTAGAGTGTGTTTATAACACAGAGACTTCTTCAGTCAAACTAAAGTCTGAGAAGAAAGATTCAGTCATTGTCACTGCATGTATGGTGTACTTGTAATGGGTCCACTTGAAGTACAGGTATATTTTTATGTTTATCTTCATTAATTACATCTTTGTAGCTGCTCCCAGGTCAGCCTTTTATGGGACTGTGGCAAATTCTGTACAGAAATATTTACTTAAGGATATTTAATTGCTCATTGTACCTACACTTGAGACTTATATCACATGGGACAGTTATCTCTGCAGTTAAAATAAACATGCTACAATTAAAAGCTAGTGTATTAGCTCTTTTTCTTGTACTCATGGAAGCTTTTATTTGGTAGGATGGTGAACTGCCATTTAGGAGGCTGAGATTAAATCTTGACTTTTTTACAGGGTACTCTCTAACTTTTAATAGGTTACTCATAGAATGGTTCAAGAAAAAAAGAGATTTAGATAGTGCATTTTCTGTAAGTCTAGTGTCATATTTAGCCATTGAGATGGTTTCTTAGAGGAGAGAAATAGTTGCATAGAGACTAGCAGTGCAGATAATGGGATTTCTCAGCAGGATGCCCAAATCATCAATCTATAGGGACCAAAACTGCACTTGTTTGTCTTATATTTGGAGATTATAGTGTATTTAGAACCGCTCAGCCTTTCATGCTAAGATTTTAGAGCATCTGCTGTCACTGGGCCTCCTGCAACTGTTACAGTGAAAATAACCAAAATGATGCTAATGGTAAGTTAGTGAAATCCAGACATCTACTTTCTTTTACTTTATCCTCAGAAAGTTTTAACATTAGATAATGAAGATGAGATTTCTGTTACACATTGAAATGGGGCACAGTGCTACTTCCTTCACATTTCATGCCAATTACATGTCACAGACTCCCTCATACATTGGCTGTAAACCAGTGGTAACCGGTCAGGGAGAGAAAATAACACCAAAAACTCCCACCCTCAAAAAAAGAAGCAAGAGAGCCTATAAAAGAAAGAACATTAGCTACTTCGTTTAACTGTGGGATTAGAAGCACACTTATGGCCTGTGGCAGGGAAATAGAAGTATAGTCCATTCTGTTCTTCTCTTAATAACTGATAATGCAATAATAAATACACAACAGTAATAACAAAATCAAGAATACATCTCTGAGTGAGAATGAACAGTTTGAATAACACAACTTCATTAGTGCAGCCTTATTCAGCGAGGTTCTAAGCACTCTCTTCTCTCACCTGCTGCATCCTGGAAGTTCAAGACCCATTGACAGACACATATGTGAAATGAATCATTCCATTATAAAATACTCTAAGAATCTGAGTGAAAGTAATTATGCCAGCTGCTTGAAGATAAACTCAATAAGAGGCATGTTAGCATGTTCACTTTGGGCCAATTTTCTTTCTTTTTTTTTCTTAATTATTTTTAAAAAGGGAAGTATTCTACAATATACAGTAGTTGATAAAGGCAACCAGGGCATGCATTGCAGGGCATTAAGCAAAACACGGAGATGTAAGCCTTTTCATCCACTCATCTGTCTCTACTGAAAGATGAGATAACAATAAAGTAAAAGTAAAACAATAAAAGTTATTAACAGATTTATCTTTTTTGAAAGGTGAGTACCTTGGTTTCATCTTACAGTAATTGCAGTCATGGCTCCACTGCACACTGTAATTCTCATGTAGGAAGAAAAGGTGGGGGGTTTCATTTGAAGGTTACCATGAATATATAGTGTGCAGCATGTCTTGTATACTGTTTGTAAAATTACATTAGTTGTGGATTGTTGGGTTGTATTGTCTTTAGTGATTATAGTGTTCACTTACAAAGTACAGTGAAACTTTGTTAGTAAGAGCGAAAAAATACAGTGTTTTTAGGTCATATTTCATGACTTAATGGAGATAGCCTTCCTGCTATAAAAACTACTTTAAAAACAGAAGCAATGCCAGAAAAAATTTTTTTGTGATGTGTAATTACAGAAAGCCATTTAAAAAAAGGTGATTTGGATAATATAGGTAGAGAAAAACAAGGTTTTTATATTCTTTTATTGCGTAGAAAACAGATCCAGTCTTGAGCTGCAATGAAAATTGAAGTTTGAAATTTTCAATTTTAAAGTAAAAATCTAGTCTAGTCATCTGTAAAAAATTGGTTTAATAATTTGACATTTTTGTTCCAGTCTGAGATTTAATGTTTATTCCTCTAAATTAATTTACACATGAAAGCAAAAATTTGGATTGAATTGAAAAGAAGCTTTTGGTTTTCAGCTGCTGATACATAACATTTTGAGAAATACAATATTTTTCCCATTATTTTTGTAAAGTGAGTAATATCTCTATACCAATTTTTTTTTTTTACTGTAAGCATAAAGGTTTCCATAAATCAGCACCTAAAGGTGAAAAAATATTCTTTGAAAACTCTTTTGCTAACCACACCCCAAAGCATACAGGATGGACACACGGAAGATCTTTGGCCATCAGGAAGGGGAAGAAGAAGTTCTTTTCTTGACATACACTAATACCTAATCCACTGTAAAGTGCTAGCCCACAAAGTAGTTTTACTAGCTGACGGCTACCAGTTTCTAATGCAAATAAAAGAGTATTAGCATTAAGTTTAATGGGAAGGGAGGACAACTGGCTAAGCAACCATTTAGCCCACTAATGGTCACCACTGAATGTTGCAAACAAAACCAATCACCCCTGTCAAAGTGCATAATGATGATTCTCATCTATGCTATGCCTTTAAGGTGAATAAATATAAGGACTCATATAGCCTTGCGCAATTAATTTTTGTAGTATTCATATATCTGACAGTTAAATATATGCAAAAAAAATCCTTTATATTTAGTGCTGAGTCTCTAGAAATCAAGTTTCTTTTTCTGCTTGCATAGTTCAACCTTTCAGAAGGTTCAACCATTCAGAATTTCTCTCTCTCTACCCAAACTAAGCTCAGCTTTGTATACTCGCTCCTTCTTCTGGCCTGCTTAAATGTGTCACTGTATCTAAGTGCCTCCACTACCTGAGGGAAAATCGTCCACTTATGGTATTGTAAGAGCTAACTTTAAAGGTTATCCGGTTCCAAACCTCCTGCCACAGGCAGGGACACATTCCACTGGATCAGATTGCTCAAATCCTCATCCAGCCTGGCCTTGAACACCTCCAGGGGCTGGGCATCCATGACTTCTCTGGGCAACCCATGCCAGCTCCTCACCACCCTTGCAGTAAACAATTTTTTCGTAATGCCCTGTCTAAATCTCCCCTCTTTCAGATTAAACTGTTACCCCTCATCCTATCCCTGCACTCCCTGATAAAGAGCCCTTCCCCAGCTTTCAGATAGTCCCGCTTAAGTACTGGGAAGCTGCTAGAAGGTCTTCCTGGAGCCTTCTTTTCTATAGGCTGAACAAGCCCAACTCTCTCAGCCTGTCCTTATATGTGAGGATCTCCAGCCCTCTGATCATCTTCGTGGCCTCCTCTGGATTAACTCTAATAGATCCAGGTCCTTCCTGTGCTGAGGATTCCAGAACTGAACACAGCACTCCAGGTGAAGTCTTGTGAGAGCAGAGTAGAAGGGCAGAATCCCCCGCTTCGACCTGCTCATCACATTTCTTTCAATTGAGCTCAGGATATGGCTGGCAATATAAAGGACAACTGTGTTAATTTGATGTAGAAGTGGGTATTTGAAGGCTACGGGAGACTGAGGTTGCAGCAAACACCACTGGTGAAATTCTCTGTAGCTTTAAGTTTTCTCATGGATCCCCCAGCAATGGAGATTTCCACCACGGACTGCAAAAATACGTTGGGTTCTATAGGTAGCCCAGGATCATAAAGGGATGAGATATTTTATCACTTCATCCTTTCTTTTCTTGTCCTGTCATCTTGACATTAAGTAGAGGCAGTGCCCCTACAGGCATTTAATCCAGTCCCTGAAGTCCTACAAAGCATACGCATGGAGTACCAGGAAAATAATCAGCACAAGTAGTAAATAATCATGTAATATTTAAAGCAGGCAAAGAAAGAGGTTTTTTTCATCTACCCTTTGGCATTTTTTTATTTATCAGGAAATTCTTCAAGTTTTATGTTCACTGTGCTTGGCATGTAATTACTGTGTAGAACATAATAACTTAAAATCACTTGCTGGTTTATTCTGAACTATGAAATATATTCTGCTGTTTACCAAAATCAAGTAAGAAAACAGTCTTTTAAGAACTCTGGATAACAAACAATCTGTGTGTGAAAGCTAATAAAAAACTTTAATGCTTGGACTACCAGCTTCCACAGTATCTCACACAATTATATTGTAGAGAAGCCAGAACTGGAGTTTTAACTTAAGCATTAACTTAAATGGATATTAATCTCTTGGGTGCCATTTGGAAACCAAGCTTAGGAGTGAGGGCAAGAACATAAGTGCACCTATTGCACATCCACAGGGCAAACCACTACTGTATTATTAGACTTATCCTCTTTGACCTTGTGCATAAAGACTTTAAATGAGCTTGAAATAAAAGAGAATGCAATATAGAATCATAGAATAACCATGTTGGAAGAGACCCACCAGATCATCAAGTCCAACCATTCCTATCAAACACTAAACCATGCCCCTTAGCACCTCGTCCACCCGTGCCTTGAACACCTCCAGGGAAGGTGAATCAACCACCTCCCTGGGCAGCCTGTTCCAGTGGCCAATGACCCTTTCTGGGAAAAATATTTTCCTAATGTCCAGCCTGAATCTTCCCTGGCAGAGCTTGAGGCCATTCCCTCTCGTCCTGTCCCCCGTCACTTGGGAGAAGAGGCCAGCTCCCTCCTCTCTACAACCTCCTTGCAGGTAGTTATAGAGAGCAATAAGGTCTCCCCTCAGCCTCCTCTTCTCCAGGCTGAACAACCTCAGCTCTCTCAGCCGCTCCTCATAAAACCTGTTCTCCAGCCCCTTCACCAGCTTTGTTGCTCTTCTCTGGACTCGCTCCAGAGCCTCAACATCCTTCTTGTGGTGACGGGCCCAGAACTGAACACAGTATTCAAGGTGCGGTCTCACCAGTGCTGAGTACAGAAGGCCATATGATTTACCAGAGTGAAATGAAAAATAAAAGTCTAGCAAAAACAAAGCAAAAAGTAAACAACAAAAAAAGCCCATAAAACCATCCAAAACCAAACCCACAAAAATCCAAATCCAAAAAGACAACCTCCAACCAAATATTTTCTATTTAAAATTAAGCAATTACATTGTTATGTTGGCATTTGTTTCTATCATTCCAAAGGTGGACATAGCTGTTATGGCAAGTCCTGGGTATACACAGGGTACACTCATTTTCTAAACTGTAAGCCAAAGAAATGGTTTGGATTCAGTTGCTTTTCAACTAAGTAAAGTCAAAACATATTTTTATAAGTCTCACCATGTGATTCTGGATTTCAGAAACAATTTGCACAAAGTGTTGGTGGTTTTTTAGCTTCTTAGAAACAGAGGACACTATAGAATTGTATGTTACTCAAGATACTTTGGAATTAAGTATCCTGCAACAAATGTATGACAGGACAGTACCAGGAAGATCTAGAAAGACATTGAAGTTAATGGTATTTCTTTCTTAACTGATTTCTAGTGCTCATCAGTCTCTGGGTTGTTCTTCAGGTGAACAGCTCAAGACTTGCATGATTGATACACTCGGTTTTTTCCTGTCCTTACCTCTATTTGCTGATGTCCCTATTTGTGATAGCAAAATTTTCCTTTCACTCTTCTCTCCCCCAACATTATTACTCTTCTGAAAAATTCATCTTATGTTACACAAAAAGAAAAAAAATGAACCATTGTGTTATATCGGCTAACATTTTAGCTTGGAAAAATTGACTTAATATTTTGGACCTGTGAAGCAGACACACTTCTGTTGACTTCTCAGTAGGAGCTGCAGCCTGTTATTGTATCTATTCCAGAAGCTGACAGTTAAATCATTTATGTCTTCTTCAACCAATGTTTGTTTTTTAAAAACATACTATGAAACTGTTTGTGGTACAGCACTATTCCTATTAGAAAACTGACTCCTTTTCTTAAAGCTTCTTTTAGTGATGAAAAGAGTTTTTTTTCCTAGCCCCAAACTCTTTTTGCCTGGTGTCACAGGTATTAGGCTGAGAGAATCCAGTCTCATTGCACCTGTAAATGAATAAGAAGTAATGCTGGATGAAACAGAGTTTTTCCTCCGCTGACCTACTGAAAGCTGAATAACTGAACAGCGGTAAGATCCCAAATTTAAAATACAGTGTTTAATTAGCAACAAGTCACAGTGAATTACTTTATAAAGATGTTAGATCCTTTTAGGTAATCCAAGTAATATTCTAAAAAATAAACTCAAACAGTATTTTCTTTAGAAGATGGTCTTAATTCTCCTTAAATAGAGTTGCAGATCTAAAGACAAACACCATGAAGCATCATTGAAAATCTAGACAGTTAAATTTCATACCAAGCAGAGGTATTGCCAAGAAAAGTTATTTTTCCATTGAATTATGGCAAGTTTTGGGTGAAAGCTGTACATTTCTATAGTGTGACTGAAAATATGAAACATCCAATTTTTTGCTGAAAAATAAAAATCATCCCTGCAGTCTCTGTCATCTCCTGATGTGTTGGACAAATAAAATGCATTGTGTGTAGTTTTGAGTGCCACAGTATGAAAAGGATATAAAGCTGCTGGAGAGCTTAGAGTTTAGAGAGGAAGCCATATGAGGAGCAGCTAAAATCACTTGGTCTGTTCAGCTTACAGGAGACTTGAGAGACGACCCCATCATGGTCTACAGCTTCCTTACAAGGGGAGAAGGATAAGCAGGCACTGATCTCTGGTGACCTATGATAGGACCTCAGGGAATGGCAGCAAGATGTGCCAGGGAAAGTTTAGGTTGGATATTAGGAAATATTTCTTCATTCAGAGGGTGGTGGAGCACTGGAACAGGTTGCTCAGGGACTCAGTCACTGTGCCAAGCCTGACAATATTTCAGAAACATTTGGACAATGCCCTCAGGCACATAATGTGAATTTTGGGGTTGTTCTATGCAGGGACAGGAGTTGGACACGATGATCCTTGTGGTTCCCCTCCAATTCAGGGCTTTCTATGATTCTATGATTTTATTATGAAATAGAGTTTACAGATGAGAAAAAGGAGACGACACCTCCCAGCCTCTCTACCTCCAGGGTGTATAACACAGTCCCCATTTTGTCTCTGTTTCAGATGGAAACAATTGCACTGCTGAGCAGAGGACCTGGAGCTCAAGCACTTAACCCTGATCCTCATGGTGAGCCCATCCCAGGTGGTGCTGCTGACCAGCTCGCTCCAAGACAAACCTGCTGTACTGGATATCATGGAGAAAGCCAGTTGTATCACTCCTCCTAATGGCTAGAAACTGATCCCTTCTCCTCTCCTCTTCACAGTGTTGACCTACTTAAGGTGCATAGAGCTTGAAAATGCCATTATCACCCAGACACAACTATGGCAAAGGGCAACTGCTGTAAAGAGAGACCTGGTGATGTGAAATCAACCTGCAGTGGGAAAGGGGTTGGATGTTGACAAGGAAATCTATACCCTCTCCATTTCCCTGGGCCACCTCTCTGAGCCAAGTAGAGCAAAGCATCTCTCTAAATTGTCCTGAGTAATCAAAGGATGTTTCCACTCTACCAAAGAGGAAACTTCTTACTTGGCAATATAGCTTTTGTAGCTGCCTAGTTTTTAGTCCCTGCAAACCAACAGATTTATGATAGGTATGAGGAAAAAAATCATTTGTCTCTATAAAGGGGTAGTCTACAAACTTCTGGTTTCAATGTATTGATTTTTTTTCCCTGTATTTAACCCTCAACAGTAACGGATAAGAGGACTGAATAAATAGCCAATGGAAAAAGAAAAGGGGGATAACAAACTTGTAATGGCAAATAACAGCAATACAAGTTTCATGTCAAAAACATTAAACCATAGCACACAGAAAAAAAATGTAGTAAAACAGTACAAGCATTGTTCCCACAAAAGCAGAAAAAAAAAGTGGTACAGATATTCAGCTATAGTCAGTGGTTTTTTATTAGAACATGTGGTGTGTATAATGTCTACAGAAAAATAGCATTACAGAATTATAATCATTATGTAAAACATGCAGACATGGCTTAGAAAGGTTAAACATTCTAAGTGGAAATCAAATCCTTTCAGATATCAGGGGAAAAAAGTGATTTTGCGTAGTCCTTCCTGAAATTTGTGATACAATGACTACAATTTGTTCACCACATGCAGGTTTGCATACAGAATAAGGACATTAAAAGAATTTTGACAGCCTGATTGTAAGCAGCATGCAAAAATGGAATAAATGAAAAGTCAGATTCTATGGCAATATTCTAACACCTATATGCAGTTTGGGAGAATTATGTAATTGAAATTAAGCAATCTGAAGAAAGGAACTGTTGAAAAGCTTTTACATGCTAGCCTGACAGCTGAGCTTGGACAATGAAATCTTGATATCAGGAAGTAAATTATCAGAAGGAATTAATGCCTTCTTTAAAAACAAACCAAAACAAAACAACCCAAAAGCAGAGGAGAGAGATTGCAAAGATGAGAAATCAGGCAGGCTATGCCTCTGAAAAGCACCTAACCTGCATGGTGAAGAGCTTTGGATACTATATTATGTGCAATTCTGTCAGGACCAAAAGAGAAAAAAAACAAAACCAAAACATACAGAACATTTGTCAGAAAACATGGGAGGAAAATAGGAACAGAGCTGTTGATCCTCCTTTCCAGCTCAGCTAAAGTTTCAAGTCACATCCATGCACATCATTTCTGAAGGCTGAAAATTTGTGTGGAACTGATGAAGGTGAGAACTGGAAAGAAAATGTTGGCATTAGAAGAAACACAAAGAAATATTGGCAGGGATGCTCCTGATTTGGTTGATAGCACTGAACTCAGTGGGAAGGAAGGACGTACACTAGAAACAGCTCAGTCCCTGGCAGTAACACCTGAAGAAATCAGTTAGTCCAAGGAGTATTTTTATTGAGCTCAATAGAAGGCGAGATTTATGTCCCAACAATTTGAAGTCATCTTGATCAATAGAGTGTGATAAACCAAAAGTCTTAAATTACTATTTTTATGCCACGAACAGTGCCCAGGATTAAGCAGAATTAATATTCCCAGGACAGTTATAAACTACTTCTACTACAACACTTGCTAAAATATCAACAGAAGCACAGATGGGAGACAGTATCAGATCCTGCATTCACTTGTCTCTATGTAGACCCTGAAGGATGTGAAGGAAATTTACTTGCTCTCCTTTCTGTGCCCCCCATGAGAAGCTTGGCAGGCTCTGGATCAAAGAATACTAGTGATTATTTAAAGTTAGTATGATGTATGAAAAAAGCATGGAACAACTTGTTTTGCTAAGAATTGAGGTAGCTCAAATGGGAATCTGTACCTCAGGAAATCTGAGGTAACTCTAATTCAAAAAAAAGGAAAAAACAACACTTCTAGGCATGCACTGAAGTATAGATTCAGCACAATACTGGCACACGCTGAAGCCTTTCTCTTAATACAGGCAAAGTAAAACATTAGCTTAGAGTAAAGTTTAATAAATATACTAAATGGAAATCTGAATATTCAAATTAAGTTGTGCAGGAGTGACAAACCCATTGCAAGTCAGTCTAACACACTGGGCATCATAGCACATCATTGTAAATGAGCAACGATATGAAGTATGATTCACTGAGAAAATTATGTTTCAGTGACACACATTCACCTCTTTTCCTGGGAATGTCAATACTGCCCTCTCTGAATCTTCCCTCTGCATCTCCCTTTATAATTAAACTCCTGCAAGCAAAAGAGAAGAGGCCAAGAAAAAGAACAAGATCAGGCATCCGAAATAGCACAGACACTTAAAAGAAAAAGCTCAGAGCTACAGAATTATTTCATGAGGCAAAGTAAAAGTTATCCAGGAAATTCAATAACAACTACTATATCTTGTTTCTTAATGTTTGCTCTTAAATACTCCTCTGCAAAAATATAAGCAGCACACTTTCATTTTTGATGATTCCTTTCTACCTAGCCTGTCAATTCTTAACACACTTCAATTTCAGGGTTGGGGAGAGCAGGGAAGGTTACTTTGTGTTTGCAGTTTTTACACTCCCTAGTTGTAGGACTATGTAGAGAAATTCATAGAATCGTAGAATCTTTAAGGCTAGAAAAGACTTCTAAGATCATCCAGCCTAATTATCAGCTCAACACCACTGTGCCTAATAAACCATGTCACAAATTGCCATGGTTTTGGAAAACCTCCAGGAATGGAAACTCCACCACTTCCCTAAGCAGCATCTTCCAATGGTTCACCACTTTTTTGGTAAAGAAATTTTTCCTAATATCCAATTTGAACCTCCCATGTCTCAACCTGAGGCTATTTTCTCTCATCTTATCACTTGTTGCTTGGGAGAAGAGAACAACATCCACTTCCTTTTATGTAGTTGTAGAGAGCAATAATGATTCACTCTCATTCATTTTTAAAAAGTATTTCCTTAAATTTCTGCAAGAAACAGTATACTGGGTGACATGTACATAAGGTCTGACTTTGGAATGACCACTGTTCTTTTCCTGTAGTTGTGTTGAGGAATGAGAAACAGAGATCTGTCTCTGTTGCCCACTGTTGAATGGTGTGTCATGAGGGAGACAGATATAAATGGTCTACATTATTGCTCTTCAGTGCTGGCTACAAAAGAGAAATGTACTGACACTTTGCCTCCAGGAAAGAGCAAGGATCCCACCGTGGTTTTCAGAAGTACTCAATTACTGGATTTGAGACTCCAGTTCCTTTATCTCTCTGCTCCCATAAAGAATAATACACTCAAAGGACATTAGCAGCCTATGCTGGACATCCTTTCTGCCGTCTCAGATAGGAATTTTTGGAGAATCTGGAGAGGACCCAAGCTGGTAGCACTGGGACTCAGCTGCACTGAACAAGGCCAAGGAAAGAAGAGTCCTCCCTTCTGTGTTAGGTGTCAGGCTAAGCAGATGATTAAAAATGTAATAATATATATAAATATGCACATATATGTGTGTGTATAAATATGTCATTAATTTTGCATGATGTTTACATTGTTCAGTCCTTCACAGGAATTAAAGTTAGGTTCATGAGGATTTTCCACAGGATCTTGCCCCATTACAGTAGACAGTTGTTTTAAAATTAATAAGCAGTTGTTTGTTCAGCACTTACAGTTCAGTCTCTTGCCCTGAGCTTTATTTATGGCATGCTACACAAGCACTGCCCTGAAAATTTATTAACTTCCTTCTGGGTAGAAGCAGTTGAAAATCTTCCAATAAAAAAATATCCTTTTGTTAAGACAAAGACTTTCTGTGGCAGAATTGCAGCATAAAGAAATTTCATTCTGAAAAAAAAGGACAGAAAGAAACACAAAAGAAGGGAAGGGAAGGGAAGGGAAGGGAAGGGAAGGGAAGGGAAGGGAAGGGAAGGGAAGGGAAGGGAAGGGAAGGGAAGGGAAGGGAAGGGAAGGGAAGGGAAGGGAAGGGAAGGGAAGGGAAGGGAAGGGAAGGGAAGGGAAGGGAAGGGAAGGGAAGGGAAGGGAAGGGAAGGGAAGGGAAGGGAAGGGAAGGGAAGGGAAGGGAAGGGAAGGGAAGGGAAGGGAAGGGAAGGGAAGGGAAGGGAAGGGAAGGGAAGGGAAGGGAAGGGAAGGGAAGGGAAGGGAAGGGAAGGGAAGGGAAGGGAAGGGAAGGGAAGGGAAGGGAAGGGAAGGGAAGGGAAGGGAAGGGAAGGGAAGGGAAGGGAAGGGAAGGGAAGGGAAGGGGGAAATGGAACATATTTTCTTCTATCATTAAAGACTATGTGCCCTTGTATACACACTTATAAATTAAATCCATCTTCAGAGATTTTACTTTTATGACAGAAAGAACATTTCAAGCTTAAATTTTCTTCTCAAAAATTTTGTTTCTACTGATTTTTTTTTTCTAAATCACAGTGAGTTGAAGCTAACTTCCAATTTCTACTTTTTTCCCCCCTATGAACCAGTAATTCTTATAGATCTTTATTTCTTGACTTTATGATGCTTGTTGCCATAGATTCTGAGAGTTCAACAATTAATTAATTTTCACAATGCTTCTATAGGAGACAGGTTTTAAGGTTTAAAGAAAAGTTACTGTTGTTAAATCAGGATTTTCTTTAGGTTTTAAGCTGAAAGAGGGAAAATTTAGGTTGGATATTAGGAAGAAATTGTTTACTGTGAGTGTGGTGAGACCTTGAAACAGATTTCCCTGAGAAATCATGGATGCCCAGTCCCTGGAGCTGTTTAAGGTCAGGCTGGATGAGGCTCTGGACAACCTGATTCAGTGGAAGGTGTAGCTGCCCTTTGCAGGGGGCTGGAACTGGATGATCTTTAAGGTCCCTTCCAACCCAAACAATTTTATGATAGAGATTTTTTGAAACCTATTTTATAAAGGGTCAAGTAAATGAGGGTAAGAAGGAATTCACATACAACCTGAGTGTGTAGGATGAAAGTTAAGCTTGTAAAAGTAAACACTATTTAAAATTACCTCATAATAATCATGAGCATTTTCCTAACTGTAACCACATTTCACATACTGGCTTCTATGAAAGTCAACAAAACCAGCACCAGCTGGAAAAAGAACTTATTATTTCCCCCTCGCCCCACACTACCTCCATTGCCCATACTGTCATTAAGAGAATAAATAGTGCAGTAAAATGTGAGGCAGTATTTCTGCAGTAGGTCACAGCAGAACAGTGATGGTCCTCTTAAATATCAAAATGATAACATTTTGGTGTTTGTGTTCAGTAAATTCAGTTTGAAGAACAAATGGGAATATAAACTGGAACAAGCTCTGTTATTGCCCTTGTTTTGCTTTGAAATAAATGCTGAACTTTTCATGTAGCCTACTGCAATGTTTGGCAGTGGATTGTGAACTGCATTTGAAGCAAAGTGACATCACTGTTATATCTACTGAAAAGCTTCATCAAAGCTAAAGCTTTCCCCTTCTTTACTCTGCAGTGCTACATGCCTTTAAACTGCACAGCACGTTTTTTAAGTAGCTTTTCAACAGAAACAGGTAAATGTTCACATAACAATGAATTTTATTTGAATACTCCATTTAGAGGGATATCCAAAATGGGTATTCAGTCCTATCGATTTGACATAAACGATGACAATACCACAAGGACAAACACGTTAATGTGGAAGTCGTGACACTAGTGAACTAGGAGCAAACTGCTTGCAAACAGATTTATTACAAAACAGTATCACTGATTGCTTCATAGATTACTCTGCATAGCTGTGTCTTACTTTGGATAAGCACTGCTGTCTGGAAAACTGATTAGGGATTGTTGGATTTGAAACCGTTAATCTATCAACAGAAGACACATTCCCTTATAGTAGCATGCATTCCAAATGCCTGCTGAAGTCCCCAGGATCAGATATAGAAGTTGAAGGCAAAATACTATTCTACTGGCAATCAGTGCACAAAGATAAGCCTTGTTAGAGGTTTTAGCTGAGGTTAAAAAACAGCTTCCTTGCCTGGGAAACATGCTTTCGTGACCTGTGACAGTGAATGCTGCAGTATACAAAGCAGACAAAACTGCAGATGTATTAAAATGCCCCTTCCAACTGCAACAGCAAGTTCCACAGCAAATCTGACAAACTGATACAAGTTTTCACTGGGTGGTGGTGGATGTTTAGTCGTCAAGTGCTGTGAAGCTATCTTGTTGCTATGATCAGTCACTCCAAATCAATTGTGACTAGCCAGTGCAAGGAGGATGGGAACCAATGAAGCACAAAGTTTACTTAGTTTGCTGAAGAAGTCATAGGGTGAGGGGAGAAACCTGTATCCTGTCAGTTCACATAGATTACCTTTCTGCCACTCAGAGATGGTCCAAATCTTTCCAATCAAAGAGTCTTTATGTAACCTGGATCATTACCAAACCAAAAGTAGAAAACAATTACAGAATAAGAAGTGTGAAGGCCAAATCAAAGGAAATGTAACTTAAAATGCTGAGACTATACAGTGTTGCTGCTTCCTTGCTCTTAGTGAAGTTTCCAATATAAAACATTCCCTCTGCAGCATCTCTGGATGAAGATAAATTTTACCAGATGATGTTTTCTGACCAGAGACCTGTAATCAATTTATGTACAACTCCTGGTGTAGCAGAGATGACTTGTTTTAATATACTGCTATCATAGAGAAAAATGTAAAATATGCCAGGAACAATTTCCAGTTGATTCCTCACATGCTCACTGCCTTGATAGCTTTTATGATTCCTTGAAGTGTTAGCAATGTCAGCCTCTGCACTCCCACCATGAATAAGAACTGGAATGTATAACTGTGGGTTTCTCAAGGTCGGTTGATTTAGCTAAAGGACACAAACCACACAGTGTATTCTCCCTCTGGTTCTTGGAAGTTGCGTTCCCAAAACAGGAGAATAACATAATGGTAAAAAGGTGAGTATCGTACAATATAAATATTGTAACAGTAAGATGACTTAAGGAAGGAGGTGGTTATTTGAAAACATTGCAAAGAAAGAGTTCTAGGTAATACTACAGAAAAAAAAAAATACCAGGAGTTATAAAAATAATAGCTATTTATCATTATGGATGAATGCCATTACTAGCCCTAAGCTAGTCTACGTATTTCATTAAGTTGTTTAAGGCATTAATAAGCCCAATATTTTCAAGCAGATACAAATGTAATTTCAGTATGACAGAAAACACCAATTCCATTGGTTTTCCACAAACTTTGTAAGAGAGTGAAAAAAATTTATTAATAATAGCTACGATGTCTTCAAGTACATGGTTACAATATTCACATCTGCACACAAATCTTGTGGGGACAATTCACCCAAGGGGTGTGTTTGGGTGTATATGAATTGTGGCCACACTGATCAGCCAAGTGAGCCATGAGATACAGCAGAACTCAATTACAAGCAATTGATTCCCATCTCTGCAATTCCCCTGGCTTCCTGAACATACCTCGCAATCTAGTTTGAAAATGGCCTGGAATTCAGCAGGGCCTGGGAGCAGAGCCAGAAACCACAGGACACCCATCCATATGGAAATGTGCATCCACCAATGCAGCACGGAGTGGTATAGATGCCTGGCATAAATCACAGGTAACATTTAGCAGTGCAGGCACAAGAGTGGGAGCAAGTGCAGCAGAGATACATCGGTATAGATACACCGATGTAATTATTATTCCAGGGGGAATTCTGAACACAAGCAAGCCATTAGATGTGATGACAGCTCCTTTGTTTTTCCTTACAGAATTTCACTGTAATATGCAGACTAAATTTCATTGGAAATGGCAGGATATTTTTTCTGACAATCCCAGGCATTAAATTGTCATCCTCTATGTGTCTCTCTGTGTGTGGTTTCTTCTACATCATTTTTGTTGTTACTAGAGAAACATATGGAGAAATTCTGAGTTAAAATGGAGGAATTTAGTTCTTTTTTCTTCTTCACCAGAGTCTTTTTTTACAGCAGAAAAACCTGTAAGTTACATTTGATTGTCATGAGAATTTCTATGCATATTAATAGTAGTATGATTTAGTGAAGTTCTCTTCTTTCTTGCTCAAAATACTAACTTTCAATTTTGTATTAAAGTTTCTGTCTTTTCAAGAGTTTTCTACAGCTTTTATGAGTTCCAAGATTATTATCTGCAGAGACCCTTGGATACTAAACAAACATTGTGAAGATAACATAATGACTATGTATAGACTCAAAATTTAAAAAGTTGTTCCAGTTGATAAATTAACTCTCAAGTAAAATTTTCCTAACTATTTTCACTTTATTATCTAACGTGCTAGCATAGTATCAACATTTAACAGATTAAACAAGTACATTTTAAGAATGTTTCTGATTTTCAGTGATGGTAAACTGTAGTAAGTAGGAATTTTTAAAAAAAACTACACTAAATTAATTACGATGAAACTGCAGTCATTTGCCTGCCCATTGCCAGATAGGTCATCTCAAATGGCTGTAAATTACTATGTTTAGATGATTGAACCAAAGAATAGTCCAAATTCAGACATGCCACCCTAGGATCTGTGATCTGAATCTCATGTCTAGAATAGGAATCACTCATTTTTAAACTTCACTCAGAACATTATATCTGACCTAATCACCTACATTTCTTTCTGCTAAAAAGAAGCCAGTGCTTTTTGGACAGATATTTTCCCATTCTTAGGTGAAAAAATAAATTAGGTAATTCATGTCATAAAATTATTTTCATGTTGACATTGGCTCTGATGAGAGCAAAGATGACAAATGCAGAAGCTGAGTTAAAAGGTAGTTCATAGAAAAAAAATAAATCCATTGAGGCCTATTAAGTATTGAGACACAACCTCTTGTTCAGTATTCCTTGCTCTGATATGCTGGACATTAACAATCAGTTTGCCATGTCTTTTACTTTCCCCGAGACACCTGTACCGACTACTGCTGGAGACAAAATATTGGGACAACTCAGATTTCTGGTCTAACCCTAACCCAACACAACACTTTTATCTTGTTACATTAATTCTTATCTCTGCAAACATGCTCATTCCTGCCCCTGGAACACTGTCATCTCTAATCCTCTTGGAAGCATGCTCTAGTTCCTACAAATTCTGCCTTGCATCCTTTTCCTGTTGCAAACAACTTTCTACAGAACAAAAACAAAAAAAAAGCTCCTTCCTCAAAGATGCATCATATATGAGTTGTAAAGACTAAGTATATTGGCTAGGAATAGTTCTTGAGAATACTTTGCTCTGTAAAACAAATAAACATACACTTTCATTCGTTTTACAATACTGCAAAAAGTGGTTATGAACTGGAAAAGAGTAACAACATCGATTCCAGAAACACTGTTATATTTTTTTTTCTTGGATAAGGAAATACGTTTATGAAAATAACCTGCAGTACACAATGCAAGATGCATCTGCACTTGGATTAAAATTTCAGCAATCTGATCTCAGTACTGATGGAAACAGTTCATTTCAGGAAACTTGTGAAGTAACTCAGGCTGTCTTAGGAACTATGTAATTACCTAAGTATTTAAAATACTACAATGATGAGTGCTGCGGTGGGTCAAATTGTTGAGGTGACCTTTGTTGTGGCCTTTCTCACACTCATGTCTAGAAAAATGTTGCCGTAATTTTCAGGCATGCTGAGGTACCATAGCATTAACTGAAAACCATGAGAACTGTCAGTAACCAGCAGCTCTAGAAAACACCCCCAGACTAAACAGTTTGGGAATCCCTCCATATACAGCCTTAAGAATGCTATGTCAGAATACGAATTACTTGAATGTGGATTGTGTTTAGAAACCCTGAAATCTTTTCCCTGCTACTGACTTAAAACCCACAGAACTGGACAAGAAACATTCTAACACAAGGGTAACAATCAACAGTCACTAAACAGCAATTATCCTATCAGCAAAGAAGTTCACTATCATATAGGCTAACAGTTTTTCCAGTCTGAAATCAAAGACTGGCAATTTACAAATAGATGATAGACTTTAATCACATGTGAATAAAATGTTTGGGAAAGGCTAACTGGTAACTTGAATGGATGAATGAACGTATTGCATGAACAGTAAAGGACCTAAATTACCAGCAGATGTATGAAGTTACTCTGTCATGTAGGTAGGTAGGAATGGCACAGAACGAAAACTAGCACATACTGGAGTATGTTGATCAAATGCTCTGAAGAAAGCCCAGGAGTGGTAACGAAATTAAGTCAAAATGGCATAGACGAATCTTAGTGTTTTGTCCAAGTCCATATATCCCTTGTGATTTCTAATTAAGTGCAGACAGACTCTCAATGTTTTTTCAAAATTGTTTTATATACTTAACTTTTCCCTGGAGAGGTAAATTATGCCCAGCAGTTTAAAGTTCAGGCAAAGGATGTGATTAAATGCTTGAGGCACTATAAAGTGTCTCTACTGGTGCTAATGCCAAGGAAAGATAACCATAAGTATCCACTTTAATGAGGGAATAACACAGAGTTTGAATTCAGTAAATGCATAAGAAGGAACAAAAGAAAAAAGTCAGTGTTGGAGTTTATTCAGACTCAGGAAGTTGAAAAGCATACCAGGTTGATATTAAAGTAACCCTTTTAAAAAGTCTACAGTAACTGTATAATTAAAACATAAACACTTTGGGGTCAGGTTAAACTTTTTGATTAGCCCTGAGTTATCACTCTAGTCACAGGCATTTCTAACAAAAGTAGGTGAAATATCCTCAAGCGATCACATTCGCATGGCACAGCTTCAGGTATCTGGACACACGTTAGAAGCCTATTTCAGCTGCATTTCCTTTATAGCTGGTGGAGCAGCTCAGCACAAATCTGTCCAAGTGGTGACTGGTGACAAGTGGTGTCCCATAGGGATCAGTCTTAGGACTGGTGGTGTTGTAACATCTTTGTCAGTGACATGGACAATGGAATCGAGAGCATTCTAAAAATGTTTGCCAATGACATCAAGCTGCATGACATGGTCAGCTTTCAGGAGAGAAGGGATGTGATCTAAAGGGACCTTGACAGGCATGAGAACTAGGCTTGCAAACCTCATGAAGTTCAAGGTCTTGCACATGGGTCACAGCAATTCCAAGCAGAAATACAAGCTGCGCAGATGATGGATTGAGAGTAGCCATGAAGAGGAGGACTTGAGTGTGTTGGTGGATAAGAAGCGCAACATGAGCTCCCTTCTCCATTGTGTAAACGGTAGGCATATAATTTTTTTTATCTGGATTGAAAAGACAAAATGTGTGGAAAATGTACTCTTCATATGTTTGCATTTTTGGTAGCATCATAGAATAGTTCTGGTTGGAAGGGACTTTAAAGAACATCCAGTTCCAACCCCCATGCCATGGGCAGGGAAACCTCCCGCTAGATCAGGCTGCCCAAGGCCCTCCTCAGCCTGGCCTTGAACACATCCAGGAATGGGGCATCCACAACTTCCCTGGGTAACCTGTTCCAGTGTCTCACCACTCTCATAGTGAAGAAATTCTTCCTTATGTCTAGTCTAAATCTGCCCCTCTCCAGTTTATACCCATTGTCCCTCGTCCTATCACTATAAGCCATTGTGAACAGCCCTTCCGCAGCTTTCTTAGAAGCCCCTCTTAGGTGTCGGAAGGTCACTATAAGATGTCCTCAGAGGCTCCTCTTCTCCAGGTTGAACAAGCCCAACTCTCTCAGCCTGTCCTCATATGGAAGATGCTCCAGCCCTCTGATCATCTTTGTAGCCCTCCTCTGGACCTGTTCCAATAGCTCCATATCCTTCTTATGTTGAGGATTCCAGAACTGGATACAGTACTCCAGGCGAGGTCTCAAAAGAGAGGAATAGAGGGGCAGAATCACCTCCCTTGACCTGCTGGCCACGCTTCTTTTGATGTAGCCTTCTGGGCGGCGAGCGCACACTGCCCGCTCATGTCAAGCTTCTCATTGACCAGCACCCCCAAATCCTTCTCTGCAGGGCTGCTCTCAATCACATCATCCCCCATTCTGTATTGAAACTGTGGATTGCCCCGGCCTAGGTGCAGGGCCTTGCACTTGGCCGTGTTGATCCTCATGAGGTTCACACAGCCCCACTTCTCCAGCATGTCCAGGTCCCTCTGGGTGACACCCCGTCCTGCTGGTGTGACAACTGCACTACACAGCTTCGTGTCATCTGCAGACTTGCTGAGGGTGCACTCTATCTCACTGTCTATATAATTGATGAAGATATTAAACAGATATTAAACAGCACTTGTCGCAGTATGGACCCCTAAGGGACACCACTTGTCACAGATCTCCATCTGGATGTTGAGCCATTTTTAAAATGAATTCTCAAATATTTGTAGACATGATTATCTTTCCTTTGAAGGATAAACAAGAAAGCCTTCAGTGGGGGCTATTTTAAAGGGGTTATAACAAGTCTTCAGTTTAAAAAGAAGAAGCTGTTCACACTGAGGTGTGAGAGAAGTACAGGCTAAACACACAAATTAAGTACAACAGGCACTCAAAAACTTTCAGAGCTGCCCAGTTCAGTTCCTCAAAAACCAATACCGAGACCTGTAATACTGTGAAATAGAGGGTTTGAGAAAACAGTATATTAATCCACTGTGCTATTTGCAACACCAAGTTTGAAAGCTGCTTGCATCTAGATCTTTAAGCTCTCTATTTGTTTTGTCATATGGGAATACAATAGACTATGCAGAAAAGGGAGTGGTCATACAGACACAGTATGTGCTTCACACTAACTAGGCTTGTTTCCTACTTACTAGGCTGATTTCCTACACTCTCCCTATCTGAACATAACAGTAAAGAAGGCGGTAAGTAATTTTGTCAAATTTTCCCATTCCACATAGCCCTGAATACTCTGAACCAGCTCCAGAAAAACTGGATCTTGCCAAAACATTAGTTCAAGCAGGTATTTCTAATTCATAGGACCTTTACCTTCTCCATGTTTCAGAGGCTCTTGGAACAACAGAAAGCCTCACATTTCTATGTTGGCAAGCGTAAGATTTGAAAGGCAGATGTTATTCTCACATCCACCCATTGGAATCCCTTTGCCGGATTAGCTAGTATCAAAACTATTACTTAGCTTTGGAACTAGCCACATGGGAGGACTAGTGGCAGCTATAAGCCACGTGCTGCCACTTATCCTTGTGCTTCTAACAGGGACAGAAAGGCAAAAAAAAAAAAAGGAAAAGAAAAAGATAGGAGTCTGAAAAATGGCAATTTCTTACCTGCTAATTTGTTTCTTCACACACCCTAATATGCAAACCCATACAATACTTAAGATTCCTCCTGTCAGCAGATGGACACAGGGAAAACATAAAGCATCTGGGGTGTTGGATTTGAAATGCAGAGGGATGATCTTTCTGGCAAAGTTCAGAGTCACATTTCTAGAAGAAAAAAAGAGAAATGCCATTTCTGAATGAGCAGTAGAAATTTTTCAGAAAGTTAAATTCTTCAGAGAAAATACCCAAGTGTTAACTGGTCAAAAAGACACTACAGTTTTACAGGTAATTGCTAATTCCAAAAGAAGTATCAGCTAAGGTGACTACTTTAGGAAACAGTGAACAACTGATAAATATTATTCTTCTATCTTCTGTCTCTTTGCGAACACTTGAATTACAAAGTCCTTTCCTGATATTGTTTTACCTCCGGCTTTGACTGTGGTCTAGAGCTAACAGTGGAAGGTTGTTATCCCTTAATAATTTCTTGTTCAGATCAATGCACACAACATGCCCACCCCACCCAAGTAGGACCGATAACCAAACAGCTGACCACCTTGTAGAAATGGTGCTAACGCTCACTTTTAGAATTGGTGTCCATGCCTCAACTGGAAGACACCAGTTCCATGTCCTCACAGCCAGTAGTTCAGCTATCATCTTCCACATGACAAATTAGGGCCCTAGTAATCAGTCACATAACTAGCTAGGATGAGTGGATTGTCTCTTCCTCTGTACAGGAAAGGGAAGAGAACATTGATACATGATGACATTGTTAAAAGGTGATCAGCAGGAAAGTGGCATTTGTAGACTTCAGTCCTTGCTTCTGGCAGAAGGCCAATATTGGGTAAGAGAGAGGTAGCCTACAGTCACTGAATTTTTCAGGCTGAGAGTAGCATTATATTTCCTATTTCTGGGGGTGAGATTGCCCTTAACATTTAGTGTTGTATCTAGGGAGGGGGGGTGTGTGCATGTATGTGTATTTGGCATGGAAGACTACTGCGTCCTTCTCAGCTGTGTTTCGGAAGAAAGTATCCCTTGTACTTTTGTGAGGCCTAATCCATTAGGCATGCTCCAAAACTATCATAGAATCATAGAATAACCAGGTTGGAAGAGACCCACTGGATCATCGAGTCCAACCATTCCCACCAATCTCTAAATCATGCCCCTAAGCACCTCATCCACTCTCACCTTAAACACCTCCAGGGAAGGCGAGTCAACCACATCCCTGGGCAGACTGTTCCAATGCCTAATGACCCTTTCCGTGAAGAACTATCTAGCAGATTGGGTCCCTCAAGTGTTTGTAGATGGAGCATAGCCTGCTTTCCCAAACGTTCCCATTACTTCAGACAAAAGAGAGGTATCGAGCTGTTTAATTTGGCTGTAAGTGTCTTGATAACTTCACAGTACTACAGCAAGGCATTTAATCAAGCTAGGCAGCAGAAGAACAGATGGCTTTTGGATCACCACTCTGGGCTCAAGCAATGTAATTCCACTTAAGTCCTGCCATGGATGCTTTCCTCTTTTATTGGCTTTAATTCCACTTAAGTCCTCTTGTAGATGCTTTAATTTTTTTATTGGTCTTAGGCCCCTGATGATATCTATAGCAGCTGTGACTTCAAGTCAATATTGATGTGGAGAGGTGAAAAGTCTGGAGGATGTTCAAGTGGCTGACTTAAACATTTCACCAGGAAAAGTGCATTCTCTTTTGCCACAAGAGCATAAGGTTGAGTCAATTCTTTCTCAGTCCTAAAACTTAGAGAATCTCTAAAGCCTGCTGTAAGAGGCCGTTATTGAATTGCTTTGGCTCAACATCGCTGTCAGCCACAACGATCTCATAAGAGACCGTTATTGCAACGAAGAGCTGATCTCATAAGAGCTGCCAACTACAGAGACGAACTGTCCCCAACGGAAAAACCACAACATCCACCTGAATCAGTGCCTACCAAGCTGACCACCATGAACACCTGGGCATGAGCGCATGGAGGACAATGTCTTCCTGGAAATGGGCGGACTGTTTGGGGAAATCGTGGGGACCGGGGCGATAAATAGGGGGCCTCCTGCTTCTTTGTTGCTTGGTGGGCTCTGGGTGCTCAGTTGCTTCATTGTTTGGTGGACTCAAAATTGTGTCTGTTGCTGCATGTGCCCCCCCAGTCTTCCTGGAGCTTGGAGCATCATCGTCACTCTGTGGCCATGTCTTCATCATCACCTGCACTGAGACCAATCTGACCGGACATCGCTGGATTCGTGATGGTGGTACTTAGCTGCATCTCTACCGTTTTCTTGCTTAGGGATTCTAACTTTTCCTTTCTTTTCCTCTCTGTCCTATCACTGTTATCAGTTGTTCCAGAAAATAAAGCTCACAAGATTGTATGGCATCTGACCCTGTTTCAGTCTTAATCTTGGCCCCTTGGGATAGTTTAAGAACCCTCCCCGATATTGGACTGGGACACCTGCCAAGTTTCTCATAAAATATTGAAAAGAATAAAAAGATGACCTGACTTTCTGTCACATAAAGAAGTTCTCTGAAGGCAGAGGAAGTCTTCTCACTTTTGGAGGAAAAAAAGATGGAAGAAAAAGAGAAAGTCTGGAGCTAACTGTGAGAATGTTCCTCTGAAGGAACAGAAATACAAGAACGCCATTTAAAAAAGTGGATCTCTGTAGTTAGGGATAGGCTTTATCCTACTCTTCCATCCAAATGAATGTTCCATGGCTCAATAGTGAATAACCTCTGAGAAAAGTGTCTAATGTGTATGAGATTTCCTTTCTCTGCATTGCTTTCTTAGAAAGGCTTGATTTACTTGTTATTTGTCCTGGACTTCTTCCCCGTGTTTGTTTACTTATTCAGTTTTACTGTTATTCTCCAATATATTGCATTGGTTTTCTTTCACTGTTATTCACTTCCAGTCCTTTTCTGAATTAAACCACTCAAGTTTAATGCTTTCAGCCCCATGTGAAGGTTTAGATCAACCTTTAACTTCAAAAAACCACAAGTTTTCAGCCACTCACTCCTTTCGGTTTCTTAAGTGGCATCTAAGTTCCCTTTTCCACTTTTTTCCTCATTTAACAAGGGCCTGGTTTCTATAGCAATAAAAATTATGGAAAATAAAAATCTTAGTTTATTTCATTCATTCTCAGGCTTAGACAGCTCTGAGTTTCCAGAAAAAAAAAACTCAATTCCGGACAGAAAAAAAGGAAACTTAAAGAGAGAGATATTTTCTCAGAAAATGTCTGAAGAATTGAGTATTTGGAGGTGAGCTTTCACAGCAGAGAACTTCAGACAAACTGTATGAGTGGACTAGCTGCCACACCAAGAGATGTGGGTCTTCCTAAGGTCTTATATGATAACTGTTGGTGCTGTATGGCCATCTCAAACAATATTGGTCATGAGTGTTCAGTAAATTAAGCCTACAGGGATAGGATTCAGCACCTGAACGTAAGAGACTAAGCATAGACACCTTGCTGTGAGCTCGGAGTCTAGGTCACTGTCACAGACATTACAGATCTTGTCAGTGGAGCCAGTGGAACATGCAGCCTTATTTGTCTGACCAAATTTGTCTGCTTCAGGGTGCAAAATCTGTTGAATGCATTGCGTTAACCTGCATTACCTAAACATGGCACCTTGTGCCATTTGAATTGTCCTGGCTAATCCTGCCTGGCCCCCAGCTGCCTGTCCTGAAGTCACGAGTCTCTCTGAGAGACCCACATTGTGTTGTATCTGAAGGCCCCTTTGCAATGTATGAAAGCATAAGGTTCAAACAGCTCCTGCAGAGGAACCTGAATCCCACTTTCACTGCCTGCAGTAGAGAGTTAAGATACCTCACTCACATTCCCATAGCTAAATTTCTGTGCTTGAAGCCAAAGCTGAACTTCACGCTAAGGTATTTCTTTTGAAATGCAGTGTACAGAGAGAAGGGCTAACCCTCTTTTAGAGTGAAAACTTTAAAGACACTCTAAAATACCTTGGGAACCACAAAGTATAGATAACTTGGTTTTTGTACTTATTTCTCAGACTTAAAACTCCATATTAAAAGTTGCGGATAAGCAGCAGTAAGCCTTCTAGATTCTTTCTTGCTTCTGTTTCTCTTACAACCCCATCAGAATCCTGGCTGATCCTTCTCTGACTTTCTCTGACACTACTTCTCCACACAATGCACTCTCCTCACCCCCACACCCACACATATACCTGTTACACTCCATGGTGATACCCCATTTTTACCACATGTCACTGAAAAAATTACAGGCATGGCACATCATGATTTGCTTGACAAAAAAGAAGTGCTTTTAACAAGTACTTGGTTTCAAAAAAGGAGGACCATTTCAGCTTCCTGAATGCTGACTGAATACTGTGGGATTTTTTCAAACATGCTTAGCTCTTAGCTGGGTACTCCAAGCTATACTTCAGATACTGTTGTTGATGAAGAATAAGAACAACTGCATTTATTTAAACGTCAAAGGTTATTTTGTTTTACAGGTGATTTAGTGCTTTACAACTCAGTTCACCTGTAGCAGTTGTTTAAGTTGCTGGAGAGCCTGTAGAGAAAGAAATGGCAGTGCAGAACTGTCTTTCAAAATTACTAGTGCTCTTCTTCTGTCTTTGCCTTTTGTCATCTTTCATTCATTTTATACGACAGCAACCTTGCTAAGTACAATAGGGAGACACTGCTAAGTACAGCCAGAAAGCCAGTCAAGAGTAGGTTTTTTTAATACAAATTATCCCTAAAACCGTTTACACGGGAAATCAGACAGTGAAGATTAGACGGTATCACCTTCTGCAAATGCTTGGGATCATGTATTTAAATAAACAGCAATCTCTTAAGAGAATTAGTATTTTGGGGTCCTTTCAGTATTACATAATGTAAATGACAGGATACGCTAAATCACTAATACAAGAAAAGCACGCAGGAAAGAAATTCCACTCTGCCGAGTACCAAGACTTCCCTGTAATTACAACTGCACATACATAAGCTGAAAGAGGGGAGATTTAGATTATATATTAGCAAGAAATCTTTTACTATAAGGGTGGGGAGGCACTGGCAGAGGTTGCCCAGAGAAGTCATAGATGCCCCGTCCCTGAAGGTGTTCAAGGCCATGTTGGATGAGACTTCGAGTAACTGAATCCAGTGGAAGGTGTCCCTGCCTATGGCAGGGGGTTTGGACTGGATGATCTTTAAGGTCCCTTACAACCCAAACCATTCTGTGATGCTAGAGCGTGATTCTTTCAAAGGGCTCACATCCTATTCTTAGACTAAACTGCTTATTGCTCTAACAGTAGACAAATTTCTAAAAAAATTAATTTATACTGTTTAGCATAAGTCTTGCTTTTGCTGACTTCTAGCTTTTGGAAAAGTATTGTTTAATCACCTGTCCTCGTTTATTTTTCTTTCCAATTCCTTGTGAGATAGTTTACCCAATCAAAACGTATCCCCACAAAGAATCTCAGGGAGAGGGGAATCCAGTTCCTAGCTGAAACTCAGCCCAGATAATTTTCTGCTTTCTTCTGCTTTATTTTGGGTCTGTCATGACAAATCTTAAAGGAAAAAAACCACAAAACCAACAATATGCAAACCCAGGCAAGCATTATATAACTGTGTAAAGCTGACAATTTAACTCTTCCCAGCAGAAAATTGTTTCTAAATACACTGTGCCTGGAGCCGAAAAACCTCTTCAGCACACAAGCACAACAGCCCACGGCTTTCAGCTCAGCTAAACCGGCTGGAAAGCGTCGAGGTGGGGGAAAACCCTCTGGAGGTGCCGTTTCCGCGACAGCCCTCCAGGCTGCATTCTCCAAGAGGCGTTTAGAAGCAGCCAGCTGGCGAGAGGCAGCAGGGTTTCCATCACTTTTAAGCTGGAGCGGGGCTTACAGACAGCGGGAACGAGGAGGGAGCAGCCTGGAGCCTCGGGGTTGGGGGCTGGGATCTCAGGGAGCTCCGCAAGCAGCTCGTACAATCACAGACCGGGTTTGGGACCTTAAAAGATCATCCGTGGGCAGGGACACCGCTGCTCGGGGCAGGCGGGGAGGAGAAGGGCATCCCTTCCCCCGCGGGGCTGGGCTGGGAGGCAGCGGGCTCGCCGCCGTCGCCATGGCAACCGGCGGGCGGTACCCACGGCTGCCCCGGGGGAGCCCGAGGGAGGGATGCGGGAGGGGATGCTGGGGATGCTCGATGCGGCGCGGCGCCTATCGGGGGGTGCGGGGGCGGCCGGACAAAGGCGGGATTCAGGAGGAGGAGCGGCCGCGCACACAAGCAGCCCTTGTGCCGGGGGTGCAGATGTTCGGAGGGGCGGGAGGAGGGGGGAGCGACCGCCACCCGACCTAGCCGGGGGCAGGGGCACCACACTCAGAGCTGCGCTCCTGCAAGCCCTCGTCACCCCGTGTCGCCCCTCGTCACCCCATGCCACCCCTTATCACACCGTGTCACCTCTGCTGCCGAACACGGGGCTCCGGCCACCGCAACTCGCCTCCCCCACCCCAGCAATCCTGTGCTGCTAAGAGTTGGAATTGATCCCAGGACGCATCCCCGGGAGGGAGGAGAGGAGGGAAGAGCGAGCTCCTCCTGGGCCCCCTCGCCAGCCGGTGTCACCGGGGGGTGTGCCTGCCTCCCAGTATACTGAAAAAGAAAAAGCTAAAATGAAGAGTATTAGCCGTACTTTAGGAGCAAGATGATGTGGTTTGGTGGTTCTCTCTCTCTTTTTTTTTTCTCTTTAATTTTTTTTCCAGTGGCCAGAAGCCAAAACTCCTCCAGGGACGCGTCTCAACGAATGGGGAAAGCTGCCTTGTTCAATTAATGTTCGTCCTTGTCCCCAAGAAGGAAAGGAAACCCATTATTTTTGCTTTGGAGAAGCCTCAGTTCTTAGTGGAAGACATACCGAGCCCAGCCCTTTTTCCTCCCCTCCTCCTCCCCCCTTCATTACCACCGCACACAGAGGCAGCTCATCGACACAAAAGGAAAAGGGAGAACAGAGAAACATTTCTTAGCCATTACCTGAGAATCTGTATAGAGTGCTATGGGTATACCTGTGTGTGCTCTGGGGAACTCAAGTGCCGGACTAACCTTTGGGGTAACCTCCCTCGGTCACTCATCCACCCAGCACCAGAGTATGTTTGTCCAGAGCACGCACAGAACACTTTGGGTAATATTTGTAACACAGTGGGATCCTATATTCCGAAAAAACACTATGATTGTGCATAAAGACGTTAAAATCTCACTCTGATGTAGATTATATATGCCTCCAAATGCACAAAAATAGTGACAGCCAGAAAGCCGATGTCAGGTCAGCGCCCTTTTCAGCTGTCGGCTTTCCTGTTTCTTGGTCCTACACTGTTTTACAAAGAAATAGTTCTCTGTAGGGAAAATATACAAATCTGTTACATAGATGCAAACTTACCAACATTCCCACCTATGTCTGGAAGCACAGAGAGGGCATTTGTAGTAATCGTAACCATGAAAGCATTATCATGAGCCTTATTTAGTCTTTTAGATGGTTTAAAGCATTACTTTTTCTTTCAATACAAAGGTATGAGTTCTGTCTTTCCTATAAAAATAGTCAGTTCTGCTGGTATCCTTGCCTTCTTCTGGATTTTTTTGTGTAAGCAAGAGACTTCTTAAAACGATTATTTTTTTATGTTGGGAAAAAGTCTGCTGCAAGTTTTAAAAAGATGTTATACTTCTTTTCTTGACCTTTATTCCGTTTGCACCTTTTCTTTCTGTGAACAGATCCTGTGGTTGTAATCTATTGATCTGATTAAGTTTGTCTTAGATTTTATGATGAAGATAGATATACATTTAGGAAATGTGCTAGGAATGTATTAAAAAAACAAAAAAAACATGGTTCCAAGTAGTAGGAACAGTGATCACAGACAATACTTGAAGGAAATCATTGTGTTTACCAGTATTGATGTCCAGGCCATGTCTTAATTTCACAGCCCCTACTTGTTGGGAATTTTCAGATTTAATTACTTAATGCACTACGAAGTCTGAAGATGAAGTCAGAATTTCTAAGGGAGAGTGCAGTGTTGGAAGCACCGCACTTTTATTTAGCACTTGATTATTAAGCTGGGCACAGAGAAGCTTTTGAGATTGTTGCCATTAGAAACTGAGCCCTTGTCGCTTTGGTTGTGGTCAGGCTGCCATTTCCACCCCCACCTCCCTCCCTTGCCCTCCTCCTGTTCCACTAACTGACCTTGCCGTGCTTGGCTGAGCTGAACCTTGAAGTGTTTTACATTGTTGGGACTCAACACTTAAGGTGCAAGCATACAAGGAGTGACGCCATCCTCAGGGACAGGAGTATTTTCCTTTGCTGGAAACCTGTCAGCCGTCACTTAAGATCACTGAATGTCATGTAACAAATATAAAAGCTACATGACAGTGAGAATGCCCCTTTTCCTACTGATCTAGGCTGGAGCACAGCAAAATTTCCCTTTACTTCTAGCTATTGTAAAAAGAAAGCTCTATTGACCTATTTTGACATTCAGCCAGGGAGTTGACTACATCAGTCAGAGTCTGACAATTTTGGTTTCCACACTTACCCAGCAGAATTTTAATACTATGATTTGTTTCAATCAAAAGGCTGTCATTTCAGTGCTTGTACTCACCATTGATCTCAGCATTATGTATTTTACATGGTATTTTGGAGACATAATATTGGCCATCATTATAATATTCTCTGTGTAAAATTGTTGTTTGTGTAAGCCTGAAGAAAAATTCTGGTGAATTTTCACATTATGCAGTGGCACTGAATGATCTCTTGTGGAAATATGTCACAAGTTTGTTTGTTTATATCCCGTTCTTCCCATTCTTCCCAGGGCGAGTCTGACCCTTCACTGCACGAGGCATTTGAAGCACTGCAGTTGATTTTTGTGAGACTAGGAGCAGGCCTTGGTGTCTCCCAATCTACCTGTCACTGTGCGGTTTCCAAGTTGGGAGCCAAGGGCATGCAGGAAACAGTAGGATCAGATCCAGAATCAATTCTCCTGGGAGTAATTGTTCCTCAGAACGATTTCCACAGGTATAGCACAACAACAACTTTATAGACCAGCATAGGAGTGGTCACTCTGAGCAACAAAGCATAGGAAAATGTTTTGTAGAGGGCAATGCATTAGCAGGACTTCATAGCTTTTAATCTCGATTGTCAATAGTTCAGAATGGATCATTGCTGGCACACTGAGGGGTCTGCCCGAGTTTTCTATGGATCATTTCTACCAGACAGGATTCCTTCAGGTGGACGCAGCAGCCTTTCTGCTGTTGTTGTGAAACAAGAAATTTCAGCCAGGTTCTTGACAATATTGACAGCAGGGGAATTTTTTCCCAAAAGTTAGAGCCATAATTTAGGCACTGAAGCTCCACTCCCTATCAATCATTTGAAAATCTTCCTCTGCGTGATGCTGCCTGGCCTCAGGGCTAGAGTAACAGTGGGACATCACCTTGTGCTTTGGTGGCACTGTGGTCTTAGTACAGAAACCTCCAATGAGATTCTTTTCTCAGTGAAGAAGCTCTTTAAACCTTTAGTTCATTACCCTTTCTGAGGACTGTACCATATTCAGTTTGAATAATAGAATCATAGAATCACCATGTTGAATGTGTGACTAAATCTTGGATTAAAGGAGGGGCATAAACTTTGTGCCTAGAGCCCTTTTTGAACACAAGTGAATGTCTCAACTTGCAATGGAGGAGCACGACCTACAGTCTCTACCTTCAGTACCTAGAATAACACTGTTTGTGACTGATGCAGATGTATGTTAAGAAATGTATGAAATACGCATTTTATTTTTAAGTTTAATCAGTTATGGAGCAGTATGAGATGAGAGTAATTATTTTTAGCGTTACTTAAAGACCTAGATTTTAAAGAAAATGTAGGAGTTCGAATACATTTGACATTTGTGAAAGTCAAAAGAAATATTGCTGATTGACAAAACCAGAAGTTTTACAAGATAATCTTCAAGCATAGTATCTAAAAAATTCTGTGATTATCTGAAATAGGAGGAATAGGGAGAATCTCCAGTCCCTAGTAGATGCAGAGGGAACAAGAGTAACAGGGGACGAAGACAAGGCTGATGTACTCAATGCCTACTTTGCCTCAGTCTTTAACAGTAAGGAAAATTGTCCCCTCTGTGCACAACCCCAGGGGTTGGAAGAGAAGTATGAGATTCCCAAGGTCCAAGAGGAGGTGGTTAGAGACTTGCTTGCCCAGCTAGACGCCCACAAGTCTATGGGGCCGGATGGAGTCCACCCAAGAGTTTTGAGGGAACTGGCGGATGTGCTGGCCAAACCCCTTTCCATCATCTTCCAGCGGTCCTGGATGACTGGGGAGGTTCTGCTGGACTGGAGGCTGGCTGATGTCGTGCCCATCTATAAAAGGGGCGCAGGGAGGATCTGGGGAACTACAGGCCTGTCAGCCTGACCTCGGTACCAGGGAAAGTCATGGAGTGGGTGATCTTGAGTGCTATCAAGAAGCACTTGCAAGAGAACCGGGTGATCAGGCCCAGTCAACACGGGTTCATGAAAGGCAGGTCTTGCCAGAGTAATCCGATCACCTTCTATGACCAAGTGACTAGAGTTTTGGATGAGGGAAAGGCTGTGGATGTATCTTCCTGGACTTTAGTAAAGCCTTTGATACAGTTTCTCACAGCATTCTGATTCGAAAACTGTCGGCCTCTGGCCTGGACAGGCGCACACTCTCCTGGGTGAGAAACTGGTTGAATGACCGGACCCAGAGGGTGGTGGTAAATGGAGTTAACTCCAACTGGAGGCCAGTGACAAGTGGGGTTCCCCAGGGCTCAGTGCTGGGTCCAGTCCTGTTCAATGTCTTTATCAATGACCTGGATGAAGGCATTGAGTCCTCCCTTAGCAAGTTTGCAGATGACACCAAGCTGGGTGGAAGTGTGGATCTGCTGGAGGGTCGAGAGCCTCTGCAAAGGGATCTGAACAGGCTGGACTGCTGGGCTGAGACCAATGGCATGAGGTTTAACAAGGCCAAATACCGGGTCCTGCACTTGGGGCACAAACAACCTTGTGCAGTGCTACAGACTAGGAGAAACCTGGCTGGAAAGCTGCCAGGAGGAGAAGGACCTGGGGGTGTTGGTTGACAACCGACTGAACATGAGCCAGCAGTGTGCCCAGGTGGCCAAGAAGGCCAATGGCATCTTGGCTTGTATCAGAAACGGCCTGACCAGCAGGTCCAGGGAGGTTATTCTCCCTCTGTACTCGGCACTGGTGAGACCGCACCTCGAGTACTGTGCTCAGTTCTGGGCCCCTCACCACAAGAAGGATGTTGAGGCTCTGGAGTGAGTCCAGAGAAGAGCAACAAAGCTGGTGAAGGGGCTGGAGAACAGGCCTTATGAGGAGCGTCTGAGAGAGCTGGGATTGTTTAGCCTGGAGAAGAGGAGGCTGAGGGGAGACGTTATTACTCTCTACAGCTACCTGAAGGGAGGTTGTGGAGAGGAGGGTGCTGGCCTCTTCTCCCAAGTGACAGGGGACAGGACGAGAGGGAATGGCCTCAAGCTCCGCCAGGGGAGATTTAGGCTTGAGATTAGGAAAAAATTCTTCATGGAGAGGGTGGTTAGGCATTGGAATGGTCTGCCCAGGGAGGTGGTTGAGTCACCATCCCTGGAGGTGTTTAAGGTGAGGGTGGATGAAGTACTCAGGGGCATGATTTAGGGATTGGTGGGAATGGTTGGACTCGACGATCCGGTGGGTGTTTTCCAACCTGGTTATTCTGTGATTCTGTGATTCTATGATTCTGTGAAATAAATCTAAGCAGAGAGATATAAAGACTGAAAAGAACTTTCATGGAGATGTGGTGAACATATCCACTGATGTAACTTCTGGGAGATAAAAAATGATAAAAAGAATAAGAAAATGCTTACAATTTCAGATGTCCTTTTTTCTAATAGCAAACACACAATCCGTATATTGCCTTCTGCTTTCATGGTCAGAACTGGTATTTTTTCAGAAGAACAAACACTGTGTTTACATTAAATGTTTTCTACACTTTAATTGTAGCTTTTTGCAATGTGATTTCAAAGAAGTAAAACTTTTCCTGTGCTTTGATGTTTTGGCAGACTGTGAAAGCCTGTGTGGTTAATTCCCTCCCTTTGTCTGAAGAAAACTAGGTTGGTAACAGAGCAGCTGAAGCATAAGCAAAGCACACTAAAGTTATGTCTGTCTTCTCCATAAGATTTGTCCTTGGCTATTTAGTAGACAATCTCTTGTACGTTGGAAATACCTCATATATATTATGGAAAGCAACAGTATTATCAGAGTTGTGGTTCACAACAGTAGAAATGCTTGTAACCCAATCTGTTAATTTTTAAAAAGATAAGTGCATCATTACCACTTCAGATTGCTCTGTGATACCTTTAAGTGTAACCCTTTAAAAAAGAATCATAGAATCATGGAATCATTAAGGTTAGAAAAGACCTCTAAAATCATCAAGTCCAACCATTGCCCAACAGCACTGTGCCTGTTAAACCATGTCTCAAATTGCCACATCTACACATTTTTTGAGTATCTCCAGGGATGGTGACTCCACCACTGCCCTGGGCAGCCTCTTCCAGTGCTTCCATGTTCTTTCAGTAAAGAAATCTAAACCTCCCCAACACAACTTGAGTATATTTCCCCAGGACTGACAGTTAAGGTTTTTAAGCTCCTAGGATATCATTGCTTTTTTGATTCATACAGTAATGATCAACGTACCTTGTTTCAAGAGAATATTTTCACTTAATGAACAAAAATTTGACTGGTGAAGAGAAATACAAATTTGTGTTTTCCTGGTAGTCCTATCTTTAGGACTTGTTAGGGCACTTAAACTACTGGCAACTGGCACCTTTTTTGCCTTTGTCCTGAAACCAGGTGTTCTCAGAGAATTAAACTCTCAGCTCTTCTTAGAGGCTTTGTCAGGCTGCTCACAGGGGCAACTGAACACCCAGTTGTCTTCAGGCTCATTTTCAATCTGCATTTGTGGAACCAGGCAACAAGAGACAGATTTGCAAGGTGCAAAATTGCTTGTTCAAAGCTACATTGTTGAGATACCTATTTAGATGTTTAACACAGAACTTTTCTTTCCTAGCTTACATATCTTCCAAACAGGATTTATTCCTTAAAACTCTGTTAGAAGCCTTTCCAGAGCAGTGTACTTACGCATTGTGACAGAAGTGGAAACAGGGAAGGCTAATGACCATACTTCTCCCTCTGAGTTGGCAAGGGTGGACAGCTACAAAAAGAGAGCTCCATCGTCACAATTTTGTAGCATATATCAGCATATGCCCACTCAATATTCATTCTTCTTCAAGAGCTCCAGCTAGAATGACTCAATGCCCACTGCAATTTTGTGTCTCTCAAATGCAACTAACACTTCAGAAACCTGATTATGACAGTAACCAGGAAGTTGACAGGAAAGTAATGAAGCTTGCAAAGGTTAATTTGGATGAAAAAAGCTTTTCATGAATCCATGGAACAGAGCAATATTTTCTAATCTGTGAGACTCACATGTAGTGGGTGTGTGGTGGGAGGAAGGAAGCTAAGAAAGGATGTCTTTCAGGCCGACAGATTTGATCATGAGAAATCTTCAGCTCCAAGTTTGGGTTTTCTTTAAAGTAAGTCTCGCTCTGGGGAGGTAGGTTTCACAAACGAGGGATTTTCAGACACTACACCAATATAATTTTCTGACAGTAATGAATCTGCATCTGTAACACATACACACTGATCTAATTCTTCTTTAAAGTATTCAAGATTAGGGCAAGCCCCCTTAAACGAGCAGAATTTCTATGATTTCACTGGAATACATGGCAACAGAACTTGGCCAGCTTAATTTCCTGTACCTGCATCTGTTAGTGTATGCATAATGTTTTCTGTCTCTGGAGAAAAGAACTGCTGTAACAGTCTTATACCTTGTGTTACAGAAGTTCTGAAAGTGCTTATGAGACATGATGGAAATTTCTCCGTACAGTCCTAAGTTTCACATTATAGGAACTTATCTTTGATACCATCAGAAGAATGCAATAAATTATTAACCATGTCAATGCATCAGGTTTTAGACAGCTTAGGTGGCATCACGGAAATAAATGGGGCTTGCTCCTCTGTAGAGAGAAACAGAGCTTTAAGTAAAGCTATCATAAGCAGTCCAAGGCTGTGTGATTTCTGGAGGGAGATACTATAGAAAGCATCAGATATGTTAGTGACACAAGATGAACCAATCAGGAGTCAAACTGGTTGATTTTGTGCTGTGGTTTTTTTTTTTCTTAGTAGCAAGCAGTATTGAATACTAGTGTACACACTTACATAAATATTGCATAACTGAAACAAATCATATGAAAAAAAACCCTGAAGATCTCCCAAAACTGAGATTTAGCTGAAGTGAAAGCTGCAGCTTCTGAAAACTATGGCAAGGTAACATTCAGGCCACTCAACTTACAACTGTGAGAGCTAGCTAGGCCCTTCCTAGGCATCAGTCATGTATCCTGTGTGATCAACTTCGTGGCTTTCTATGACGGTGTAACCACAGCAGTGGACACAGGTAAACCAACAGAAGTGATCTATCTAGACTTCTGTAAAGCCTTTGACACAGTCCCCACAACATCCTTCTCTTTAAGTTGGAGAGATATGGATTTGTTGGATGGATGATATGGTGGATAAGAAACTGGTTGGATGGTCATATCCAAAGAGTAGTGGTCAATGGCATAAAGTCCAGATGGAGATTCGTGACAACAGGTGTCCCTCAGGAGTCACGCCACACTTCTTTTGATGCAGCCCAGGATACAGTTGGCCTTCTGGGCTGCATGCACACATTGACGGTTCATGTCAAGTTTCTCATCAACCAGCACTCACAAGTCCTTCTCTTCAGGGCTGCTCTCAATCACATCATCCCCCATCGTGTACTGAAATCGAGGATTGCCCTGACCCAGGTGTAGGACCTGCCACTTAGCCTTGTTGAACCTCATAAGGTTTGCACAGGCCCACTTCTCCAGCTTTTCCAGGTCTCTCTGCATAAACTGAGGGTAGATTTCATGAGGATAGTGAAATATTCTTAAGGGAAAGTAGCTGGCTATCTTGTTGAAGTAAAAAGCAAGCAAGTAAAAAGAGTTAAAGAGAGCCCAAAAAAGTAACTGCAGACAAAGAAGGAACTGAGAGACTAAAGCAGAGAGATAGATGACAAGAAACACAAGCGTTTTTATGCCCTATGTCAGAAGGAGATGTCTGAGGTAGAAGGAAAGCCAAATACATATAGATTTGGAGCAGAAAGTAAAAACCAACACGAGAAATTCATATCTGACCCATAAAATCTAGACTGACCCCTGATAGAGAAAAAAAATGTGTTGTTTTTAGCCCTGCACCACCTACCTGAAAGAAAAATATTTCTGAAAGATTAGTAAACAAATTATTGGAGAATGTAAACAATCTTTAAAGAAGTTTTAAAACATGTGTGTTCATTTCTCCTGCCACAGAGGCTATTACAGCATAGCAATACCTATAGTGTTACAGAATCATACAGTCACAGAATCACCAGGTTGGAAAAGACCCACAGGATCATCAAATCCAACCATTCCTATTCATCACTAAACCATGCCCCTCAGCACCTCATCCACCCATCCTTTAAACATCTCCAGGGATGGTGACTCAAGCACCTCCCTTGGCAGACTGTTCCAGGGCCCAATGACCCTTTCCATGAAAAATTTCTTTCTCATATCAAGCCAGAACCTCCCCTGGTGGAGCTTGAGGCCATTCCCTCTTGTCCTGTCCCCTGTCACTTGGCAGAAGAGGCCAGTACCCTCCTCTCCACAACCTCCTTTCAGGTAGTTGTAGAGAGCAATAAGGTCATCCCTCAGTCTCCTCTTCCCTAGGCTAAACAACCTCAGTTCCCTCAGCCATTCCTCATAAGACTTGTTCTCCAGTCCCCTCATAAGCTTCATCGCCCTTCTCTGGACTCGCTCCAGGGCCTCAACATCCTTCTTGTGGTGAGGGGCCCAGAACTGAACACAGAACTCAAGGTGCGGTCTCACTAGTGCTGAGTACAGAGGGAGAATAACCTCCCTGGACCTGCTGGTCACGCCATTTCTGATACAGGCCAGGATGCCATTGGCCTTCTTGGCCACCTGGGTACACTGCTGGCTTATATTCAGTCGGCTGTCATCCAACACCCCCAGGTCCTTCTCCTCCTGGCAGATTTCTGGCTTCTCTTCTCCTAGTCTGTTGCACTGCACAGGGTCGTTGTGCCCCAAGTGCAGGACCCGGCATTTGGCCTTGTTAAACCTCATGCCACTGGACTCAGCCCAGCAGTCCAGCCTGTTCAGATCCCTTTGCAGAGCTTCCCTGCCCTCCAGCACATCCACACTTCCACACAGCTTATTATTGATTGCCATCTTGCTAAGGGAGGACTCAATGCCTTCATCCAGGTCATTGATAAAGACATTGAACAGGGCTGAACCCAGCACTGAGCCCTGGGGAACCCCACTTGTAACTGGCCTCCAGTTGGATTTAACACCATTTCCCACCACTCTCTGGGCCCGGCCATCCAACTGGTTTTCCACTCAGGAGAGTGTGCAGCTGTCCAGGCCAGAGGCTGACAGTTTCCGAATCAGAATGCTGTGAGAAACTGTGTCAAGACTTTACTAAAGTCCAAGAAGGCCACATCTACAGCCTTTCCCTTGTCCAGTAGGCGAGTAACTTTATCATAGAAGGCGGTCAGTTTAGTTTGGCAAGACCTGCATTTCGTGAATCCATGTTTAGTGAGCCTGATCACTCAGTTCTCTTGCATGTGCTGTATGTGTTGTACCTCTCTATATAAATATTACTGAACTTGAGAAGAGAAACTCATATGCTTATCCTTATTGCTAGTAAAAGGTTTTTTGACCATTAGATTTTGAAGCTCTCTGTAATGATCTATGTATAAACTTAAATTCCTGAATCATCTTTAATGGCTCCAGTTACGTTGCTAGAGCTGTGTGTGAAATCAAACCAACTCTGTCCTTGGGGGCCTTGGATGGACCTTGTCTCAGTACAAACTCTCCCTTTGCAGAGTTTGCATCCAACTCTCAATGAACTTTCTTCCAGCAAGCCTCTCTGTAGCTGTTTCTTTGAGATTCTCAAACACTTACTGCTCTACTGTAAGCACTTCATTAATTATCGTCTTCCAGCTGTGGGAATATTTTCCTTTTCTCACTGGTGAAAGTTAGCTCATCTCCACAGCTGTATTTCAGCTTCCTTATCTAGAAGTGAGGAGCACCAAGCTGCAGATAAGACCGTTGTTCATACCTTGAGATTAGACACCAGCTCCACATATATAACTACACACTGAAATGTAGATGTTGTAATCCAGAGCTGAGTTGCAACAGTGCTAATTTCACTTTTACTCTATAGCCTCTTTTCTCCGTTTCAATTAGTGCCTGCCAGCATCACTCAGTTTCGAAGTGCTGATAATGCTAACAGCTCCTTAATGAAGTTCTTTGGCAAATGATACTATGCTGATGGCCTATCATTTCCCCACAATACCACAAAGGTTCAGACATCTGCTCACAGACCTGCTGAACTCAAGGTCTCCATGAACTAGGGATCAAGGGTTAGATCTGCTTAGGAAAAATTGTAGTAGTTTCCCTACAGGTGACTTGAATAAGAGGAGGTAGATAAACTTTATTTTAGGCAACTGGAGAAAGCCTTAAAGTCACAGACACTGGTGATCATAGGTTACTCTGACCAGTCCAGAATCTGCTGGAAAGGCAATATGGCACAAACAATCCATGAGATTTCCAGTTTGTATAGAAAACCGTTTGTTTATGCAGGTGATGAATGAACCAATGAGCAGATGTTGGACCTGCTACTCAAAAAACAAGGAAGAACTGATTGAAGATCTGAAGGTCTAGGCTACAGCAACTGTGAGTCTGCAGAGTTTAAGATCCAGAGAGAAGTAAGCAATGTAAACAGTAGAATTATAGCCCTGGATTTCAGGGGAGATTTAGGTCTGTTCAGGAAAGGCTTTCATGGGAAACTACTGCAGGGCAAAAGGCCCCAGGAGAGCTGGCTGATCTTCAAGGACAGCCTCCTCTGAACACAAGAACAGTTCACAATGTTCAGAAGGTTGAGCAAGCGTGGCAGAAGGCCAGTATGGATGAACATGGAGCTCCTGCCTGATCTCAAACATAAGATGTACACAGAAGGTGGAAGCAGGGACAGACTACTTGGGAGGAATGAACAGATGCAGTTCAAATGTGTAGGAATATGGTCAGGAAAAGAAAATGCAACACAATTTGAAACAAGAAAGGGAGGGAGAGGGAAACAAGAAAGGTTTCTGTAAGTACACTAGTAGAAGAAACACTAATGAGAATGTGGACTCGTTGCTTAGCGGAGCAGGGAATCTTGTGACAAGAGAAGTGAAAAAGGCTGAGGGACACAATGTATTTTTTTCCTTAGTTTCACTAGTAAAGTCTGCCCTCTGGCTTCCCGGGTCCCTGAGCTTCCTAGCAGTCTGCAGGTGTGGAGCAGTGCCCATGGTAGGAGAAGATAGAATCTGGGAGTACTTAACCCACTTAGATATCAACGTGAGACCAATTGGAATGCACCTGAGGGTGCTGGAGGAGATGACGGATGTCATTGTGACTCTGTTAACACTTTTGAAAGGTCATGGCAGTTTGAAAGCTGGGAGATTCCTAATGACCACAAAAAGGCAAGCATTGTACCCATCCTCAGGAAGGGAAGAGGGAACATCTAGGTAACTGCAGGCTAGGTAGTCTCACACCAGTCCGTGAGGCGGTTGTGGAGCAGGTCCTCCTGGAAGACATTTCTGAACATATGAAGGACAAGAGGGTGTTTGTGAGCACCCAGTGTGGATTTATCAAAGACAAGCTATTTTTTTTTTCTATTATGATGTTGTGCACAAGGGGAGAGCAGTGTGTGTTGTATACCTTGACTCCAATAAGCCTTTGACGCTATCTCCCATAATATTCTTATCACCAAACTGGTGAGATATGGGCTAGATAAATGGATGATAAGGTGAGTGGAAAATTAACTGTGCTGTTGGGCTCAACTAGTTGTGATCAGTGACACAAAATAAATTGTATAATGGCCAGTAGCTAGCGATGTCCCTTCCAGAGCAGGTCTGGGATGAGCAGTGTTTAATCTGTTCATTGCTCACATGGCTGGTGGGACAGATAGCATTCTCAACAACTTTGCAGATGACACCAAACTGCAGGGGTAAACAGTCGACACATCAGAAAGCAAGGCTCCTGTTCTGAGAGACTTTGATGGGCTGAAGAAATGGACTGTTGGGAATTTCATGAAGTTCAATAAAGGCACATACAAAGTCTTGCATCTAGGACAGAATAAACTGAAGCAACAATGCAGGCTGAGAGTCAGCTGTCAGGAAAACCACTATTCTGAAAAGGCGTGGTGATTCTGGAGAACAAGTAGTTGAACATGAGCCAGTATTGTGACCTTGTGGCTGGCAAAGCCAACAACATCCCGGGCTATATTAGCAGAACTGTTGCCAGCACGTCTAGGACGGTGATCCTCCTTCTCTGCTTAGCACTGCAAGGAATAGTGGGTCCAGTCTGGGTAGATGGAGAGCGGATGAAGATAGATGTACAACAGGAACATCAAATGACAGCTAGAAGTCAGCTTAGATGGCTACACAGGATTATGAACCACAGTACTGTAGGAACAGATCCCAGGTAGTGGTAAAGGGAGTTCTCATCATGTCATATAAATCTAACATTGCCCTGCAGTTCTCAAAGTTGTATCTATTCTTGGGATTGTTTTAGCAAACACCTGTGACCAATTACAGACCATATTTTTTTTCTGGGTAGCTGGAGGCTGAGATTCCAGTTTCAGCCTCTGAAATTTATTGGTACTGAACCAAAAAACAGGGATAGCCAACCTGTATGTGGCAAATATTCTTATCAATAATGGAACATGAAACTGAACTAAAATAATAACCATAACGATATGCTTGGTCAGTCAAGATATGCAGAATTTTTGTGCCGTCAGCAAGGTTTCAGCTGAAGTATGTAAAAACAAAACAAAAAAGTGAAACATATCACGAAACTGAGACATTTCTCACACAAGTATAACCCATCTGAAAAGAAATATCAACAATAAAATACTGGGAAAGGCGGAAAACTCATAGCACTGTACACAGTGTGGATGACGCATGCTAATTCAGTCCTCTGCAAACTGGCATTTCTAGCAAGGATGTTCCAAAATATTATTAAGGGCACTGCAGCATATTGCAGAATGTGTTTGCAATGCCAAAACCTGAGGAAAATCAGGAACACGGCAAAAACATAAGACTGCTGCCAAACACTGATTTTCCATTAAGGTGAGAAGTAAAGATACTGGGGGGTTTTACAAGTGAGAAAAAATGTCTGAGTGTTTTTTGCATGTCCGTTTGCAAGAGCTGAGGGGGCTAAACGTAGTGGCTGAAATGGGTTTACTTTATTCACGCTCAGTGCTTAATTACACTTGGGGAAACACATTTGACAGGAAACCAATAGCAATATATCCGTGCGTGTCTAGCAGCATTTCAGTTGTTACCATGCAGAAACTCAGGAGCCAATGGATCTCTGGAGTGACTGTCAAGGGAACTTACACTTCTGTCCTGCAAAAGCACAAGTCCCTGCCTCCTGAAATAAATAAAAAAATAAAACCACCATGAACTGCAAAATGTCTAAAATAACTCAGAAAAGTGGTAAGTCAAAGATTAGTTTCATTTTTACTATTGCAGCATGATAGTTACCAAAAAGTTTGTCAGTGGATACAGATACTATGAAGTGAAAAATGTGGGAACTGTGTTTTACAAGTTTCTTGATACATGATCCAGTTGGGTTGCCAGTCACAGAGGATTATGGCAAGTACTGAATGGTTAAAATTCAGATGCTGAATGAAGGAGAACTCTGGCAAAGTATTTGGTACTGAGTAACCACTGAATCACACATGGTATCATCTAGAAAAAAATCTCCAGAAGGAAAAAGGGACCAGCCATCAAAAAGTCCCACTGGAGTTAGAGCTCTGTGAATGCAAGAAGACAGCTAGGAAAGATTTAAGTAGCTGTTCTCCACTGATAAGTAGTGCCCGAAAGAAAGAAAAGCCAGAAATAACTTTACTTCTGATAGAATCATTCAACGTTTTTAATTAATTTCAGTTAACATTAGCAGAGGAGGCTGACCATGAAAGTACTGGAGAAATTTGAGGAAAATATTACTCCAAACAAAAATGAAAAATATGAGTGATATGCTTTTAAACAGAGAATAAAATCGAAAAATGAAAGTATAAGCACTCGTGACTGATTATAGGGCTTTCATTCAGCTTCACCTAGCACATAGTTCAGGTGCTATAAGATGGTACTGTTTTCCAGCTGCTTGTTATGGTCACTTTGTAACAGGTTGTCACCCTTTAGCAGCATTGACAGGAGGAAATGTATGCCCCTGCGCGATCTCCTTCAGTACAGGAATTTATCTTACTCAAGCCCACCTTTGCTGGTGATTTAAGGCTGGCTGTCAGCCTTTGCATTAGCACAGCAGAGACAGGAGCACATATTCCCCTGTGCCAGTCCCACACTGGTGACAGTAATGGGAGCATAAGCAAACTTTCCAAAAATTGCGGTAAGTTTTGCTGGTTTTTATCCATCACAATCTTAAATTCACCAAGACAGCCTGGCACTTTTAGAGGGGTTTTTTAATTTATTCATATGAGAAGGGATGTTGAGGAGCTGTGCTACGGGGCTGAGGGGCTAAGTGAAGGGGTAACATAAGTGAGCAATATGTAATTAGGATCATCATCCTAGAATGTTCTGAGTTGGAAGTGACCTACAAGGATCATCAAGTCCAATTCCCGTACCTGCACAGGACAACCCCAACATTCACACCATGTGCATAAGGGAACTCCATGACTTGGTTGACTTCTTGGTTTCCAGGACACACTGTTGGTTCATGTTCAACTTGCCACTGACCAGAACCTCCTGATACTTTTCCATATGGTTGCTCTCCACCCTCTCGCTCCCAACTTCACATTCATACAGTGACGAGTTTGGAAAGGGACAAAACCATTGGAGTAACTCTTCCAGGGACTTAAAAAATGTTAGTAGGTTTCGGGACACAGATGAGAAGACTCACGCCTTCCTTCAGCCACTTTCCTACTCTCTCAGGTTAAAATTCCTGGGGGAAAACATTTCATCTCAAAGCAGAAATTGCTTTATAACAGAACAGTGTTACTGCTCTGCAGGAGGAATGCAAGTGAAACACAGGTGAACTGTGGGCAACATGGGTCAAACTTCCTGGCTAGAGAAGGAAGCACAGTGGAAAAAAGGGTGGAATTTTTCATTTCTCTATAGGTGCAAAATAATGAAACCTGTAAAGTGGCAACATTTTCCACTACAGACTAAGGTATACCTTTCTGTAGAGAAGAGTTGGAAATATGTTCTATACTTGATGTAAAAACTAAAATAATGGTTTGACCATTTTGCTCCCTATTGGGAAATGTTTCTTTTTGAGGATTACCATGTGAGTTGATTTTAACAAAACTCTAACTCTACTCAGTGCTTGTCAGACCACACCTGGAGTACTGTGTTTTTGGTCCCCACTATACAAAAAAGTTGCAGACAGGCTGGAGAGGGTCCAGAGAAGAGTCACCGAGATGATCAGAGGACTAGGAAACATACCACACTAATTAAGGCTGAGAGAACTGGGTTTTTTCAGTCATGAGAGGAGAAGGCTTTGGGGAGATCTTATGTACCAGTACAAAAAACCTGTCTACAAGGAGGACGGAAATTCCCTTTTTACAAGAAGTCACATGGAAAAGACAAGGGCTAATGGATGTAAGTTTCTCCCAGGGAGATTCTGATTGGATTTTAGAAGAAATTTTTCACCATGAGAACAGTTAAACATTGGAACAATCTCCCCAGGGAAGCGGTTAATTCTTCCGCCCTGGACACTTTTAAGGCTCAGCTTGTCAGGGTGCTGGGCCACCTCATTTAAACTATATATCACCTTAAAAGATTGGGCCAGATGATCCTTGAGGCCCCTTCTAACCTGACATTCTATGATTCTATAGAATGTTTCACATGAAAATACACCTTTCTGACAGCATATATTTTGTTAGTATACACGTATGAAATTTTGATGTCAGAAAAACAGTAGGCTGATGAGTGACTCCTGGTTAGAATAAAGCAAACATAAACAAAAATGTAAAATTCATATGGTGGGAATAGTATACATCATTTAAAAACTAACCCAACAATATATATAGGGAAATGCAAGTACAGCTGAGGCCATGACCCACCTGCATTAGCAAGCCACAGGATACTTCCTGGGTTTTCTTCTTGTTTCCAATAACTGTGCTATCAAAACTAGAGATCACTGCCTAGGAAAAGCTAACAAATGCACAACAGTGATGAAAACAAATGGAGAGGCACTCTTTAGCTTTAGTAATTAGGTGTAGAAGGTTTTTGTCTTTATTAGTGTGAATGCTATTTACGAGGTGTGGATGGAAGCTAACCATAAACCACTTCTTGGCATTGCCAAAAGCACCTCCCAAACACCTTTTCTACGTCTTGGAGAATAGATACTCCTTTTTTTCAGTTAAATATCTGTGATTTCAGATTGAATTCACATCTGGGGAAAAATGTGTTGGTTGGTACATTTTTGATGGCAGAGCTATGCAACCCATAATGTAATCTGGCCCCAAAAGTATTTTTAACATTACTAAAATGCATTTACATGCTACCAGATATTTAGTTCCGTGAGCTGCTACCACGTCCATAAGACACAGGAAAGTAAGCGTGAGAGAAAAATTGTGGAGGTTTCCAGAGCAAGTGCCCCAAAAAGTCAGACATCCCAGACATGGAGGTTTGGCATATGTACAACAGAGCAAAGTCTAAAGGCAGACTACATGTCTGTTGACCTGACAGAGAAAAAATAATAATCTTCCTGATCTAAGATGCAATTTGGATTACTAGTGAGTGTGAGGTACTCAGGAAAGTACTAATAGTACTGCTGTTTTATGATATCTAAAATAGAAAATAATAATGATGTAATAATAGCATATTCCCTGCTGTTGCTGTGATCGATGCAGGATCCTCACAATACTACATAAGATTTACTCTAAATATGCTAAAATAGTGTTTCCAAGATGTTTCACAAAAGCTATTTCAAAAGCTGCAAAAAGGGAACTTAGGTGTTGGAAATACAAGAAATGTAAAGGAAGTCTTTTTAAGTATGTTGCATGTGCCAATAATATGGGCCAAGTCAAATGAAAGAGCTCATATTGGCACCACAGAAATTGTTGGAACCCTGGAGCAAAGTAAGCATAGGTTTGTTTATGCTGGCTGAAGAAGACTAATATTTGTCCTAGCTTGGTATTCTCACTTTCTTATGATCAGTTTACTAGAAAATATTGCAACTAAGTAGGCAATTTGGCATAACAAATTATTTTCTGATGTAGAAAGAATGAAATGCAAGCCACAAAAATTAGGAGATACAACTTGAAGATTTTTATGGGGAGTAGAATCATTTAACTGCCAGTCCTTGTTACGTCAAATCTAAAGTGTTGCTAGAAAACAGTAAGAAAATAATAAAGAACTGGCAGAACTAGACTGATATGTATTTAGATTAAATTACAGAAGGGCAATGACTAAATTTAGGTTGTCATCCATTGACATTTTGCCTGACAGGAGTCTGAAAACTACTAAAACCTGATGTCTACTCTATAAAAAAAGAAGTACAGCAAGATAAAAAGCTTGATGTGATCTCATCACCCATGAGCTGCTATCATTTCATAAACTAACATTATGCATAAGGGAATAATGGGCTCAGAAGACAATGTCATGCTTGTATGAGAACATCACTCTTCATGTACACTGTGAAAAGATGAGTGACCTCTCTTCACAATTGGTAGTAAGAAATACAGATTAGCAATCTTGCCAGAAAATGCCATTGTGCTGAGGACATTTTTCCTGAGCTCTCTGGCATAAACCAAAGCAAATGTTAAATGCTTAGCCTTATGAAGCTGCTGTTCTGGTCCCAAAGGGCTTTATTGGCCTTGACCAGCTTTTTCTGGGGTCTCCCCCCACCCCGTTGCCCATGGCCCAGGGGCCCCATTTCAGCTCAGTCCCATGCACTCAGCCTTGCCCTGAGCTGGAAGTGTCCCTCTCCCCAGAATGTTGCTTGAGCATTTTGGATTTACTTCACACCTGGCCAGTGGCCTTGCATGTGCCTGATGGTTAGTGGACTGTCCTCTCAACCTAACACTGCTGATTAACATAAAGAAACCCTTCACTTGTCAGGATCATTTTCCCCACTAGAGACTGGCTGTACATGACAAGTATTTTTTAGTATTTTTATATTTCAAGGTCTCACTCTCATTCTGGTATCTTTGAATGGTTTGACTTCAAAAATTCCTATGAGTTAATGGATTTCAGCATCTAGCTGAGATGCTCTAACTGTACCTCTGTAAGAAGTGTCCAAGTTCCCACATTAGAGTCTACTCATAAAGTTTTTCCCTTTTGCAGCTGAAAGAACTATGTCCTTCTCACTATAGTCAGCTACTTTGTGCATGAAATTCATCAGTTATTAGAAGACACGGGAGCCTTTTCTTGAAGATCCTCAAACTGATGAAATTTCAGTGCTGTCACTTTTAATTCTGACCATTTCTGCTGCTCCAGTGGAACAGAAAACCTTGCCCTTTTGAAATTAGTGAAAATAGACCTTTTGAACCTTAAGAATGTCACATCTTTAATTGTGTATGATATTGGCTGGTCACTCCCCTAATCCTTTAGTCTTCTACAGATTTAGGGGCAATATTTTTTTTTCTTTAGGGGTCTGCAATAACAATGTCAATGTCAACAGCCAAAATAATCTAGGAATATACCTATTCAGTGAAGAATACTCTCTTACAGTTACTGTAAGCTGCCCAGGGAAGTGGTGGAGTCTCCACCCATGGAAGCTTTTAAAAAGCAAGTAGACACGGCACTTCAGGATGTGGTTTAGTAGGCACAGTGGTGTCGGGGTGATGGTTGGACTTGATAGTCCTAGAGGTGTTTTCCAACCTTAATGATTCTACGATTCTATTCTATTGGTCTCATGAAATAACCATGTTTCATACTGATATTGAGTTGGGTTTGGTTCTCAGTCAGTTCTCTGTATTCAAGGTAATTAAAATCCCATTTATTATTATACCAAAAAAATCTGCCACAAAATACAATAATTAAACCCTCAGACAACAAAAATTAATTTACATGATTAGAAATAATCCCAGTTTTACCAGTGACAATTAAGTTTAATGGTAATGTTTTGCAGAGTCATGAGTCCTTGAGTTGATTTTCAGTTCTTGTCTCTTGCTCATCCAGTTAGAAATAATAATAATAAAATGACAACTACATCATAATTTGCTCCCAAGGAAGAAATATTTCCGGTTCTTCAGGGAATGTTTATTACAAACAGATAAATGTAGCACTGTTGGTCACCTGCCACTGCACTAATGCAGTACAGTCTGTCACCCATGGTGAAAAAAAGGAGGGAAGACACAAGATGAACTGGAAAGCACACAGGAATGTATCTCACTTCAGCTCCTTAAAATCTTTTCATTGAAATGTATTATGCAGAATCAGTAAAATTAATTTAAATTTTAGTGAAAGAAAATGAGTTCTTTTTGTGCATCAGCCATGAACATGGGCAGTTCCAGAAGAGCCAGCCACTGATCCAGAAGAAAAATCTTCAAAAAAGAGAATGATCAAACTCAACATGAGGAATCTCACAATGATAGTGCTTTGATCTGAGACCCTGTATTGTAAGGTGCATCTGAGAAATATTTAATGGCTTAGCTGGCCCTGGGAAAGCTGATAAATGAGTCACCAAATATACAACATCTGTTATTTATGCTCTCAGTTTGTAGCCCAGCTGCAGGTAGAATAAAAAGGCTCAATTCCAGTTGCAAATGCGAAGTATTTAAACATCTACTTATGTGTGTGAGAAATAGATCATATACAATAATGAAACCTATTTATTTCTTTTTTAAAATGTTTGGATACATTTAAAATTATAATTAATTCTTGCACATTATTGTCTCACTACACTACTTACAAACAAGTCTGAGTCAAAAAGTATTAACGCTATAATGTTACTATATGCTGGAAAAGGATGATAGATTTTTATAAGTAAATAAAGTGAGAGAATCTATGGAATCTATGCTGGAAAAGTAGCACGGCAAGCTGTAGGCAGTCCAGGACACTCCTGGAGAGCATTGAAAATAGTTTTGTAACCCAGCTAATAGAGACCCCCACCCGAGGGGTCCCCAGATGTAGGAAATCAGGCAGGAAAGGAAAGAGGCTGGTGTGGCTGAGTCGAGACCTACTGGTCAAACTCAAGAACAAGAGGGAACTGCACCAGCAGCGCAAGCAGGGACAGGGAACTTGAGATGTATATAGGGATGCTACCTGTTTGTGTAGGGAGGGGCTCAGCATGGTCAAGGCACAGCTGGAGCTGAACTTGGCAGCGGAAGTGAAGAATAACAAGAAGGACTTCTACAGGTATGCCAATCAGAAGAGGAAGGTTAAAGAGAACGTACCCACACTGATAGTTGAAAATGGTGACCTCATATCAACAGATGAGAAGGCTGAGGTACTTAACAACTTTTTTGCCTCAGCCTTCTCTGACAACCCCTCTCCTTGCCCCTCCTGGGTCTTGGGACAATAAGATGGTGACTAGAGGGGTAAACTCCCTCCCAGTGTAGAGGAGAATCAGGTTTGTGACCATCTGAGGAACCTGAACATTTGTAAGTCTATGGGACCTGATCAGATGTATCCCAGAGTCCTGAGGGAATTGGCCGATGTGGTTGTAAAGCCAGTCTCCGTGATAATTGAAAAGTCATGGCAATCAGAAGTCCCTGGTGGCTGGAAGGATGGTAACATTGTGCCCATTTTTTAAAATGATAGAAAAGATGACCCAGAGAACTACTGATCTGTCAGCCTCACCTCTGTGCCTGTGAAGATCATGGAACAGATCCTTCTAGAAGCTATGCTAAAGCACATGGAGGACAGGGAGGTGACTAATGGCAGCCAGCATGGCTTCACCAGGGGAAAGTCCTGTATAATCAGCATAGAGGCTTTCTATGATGTGGTAACAGCAGCAGTGGACACAGGTAATCCAACGGATGTGATCTATCTAGACTTCTGTAAAGCCTTTGACATAGTCCTCCACAACATCCTTCTCTCAAAATTGGAGAGATAGGAATTTGACTCGTGGCTCAAAGTCCAGATGGAGATCCATGACAAGTGGTGTCCCCCAGAGGTCCGTACTGGGACCACTGCTGTTTACTATCTTCATCAATGATATTGACAGCAAGACTGAGTACACCATCAACAAGTCTGCACATGACACCAAGCTGAGTGGTACAGTTGCCACACCAGAAGGATGGGATGTCATCCAGAGGGACCTGGACAGGCTGGAGAAGTGGGCCTGTGAGAACCTCATGAGGTTGAACAAGGCCAAGTGCAAGGTCCTACACCTGGGTCAAGGTCTTCCTCAATTTCAGTACAGGATGGAGGATGATGTGATTGAGAGCAGCCCTGCAGAGAAGGATTTGGGGGTGCTGGTCGATGAGAAGCTCAACATCAGCTGTCAAGGTGCGTACAAACCCAGAAGACCAACTGTGGCCGTCAGGTCCAGTGAGGTGATTCTGCCCCTCTGTTCCTCTCTTGCAAGACCTCATCTGGAGTATTGTGTCCAGTTCTGGAATCCTCAATGCAAGAAGGATATAGAACTATTGGAACGGGTCCAGAGGAGAGCTACAAAGATGATCCGAGGGCTGGAGCATCTTCCATATGAGGCTGAGAGAGTTGTGCTTCTTCAGCCTAGAGAAGAGGAGGCTCCAATGAGATCTTATAGCAATCTTCCAGTACCTGAAAGGGGCTTACAGGGAAGATGGGGAGGGACTGTTCATAAAGGCTTGTAGTGAATGGACAAGCGGGAATGGGTATAAACTGGAGAGGGGCAGATCTAGACTAGACATAAGGAAGAATTTCTTCACCATGAGAGTGGTGAGGCACTGGCACAGGTTGTCCAGGGAAGTTGTGGCTGCCCCATCCCTGGAGGTGTTCAGGGTCAGGTCGGATGTGTATTTGGGCAGCCTGATCTAGCGGGAGGGCTCCCTCCCCATGGCAGATGTTTTTTAAGGTCCCTTCCAACTCAAACTATTCTAGGATTCTATGGACAACATTTTAAATGTGTATAGAAGTTATTAAAATCCATGTGGCCTTAGAGTTTGGAACTAGTTCATAGAATATAATAGAGAATTTTCTTTTTGGCAGTGCTTGTTGTTTGGAGTAGAAACCGTATACCTTTCTTTATGTTGGCATTGCATCTATCATACTCTGGAATGTTAAAAGAAAATTAAAGAATGGTGCAACTGCAATCTCCAGTAGTCAAAAAGGCTGTTTTCACTGTTATCAAAAGAGTAAGATTTTCTGATCTGTTTCTCTGTTTTTATAGAGGTGTTAAATGCTAAATGAGTTTTCCAGAAGGCCTATTTTAATATCATAAAACCATGTCCAAAATTTTGCTGGCACATTTATTACAGAAATAAATATGGATAGGAGGCAGTTAAAACAATGGACAAGCCAACTCAGAAAAGCTTAAGCCATTGACTCCCTCTTATGAGTAATCTAAGTTTCAGATGCCTCTCACTTGTCCACCCCTTTCTCTTTAACAAAAACAATAAGTATAAGCTACAGAGCTGGGCTGTATTCCATTTCTCCTCTATTGCTTTAAGTAAGATCCCTAAATTCTTTTCATTTGTCATGGAGCATTAAGGGAGTACTTTCATGGTGCATTATATGGTATCAATTGGTCATATGCCATGCCGCGAAGGAGAACAAAACATCATATAACCTGGAGCAAATTTCAGATGTATGAAGAAGTTCTAGTTGAACAACAAACCATGAAAATCTCAGGGAAGTCAGGCCTCTTTGACTACAATTAAAGCATGCAGCAAATTCGTTCCACCAACAGGTTTTCCTGTGTTCTCTGATTGACAAGCTTTGTTCAACTTCTGCAGCGCTGTGTGTACTGAAGTCTGTGCATGAAATTAGTATCATGTATGGATCCTATGGATGTTCTACAAACTGAGACTACAAAAGCAATTAAGTAAATGAGGAAAAAGCCAGAGATATAGGCTTCCTTCCTTTATATTTGTACTTACATTTGTCTCTTTAACAGGAGATAGTATTTTTTTAACCTCCAAATGAGTATTTTATTGAATGAATATAGTATTGGTGCCTTTTTTAAGTCTCTGAGGAAAGTCTTGCTTTGACAATAGGTGCACCTTCTTACACTGCCCCACGACCAGCAGCACTGCAGTGTCTCTCATTTTTCCCTAGCTTAACACCCATATCAGTTTCTTCGACTAAGTATTCAGTTTCTTCACCTTTTCTGAGGAACCAGAAAAGTTCTAGAGATGGCTGTGGTTTTGTAATGAACACTTTGATTCTTAGGGTTTTTGCTAAAACCACTAATTTACTTCAAATTGCCAATTAAATTAGATTCACTTTCTTGGTCAGCTTGACTCAGGACAGAATCTCAATCAGCAGTCTCTGTATGAGAGGTGAAATATTATCACCAGCTCACTGGTAATCAAAACACAGAGGATACTGCTAAGTCACTTACTCATGGTACTGTCTGTAATGACACAGGAGTTTTAAAAAGATGCATTTACAGTAGTTGGTTTCTGAGTATTTTGTAGTAACCATCTTTTTCTCTCAGAAAGCTAAGTAACATCTAATACCCTCACAAAGCCATGTCTGATGGCTTTTATGCATAAATGCTGCAGCAGTTGGGATTGAGGGGACTGTAGGCCAATTTCATGGTCAGATTAATTTTTATTGCAGCCTTGAATTTTTACTGGACTTTGATGATGGATGATCATAACAATCTGTCACAAGTATCATCAGATGTCAGGATTGCTGTATGTAGAGCGTTTAATTGAATTTGTTATGGTGGCTCTTATTGTTACCATGAAACAAGCTTACCGCTTCATTATTAAGAAGCAAGGAAAGAGCAGCATGTGCCTAACCTTCAAATAACTTAAATGCTTTCAAAAGACACATTCATTTCCACATTTTCTTTAAGCTGGTCCCTTCATCCAGAATACCTATTGGTAGTAATGGCTATTTTTAGACTTTGTTTTTTCAACAAAATGATGAATACAGCATAAGCTACATGCATAAACTGGCGATCAAATGAAGTAAAAAAATTTGCTTTCCTGTGTTGCACTTATAGTACCTTCACTGAATCTGGGCATAAAGTCTGGTATCTACTTAGGAATATAGTGATTTGAGGGCAATTGATCTAGAGAAATGCTGAAAAACGACAAAATAAAAAACGATGTACAGTAATGCTGCTGAAAATTTAGCCTACTATTTCTGTAGCTGTTATGTTCAGCCCATAATTAGCCCCAAAATTTTCCCTGTTTCTTCCTGCTTTTTATTCTACATGTAGGCTATACTTTGATCGTAGGTGAAGTACAACAGGTAACTGGTTCTTGCTGTCATTTTTGAGTCAGTGGAAGTAGTTCTGGGTCCTCTATATCCCTAACTCAGGAAAACAGCAATAACAGAAATCAACTCCGTTTATTTCTATATCTTGAAAGTTTTATTGGTAACATGCAGCCAGCAGCACTGATGCAGTGTGCCTGCTGCCTATACTCACAACATGCATCTTCTCAAAAAGTCCAAGACATTATGAACAGTTATCACCATTCACTTCCTCACAGCACCCTGTCTGAGGCATTTTTGTAACAAGCTGTAAAATACCAGTAATGCACTAAGAGAATTAAGAGAATTCAGGGCCGAGTTTGCACAGTACTTTTAGTTTATCTGATATAATTCAGTTTTCTGAGGTTTTTTTAGACATTTTAGATATTTTCCTGTGCTCCTCACTCCTTCTGGCATCTCACATGCAGCTCCTCAGCCGACCAGCAGAATTCTTTTGAGATGCAGCTGCTGAGTGAGAAACAGCAAGAGAAATTCAGTAACTGCAGCAGATGTTTGAATAGTGATCTGGATAGGGCAATCTGAGAAGAGAAGGTGGCATAGATAATGCATGAAAATCACCTGATCTTGTAATTATTTATCACCTAGAAACACTACAAGGTGTGAGTGAGAAATAAATGACTAAAACTGTGGAATGAACATTGCAAAAAATTGTTGTTTATGATAAGGATATGCCCTGAATTCTATTTTTGAGTCTATAAATGCCTTTTGAGTATTGCTATGGAGTTTTATGAGCTTTAATGGATTAGTGAGGTTACGTCACTAACAGGAACACTGACTGCTCAGAGGAAGTAAGTAAAGCCCGTATCTTTAGAGAGACAGGACTGCAGAAAAAAATGTTATGTTTGTGATCTTTTTTTCCTTTGGTGTTTTCTAGGGGGAGGTTTGGCAGATTAATACACTAGCAGTTATTCCCAAGGGGCAAGACTAAAGAAGATCCTAGAGAAGAGAAGGCTGAGGGGAGGCCTTATTGCTCTCTACAGCTACCTGAAAGGAAGTTGTGGAGAGGAGGGAGCTGGCCTCTTCTGCCAAGTGACAGGGGACAGGACGAGAGGGAATGGCCTCAAGCTCCACCAGGGGAGGTTCAGGCTCGACATCAGAAAGAAATTTTTCATGGAAAGGGTCATTGTGCACTGGAACAGGCTGCCCAGGGTGGTACTTGAGTCACCATCCCTGGAGATGTTTAAAGGATGGGTGGATGAGGTGCTGAGGGGTATGGTTTAGTGATTAATAGTAATGATTGGATTCGATGATCCTGTGGGTCTTTTCCAACCTGATGATTCTGTGACTACAGCCTCATAAATCCCTATTCCAGATATCAGGATTACTGCTAGGAAAAAACTGTTTGCTATCCAAGCAATTACAGGGTGATTTTCTTATGATAAAAGACAAGAAGAGTGATGAGGTGCATCATGACAAAGTTGGCTCAGTAAAGAAAATACCACTTTTTTTTCTTTTGTGTGTTAAATATGGCATGATTTATACGTGAAGCAAAGAGGGAAAACTGACTACCAAGGTAAAGAGTGAGGTTAAACACTTGCTTTTGAACAGCCTGTCAAACTGCTATACAGCTGAAAGCTTCTTTACAGTTTGTCACAATAAAGCAATATGCGTTGAACACACTTCTCCCTCTATTTGACTAGCATAGGATTTGAATTGGTTCGCAAATGAATGTTCTGAATTCTGTAGGAGTTTGCTGGCTTGCTGTCTGATATTTCTGATTTTTTAACATAGATGTATAAATCACTACCCTTTAAGGTCTCTTCTGAAATTTATTGGATTATAATTAAAAAGGATCAATTTAATAAAAGCAGGAACACTTTTAAAAACACATTAAATCTGACCAAAATTATTATGACATTTAAAAGCAAAGTGCAAGGTGCTTACTGTTCCAACATTAATCATGTGCCAGTATGGATGGGATTCATTTCACTACACAACAGTCATCTAAAAAAATCATCACACCTCATCTACTCACCTAAATTCTATTATATCAGTGGATAGAGACAGGAATCCCCAGGGGGCACACCAGCCCATCTCAGACAGATGAGATAAACTGACACGTATTTCTTACCAGTAAACATAGAGGGAGCTAGATGATGCGAGATAGGAGCTTAATTTATTTGTCTACAGACAAGGGTCTAGTGCTGCTTGAAATCATTTATGGTATCCAAGCTATCCATGTAGATGTGGCAGATGTGGCCTAGGACAGATCCACAGAAGACCCTGCCCCAGTGGCAACTGTAGGCTAGATAGGGAGGTAGAATTGTAGATAGCATGCAGATAGTAAGGAAGGTTCTTCCCTGTGTGTACACGCACAAGCCTATGGGGCCAGATGGGACCCATACACAAATACTGAGGGAGCTGGCAGATATGCTGGCCAAACCCCTTTCCATCATCTTCCAGCACTCCCGGCCAACTGGGGAAGTTCCATTGGACTGGAGGCTGGCTGATGTTGTGCCCATCTACAAGAAGGGTCCCAGGGAGGATCCAGGGAACTACAGGCCTGTCAGTCTGACCTCAGTGCCAGGGAAAGTCATGGAGCGGGTGATCCTGAGTGCGATCATGAAGCACTTGCAAGAGAACCGGGTGATCAGACCCAGTCAACACGGGTTCATGAAAGGCAGGTCTTGCCAGACTAATCTGATCACCTTCTATGACCAAGTGACTAAACTCTTGGACGAGGGAAAGGCTGTGGATGTGGTTTTCCTGGACTTCAGTAAAGCCTTTGACACAGTTTCTCATAGCATTCTGCTTCAGAAACCGTCGGCCTCTGGCCTGGACAGGCGCACACTCTCCTGGGTGGAAAACTGGTTGGATGGCCAGGCCCAGAGAGTGGTGGGAAATGGAGTTAAATCCAGCTGGAGGCCAGTTACAAGTGGGGTTCCCCAGGGCTCAGTGCTGGGTCCAGCCCTGTTCAATGTCTTTATCAATGACCTGGATGAAGGCATCAAGTGCACCCTTAGCAAGTTTGTGGATGACACTAAGCTGGGTGGAAGTGTGGATGTGCTGGAGGGTCGGGAGGCTCTGCAAAGGGATCTGAACAGGCTGGACTGCTGGGCTGAGACCAACGGCATGAGGTTTAACAAGGCCAAATGCCAGGTCCTGCACTTGGGGCACAACGACCCTGTGCAGTGCTACAGACTAGGAGAAGAGAAGCCAGAAATCTGCCTGGAGTAGAAAGACCTGGGGGTTTTGGTTAACAGGTGACTGAACATGAGCCAGCAGTGTGCCCAGGTGGCCAAGAAGGCCAATGGCATCCTGGCTTGTATCAGAAATGGTGTGGCCAGCAGGTCCAGGGAGGTTATTCTCCCTCTGTACTCAGCACTGGTGAGACCGCTGCATCTTGAATCCTGTGTTCAGTTCTGGGCCCCTCACCACAAGAAGGATGTTGAGGCTCTGGAGTGAGTCCAGAGAAGAGCAACAAAGCTGGTGAAGGGGCTGGAGAACAGGCCTTATAAGGAATGGCTGAGGGAACTGGGATTGTTTAGCCTTGAGAAGAGGAGGCTGAAGGGACACCTTATTGCTCTCTACAACTACCTGAAAGGAGATTGTAGAGAGAGGGATCTGGACTCTTCTTCCAACTGACAGGGGACACAGCAGGTGGGAATGGCCACAAGTTTTCAGGGGAGGTTCAGACTAGATATCAGAAAGAATTTTTTCATGGAAAGGGTCATCGGGGCCTGGAAGAGGCTGCCCAGGGAAGTGGTTGAGTCACCATCCCTGGAGGTATTTCAAAGACAGATGGATGACGTGTGTAGGGATATAGCTTAGAGGCAGATGGGAATGGTTGGACATGATGATCCTGTAGGTCTTTTCAAACCTGGTGATTCCATGATCCTATGAAATTTCATTTTTACCCTCTATATTACATTTTTCATATTTAGGTTGTTCAAATCTGCCTTCCTTTTAGTTTCAGAAACTTAATAGGCATATATGCATAGAATATGCTTTTATTTTTGCTTTATCATTACTAAATCTGTAAGTGGGAAAAATAGTTATTCCTGTCCATGTCCAGACCTCAAATATTGCTTATTAAACATATACTGTGCCCCACTCTGTAGATAGTTGTGGTTCCCTCATAGATCAAGTGACAGCTATGTGTACACTTGGGAAAACAAGTGCTGTACCTATGCTGTACTGTTGTTATAAACTGTTAGCTTATGCTTGCTTTTTCTTTCATACTGTAGACTCATATATCAGTATTTGAAGTTGTAAAACAGTTCAGCATACATAAGAAGAAAAAAACATTGCCAGTATTACCTCCCTGTCTGGTATTTGATTGTTGAAACAAAGAGGTGTAGTGCAATGTTTGGCTTTTAAAATTATGCAGCTATGTCCCACAGAAGCTTAGCAGTTGTGGCAGGGTAGTAATTGTATTTTGCCTGGGAGTTTTTTAAATTACCCAGGCACCAAAAAAAATAATGAAATTTTTTAAGTGGTGGATTCAGCTGGGGCAATGCAGGTATCAGCAGTCTCTCTATGTTAGTGTTTATATCACAGCAGTGCCATGGGACATGAGCAGCAAGTAGGACCTGATTGTGCCTGGCACTGAACAAACAAGGTAGAGTTTGCCCCAAAGAGGTTATAACCTAAATACATGAGTACAGTGAAGCGAGGCAAGCAGCCCTGCATCCCACAGGTTAGGCAAGAGTTACTTCTTCCAGACCTGAACACTTCTAAACCAGATATCTTCTCTCCTGAAGCTCTTGCCTTCATGTCACAGTGTCTGTCTAGCCAGCTAGGGTGGGGTTTGTTACAAAACCTGTAATGTTCTGCCTGTGAGGCAGACAATATTGATTTAAAAAAAAAAAAAAAAAAAAAACAAGCAGAAAAAGAGCCAGAAGGGTCTGCTTAGAGCTGTCAAGGTTAAACTTTGAAATGATTAGTCACTTGCCATTGCAGTCAGTGTAAACTACCAGCATTTCTTAAACATTTCTTTAAGTAGTCACTTACTTGAATAATTAACTCTCTTGACCCTGCCTTGTCATTTACTGGTTAACATGGTCAAACACTAACATTAACTTTCAGCATTAGATGTGCTTTCTCATTCTTTCCACCTGCTCATGCAAATGCTCAAGCTCAAAGCTCACATTTCTAAATGTAGAAGAGCATGATCTTTTCAGCAGCCCCCTCCTGCACAGGCAGTTGGCTCTAGTGCCGTGGTCTCCATGTTTTCCATGTCTTCTCAGGTCCCTTGTTTCTGGGCAGCCGCAGAGGAAATGTGCTGGGAGAGAGCAGAGGTTTACCTTACGGTGGCCCTTTTTTATCAGCAAAGCCAGGAAGCTGCACAAATCCCTGGCACGCATCCACCTTCAGCTTTCTGAGAAGCAGATAGTGTGCTCCAGCCTGTGCTTCATTTAAAGAGGCAGACCAGTTGGGTTGAATAGTTAAGAATGTGGAGCACTGGGGTATCATATCTGCATAGTTGGGGCTTTTTTTTCCCCCATCCAGGGAAAAACGCAACCAAATCGATAGTGGTCCCCACTATTTGCAGCTGACTGTGGCTAGCAAAGTGGTAAGGGCTCCTCAGGGTGTTCCTGAGGACTTCCAGTACTTAACAGGGGCTTACAGGAAAGCTGGGGAAGGGCTCTTTATCAGGAAATGGGCTGATATGATGAGGGGTAATGGTTTTAAGCTGAAAGAGGGGAGATTTAGACTAGATATTAGGAAGAAATTTTTTACTGTAAGGATGGTAAACCACTGGAACATGTTGTCCAGAGAAGTCATGGATGCCCCATCCCTGGAGATGTTCAAGCTCAGGTTGTATGAAGCTTTGAGCAACCTGATCCAGTGAAAAATGTCCCCGCTTATGGCCAGGGGGCTTGAACTGGATGATCTTTAAAATCCCTTGCATCCCAAACCATTCTATCATTCTATTATTCTATGAACTTGATGGGAAATTTTGTCCTGGAGACAAATACAGGGTTTGATCCAAGTGTAAAGTTTTCATTTTGCACTCCTACTAGGAGTAGGGTGGGAAATAGCAACACAGCAAGCTTCCTCCATCCTCTTGACGCACAAGTAAAATGTCATCAATCGCAAAGAAAGATTTATATTCTTGTCCTTTTAAATCCCTACCTTGCATTACACTGTTATCACAACACATAAGGTAATGGCAAAGTTGAATGAATCATGGGAGACTTTCACTTAGATTTAATCAAAACTTTAAAAGCTGCCTACTCTGCATTGCCACAATGTGGTATGTTTTTAAACTCACAGAAATATGCTGCATCCAGCAACATCGTATCATTATTTTTTGAATAATCTAGCCCACAGTCCTCAATGTCAGCTCTGTAGGTGACAGGTAGGGTTAAAAACCAAACATCTGATTATTAATTTTGTCTGTCACTTGCAAAGATAATTCTTTCATTATGGAGGTTATTATGGAGCTTGATTCAGGGACAAAAAAAAATTACTTTTAACTCATCTTAGTGGAAAATCTTTAACCTGCTCTTTGGTACGTTTAAGAATTCCTATATTCCCTCTGGGAACAAAATCTAAAACAAAATCTAGCATGGAGGGAACAGGTTTGCTCTGATACCAGAAGTGCTCTAATTAATGTATCTGGTTTTCATGGTGATAAATGGGGTCTGTCAGAGGGTAATAATTAAATCTTCATAATGTGAACTTCTCAAGGTCGTTTTGTCCTAAGGTTTTTAATAGTTGTCCATAACCAAAACTGATACTCTAAATAAACAAATCTTGATTTGCTATATATGTGGTAAAGTATGTGTTTGTATTAATGATCCTGGCTCCCCTCATTAGCAGGCATTTCATATTTGATGCTCTAGTCACTGCTTTCCCACCCTTCTTTTGTATTTACTGTCATGCAAATGGCCAAATGTCTGCTCATAGTGTCACTGCAAAACTCCCCACCCTCTTCAGAGACAAGACTGATCCACGGTCTGGGTTTCATGCCACCAGACACTGTGTGGGTGAAACGCGCCTGTTCTTCTGCTTTAATATTCTCATCTCTCTAAGATTAGGGTCTACTTTGTTGCTGGCAGGCTTGTACCAACAAAAAGGACTCGAAAGGTTAAAATGAGGGGGCCTTGTTTAAAAGTAATCCTAACACCAGGAGTAAAAAAAAGATTTATTTTTTTTTCCTAAAACACAACTTCTGTTCTGCATCTCTCTACTCATTTACGCTCTCTAACACTGTTGGCTCCCCCATTCCCAACAGTTCTCTCTCAAGCACATGGAAAAACCGGGCAGGAAGAAGTCATTGAAAACATTCTTGGGGACTGAGGTTACCAAGGCTTGCTGCTGCACAATTACACAAGCAGATCCTTTTAAAAACAACTTTTAAGAAGGAAATAGGGAGCTTATAGTGAACAAGTGAGAACAGTGCTTATTGTAACCTCATGCCTAGTACTGACTTTCCGGCCTCACACTGTAGATTGGGCTGAGCTGAGGTGTGGCTGAAGGGCATGAAATTGAAGAGAGAAAAAAAAATCAGATAGCCATTTTTATGCTCATTTATCATTTTACCCTTTTTTTTCCTGTAATTTCAACTCTTAATAGAGCAAGCACAGAATTCTATTAAAGATGTGTTAATAGTAAAGAAAACATAGCTGTGTGACCATAGGTGGCAAATCCCAAACTTCCACTTGCTATTATGCAAGTCATTTTGCTGTAAACACTTTGTGCTTTTTTGGCTTAGTTTTTGTTTTTAATATAGGTTTCTTCTGAGGGTTATGGAATGGTGAACTCAAAGCTAAGCTAAGTAAACACAGTTATGGACCCTCAGTAATCTTTCATTGCCAATCAAAGTAATGACTTTCTTTCGCTTGCCCTTTTTCTTTCTCTCTCTCCCTTTGATTTATACCCTGGAGTTTTGCTCAGTGATTTTTCAGAAGCTTCAGAGAAGTTAAAATAAACATGCTTAGTGCTGAGCAAATTCATCTTCTCTTCGTATTTTCCCTCCAGTCCTTTGCCACGTTCACAGAGCTGCCATGTGGAATCTCTACCTCCGGATGACAGCCCCTGCCATCCTCCGAAACCATGGCTGTCCCAAGCAGAGATGTCAGTGCAGTAATATGCCCTTAAATTTGTCTGCCCTCTGAAAATGGGTCTTATCTAGATCACTGGTCAAGTTATCGTATCTGTATGCGCAACCATCTAGGCTTGTCTGAAAGTCTGCCAGGGCCAGCGGGAGGCTGGGCAGGGACAGAGTCCAGCTGCAAGGTCAGAGGCTGAGTTTGGGAAATACCTCCGCTATTGACTCTGCACATCACACATACACTTCAGGGGAAAAGGATATGAAATTGATAGATTCTGGCTCTGCCTTTTATTTATTAAATTTTCCTCTGCTCTCCTTTTTGAAACTCCTTTTTTTTTTTGGTTTCTTATTTTATCTGATCAACACAAATTTGCCAAGCTGGTTGAAAATAATATCACACATACTGGATCTTCAAATATATGTACAAGAACACTGAAATTTTTATTTTAATAGGAACTATCTCATTTTTTCCACTAATTGCTACAAGTGCAACTCACCTTACTGTAATAAATAGATTTAAGTCAGAGGGGTTACTGAGCATAAATGAGGGCAGAATTTTAAGATAAAAGCTTCAAATTATGACATATCTTTTTAATTGCTGTTATATTTGTTAAGTTATATTATGAAAATTCAGGGCTAATATTTAATAGAGGGTGCACACCGCAAGAGTGGAGCCATTATTATACTGTGTTTAGGCATTTCCCGGTAAATTGCTTTTAGTTTATTTTCACAAAACTGCCACTACGGAAAGCAGTACTTGAAGGGAATAAAAACCAAAACAAACAAACCAACTCAAACCAAAACCTCTCAGCCACTCGCAGCGGTACAGATGTCCCTAACCAATGCTGCTTTTACGCTAATGTCTTTACTACAAGTACCTAGGAAACGTACAATAACTGGGTAGTTGCCATGCACCCACTTCTACTCTTTCCTCGTTTTGCTTTGTCTAGGTTGAGTCACCTTCCCTGGAGGTGTTTAAGGCACAAGTGGACAAGACACTGAAGGGCACAGTTTAGTGTATGATAGGAATGGTTGGACTCGATGATCCAGTGGGTCTCTTCCAACCTGGTAATTCTATGATTCTATGTCTCCTCCTCATTGTTGCTCTTTGTCATTAACAGACCAGTGGCACATTGCACTCACACCTGGTACTATGCTTTCCTGTCTACATAAAAAAACCCCTCTGAATTGATGCCTTGCCAACATGTCCAAAGGTTGAAAAATTAACTTAGAAAATTCTGACATGATTTTTTTTCTCAAAACCAACCTTGTGTCCATAATGTTAGAAGCTCTAATTGCCTAGCAAATTTCTTCCTCTGACTGTGAAAGCTGAGAATAAAAAGAAATCTTACAGAGAAGTCTTTTTTTTTCTTCTCACCAAATTATTTCAGTATGGCTCAATGTAATAACTAGAATTACAGAACAACAAAGGGAGCTGAGGCTTTCATTCAGACCCTGTTTTGCCCTGAGTCTTCAGGACCTAGCCACCTCCCTGTATTCTGGGATATTCCCTTGGCTGCAGAGACAGTGACAGCTCTGCCCTCAGCTAGGAGGAATCCCCAGGGTTGTCAAGGATAGGACACTGGCATGACAAGGCTAGGATGGGAGCAGTTGCTGCAGGCGTAGGACAACGGTGCTGAGGTTAGAAGTGCCCAGAAGACTTTGGAGAAGATGCGTCCTTCCTTTTCCACAGCAGGTGCTGAGACTTGATGCCAAGAAATTATCACTGCAATAGAAGAGAGAAAAAGAGATAACCTTTTGCCTCAAATACTATGTCATCTTGAATATTTGGTTCAGTTTTGGATCCCTCTGTACAAGCTGTCAGAGCGTGTCCAGTGAAGGGCAACGAAGCTGAGGAAGGGCCTGGAGCACAAAATTTATGAGGAGAGGCTGAAGGAACTGGAGTTGTTCAGTCTGGAGAAGAGGAGGCTGAGTGGAGACCTTAACACTCTTTACAGCTCCCTAAAAGGACTGTAGCGATGAGGATGTTGGTCTCTTCTCCCAGGTAACAAGTGACAGGAGGAAATGGCCTCAATTTCTGTCAGAGGCGGCTTAGATTGTGTACTAGGAAGAATTTACTTACTGAAAGAGTGGTAAACTACTGGAAGAGGCTGCCCAGGGAAGTGGCAGAGTCACTGTCCATGGAAATGGTCAAAAAGATGTGTAGATGTGGCACTTCGGGGCATGGTTTAGTAGGCACAGTGGTGTTGGGCTGACAGTTGGACCTGGTGATATTAGAGGTCTTTTCTATCTTTAATGATTCTATGATTCTGTTTAAAAAGGTAGTTAAAAACACCTTAACCTAATCCTCCTGCATCAACTAACCCTGCATTGGAATGAAATATATACAGGCTGTCTTAAGTTAAAACAAAAAGAACAGTGAGTCTTAGAATGATGTAACTTTCTGGGTAGCATCTGAGAAATATATATATAATGAAATGTATCCTGCAGTTTGAAAGCTGGGCACCAGGGCCCTTTCCCAGCAGAGTGGCTGTGCAGAAAGGGCCACGCCACAGTAAGAGCCTGACTATAAGGCACCTCTGGTGGCTGCGAGGAATAGAAAGGCCGGGCAGCAGAGGTGTGGGCAGTGCTGCCACCCCAGCATTACTTCTGCCAGTGAACTGAACCCAGCATGGAAAATGTCCTAAATGCTTTGGGGGCTGTGACTATACAGTGTCCCTCCATTCCACAGGGCATTGCATCTGTACCAGCACTGGCTGGGCAGCTCAGGGAGCCACAGAGAGCTGCCAGCTAGAGCAGGGACTCAGCCTCGGCTGCTGGGTAATGATATCTCAGGACAAAAAGTTATTGATATTTTATGTCAAGGTCACGTGACTTCTTGTGATTTCATCTGCACCTTTGCAGTGCAAGGTCTGGGGTGGAAGCTGCTGTTACTGCTGGTACTTTCCCCTTAGGGTCAAACATAAATCAAGAACTGAAAATTAGGAGGGATACACAAGGCTTCCAACTCACTTTGCAAAAATAGGGTGTAATGTGTTGAAGAGGGAGTGTCAGGCTTTGGCCTTCTTAAATTTCCTGGCTATTGTTGATTTATATCAGATCCTTAAAGCTATTTAAACAGTGTTTTGCTGGTATTTCCTTATTATAAATGGGCAAAAGAAATGACATATTTCATGGAAGCTTATGTATGTATTCTTCTCAGAAAGACGCAAAGGGTTCCTTTGGCTTTAGAACATCCATTAGGCAATTGTTGTTAAGATGCATAATACATACCTGGTAGACTTAGTGGCTCCTGGAGGTTTGTCATGCTGTCTTCCTTTAAACAGATGCCTATAGTATTTTGTGTATGGCATATCTAAAAAATTATATGTATTTATACTACATACCAAACCATGCTTTATAAAACTCTCTGTTCTCTCTTATAAAACACTTACTTAGAATATGTGCCATATGTGGAAAAATTCTGTAACAAATTAAATTTTACAAATTTTCATGCACGCTCATTTAGATGACTTATCAACCTCACTATCAGGATCTTTTAAGAAATAAAAGATCTTTCAAAGCTACCAAAAGGAAACATATACCATATTATTACTACCAGAGCTTAGTTTTAATTAAAACTGCCCTGAAACAAAACAATAATATGAGAATCAGTACCTTCAGAGTTGTTACGCTAGTTATTGTATTTGTTTGTCCTTACTAGAGGCCAGTGACAATTCTGGGAGCAATTCACAAGGACATCCCTTTTTATCAGTTCACACTTGGTCTCAACTAACAGTCTTTAATCTTTCTTTTTCCCCCCAAAGTGGTGATAAGAATACAGAGCAGTGCAGGTGAGAGCTGAGTTCAAAGCTCTGTCTCACTTGCTGGATTCGGTAGAAGCTGGGCAGCAGCCCAGGCCCACGGGGAGTCCACTCTGCCAGTGCCAGTGCCAGTGATGGTCCTCGTGCCACGCCAGTTTGGCCAGGGCTCAGCCAGGAGCTCGGCCAAACAGCAAGGGCTCAAAAGCAAGGAGGGCAAATGATTCCAAGTGGCTTGGACAGACAGAAAATACACCATAACAAGGCCTCCTTTGATCTGTCTCACTCACCTGCAAAACTATCTTTTCCAGAAAATTCCCTGGGACTGCCCCATGTTGGCATCATCCTTTGAAGTCCTTGCTGGTCAATCCTCCCTTTGAAGAGCACCAGATTTCAGCTCAGTTCATCTTGATGTCCTCATCAAATTCCAAGTTCTTCTTGATGTCCCCATCAAGTTCAAAGTAGCATTTACAAGGATGACAACGTGCAGACACCACGCAGATTGTCCTCCCTGGCTGCCTCCGAGGATTGCAATGAAGACTGTAAATTCTGGATCTGTTTCTGATTTCCAGACATATATCATAGCTTTATCATTTGCTTGTACCTTCATCAAGTCCCTAAGCCCATGTTATGCTGTGTTTCTTAAAACTGAGCCATGTGCAATGGGAAGTCAAAAAACATCATGTCTAGAAACAGTAACACACTGAAAATATGGGAAAAAGCTCTATAATTCAGACATCTTTGTTGTTGTGCTGTTTTATTTTTTCTTCTTCATGATACTAAAAATGAAATTTTCCTCACCAATTAAATTATTTCTGTTCTGGACGTGCAAGTCATAGAATGGTTTGGGTTAGAAGGGACCTTAAAGATCATCCAGTTCCAATCCCCCTGCCATGGGCAGGGACACCTCTACTCGATCAGGCTGCACAAGGCCCCATCCACCCTGGCCTTGAACACCTGCAGGGCTGGGGCAGCCACAAATTCCCAGGGCAACCTATGCCAGTGTTTATAAATAACAATAATAAACTACTGGAAATATTATAATAATAATTTCTCACAGTCTAAAAGAAATCAAATCCAAGTCATTGCAGAATAGATCCAGCAGCTACGAAGCAGACACTGTTTTGACTTGAGGATGCAACAAAAATGTTTTTCCCACTGAAAGATAAAGGCAAAGGTTAACCAATATGAGCTGTGGAAAAAATATAAATAAAAATTACTTGAATTATAGGGAAATATTGCTTTCATTTTAAAAAACCTGCACACACACACTCACACACGAGTGGAGAGATATAGCATTTTGTAAATAAGGAAGATTTGCCTTTTCCTACATTGAACAGTACAAATCCCCAATCATATGTTATAGCCTAAATCTCAAATAAAAGTTGCATGGGTTAACATGATAAGGTATTCCACGTTAAATAACCAGAGGACAATATTAGTCAAAAGCTTGCTCTGACCAAAGATTTGATATATAGTTTCTGAGGAAAAAAAAAGAAACTGCTTAGTTCTAAAACAGGCCCTGGAGACATTCAGGTATTATTTAATAGGAATAAGGCTTTTCCAGGAACAGACCATGGTGCTGTGAAAGTGACTGAGCAGGATGAAAGACTCCAACAGCCGAAGCTCAAGGTGGTATCTATCACTCCAACTTTTTCATTTCCTAGCCAGACATATGGCTGAATCTTGTAATTTAAATGCAGATTGTATGTCCCAGCAGGAGTGCCTGAACATCCTGGAACCAGTGTCATGTTTCAGTAAGGGTGTCAGTAACTGGTTTGTGTTGCATCATTTCAGTATATTTTGTTCTCTGCTAAATTTAAATAATATTTTTCATGCTTTTAAAGGATATATCTTCCTTCTACAGATACTTTTTACTCTTTTAAGGAGAAAAACATTTATTTCTGGTTTTCTGTGCTACCTGGAAGCTAGTTTGTCTTCTGTTTACACAGGAGGAATGAATCTCCCCATTTATGGTACCAGGGTGTCTGAACAGAGTGCTTGGCACCTCAGCCTGGGATGGAGCTGCAGTGTACAATGCACAGTGGTGAGCTGTATGCCAAGGGCCTTTTGATGCATTTGGTTATGCCAATACAGGGGGTTCATTAAAAACTGAAGTCAGTAAATATATGACTATAGGTATTAGAGGTATTAGCACATGCAATTTTTTACCAAATTATTTTGAGGAGGAACACATACACCTTTCAAAATTTTATTTGGACCTGGACAAAATCCATATGCCTAAATCCCAGGGATCAAGACTGCCTACTCTCCAGCACTATATCTAACCCACTAGACATTTACCCTCCAGAAACATCCTGGTCTGCTGTCAAATCCCTCAAAGAAATTTTTTGAGCTTGTCTTATATGCAGCCTGGTGTTTTTAAATTAGGATCTGTTGTGCTCCAGACTGACCAGACAAGATGACTAACCTCTTCTGAAATTGCCAGGGAGAGCCTTAATGTGTTGGACTCTGAGTTCAGCTTTCAGGATTCTGGGGGTCAGCCATTTCATCTTGGAAACAGGACAGTTTTTGAACTGTCAGAGTTTTATGCTGCAGCTTCTAAACACAAGAAGAAAGCTTAAATTACAGTGCTGGGTATATTTGTAGAGGGAGTAAGCTCCGCTGCTGCTCAGATTAAGACACTGTGTTGCACAGGGAAAGTCCCATGGGCAGAAGGAGAGCAGGGAAGAGAAAGGCAGTCTACCACAGTAGCTGTAACAGAGTGGTGGAAGAGGGGAATGAGATGGACCGTGTGGATGTGGGGCAGTGGCTGCACTCAAGAGGTGGTATAGATGCTACAGGGAGTACAAAAGGCTGTGTTTATGCACTTGGATTTTGTTTGAGTCCAAATATAAAAGGCGTCTGATGTGGAGCTCACACAGAAAGACTTGGGCATCCCAAAAGGCACAGTAATGGTATCGCCTGACAGTCACTTGTTCTCAGCTCACATCCCTGCCAGTAACTGGGCACTGATCCAAACACTAGGATGTGATTAGCCATGTAGCTAAATCATTAGTGTGGTCTTCTTGGCAACTGTCACCTGGGATAAGACCACATCAGGTCTAGGACTGATGTGAATAATACAGTTGCTGACACAGGAAGGACAACAAAGTCCCAGTTGCTAAGACTTATTTCCCAAATAAAGGAGAAAATCCATTAAAAAAAACTAGTTTTCAAACTGCACATAGGCAGCAAATTACAATGCAGGACCCAGGAGAATTGCCTGGATATCACAGCAGAGTGACAGAACAGGATTCAAACATAGAAGGAAGCCACACCACACACCCGACCTGATGAAATGGTGGACAGACAAGATAGATAGAAACACACTCTGAGCTTATCTTGATAGAATACCATTACCTGGTATGTCCAGACAACGAAACTTCTGGTATAGGTCATGGACATAGAAATAATTAATTCAGATAGAACTGAATCAAACAAGGCATAGCTTAGTATAAGAAATAGTCAAGCTTCATTAAATGTATGTGCAGGGTAAAAGATATGTTCCTCAGAAAGGTTTTTTACTGTGTTTATTTTATAGATTAATATGTTTGGTGCTTGGGAGGGCTATTTTGAGTGTAAAGAATTTACATCCCTAAGAGGTACACAGAAATGACACACTGAGAAGACCATCAAAACTTATTCCAAGCAGCTGTTGCAATGTCTCTGTTCTTAGATTCTTCTTCCACTGTATGCTAGAAGAGCTAAATTCTTCCTAAAAACTTGCTTGCAGACTGATTAGTGTGCAAGACTGGAGACAAGGGCCAGAAAGGACAATGTAGGCTATTTTTTTGTTTTGGCATTAGTGTTCTTCCCACTAAATCTCCACCTATCTCTTCAGTAAAATGTATTCGATAGATTAGGAATTGAGGACTGTTTCCACATTTTCTGATGCTTATTAGCAATTGGTAGGAAGGAGAGTGAATCAACATTTCACAACCATAACCTTAAAATCTCTGAGTTTCAGAGAGATATTTTGATGTACTCATCCCCCAAACCCCTGGCTTTTAGGTTTGTCTTTGTATATTGCAGTTTAAAATCCCAACAAGAAAATCACCGATTTCTGTGCCTTGTAGGCTTTGATCCTTTGAAAGTCTGATTTAATTAAATCTGCCTTTGCCTCTCACCTAGATAAACAGTCTTTTTAAAAAAAAATAATGCTGTCAACAACACTAACAAATGTCCTGTTTCTAAGCACAATTAGTAAGAAAATATCCTTAGTGGTGTTTAGCCTGCAGACACCCAGTGGAACTCCACAATCATAGATTCTAATTAAGGGATTGACTTTTCAGGAAAGATTAAAATAACAAAATGCATTTAGCTTTGCTAAACAATGACAGGGAAGGAATAGGAGAACCCTCAGCAACAATAAGAAGATTGTAAACACCAACAATGGACAAGAGCTGTCCAAAGGAAGAGAAAGAACACTTTCTTAGCACCAAGAATAATGAGTAATGGATACGGAAAATAGAATTAATAAATTCAATGTTGATTATTGGTATTTTCATTATATTTTAACTTTTGAATGAACACAGGGTTGTTATTTGTCAAGGGTAGATTTATTCATGACTAAGGGAAATAGAAGGGCTCTGATTACCTTATTAGCACTGCAAGTAACATCTGCTTTCATGTGAGAGGCTGTACCACTGTATGTCTCCCTCATGATTAAAATGTTTGCATCAGGTTTGCTTTCTAGGCAGCTTTTGTGGAGATGTTCACTAGAAATAACATTTACAGAACTAAAAATCCACTTTATCTTTCAAAGGAGCAGTGGTGGAGCCACCACCTTCGCCCTAAAGAGAGTGAGAAAGAGTGATTAGGTGTGCAGCAGGGGTCGTATAGTATGGTTTGCGTACCATTTTGACACAGGATTCAGGAGCAAGAGGTGTTCTGTTCCTAGCAAGAAATTAAGCAGATCCTTTGCTCCACTATAAGGATTGCTTTGTTAAACATCTAACCAGCTTCATGGAGAAGACTGAAGTAAAAATCTCAAGTCTTCATAGTGTGCTATGGCTATTCAACCCTACTGTAGAGATTTCTCCTACTTGCTTTGGAGAAACACATATTTGGGGATTAAAATAGCTCCAAAGCCTCTATAAAGGCATAGCTTTTAATGCATATTTAAAAGGACAAACTAAACATTGTAAAGAACTTTCAGGTTATCAAGATACTGACTCAGGCAGAAGCCTAGCCGCAGTAAATGTTAATGCTTAAAAACCCTCACTAAAGATGCTGTAGTGTAACCCATCATGTTTTCTAGGTCTCAATAGAGGAAGTGTACACTGTATTGCTGAGAGAAATAAGGTCTTTGAATTAACCTGGACTTTGTCCATTAAAGCTCTTATAGAAAAGCGTAACTTCCACTGAGGCCTCATGATCCAGAGATGGATTTCAGAGACAACACAGTACTGCTCAGGCTGTCCAGAGTCAGATGTGACTCCAAGAAGCCTCCAAGATTGTTCTCTCCCTTGGTTACCTGGGGACAGTTTCTGACGGCCCCTTGGAGTGCTATTTTTCAAACAGCAAAATAATCACTTATGACCCTACTAACATAAAATGCCCTGCTCTTTCTCACTTTCCCACCATTCAAGAATGCAGACAGAGCTGGGGATGTGTACTATAATATGTCATAGAATCATAGAATCACCAGTTGGAAAAGACCTCTAGGATCATCGAGTCCAAACATTCCTATCTGCCACTGAATCATGTCCCTGAGCACCTCATCCACCCATCTTTGAAATACCTCCAGGAATGGTAACTCAACCACCTCTCCGGGCAGTCTCTTCCAGTGCCCAGTGACCCCTTCTGTGAAAAATTTCTTTCTGATATGCAGCCTGAACCTTCCCTGGCAAAGCTTGAGGCCATTTCCTCTTGTCCTGTCCCCTGTCACTTGGGAGAAGAGTAGTTGTAGAGAGCAATAATGTGTCCCTTCAGCCTTCTCTTCTCAAGGCTAAACAACCCCAGTTCCCTCAGCCATTCCTCATAAGACCTGTTCTCCAGCCCCTTCACCAGCTTCGTCACACTTCTCAGGACACACTCCAGAGCCTTAACAACCTTCTTGCAGCAAGAAGCCCAGAACTGAACACAGTATTCAAGGTGCTGCGGTCTCACCAGTGCTGAGTACAGAGGGAAAATAACCTCCCTGGACCTGCTGGTCACGCCGTTTCTGATACAAGCCAAGATGCCATTGGCCTTCTTGGCCACCTGGGCACACTGCTGGCTCATGTTCAGTCGCCTGTTAACCAAAACCCCCAAGTCTTTCTACTCCAGGCAGATTTCTGGCTTCTCTTCTCCTAGTCTGTAGCACTGCACAGGGTTGTTGTGCCCCAAGTGCAGGACCTGGCATTTGGCCTTGTTAAACTTCATACCATCGGACTCTACCCAGCAGTCCAGCCTGTTCAGATCCCTTTGCAGAGCCTCCCAACCCTCCAGTAGATCCACACTTCCACTCAGCTTAGTGTCATTCACAAACTTGCTAAGGGAGCACTCGATGCCTTCATCCAGGTCATTGATAAAGACATTGAACAGGACTGGACCCAGCACTGAGCCCTGGGGGACACCACTTGTAACTGGCCTCCGTCTGGAGTTAACTCCACTTACCACCATTTTCTGAGCCTGGTCATCCAACTAGTTTTCCACCCAGGAGAGTGTGCGCCTGTCCAGACCAGAAGCTGACAGTTTCTGTAGCAAAATGCTGTGAGAAATTGTGTCAAAAGCTTTACTGAAGTCCAAGAAGACTACACCCACAGCCTTTCCCTTATCCAGTAGCCGAGTCACTTTGTCATAGAAGGAGATCAGGTTAGTTTGGCAGCACCTGCCTTTCATGAAATCATGTTGACTGGGCCTGATTCATTGTAATGTAAGTTTTTTTATCAATATTTGCCAGTACTTATTCAAATAGAAAGATATGTGGGGTTATTTTTTTCCTTTCCACTCTAGAAGATGCACACAAGTGTAGTGTTACAGTGCCTACCATGCAATTGTGATGGCGTGTGATGGCAGTGTTTCCCAATAGTCTATCCCATGACAAAAGGTCAGCAAGTAACCGCTCAGACAGACACAATGACAGACTTCCTTTCTATCTGACATGCAATCTTCCCAGAAAATGAAGACAGAAATTACCATGTACATTTGTAAAACATAGAATGAGAGGCATGTGTACAAAACCAATTAAGGAAAAAATTGCTTTTTACTGCTTTTTTCCTGGTGCATTCTTTTGGAAATTTACCTCCATATATTGATTAACCTCTGGGTGACTTTACATAAATTAGACTGCATTCTTTCCGGTATTGCTGTGGTAGTGTAAGTGATTTAAAGAGATACAAAGTGCTTTGAAGGTAGCCAAAAAAGTCTCCTTTTAATGTATTACACTTTAAAAATGTTGGAATGATCAGTCTTTCTTGGAAGGAGAGACAGATGAGGAGAAGGAAGAGAAAAGGTGAAAAGTGATGTGAAAGATATACAGAATTCATGTGCTACATCTCCAGCTTGATTAACATGCCCAGGACCACTAACACAATGCTCAAATTGACATCATCTCAGGACCTGGACTCATACATTGAAAACAGGTATTAAGGATGTTAACTGGAGTCCTAGAGCCCTTGGCGGCCTTGGAGAAGCAATTTCAGTAGATGAGATAGTATCACTTAGGAAGGTAGGTGACTGGCTTCCCTTATAATGGCTTGCTGAACAATTAGTTTTCCTGTGTCTGAAACATCAGGGAACAAAGAGTCTTGTGAGGAAATTTAACTAAGGAAATAGTGGCCAGATTTATAAAGACCTGTTGTTATGCCCAAAAGATTTCAGAGCAGAATTAGCCCAGATGACTTGATGTTACCTGCCAACACCCAAAGCACCTGGGACAGCAAAGAATTGAGGGGTGATCAAATCAATGTCAAAAGACCTAGAGTCCATGCTGAAGCCAGGTGTGCTCCTGATGCCCACGGAAGCGTTTGGCACAAGAAAGATGTCTGGCAATGCCAGTAAAATTTAGAAACCTGTGATAGGATGAGATGAGTCAGACCCTAAAGTTGAAGTATCTTTGTCCATTAGAGAGGGTGCAAGGGTCCTGATGTAAATGCCTAGAGCCCACATTCAGTCAGAAATACCGTAGTCCCTCAGGCAAACACAGCTAACATAAGAAGCAGTGTTCGGAGAAGAGAGAGGTAGGAGGCACATCAGCTAGGTGTCCTCTGCTTAGTATTATTATTGTTCCTAACATCTATATTAAAGCATTATGCATTAAAATGTGCTTATTGCATATTGTATTATAGGTCATGTATACATTATTACCCGGGTACTGACACATCATTTACAAAAAAAAAGAAGAAGAAAGCTGATTTAGCCCTTGGGAAAAGAAGGCTAAGGTGCTCAGCTCAAGAGAGTGCCATAAAGCTCCCGCCTCACAGCCCACACTTAGGCTCCTTAGGTTCTGAGATGGGGGAAATCCTACTATGGAACTTGCTTCAGTCATTTTACTTGGTTAGTTTAAGAGACTCCCTGCTCAGTACTCTGGCTGTGGTGAATCCCAGGCACCTGAGGTTCTCTTTGTGCCACATATAGAATGGGTATTACACACTGCACAGTATGAATTCAATACTGTGGGAACCTACAATCGATGTGCAGTGAAACTCGGTATTGTCACATTATCTGTGGATGTAAATCCAGATGTCTAGGAGTTAAGCAGAGTAGACGCTAGCCTATAGGCTTGTAAATTTTGGCAGTTTTAGTCTGTGAAATGCTGAAACACTTGGAATAATGCTGAATAGCTGCCTGGTTTGCTATTTTCATTGAACAGTGGATAGTAAGGCTGAACGATTCACCTCAAGGCAGTCCAGGGGAAAAAAAGGAAAAATTCAGAGAAATATTAAAGGAAAATTTATATCACAAATTATATCATAATGACATTAGACAACTTTGCATGATGCTGTTAGATGGAGGAGTGAGTTTTCAGTAAGATGGAGAGGCAGACATAGTGATAGCCTTGATGATGAAGGATTTCCTCCACAGGGCATCCTGATCTTCAGTCTCCCCAGTTACTCCACTGAGAGAGCAACATCCTTAACATCTCCCCTCCACTCACCCTTTTCCAAATAAATCCATTCCTGGGTGAAGTGGGGGCATAAAGTTCTGAAAGTCATCAAGGAAATTTCTAAAATGCTGTTTCCCTTTGCTACCTCCTTTTTGCCAAAAAGAGATGTTCAGTCTGCAGAACATTTGGCACAGCAGCACCAAGGCTGCCAGCAGGGCACTCTCCACGAGAGCCTCCCACTCCCCAATGCACTTACAAACCTTCATCCACTGCAGCTAGGATTTATTCATGTCTCGGTTGCAGAGGCAGGTTCCCCTTCTAGCTCCAGCATATAAAATAGAGGAGTACAGGTCCCTGATGCTGGGACTGTGAGATGGTGATGACATGCAGTCAGCCCCAGCTCCTAACAGTTCTTTAAAAATGAAAAGAAAGCTTGTTCAGAGAAAAAAAAATTCCAGCAGACTTAAGGAAAAGGAGGGAACTGCCTTTTCTCTCTACCCCATGACTGGCCTCAAGCTCCTGTGTGTTTCCATGGAGGCTGTTGCTGTCACTGCATGGCTCACGCTAGAGTGTCACACTGGATGGGAGCCAGCTGAAAAAGAAAAAAAAAAAGTGAGTTTTTAAGAGGTAATGTGGTAAATGTGCTTCTCAGTCTGGCTACCAATATGTGCTGTCTAGCCTGAGGCATACAGCACATATGGGTGAATCTATTGAAGTTTGGTACTTTTAACTTCTTGAGTCACTTTTTACAAAACCAAAGGAGATACATTAGACTAATTGAGGGGAAAAGAAAAACAGAAAAAAAAAAAGACAGGTAAGGAAAGGCAAGGCTGAGTGATCTGATCTCAGCAGACTGCCACCACCCACTTCTCAATTCTTATTCTGGGGATTACAGACTTTTACGCATACCGGGGGATTTTCACTGCTGCAAAAGGACAGAGTGGGCAGTTGTTTGCAGCAGCAGACAGCTGGGGCAGCACAGCACCCCAGCCACGCCGACAGTGCCCAGACAGGTGACAGTGTCCAGGGCAGCAGCAGATGCTGGCATTTGGACCACCTGCTTGGGGCAGCTGTAATGGTAGCTCTGCTTTCCCACTCTCCCAGCATCTGCTGGAGCAAGCATCCAGGGTTCAGCTACTCTTTCCTTCCTGGAAAATTCAGTTTTACCACCACTGATCAGGCTTGAATGAGTGCTGGCTGCTCTGCAGAGAATTTGGTCATCACATTTGGGGTTTTTTTTAAATATAAGTGATGTCTGCTCTTTGGAAATCTGCTTCCCTCTCACTTACAGTCTTTCAAGATGCTTCAGCAGTCATTTTGCTGTGTGCCCCTGGGCTTCTGGGAGAGCATCACAACCTCCTCCTCTTTTCCCCATCTGTCAGCTCAGTAGTGACAATAGGGCAGACTGGAGTTTTGTTCAAATAATTCGATTTCTATGGTTAACATTTGCCAAGTGCTCAACCATTTGTAAAAATCATGTCATCGGTTGTCATTAGAAAGAGAATTGATAACTGATATTTACTGAGCTTTGCAGTCACTCAAATGAACTAGTTCTCTCAGTTCAAAAAAAAAACAAAAACCACAGAAACAAGCCCAGATATTAAGCAAGCAATTGCTACAATATGATGCTTAGGTTTTTCAGCTGTTAGATTGATACCCAGTGGCACAACTATGGCTAATAATCTGTGAAATTCCCCACTTAAAAAGCCTACAACTAATTAAAGAAAAAATAATTTACTCATCTGAAATGGAATATGTACAACTGCGTCCAGATAAACCCTCTTAATGCTTGTGAACCATCATTCGATCCAGAAAACATACAAGCCAGAAATCACCATGATCATGGAGCATGATGCTCAGGTGCAACCTCAACCATTTCAAGGCAACCTAATGAAATAACAGAAGTGTTGAAAATAAACAATTTCAATATGTCACATTTCCAGACTGATCCTGAATATTTTCCATTCTCAAGGCTGGATTCCTGAATCCAAGAGATTCTGGTACCAGAAAAGCCAAGTTGTGTGGCCTTGAAATCAAACCAAAAGTTATCAACGTGAATGTCTTAATAATACAAGAAAGTATCTGGAAGATAGGGTAGAAGATGAGAGAGGAGGAATGCTCTCTGAGTAAAGAAAAAGCACAAAAGTGCTTATTTGCTTGGAGGTTTATTCAGTTATAATTTATTTAACACTTCCATGGAGAACAAAGAACTTTGCTGAATTAAAAACAACCGGGGAAGAAACAGAATTTCTTGAAAACATTTGTTATACCTAAGACCTGTTGAGAATATCATGAAAGACGGCTATGATAATAGTGCAAAGAAGACATTACCAGGTGTTTTGGCTGCCTACTAGGTACAAAATAAGATCCATGCCCAGCTGAAGGTGTTTCTTTGTTAACCTTCCTGCAGGATACTTCTCTGTCCTACACACAAAACCCAACCATCTCTGAAAGATTTCTTCTGGCTTTGAAACTGCTTCTCCAGGTCTTCTGTGTGCAGAACTTCTTTGGCAGTCTATGAAACTCATGCACAGGGAACATATTAGACATCAACAATTTTAGAAAGACACTGAGGAGTGCCAAATAACCAGGAGCCAAACACAATACAGTGAGAGTTGTAGAAAAAATCTGGAAAGATTGTCCCTCACTATGTCTCTATCTTATCATAAGAGATGCAGGTTCATATGAGAACATAGTACTCCTCTCTTTATAAAGCATTATTTAAGACATTCCTTTCTTTTTTTTTGTCTCCTAAACAACCAAACACCACAGTGTTCAATATGAGGAGCTAAAATAATGGAATTGAACATGGAACTTAAAAGTGATGTAAGAAATTTTCTTAGGGTGATACTTAGGTCCATAAATTCAGCCACAAACTAAATTTTGAAATGAAAGTCCAGAGCACACATTCCATTCCTAGACATTGAATTGACACAATGTCCAGAGCCAGGAAGTGCTTGTCTCCATTTTGTTCATACAAAAACATTAACCAAACATTGGAGAGATGCAAAACCCAAAACCTCTTTCTTTCCCACAACATGTTCCTTTATGACTTCCTACTCCTTATTAACTTTTGCCAATGCCATTTTATACTAAATAAGGAACTGTCCCTCCTGTTCTTCTGCCTTTCTAAATAAGGTCGTAACCCTTCAAAGGCTCTTGCTAAAAGAAGGAAAGTTTAAAAAACAGATTTAAAAAGTAGTTCACAATCTCAGTCCAAGGTAATAGAAAGGGCACAGAGCTTTCAGATCGAGGGAGTGACGTATAAGTACTGTGCAGCCCCACTTGGCAACATTGCTAGTCTAAATCTGGCAAATTGAATATTTTGATTTCTGTCCCTGGAGAAATACATGCACCTATTATATTGGATTATAACTTTCCTCTTTTATGCGGTGTAACTGAATTATTCTTCATTATATATGTTATTATATCTGAGAGGCTACATTGTGTACACTAACACTGCCACTTATGTGCCGAGCTAGGTTGTTTTTGTTGTGGGGTTTTGTGGTTTTTTTTTTAAGGACAGTGAGCTGAAGGGAAGATTTTCTGATCATCTGTCTAAGAATGAACAATCAGTTTATACAAAGGACAGAAAAAAACCCAAATGGGGTGTACAAAAGTCATAGTTTTCAAGCCCAAGGAATATTACTGCTAATGCTTGAGTGAGTCACATGAAATACAATACTGCTACTTGTCCATTGCACTTGCATGTTTCAGACTGACCATTTTGATTAATGGCCACATAGAAGTTGACTAAAAAGCCTAACATTTGATGGTAAAGGGCTGTTGAAACACTTCATAAGTAGATATCAAGACACAGACGCTGATATCCTTCCCCCTCAAAGTTTGCAGCCTCATGGTTGACAGTGGCTGCATGCAAAGCTCACACATTCATGTTGAATTTAACACCAACTTGAGTGGAGAAGGAGTGAAGGAAGTACTTGACAGATGATCAGAAGCTGGATTGAAAGACAACAATCATACCTGAAAGGCCGTATCTGCTGATATGGTCAATTCCTTGGCAAAAAAAAATAAACCTTTTACGTGCTTCTATCCAAAAGGGAAGGCTTGTGAAAAGAATTAGTAACACAATCCCTCAACTGCAGGTATTTGAATTGATTATCTGTCAACCCAAAGGTTTCCCCAAGTTCAGCAAATGAACACAATCTGTCTTCTTAAATATATCATGTAATTTGTTAAAGCTTTTGTTTAACCATGCATCCCAAATAAAAACACATTTAGTTTTGGGGTTGGGTAGTAAGGTTGATTTTTTTTTCCCCCAGTTTATTTGAGTTGGAAAATTGAATACAAGCTGAAATGGAATAAACAATAGATAACTTAAGAGTGATTTTTTTTGTAACTGCTGTTAATTTAAATGACAAAATCTCTCAATATTCTGTACATTACTGATTTATTTCATATGTATCTTTTGCATTTCAGGCTTGCATTGTTAAAATATGCTATTGATTTTCCGTTTTCTTTTGTTCTGAGGTTCCAGTGTGCTCTCTGCTGGTGATGCCATTCCCCATATTGAAAAATGATTGATTCCTTATGACTAAATTTAAAAAAATAACAACAAACAAGTTGAAACGTGTTTAAGTTAAAGGTAGTAGTCAATAAATTGCTTTCATGAGTTATTTATTTGCACATTTGTTGGATTAGGACCTAAGACAAAATGCAAATCAGGCAATAGGTATTGGGGAAGAATGGTGAAGAAAATTCAGTTACCAGAGGAGGACAAACACAGGCAAGATGAGAGGCTGAGGAACATTATATGGAGATTTTGTAGGACCTCCTTTTTAGCAAGTTTTAGGAAAGTCCATTAGGAGAACAACAGCTACAGGAAGACAGGAAAGAGCCGTCTGGGACCATAAACAATGGGACTTGATAAAAGTGAATTGGTAGTACCGCTTTGCAGGCAAAATGGTAGAAGTGGAGAAGGATTATGGAAAAAGTCTAAAATATGCACGTAAAGACACTTGTTGAGCTATGAAAAAGTTCTGTAGGGCCAATTTGTTCTCCTGGCTTCCAAAAGTATGGTTTCGTATTTTTTGAACTGGATATACATTAAGATTCCTGTTTCAAAACTTAACTTGTTTCTGAAAAAATGACACACTGGAAAGATCCACTGATTAATGGGAGATGTGATTAAAGCTTCTTCTTTCAAGAAAAAAAAATGAAGAAAAAAGAGGACTTTCTAAATCTTTAGAAATAGTAAATGTTTTTGAAGTATTTCTGTGTTAAAATGTAAGCCAGAACATTTTCAAATAGATGGTGTATGCTTAGCTTTGTTAAGTAAGATGAGAATGGAAACAGAGGGGTAAGGTATATGGAGTGAGCCAAGACGATGATTTAGTAGGACAGTTTTTCCATAAAAGTATGTGATTGAGAACTACATTTCTCTAAAAATCTGTGATATATATCAAATACTAATGCGTAATATCCCTACTTCTGTATCAATCTATTGATGTATAATCATGTAATATGTTTCTCCTGTGAATGTAGCTACATATTTTTTGCTTTAGATACTGCCCTGCAGATTCATGCATATGGGTAATAGTTCTCAGTAGTAGGCAATAGACCATGTAAACAGCCAACGTAGCACATAATGAAGCTCACAGAGAACAAATTTTATCACTAAATGTCAGTCTGCCAACCCCTCTTCTAGATGATTTCCTCAGATATATTAGATAAACAAATAAAATATTTCTAGGTATGATAAAAATAAATATTGAGGGTTTTAAATATTTTATCTGACATTCAATGGAAATGAGTTTCATCTGCATCTTGGTGCATGGCAACATGTGTAACATGATGTTTCTCTGTTATGCGCCTTATCACACTATCTACATGCAGTCTTCTCCTCGCTATCACTATTCATTTCTCATGTGCCAAGTATTCATTAATCCTTTAACCTCAGTAGGTAGAAACCAGTTTCTCTCTGCAGAACACTCAGTGCTGGGAAACCGTTGCTCCTTGTTCCAAATGGTTAAGAAGGATGAATGTTAATACTCGTGTTTCTTATTGACGAATCTGAATATAAACTACCAATCTACCCAGGGAATGTTTCCAGTGGTGTTCTATTGTAGCCAGCTTCCTAGGGGGATCACATATTTTATCTTTTGAAACAAGCATTACAACGTTAACTTTTGACTTGGGTAAAATCTTCTGTAATCTAATGAATCACATATGTAATTTAGAGGGAGTTGTTGGAACTGGTTCTGGATCTAAAGTAATAATATAAGAAGTTATGTTGCCTGGATCATTGGACTGTATTTTAACTCTATGCTTTCTTTTCTCCAAAGGAAATGATTACACTAGAGGCAAAATTATAATAGCAAAATCATGCCTAATCCCCTTTAGAGCTTGTGGAAGACACACAAATAGACTTCAAGGTAGACTTAGATTTATATTAATTTTAACACTTCTTATTTTGCCTTTTATTTAATTTTTTTTTAAATCTGGCGAGGTAAATGCAGGGACAAATAGCGAGGGGGTTATGTTACCTGAACCACTTATGCCAAAAGGCAGCAGAGGAGACATTACAGGGAGAACACATGAAAAGATGCAAAGATCTATCTCAGGCAGTTGGCACAAAATCCTCTAAGGGAACAATCATTGGTTCTTGTCCATCTGGCTTCCTCAGTAAATATTGTGTAGAGCAGTAAATATTAGTTTGTATTTACTGAAAGTAATAGCATTTTAGCAGTAATTATTTACCTGGGCTCAGCCTGGCTTTCTGTGTAAACACACCAGCTACAGAGGCTTTTACAAACACACTTACACAATGGGCCAACCTACTAGAGAAGGGATCCCTTGGTTTTTTTTGCATTTTATTCACCAAATCATTGTTACAAGTAGGATTCTCTGGAGCTGTTGAGCTGAGCTTGAATTTGAGGAGAATGAGAGGTGGGGACTTGCCATTTTCTACCTATTCCAGCTACGGCTTTTGCCAGGGTCCAGCACGGCATCCTGACTATTCACAGGGCCATTAGTCTTCCTTAAATTGAATCCTTCCCCCTCAAACATTGTCCAGAAACCACCACCTGAGCAGCCAGGGCTGGTCAAAGCTCACCCGCACTCTGGCCATGCCATGTTTACTTCATGCAACAGGAACCACAGGGGAGGAGGCAGACAACGCCCACATCAGCTTTACTTTAACAAAAGGCTCTCCAGGGCAGGGGAATTTCTAGGTAACCTGTCAGGCCAGCTTAGTGGCTGTGACACTGGTCCAGCATGGGCCGGGGTCTTCCCACTGGAATATTGCGCTGTGGAAGCATGTACTTGTAAGAACGCGTTTGAAAAGAAACAGAAATTTGCTTCTTGAAGTTTAACTCTCAGGATTTACATTTCCTAAGGTTTTAAAAGTTGTTCTTTTAAACCATCCATGTAATAAAAAGAGTTTACGTTTTAAATGAACTTTAAGATTGTGGAATCTGGTTTTTTTTTTTTTTCCTGTGTGTTGTTACTAAAGCCTTTACAACCCTTAGCTGCAGCCTTAAGGTGTGAAATACTTCCCCATAAAGCAAGTTCACACTTCGCGGAGGCGAGACTCAGACTTACTCACCGACCTTCCCGCGAAACCCCCACCTCCCGTGCTTCTCACAAGCGCCGAGTCTATGTGGAAGACAGAAAGAGAGAGAGAGGCAGGTTTAGAGACCTCGGTAGCTGCCAGGGACAGGCAGTGAAGGCACCTCAACACCCGGTCTTCCTCCCTCCCAGACCGGCCCCGTGTCCATCCCCAGTGAGTGCCACCTCCGCAGGGTCCCCTCAAGCGTCTCCATCGCCTTGTCCCCACAAGGGACCCCCCTTAGTACCACCACCTTGTCTCACCTTCCCTCAGCAACCCCATCACTTTGTCCTCCCAAGGGTTCCCCTTGGTGGGCCCTCCCCCCCCCGGCTGTCCCCATCGCCTTGTCCCTTGTCCCCTCAGGAGCTCCCCTTAGTGCCACCACTCCCCGGCTGTCCCCATGGCCTTGTCCCTTGTGCCTCCCAGGAGCTCCTCTTAGAGCCACCACCCCCTGAGAGTCCCCATCGCCTTGTCCCCTGAGAGGCTCCCCTTAGTGCCACCACCCCCCGGCTGTCCTCATCGCCTTGTCCTTTGTCCCCCCATGGGATCTCCTTAATGCAACCACTCCACGGCTGTCCCCATCGCCTTGTCCCTTGTTCCCTCAGGGGCTCCCCTTAGTGCCACCAACCCCGGCTGTCCCCATCGCCTTGCCCCTTGTTCCCCCAGGGGCTCCCCTTAGTGCCACCAACCCCGGCTGTCCCCATCGCCTTGCCCCTTGTTCCCCCAGGGGCTCCCCTTAATGTCATCCCCCCCGTCTCGTCATGCCCTGAAGTCCCCTCAGCTCTCCCATCGCCTTGTCCCCCCCCCCAGGGAGTCCCCTCAGTGCTGTCACCGCCCCCGTGTCGCCCTCCCCCACCTCCTCGCCTCCCCCCCCGGGGCTCCCCTTAGTGCCACCTCCCACTGCGCGCGCCCCCCCCCCCCCCCGTGTCCCCGCAGTGACCCCGCCCCCCCGTCCGGGCGTTCCCATCCCACCCCCTCGGGGCGGGGGCGCGGCACCCCCTCCTCCCTCCCTCCCCCCCCCTCCTCCCGGTGTGGGCGGGGCCGCGCCGCGTGCCAGCGAAGCCACCGGCGCCCGCGGTGGCCGGAGCGAAGCGCGGGGGGCGGGAGGGGGGGGGGGGGAAACACGGGGACCGGGGCGGGGGGGGCGGCGGCGGCGAGCGGCGGGGCTCGGACCCTTTGTGTGGGAGAGACCCCGGCGGGGCGGCGAGGCGGCGCCGGGAGCCTCCACCCCCGGCCCCATCATGTGATGCGGGTAAGTCGGCGGCGGAGCGGGTCCCCCGCGCTGCCCCCATTCATTGCGCGGCGGCCGGGGGCTCCGCCGCGAGTGTGAGTGAGAGTGAGTGACACTGCCCGGACAGACGGAGAGCGGGGACCCCGGGGCGGGGGGAGGAAACACTTTCTCCTGCTCTGCCGCTTCTGCTCAGGTCTGTGCCGATTCCCTTTCCTAACAGAATAAACGTCTCCTTTATTATTATTATTATTATTATTATTATTATTATTATTATTATTATTATTATTATTATTATTCCTTCTGCTGCTGTCCCAGTCTCTTTAAAAAAAAAACAATTAACCCTCGCTCCAAATACTGAAGTTAAATAATTCCAAGGGGCGAGGCGCCCTCTCCCTTCCCCCAGCCTAAAGCCGGTGTGTCGTCCCCCCCCCCCCCCCCGGCCCCGCTCTCCCTCCCGGTGCCCCGGCGTGTCCGTCTGTCTGTCCGTGCGTCCGTCTGTCTGGCTGTGCCGGGGGCCGCCCCCGCCGCCGGCTGGAACTTTTCCCTCAACTTTCCCGCAGAGGCTTTATTTGGGAGGGAGGGGGGGGGGGTGAGGTTGGGGATGGTGGGAATGGTGGGAAAAAAAAAATAAAAAAAATAAAAAAAAAAGAAATTAAAAAAAAAAAAAGCGGGGGAGGGGGAATAAAAGATAAGGGAGGAGGGATGAGCGGGGAGCTCCCGGCCCTTTGTGCTGCCGTCCCCAGTGCCCCTGCGCCTTCAGGGGAGTGGGAAAAAATTAATACCTAGAATGAATATAAAATAAATATAGCATACATAAAACCCTAGAGTGTAAAGCTACATGGAGGGGGGGGGGGGAGTGGAGCGGAGTGCAATGCTATAAAGGGGGAAAAAAACAGAGTGTAATGCTATATTACCTTCTACGAAAATTAATTATCGTCTATAAAATAAATACTTGCTCTTCCTGAAGTCGTCCGGCGTTGCTTCAGGAGCAAAGCGCTGGTATTATGCTGGAAGCCTGTGCCCGTGGTGGCTGTGGGAGATGTGTGCCCCATGGCTTTGGCTTCATCACGTGAAGCCCCCTGAAAGCAGACGGGGTAAACGGTGCTGGGATGAAATCTGGGCTTCCATCTGACCATTGGGGTGGTGGGGGATTTTGGGGGGAAGGGGATAGGGGCAGCTAGCTGGTTTTATTTTATGTTTCTGCCCCCCTCCGTGGTTTGCAGGGATGCGATGCTCCGCTCCAGTTTGGATCCTGGCGTGGCGTTTGTTCCCGCAGAGGGGCTTGCACGGAAAATAGCAGTTCAGGCGCTTAGGGAGCAGGTACGAGCAGTTTGGTAGGAGGCACCAAAGAGAAGTTCACTTGCATCAGGGTTTATTTCAAGCTTGTAAAAATCCTGCTAGCTTTTGGCAGTTCCCCTCCCCCTGAGTAAGTAAACCAATTTATTTTTCTTTAATTATCCACCATGAAATAAATTATATTCTTCTCCCCTGGTGTTTTTTTTTTTGCTTTTCCCTTTTTGTCACGCCACGGCAGGTAGACGTTCGTAGCAACTTTGTGAGGCTGCTTTATATAGCGCTGGCATATGGGCTCCATTTTCTGCTTTCTGGTTGGTCTCCAAGTCTGAAATGCACAGGAACAGCAAAGTGGTCTTAGTGTGGGATTAGTAACTGTGCTGAATAGGTCACAGATGGGGCGATAGGAGCATTTTATTAATGACGTAAGGCTGCATAAACCCGGTCTGCTTTGGTTTTTTTTTTAATAAATATAAAATTCGTGCTGGGGGAGGGGGAGAATCTTTCTGATGGGACGTAATCAACTTCAAACCGCTGTCTGCGAGCTGGCGTGTCACCTATCATCATCAACCGACCATGCATAGTGAAGGAAACATCGCATGCAGATATTTTTCTATTTTTTTGAATTTTTTTTTTTTTTTCTCCTCCCTGTGCTGCCTGAAGCTTTGGCAGCCGCCGCGACACTGCTGCCGGCGGGTGCCCGAGCTAGAGCCTGGTGGGATGACATCACCCCCTCAGCACCCGGGGAGCAGCACCCATGCGCACCCCTCCTCACGCCAGCACCCCCACCTGCTTGCCCCTGACGCATCTGGAACAGCAGTGGTGGTATTTTCCTTCTTTTTTTTCCCCTTTTGTTATTTTTTTTCCCTTTTTCTTTTCCTGTGTCTGGTACCTGGGATTGTGGGGGAGGCAGTCTGGGAAGTTCCTTTTTTTTTTTTGGCAAACCTTCTTATTAGGATTTACAGCTTTACGTGGTGACTTGGGATTTTTTTCCGTCCTCTTTTTTCTGATTTTTTTTTCAGATTTTTTCTGAGTAGTCAATAGCATTTAAAGAGAACTGAGAAATATCATATTTTCTATCCTTCAGCAGTGGGGAAAAAGAGGCGTTTTGAGATGTGGTGCCATGGGGCATTGAATGAGTGATTGCATGTGTGCAGGAGGGGCTTGAAGGAGTTTAGGATGTTGGAGATAACTGTTTGAGTTCTGCTTCTGATAGTGAGGGGATATCAAACGTGAAGAAGTTGTGATGGGAAATGAGTTATTTTTAATTTTTTTTTTCCCCAGCGGTACTTGATGGCAATATTTCTAGGCCTTCCTGCATTATCTTGTAGAAAAACCTTTGCTGTTTTTTCCCCAGGAAGAGCCCAGGAAGACTCTCTATAACAACTTTAAAAATAAACTTTAAGATTCCAGGACAGGCTAGTCATGGAGTCCTCTGCCAGCTGTTTCTGTCAGGATGAGCCAAACCTGAACGTGAGCAAGCAGAGTTTTACTTCAGATGAGGAGGGTGAAATAAGGCGGGGCTGAACCAGCTTATCTTCACCCAGGAGATGTGCGAGTGAGGTCAGCAAAGGTCTCAGGCTGAAGTGCCTTGTGGTAGTGACTATTTACCTCATAAAATCATAGACTAGTTTTGGTTGAAAGGGAAACATCATTCAGTTCCAAGCCCCCTGCCATGGGCAGGGACACCTTCCACTAGATCAGGTTGCTCATAGCTTCAAAGCTCTTCACTCAGACCAGAGTGTTGCGTGATGGTACTTACCATAATTAAAAAGAAATGCAGACTATATTTTTGAGGAAAGTGGGTGATGCCACTCCTGGGTGTTCGGGGATATCTCTGCCACACCACAGGGTTGTGGAAGGTGTGCGTAATTTGGTGCAGGTTTCGGCATTGAAAGGGTGTCGTTAAGATTTTGAGTGGTTTATCAGTTAAAGGGAAGGTGTATGTGTTTTCTTATCCCTGTGTTTATAATGCCCGCTTAGGCTAGACTTCCCAAAGTTGTGCTGTAGCCTTTGTCCTTCAGGCTGCTGGATCAGCTCTGTGAGCCTTGTGTGGCTGCTGGCATCCCTTGTTGGGATGGTCAACCTCATTCCTCCAGCAAGTGTCATTTGCATTGTGTACCAGGTCTCATCAGTACGAGGTTGGCTTTGACCAGGTCTTTGTTTGAATCAAGTAAAATATGAGACTGTGAATGAGGTGTTTGTTCAGTGATAAAGCTGGGGAAATACTTTTATCAGTGTTTTGTTTATGGCTTTTGAATAACTATATCTTGATGTATTTTGTTGGAGGAGGATTGCGGTTTGCCGTTCCTTGACATAACTACAAAACAAAACAAAAATTAATTTCTTGAAATGGAAATTTCATTTTTAGAAAAGCTGAAATGGATGCAGCACTGAGACTTTGACCTTCTCAGCTCTTGACTAGTGGTTGTTTACTACAGTTGCAGCTGTGTGTCTTTGAAAGAGGAGGAGTTGCAAACACAAGCATGCTCGCTTTCCCCAGCAAGAGGAGAACAGATAATGAGCATGCTGGCTTGAAGTGAGATACAAAGAGAGGTATTGAGCAGTCAGGTTGTGGCTTTTCCTTTCCTTTTGTGCAAGGTGCCCTGTGCTCTGTGTGTAGTACAAGTTTTGAGTCTTGGAAGTAGAAGTTTGAAAGCTTGAAATGACTACGCTTACTATGCAGGGATAAAGAAATTAATTATTTTAAATTAAATACATGCTTATGCCAGAAAAGATAAATGCTTTTGCACCATAGTACTAAGGACACATGGTTTGTCAGTGGAACAAGCTCCATGTAACCTCACCCTGTGTTCAGTGTCTGAACTTTAGACAGGCCACTTGCTTGAACTGAATGATTTTTTTTTTAAAGTTAAATCTATATGCAAAACAAACAAACAAAAAAAGAGCAACAAGAGGTTTCAGTGTCAAAGTTACTGTTTCAGTTTATACCTGGGCATAGAGCTATATTGACGAACTTGACTGGAGCCTTGACTAGACCTGATATGTTTATGCAAAAGTGGGTGAATCTGGACCAGTGTGAGGACAGCTGTGCAGTCTCTTTTGGTTTATATAGCTAAGAAAAAAAACTTTGATGCTGTGCTAGTGGTGCTCTGTTTGTGTTTGGAAGCTCTTTTCTGTGCAGAAGGTCTGCTTAGACTTGGTGCCTTAAACACTGTGAACTTTCTCATACTTCTTCGAAGTTCTTTGTGACTGGTAGGTTTCAAGTTTTTTTGAGTCTATGTTTGCTCCCAAACAATAACTGCAGTACAAAAAAGGGTAGAGTACTCTTTATAACTTTATTTACCTTTTGGTGGTAGAGAATTCTTAAAATAATACTGGGAGACAGAAGGAAGAGGAAAAGTGAAAACGGCCTTACCAAAAAGTCAGTGTTATCTACACTGTATGTAACACTGGGCTTGTGTGGACTTTCTTGAGTTCAGCATAAAATCTTGTGGTACTGATAAGAAAGCATCATCTAGTGTTTGGTCTGAACCAAAATCAAATTACAGTATACAATTTTTTTTTTCGGCATTTATGTCTAGTGCAGAATGATGTGTTTTGAATTGGAGACGAGAACTTTAAATTGTGTGCCTTGGTCCCATGGTTTCTGTCATTTCCTGCCTTTTTGGGAAGGGATGGTGGCATAAGCCACCCCAGCGTTTCTCAACTGAAGTATATGTTAAAATTTGAGAATGAATATATGAAGTCACATGAAATATGCTCAGGGATTGTATGCTTCAAACTGACTGTGTTTCTTTGTGCACTCTCCATCTGTGCACATCAGCTCCTGTGTCAGAGAAGCCCCTTCAGGTGCAGGAACAGGGGTAGAACAGAAGCATAGAATCCTTAAGATTGGAAAAGACCTCAACGATCATCAAGTCCAAACGTCAGCTGAACACCCCTATGCCTACTAAACCATTTCCTGATGTGCCACATCTGCATGTTTTTTTAGCACCTCCTGGGATGTTGACTCCACCACTTCCCTGGGCAGCCTCTTCCAATGCTTCAAAACCCCTTTGCAGAAGAAATTTTTCCCTAATATCTAATCTAAACCTCCCCTGGCGCAATTTGAGACCGTTTCCTCTCATCCTATAACTTGTTACTTGAGAGATGAGACCAGCACCCGCCTCACTACAACCTCCTTTCAGGCAGTTGTAAAGAATGGTAGATTGTCCACTCGGCCTGCTGTCCTTCAGGATAAACAGCCTCAGTTCCCTCAGCCGCTCCTAACGAGACTTGTGCTCCAGACCCTTCACCAGCTTAGTTGCTGTTGTTTGGACATGCTCCAGCCCCTCATTGTCCTCCTTGTACTGAGGGGCCCAAAACGGAACACAGGACTTAAGGTGTGGCCTCAGGATAGACTTGTCTTCGTGTTGGCTTGCTGATTATTTGTTTTTAGAATTTTCTAAGAGTTCATCACAAAGATGGAAAAGATGTATCACAGCTAAAGTTGCGTGGTAGGATCAGGGGAGATCCCATAATTCAAGTCTGTTAAACATATGCATTCAGTGATACTGACTAAGATTTGCCAAGACTGCTGCACACTGGCATTTCCTACTCTTTGAATGCAATCCTAGACAGGTCTGTATTTTTTTAATCTCCTGGTTTGTTTATTTATTCATAGATTATTAGTATTTTTCTTGAAACAAATGTCCTCACGTGCAATGATGTTTATAGTTTTGTGAGTCGCTGGTAGTGCTGACATAGACAGGCTGGAGAGTTGTAGTGCAGACCAGCACCACTTTAGTTAAGGAATATCTGGTTAGCAATAGCAAGCTTTTGTCCTCTCTGTGAACCAGCCTCCAGGATGGGAATGAAGCAAGTTTGCCCTTTGCTAATGGCTGGCGCTGTATTTGCTACATAGCAGAGTAATGATGGGACTAGAAAATCCCCAGCTTTGTTCCTGGCTGTGGGGTGAGTGTGTTTCCATCATTTAAATGTGGAACAATCAGATGCATGACCTTGGACATCAGTGCCACAAAGTGGACAGTTAATCAGATGATGTATCATGTTGGGAGACCTAAGTTCTGGTCTTGGTTTTGTCAGTCATCACCTAGGACAACCACTTCTTTACCTTCACTGTAAGGTGGCAAGAAATGTCCCTCATTCCTAATTAGTGCAGGCTGTTGTTCTATGGTCAGAGCTGTGAAGAGATCGAGGTTGTGAATCCTAGCACTGATCCTCCTGCTGACTACTTAAATAGTTTTCTTTTCTCTGTCTTGTCCAAAAATGGCTTTGCTGGTGGTGGCATTGCATCTCTTTTCTGGAGAAACATAGCTGTCTGATTGGAATGCGGGAAGCACAGTGATGCCGGCTGGCTGGGTTGGTGCAAATGATGTGCAGAGCTCAGGCTGGCTGGAAATAAGTCCAGGTCCATTGGCAGAGATGCTACCAGCAAGCTCTGGAAGCTTTCCTGAGCGTGGGTGAATTGTAATTCTTGGATATTTTGTTCAAGTTTCAACAGACCAGCATCACTGTGGGTAAAGGCAACTGCCTAATCCCAGCCATTTCTGTTGTCTTCTGGGGATCCCTGAGGGAGAATCTTTGCAAACAAATTATTATGATTTATTTTTGTAGCTTCTTTTTCACTAACAAAATTGTCAGAAGTGAATGATGTGTTCTCAAAAACTTTAAAATCAGACTTTGCAAAAGGAGCCACTGAGCATTTCAGCTGAAGTTACTGAAGTTTGTTAAGTGGAATAAAGCAATGTTAGAAATTTGTAACATGAATTTCGAAGAATAGCTGTGACTGTTGCCATTTACCATGGATGTTACTCCTTTTTTTCCATGGCAATAGTGTTTTAAGATGGTCCAGTAAAAATTGAGGGCACCTTTTATAGCAGATGTGATAACACGTTGTTATCTGAAGTAGCCACTGAGATATGTAAGATTAATGGTATCAGTTGCCAGTTCTTCCGAGGGGAGGAAAAAAGAAAGATAACAGCTCTGGGTATTACAGTATCATAGAATCACCAGGTTGGAAGAGACCCACTGGATCGTTGAGTCAAACCATTCCCACCAATCTCTAAACCATGCCCTTCAGTACCTCATCCACCCGCACCTTAAACACCTCCAGGGAAGGTAAGTCAACCACCTCCCTGGGCAGCCTGTTCCATTGCCTATTATGTAGTAATATGTGACATGAATCTGGGCAGGACTTGACCTAAGATCAGAATAATATAGAAATCTTTTTTTTTTTTCTTTCTGGTATCTGTCTTTATTTAGAGTGTGCAATGCTGGAATAAAACATTTTTGAGTTAATCTGCAAATATGGGTTGGCAGTGTTGTAGAAGAGCATGTAAAGAGCTGTGCTTGATGACACTTTAAAATCTTTTTAAGTGTTGGACAGTAGTTGGAGATCTTCCAGCTCCTTTTTCAGAGAATCTTTCAGTTGCAAGAAAATTTGGAATTTGGGTTAAGTGGGAAATGAAAAGATTTCTCCTAAAAAAACCACCACCAACAACAAGGTGGAGAAAATTTTCTTTTACAGTTCTATAAACTGATGATAGTTAGAAGATGACTTAATTTTTCACTGGTTCCATCTACTGAAGGAAATGCTTTCTATAGACAGTGCCCTCTGAATTTTGAAAGGAAAAAATGAGCAAAGAGGATTATTTTCCTGCTTTTGAAAGGGAGAACATGCAAACTCAGTCTAGTTAGCAGGCAGATTTGGAGGCTGCTATTTCAGAAAGCATTGCCATTTACACTTTTACTTTCCAGATCTGTATTCAGCTAAATCAACATTTTGATAAAATGTCTTTGACATTTGTCTAAAGAGTGTGTATCAATAATTATGGACCTTCTAGTTTGAGAAGGGAACAGCTTTGTAAATTTTGATTGTGACTCTATTGCAATAAAGTTTTCAATAGTCACATTGAACAATTAAATAAAAACATAGCACAAACTGAAAAAATGTCATGAGATTTAGTGTGCATTTTCTTCTTTGCATCCCAGACAGTATCCAAGATAGATTTATTTTGTGCTTGCTGGAGATGTGCTCTCCTTTAGATTTGACATGTTGCTGGATTTCGGAAGACAGTATTTCTTTTTCATTGCAATGCTAAAGAAGCATGTGGACCAGGCAGGGATGGGTGGCTTGATTCAACACATGGCAATCACAAGCACTTGCCTAGGTCAGTTCTGGCAGACAGCTTGACTGAAATATGATCCTTTTCCAAAAAAGAGGTGCCTGGCTTATCCTTGTCTCAGAGGTATGTACTAAAAATCACAACACCAGAATAATTCTTGTGGTCAAAATACCATTGGAAAACTTCTCTGTTGGCTGACAGCAGAGGAAGTCTCAGATCTTTTGGGCCCCTTAGTACAAGAAGGACATTGAGATGATGGAGCATGTACAGAGAAGGTTAATGAAGCTGGAGTTTATGAGGAGTGGCTGAGGGATCTGGGGTGATTTAGCCTTGAGAAGTGGAGGCCTTATTGCTCTCTATGAGTACCTGAAGGGAGGTGGTTGTGAGGTGAGTGTTGGCCTCTTCTCCCAGGTAACAAGTGATAGGATGAGAGGAAATGGCCTCAAGTTACACCAGGGGAAGTTTAGATTGGAAATGAGGGAAAAATTCTTACTGACAGGGTGGTGAAGTACTGGAAGAGGCTGCTTGGGAAAGTGATGGAGTCTCCTTCCCTGAAGTGTTAAAAAAATGTGTGGATTTGGCACTTCATGATGTGATTTATTAGGCACAGTGGTGTTGGGCTGATGGTTGGACTTGATAATCTTCAAGGTCTTCTCCAACCTTAATGATTCCATGATTCTATGTTTAGCTCACACATAGATGCATGCGCTGTATTTGTCTAAACATAGGTGAGAAGAGGCCTCCTCTGCTTAAATGCTTGAAGAAGCATTCCTGACCCTGCAGGATTTGTTGGTGGTAAGGAAGGAATAGTGGTTTCTGTTGACTGTTCTCATGACTTTTGTTATTTAGTGCTTAACTGATCCCATGTGTTGTGTGAGCATGCACTCCTGGCCAGGCTATGGTTCCTGTCAACCGGGACAGCACCAGGAGCTTAGCGGTTTGCTACCAGAATCCTCTTGTGGGCATACCCTGAAGTCCATCAGCAGAAATGAGAAATACTTGAACTTTCAGATCTCCCCTGAATACTACTGGAGTTCTATTTATATATGTGGCTTTCATTGATGTGTCTTTCCCCTCTACTCAGAAAAAAAGGAGCAGGGGCATGGGGGTGGAGAAAAGTGCAGGGGAATCGGAAGGGGAAGAGCAGGAGAGAAATAAAGGAAAGAAAATAAAAAAAAAAAAGAGGAATTAAAACTAATAAGAAACAGTTTCTTTTAGTGATGATTTCTGACCGCAGTCAATGTACTGCATTCCCATCCATCAGTTCCCGTCACTGTGTGTTTAGCTATGGCACTGATTTCTGCTTTTTACCAACGGCGCTGCCCTGCCTTTCTTCAGGTGGTCAGGAGTGCTCTTTGCTGACAACCCTTCCACTCGTTGCCTGAGTGGAACAGTGTCTTGTTATTAAAAGGCTGCTTTGATTTTTGTTGCCAGCCAGAGTTTCTGGATCCTGAATTATTTTAAATCCACCTTAATTTATGGAAGGTATAACAACTTTAACTACTTTTTCCCCTCTCACCCCTTACTATATGTTTTCTTAAAATTTTTTGTACTTGTACTGTTGTGCTTTCCACCTAAGAAGGCAATGGTCCTCAATGCTACTTGTAGCATATACATATATATATATATATGCTTAAAATTCCTGCTTGTTCCACTTAAGGGATATTTTCTCAGTTGTTTAATGCCTATGATGCAAACCTTCTTTCCGTGGTGGCTTCTGCCCAGACAGGAAGTGGGGCAGAGGGGATAAAGATGCTCCCCTGTGTTTGGCTCTGGATGTGAGAGCATCTTTCGCCGGTTCCAGAGCGAGCCAGGGTCAGTCCCACTTCCAGGCTGGCTCCTTGGATATTATTGTGATATAATAAATAGAGTGAGAGAAGCACAAAGTTGTCTTTTCATATAGATTAAATATTAGAAATACGAAAATAGCGAGTATACATGTTTTCCTTCTGTTATACAATGTTAAAACTATTTCAGCAAACGCGAAAAAAAAGTATCTGTATCAACGAATCTGCAATGGTAATTTTTACAGGAGAGTTCAGAAATGAAACACATGCTGTGGCAATGATTTGAAGTGATCTAAAACAGTAATTCCAGTCAACGTTCATCAGACATTATAGTGTTTTTGGTTTAGAAGTTGGAATGATTAGACTGCAGCTTTTGTGAAGCTTAAGGATGGGCAGCAGTGTCAGGTATGGGAATTGTGTCCTAAAAGCACCTTGCCAACGCTGCAAATGCTGTAGAAATGAAGTCACATTTGACCAATGTGCTGAGCAAGTTTAAATTTAGCCTTAGCTACCGAATTCCATTTGTTCTCCCAGTTTTTAGTATGAACCCTGTTTTTGAAGACACTTCTAGTGCTATATGTCTTGTAGGAGGCTTCTGACGTGGAACTGAACTCTTAGTTCTGGGTTTAGGAAAAAGTCTAGGCTGCTTTGCTTTAAAACTACCTCCCTTGCTCTTGATGCTGACATGGGCTTTCCTAGCTCACTGTACAGTGCACTGCTGCCTAAACACAAAGTCGTGCATTGACATGGCAGCTTAATTCCCTATCAAAGTTGCTCCTGTAAAGTAGCCTGGAAAATACATTGTAAGCCTGTAATGACTTGGTGTAAAGACTTAAAAAAGTGTGTATTTGAGGTCTTAACTGAAGAATGAAGATGCGTTTTGAGTTCAGTGTCATCCTAAAGGATGAGTTTAGGTAATGGCTGGATCTCTTCAAAGTCTGTAGTTGGTGGTGGACATGTTGGCATTTAAGCAGATAGCGAAAGGAACTTACTAGAAAGTCAAATGAAGTTATACCCAGTGGGAGTAGGACTTGGTGGTGGGAAGAAATACCAGATCTCAATATGGATTTGAATTGTAGATTCATTGATTTGAAGATCAGAAAGGACTGTTATGATCATCTGCTTCAATTTAAATAATGCCATCATTACAGTATCACCTCGGCCCATGTGAAAGATGCGTGGTCTCCTGGAGCTGGAACATTTTGTGAATACATGGTTGGAAGGTGAAAAACCTTAGTGTGATGGGGAATCAGCTGTTGTCTTCAGTATGCTGTTCCAGTGGTTATAACTACACTAAGGTCTATGCATTATTTGTACCGTGAATTTGTGCATATATCTAGCTTCCAACCACTTAACCTTGTTATACCTCTGTCTCTTAAGTGAGTGGTCAACCAATCTCCTGTCAGTTCCTTCTCCATCTTCATTTTCAGAGTTTGCATAATTGAACAGTTTTAATTTGCGACTATGGAGAGGGTGAATTGATTTGAATAATTTTGACTTTAAAGAAGTGGGCAGGAAAAATTGATTTAAACTATCAGTTTAAATCTTGTTTGGTTTCTGTAGTTCTTGCTCATTTTCTGTTCCCTGTGCCATCTGTCCAGGTAAGTGATGTTTAGTGTGCTGATACGCAGCAGAAAAACTAATCTTTATGCAACGTGTACTTAGATTTTTAGCTGAGAGAATGCATTGCATGCATACCTATATATTTAAAAAGTTTATGGAGTGTATGTTTCTTTACTGAGTTTTGATGTTCAGTGTTACAAGATGACTAATGTGTTACTACATGGTTTAGTTTTACTATTGACTTTGTCACCTCTGCTTAAAAAATTGGAATTCATATAAGCTGTAAAAAACATGGTTGAAATTATTTTCATGGATATTGATTTATTTTTAATGTGCCAGTTTACTTTAAAAATCTTACTAAAAAGTGTATGTGTTTAAAACTAACTTTTATATTAAATAAAGGAAAAATAATACTTGGCTATTAGGAGTAACTCATAATTTAAAATACCCTTGAGAGTTTTAGACCTGGTAGGTATCACCCCTCAACATTTTGTTTATATATAAGACTGGAAGAGAGAATTGTGTTTACCTAGATTCTTTTGCTACTGGTAGATTTTTTCAGCTTCTGAATGAGCTAGTTATTGGTCTGTGGTGGTTGAATAAGCTCTGAGAAGATATTCTACTATGCACCTGGTTATGGATTAGTTTACTACATTTCAGCTCTGTTTAATCTCTAGTATTTATCAGGTTAGTAGTTTCAAAGAAACTCCGACAGCACATGAATACTGCTTGAGCATTGATAAAAAAGGAATAAAAATCAAGTTCATAATTTCAAATGTAATTTTGTTGAATAATTCAAATGAGTCAGAATTTTTCATTAAAACATGTAAAGATGTTATAGAAAAAAATGCCATTTGCTACCAGATAAGTTTTGAAGTGTTGGTGCTTGACCTGCTTCTTGTAGGAATATTAAACATTGTCAAAAGACAGGAGTAGCCATCATTTCTTATTTTTGTGAAGTTGCCTGTGGAAAGAACTTTCTCAAATATTTCACTTAGTCTCAGCTGGTAACACTGCCACGCCATTTCTCAGGTGGCTTTTTGGACATGTCTATTCAGTGTGTTCTATCTAAATTATGGAATGGGATGCTTGTTGCCTGGAGGTACCAGCTGAGCTTGATCACTCAGGCTCAGTGTTTGGTATGTTTACCTTGTGCTCCACTTCTCAGACTCTTCTGTTCACTTCTTGCTCACTCTGTTTTTTCTTTTTATGTTCTTCCAGGATGTTTTCAAATTTAATAATGCTGTTACTTGGATATTCCTCTTGTCCACTCCCCCACTCAGTAACTGCTGTTCACTAGTCATACCAGTTTTAAAAGACAGTAAGAACACCATGTGGTTGAGCTCTGCTCCACCTGGGGGACTTGTCATGTTATTGTTGAGGTCCTACTGGTACCTGAACAAACTGAAGCTCTTTCCTGTAATTATTTCATTCTTTTTCATAGAATCATAGAATAATCAGTTTGGAAGAGACCCACCGGATCATTGAGTCCAACCAATCCTATCAAACACTAAACCATGCCCCTTAGCAACTCATCCACCCATGCCTTAAACCCCTGCAGGGAAGGTGACTCCACCACCTCCATGGGCAGCCTGTTCCAATGACCAATGACCCTTTCTGTGAAAAATTTTTTCCTAATGTCCAGCCTAAACCTCCCTTGGGTGGAGCTTGAGGCCATTCCCTCTTGTCCTGTCCCCTGTCACATGGAAGAAGAGCCCAGCTCCCTCCTCTCCACCACCTCCTTTCAGGTAGTTGTTGAGAGCAATGAGGTCTCCCCTCAGGCTCCTCTTTTCCAGGCTAAACACCCCCAGCTCTCTCAGCCGCTCCTCGTAAGGCTTGTTCTCCAGTCCCCTCACCAGCTTCATTGCTCTTCTCTGGACTCGCTCCAGAGCCTCAACATCCTTCTTGTGGTGAGGGGCCCAGAACTGAACACAGGATTTGAGGAACGGTCTTCCCAGTGCCAAGTACAGAGGGAGAAGAACCTCCCTGGACCTGCTGATCATGCCGTTTCTGATCCAAACCAAGATGCCATTGGCCTTCTTGAAGCTGGGGTTGTTTTTGAAGAGTAACTAAAATATGCCAAATAAGAAAAGCTGGTTGTCAGCTTTTGGATATGGGAAAACTCCTAGAAAGAGCAAAGCATTGTAATGGTAAATGAGAAATATGGGTCCTGAAAACGATTGTAGGGCATTTTAGGGCAAATGAGAAATATGGGTCCTGAAAAAGATTGTAGGGCTTTCTTCCATTTTTGTTCAGGTGGCCAAGAAGGCCAGTAGTATCCTGGCTTCTATAAGAAATGCTGTGGCCAGTAGGAGCAGGGAAGTGATCATCCCCCTGCACTCAGTACTGGTGAGGCTGCACCTTGAATACTGTGTTCAGTTTTGAGCCCCTCAGTACAAGGAGGACATTGAGATGATGGAGCATGTCCAGAGAAGGGCAGTGAAGCTGGTGAAACGTCTAGAAGTGTTATGACGAGCAGCTGAGGGAACTGAGTTGTCCAGTGTGGAGAAGAGGAGTTTGAGGAGGACCTTATTGCACTCCACAACTACCTGAAAGGAGGTTGTAGTGAGGTGGGTGCTGGTTTCCTCTCCCAAGGGATGAGAGGAAATGGCCTCAAGTTGCACCAGGGGAGGTTTAGATTGGAAATGAGGAAAAATTTCTTTACTGACAGAGTGGTGAAGCATTGGAGGACGCTGCACAGGAAAGTGATGGAGTCTCCTTCCGTGAAGCATTCAAAAACAGTGTAGATTTGGCACTTCATGACATGGTTTAGTAAGCATGGTAGTCTTGGGCTGACTTGGTGATCTTAGAGGCCTTTTCCATCCTTAATGATCCTAGGACTTGTATATACCACTCTTTTTCTTGAATCTTCTCAAGGAGATATAATTATGTAAATAAAGGTTAAGTTCTACATATTTGGACTTATAAGCTGTGGTCACAGGTAATCTTATTTTGTGGGAATCCAAACTAAAGGTGAGCCATTCTCCTGTTATGTTTTTTTCTTTGCCTTCTCCCTAACTTCTTGAAATAGCAACTGAAGGCCAAAGCAAGATTTATTTCTTTTTTGCTAGCTTTTTCTGTGCAGTTGTGTTCAGTGTGATAACTCCATTCCTGCTTGTATTTCTCATGGGCCCAGACAAAATGATGCAGGATGCAGAGTTATCAAACCCCAGTATGATTGGAAATGTATTTCCCTTCCTCCTTTTAACGGAGGGAAAAGGAAGTTTGTTGGCTGTCTCACTTTTCTTTTGTGTGCTGTTGTAACCAGTGCAGATCCTGTGAGAAGGATCAGGGTTGGAACAAGGACCATTGTGCAGTGCAAGTACTGTGCAGTGAGTCAGAAAACTGAGAAGTGGCAGTCAGAGGTAAGGTTTTACTAATGCCTCAAGTTGCCTGAGAGAAAAATAAAACCCAATAAAGAGCAGTAGAAATGCATCCAGGCACAATGGGTACCCTCTGCAAAAAGAATATCACCTTATACTCTTGAGAGAAATCCAAATGGGTGTTTGCTTATCTGTATTTTAAAAAAGAAAAGTGAAATATAGTATAATTCTACACATATCTCCTACACCACTTCTGCAAAAATAATTGGACTGTAGGAAAACATTACCTTTCTAAAACCCAGCTGACCTCCTATTGCTTGTTACAGTCCCAGCGTTTCCTCCAGTTCCTGCTCCTGACAAACTCGTACCCGGTACACACTGCACACTGGGATGGTTTGATTTAGGCTTCCAGTGTGATACTTGAAGTAGCTTTTTGCTTTCCTCTATTGGGCTTACTACTATTCATGATTTCTGTGTTCTTTATGAACCACCAGTTTATTAAGAAATAGCCCCTTACAGTCAAGTAGTGGTGTGTAGGCTTGTGAACAGCTCTCTGTGGAGCTTTTGAACTTTGTCTTCTGAGTACAGCTCTTCACATGGCAAAGAAGAAATGTGAGCCTAAAGCATTTGCAGTCATTAGCTTAAAATCCTTTTCCTGCAAAGGGTAATAAGGATTTCATTTTTTACTGAAGTGAAATTTTTCAATGTTTGTTGCCGTTGCTTTTCGCTAGTAATGCTGCTCTTGTTCTCTTCCTGCAATATCTGTTAGCCTTTTTATTTTATTTTTTCTAACTTTCAGGTTGTTTCTGTTTTTTCTAAACACAGAATTAGTTTCCATTGCACACAATTCTAAATGTGAAAACCAGCCATCCCATAATTTATATTTTCATGTTATAGATGACATAGCTTCTTATAGGTCCCTGGAGCCCTGCATTCCTGCTGAAGATTCATTGCAGCAGTTTCTGAACAGGCTGTGGTGAAGCAGTAACCTCTTGATTTCTGGGTTGGTGCAGTGGGCAGCTGGAGCTGCACATGGCATCTTGGAACTGGTGTCTTAAGTTACCTTTGGGAAAACTCGTGGCACCTCACAAGTTGCCAGGTGGAACAACTCCGTGTCTTCCTTTTAGGTCGGTCTGTCAGGCTCCTTTCGTGTTCTGCTCTTTTATATCTGGGACACTGGAGGTTCGAGATGACAATGACATCACTTGCAGTCTAGCAGAAGGGTCCCTTGGGACTTTTCCTCTCCTTGCACTCTGAGTGAGGGCTGCATTTAGTATGTGTCCTCATATTTGTGCTCCAGGATCTTGGGAGAGTATTTCTGTTCTTTCCCATCTGTTTCCCAGTTGTGCTGTTGGACTCCATGTAAGTCACCTTTCTCTGGAATCACAGAATCACTAGGTTGAAAAAGACCTGAATGAAGGCAGATTGCAGGGGAGAGAAATACAGGGAGGATACAACTGGACTAAGAGAAGTAAATGTGTGTGTTTTGTTGGTAAATGATGGCAAAAAGCCCATTTTTGCTCAGTGTTGACTTAAGGTCTTTCAGAAACTATTTGCAGGCGTTTTGTTTTGAAGTTTTAATTGTTCACATTAATTTAAGTGGAATTCATAGATTTGTTATTTCTGCTTTATGTCAGGCTTTACTTTTTCCTCCTCTCCTCTTCAGATGGAAGTATCATGACATTGCTGCTTTGCTGATAATCTTGCAAAGATCCCATCAGCAAAGTAACTTCAAGTATACTTTGTGCTCCTCACCATTTGTTTTATGTTTTATGCAGTAAGTTATTCATGCCTTAAATTGATATAAATAGCTGTCAAATAAGAAAAATCATAGAAAAAGCCAAAAGCCCCTCCTCAGCTTTCCTATAGGCCTCCCTTAAGTGCTGGAATGCTGCTGTAGTGTGTCCCCAGTGCCTTCTATTTTCTAGGCTGACCTAGTCCAACCCTTTCAGCCTATCCTTGTATGGGAGGTGCTCTGGCCCTGTGATCATCTTCATGGCCTCCTCTGGACTCGCTCTATCAGATCTCTGTATTTCCTGTGCTGAGGATTCCCCAATACACGGGTTATTATATGTGGGCTTCAGATGATGAAGTCCACAGGGAACTCTGCAGATGCTTGCTGTGTACGTTGCTTCAGTTGCTTCTGCAGGATGATATATCATTCAGAAGATATAAGTGTAAGTACTTTTTTCTTTTGTCAGACCGAGAATAACTTCTATGGGCCCTGTAGCCGTGAGAAGTATATTGAAGGAGGCTGTTTGCAAGAGGTATTACCCACTTGGTTTCCTTGGAAACATGAAACGTGATTTACAAATATTGACTTGAGAAAGCTGCAGCTTAGAGGAAATCCTAAACTGTTGGTTCAGGCTTTTAAATTAATATCTCTGAAGAGTTTAGGCCTTATTGAAAGTTACTGCATGTCCATGAAATGATATGTATAATAATTTTAGGGTTTCTGTGTTCTCAGTGTAGTATTTCATTCTGGATGCTGGAGGACTGGTGAGAATCTGTGAGAGTTTTACTGGATAAGAAGCAGTGAACTGGGATCCTTGGCTCCAGTTTCACATATGTTAACCCAACTCTTGCTGGCATTAATAGATTAATTATCCTAAAAATCAGGCCGTTAGTGCCTTACTTGCCATTGATGGACTGCAAACTGGAATGTTTTCTTCTTGGTGGAGTAAGACACTGTAAATCATCATGTCTTCTAAATGTTTCTAAACTTCATGGAGAGTGGTTTGAATACTCTTTATGTTTATGCAGAGATTTTGTGATGAGACAACCTTAATGATTCTGTGATTCTGCGTAAGAGGTGGGATGCAGGCAGGTGGCTGCACGGTTGCTTGTAGGGACCAGGTCCTAAATGTCCAGAGGCATTGATCGGGTAGGCAAGCAAGTATTGCTGAAACCTGTAGTTCAGTATGTTGCAGAAAAGGCAGCTGTATCGTTTGGCTATGTCTTGCTGGACTTAAGAGCAAATAAGAGGCCACAAAAGCCTTCCATGCATGGGCTAAATGATGCTGCTTTTCTCATCCAGCCAGTTTAACTGAGAAGGAAGACTTTGTTTAATGCTTCTGTAAATAATGCTTAACATGCTGGATGTTGCAAGGATGTTTTTTTCTGTGGGTGCTAAGGGAGGATTCAGCTGTTTTGTTTTTCAGTCTCTGGTTCTAGCAGATGAAGGCAGCTTGCTCTTGACTTGCCACTTGCAACAGCTGTGGATTGCAGTGGCAGAGGCTGTGAGATGGCAGATATATTAATGGATGAGAGGAGGGAATTGGGGACCTGTGGAATGAGAGAAAGTGCATATGTAGAAAAGACATAGTGGAAAATGGCAGTGGTGCAGAATTCCGTGGAGACTCCTGCTGTTGGCAACTTGTCTACAAGAAACATTAAGCTGAAAGGGAGGTGAGTAAATTGAAAGAAAAAATTTCTTGGTTGGTGCTTGCACAAGGAAGACTGAGAAAAGGTAGGGTAGGTTTTTGTTGGCTTGACTTTTTTAAAGTCTGCAGATAATGAAAGCAGAAGGTAGCGTTTTGCATGGCTAAAGGCAGAGCAGTAGCTATATGGAGTCAGTTGTTGAGGATCATGAATATGCATCAGAAAAAGCAAGTATGGCTGTTTAGGTTGCCAAACATAGATGCTAAGAGAAAAGGAAGATAATTATGTCAAATGAACTCTAGTTCTTGGTGTAACCAAATAAACTGTACACTTTAGTGCAAAGTCTAGGTGAAAGCTGGAGAGAAGTCATTGTTCTTGACTTAAAGTTAGAAGGAAGAAGGGATGAAAATAAAAAATATGAGGTGAAAGTGTGATATTACTTTAATTTGAAGAGAGGGGGGTTATTTGGTATTCTTTGATTTTATAATTTGATGATTGTCTTCTGAATAGCACTGACTTCAAGTCATTAGAATAGCAGGCATGTAAGTTATGCAGCCTCTAGGGCAGCAATCTGGAAAAAATATACCCTTAGACCTACTGCTCTTTCCCAATTTCTTCTTATTTTCTAGGGTGTCACCAGTAAATTGGTAGTTGCAAAAAATCTGTCCAACAGAAACATCAGAGGAACTTTAAATGTTTAGTCTTTTTTGACAGAATATTGACATTTTCAGCTTTAGACTCCATGTTGTTTCTCACAGGTATAGGTAGATCTTAGTTATGTGATATTTATTTGCCTGTTGCTTGCGTAATACTGGAGGCTTAGAGCATCTCTCAGCTTTGTGGTGGCTCCAGAGCAGCTCCAATAGAACATCAGTGTCAATCCTTAGGTGTGTTGGCTCTTACCTTATAGATTGTATTGACTTCTGGGAGTAAGGTGATGAAAGAAGTGAGAGATGACATTAGTCACAGGTAAAGAGAAGTATCAGTTCAAGTGGAAAGTAAATATCTCTTTTCTTGCCTTCAGCCTGCAATGTATGTGAGTCTCTGGCTATCAGCCAGCTCTTTGAGCAAACAGGAGAACTACAAGATGTAAAAGCTTTCTGGACAGAGCACTTAAATTTCCTGTTACCTGATGCGGTGAAAGAAAGAACAAGCTATTTCAGCAACATGAAAGATGGAGACTTCTGTTTTCAGCTGCAGGACAATACATTCATCACATTGGTGCTGAAATCACCATTAGAGGCGTTCAAGGCTTTTGAGCAACCTAATTTAATGAATATGTATCTCCACAACAGGGGGTTGGACTCAGTGATCTTCAAAGGTCCCTTCCAACCCAACACATTCTGTGATTCTAGATAAGATAAGTTAGCATGGACGTAAGTTGGATATGTTATCCCTTTGAACTACAATCAGCTCTTTTATGTCTTGCAGTGTGTGTTTGTCATGAAGCTGTCATTGCTGCAGGTGGCCTGGGAAGGTTAAGAGCCAGTGAGCAAACAACTTCCTCTAAGAAGAAGAGGGGAGGGGGATGAAGCCAGGCTAATCAGGAGTGAGCCTGGAAGTGGAACTCCAGTGCCTGAGAGATGGTGTGCTGGCAAGGACCACCAGTATGTCACCACAGAGCGAGTAGGGGCGAGTACATCTGGTGATGGAAAGGATGAAACTGGCACCCCTATTCCAAGGACCAGTCAATTGGCAATGAACACTACTCTTTTCATGAGAGCTGAGTGTTCACCAGCCCAGCTGAAGTGTATTTACACCAATGCACGCAGCATGGGAAATAAGCAGGAGGAATTGAAAGTTATTGTAGGGCAAGGAGACTATGATGTAGTTGCCATCATGGAAACGTGGTGGGACGACTTGTATAACTGGAGTGCAGCTATGGTGTGGTATAAACTCTTCAGACAGGACAGGAAGGGTAGGAGAGGAGGTAGGATAGCTTACTACGTTAGAAAGAGCTTTGATAGCCTCGAGCTCGATAATGGGATTGAGTGCCTGTAGGTTAGAATCAGAGGAGCCCACAAGAAGGTAGATATTGTGATGGGAGTCTGTTACATATACCACCCAGCCAAGAAGTAGCAGCTGATGAGCTCTTCTATAAACAACTGGGAGAAGTCTCAAGATCACTAGCCCTTGTCCTTGTGGGAGACTTCAATCTTCCCGATATCTGCTGGAAGTACAATACAGCAGAAAGGAAGCAGTCTAGGAGGTTCCTGGAGAGCTTGAAAGACAACTTCCTCACACAACTAGTGACTGAACTGACAAGGGAAGGTGCCCTCCTGGACCTGCTGTTTGTGAACAGAGAAGGCCTTGTGGGGGATGTGACAGCTGGAGGATGCCTGGGACAAAGTGATCATGAGATGGTAAAATTCTCAATTCTAGGTGAGGTGAGAAGGGGGATTAGCAGAACAGTCACATTAAACTTCCAGAGGGCAGACTTTGGACTGTTCAGAAGGCTGTTTGGTGAAGTCCCATGGGAGACAGTCCTTAAGGGCAATGGAGCCCATGAGGGCTGGGTGCTCTTCAAAAAGGAAATTCTAGCAGCTCAGGAGCAAGTCATCCCCATGTTCCAGAAAAGGACCCCTCAGGGGAAAAAAAACAACTTGGTTGAGCAGGGAGATCTGGAAGGACATCAGAAAGAAGAGGAAAGTCTATAAACTTTGGAAGAAGGGACAGACATCTTGGGTGGGCTACAGGAGGGAAGTGAGATCGTGCAGGGAAAAAATCAGGAGGGCTAAAGTCCAACTAGAGCTCAGGTTGGTGAAGTCTGTGAAAGATAACAAAAAATATTTCTATAAATACATTAGCAATAAAAGGAGGACCAGGGAGAATATTCAGTCCCTTTTGGATGCAGAGGGAATAACAGTGATAGGGGATGAGGATGAGGCTGAGGTGCTTAATGCCTTCTTTGCCTCAGTCTTTAATAGTAAGGAAAGTTGTTCCCTGTGTGTACATACCCAGGAGTTAGAGGAGCAGAACAAAGCTCCCATGATTCAAAAGGAGGTGGTTAGAGACTTGCTTGCCCAGCTAGACACCTGCAAGTCTATGGGGCCCGATGGGATTCATCCAAGAGTATTGAGTGAGCTGGTGGATGTGCTGGCCAAACCCCTTTCCATCATCTTCCAACAGTCCTGGGAGACTGGGGAAGTTCCACTGGACTGGAGGCTGGGGGATGTTGTGCCCATCTACAGGAAGGGTCGCAGGGAGGATCCAGGGAACTACAGGCCTGTCAGTCTGACGTCAGTGCCAGGGAAAGTCATGGAACAGGGGATCTTGAGTGCTATAATGAAGCACATGGAAGAGAACCGGGTGATCAGGCCCAGTCAACATAGGTTTACAAAAGGCAGGTCTTGCCAAACTAACCTGATCGCCTTCTGTGACTAAGTGACTCCGATGCTGGATGAGGGAAAGGCTGTGGATGTGTCTTCCTGGACTTCAGTGAAGCCTTTGACACAGTTTCTCACAGCATTCTGCTTCAGAAACTGTCGGCCTCTGGCCTGGATAGACGAACTCTCTCCTGGGTGGAAAACTGGTTGGATGGGCGGGCCCAGAAAGTGATGGTAGATGGTGTTAAATCCAGCTGGAGGCCAGTGACAAGTGGGGTTCCCCAGGGCTCAGTGCTGGGTCCAGCCCTGTTCAATGTCTTTATCAATGACCCGGATGAAGGCATTGAGTGCTCCCTCAGCTAGTTTGTGGATGACACTAAGCTGGGTGGAAGTGTTGATCTGCTGGAGGGTTGGGAGGCTCTGCAAAGGGATCTGAACAGGCTGGACTGCTGGGCTGAGACCAGTGGCAGGAGGTTTAACAAGGTCAAATGCCAGGTCCTGCACTTGGGACACAACAACCCTGTGCAGTGCTACAGACTAGGAGAAGTCTGTCTAGAAAGCTGCCAGGAGGAGAAGGACCTGGGGGTGTTGGTTGACAGCCGACTGAACATGAGCCAGCAGTGTGCCCAGGTGGCCAAGAAGGCTAATGGCATCCTGGCTTATATCAGAAACGGCGTGACCAGCAGGTCCAGGGAGGTTATTTTCCCTCTGTACTCAGCACTGGTGAGACCGCAGCACCTTGAATACTGTGTTCAGTTCTGGGCTTCTTGCTGCAAGGTTGTTAAGGCTCTGGAGTGTGTCCTGAGAAGTGTGACGAAGCTGGTGAAGGGGCTGGAGAACAAATCTTATGAGGAGCGGCTGAGAGAGCTGGGGTTGTTTAGCCTGGAGAAGAGGAGGCTGAGGGGAGACCTTATTACTCTCTACAACTACCTGAAGGGAGGTTGTAGAGAGGAGGGTGCTGGCCTCTTCTCTCAAGTGACAGGAGACAGGACAAGAGGCAATGGCCTCAAGCTCTGCCAGGGGAGGTTCAGGCTGGACATCAGGAAAAAAAAATTCACAGAAAGGGTCACTGGGCACTGGAACAGGCTGCCCAGAGAGGTGGTTGAGTCAGGATCCCTGAAGGTCTTTAAAAGACAGGTAGATGAGGTGCTAAGGGGCATGGTTTAGTGATTGATAGGAATGGTTAGACTTGATGATCCTTTGGGTCCTTTCCAACCTAGTGATTCTGTGGTGGGTAGAATTGGCAAGGCCCATGGGAGTCTTCCTCGCTGACTGAAAGGAACTAATTATTCTGGACTTGTGTGTCAGATTTACTTCTTCTGGATTCAAATTTACAGCCTGTATGATTTGAAAATAAATTCAGCAAACAGCACTATAATAGACTGGGCATATGTAAATGGTGAAATTGCTGAGGGAATATGAAATACTGGTTTTAAGAGAGGAATGTTCATGTGTTAAGCAGGGGTATGTGGAAAAAAAAAAGCCCTGTTTTAATGTACTGTAAAAAAAATAAACATCTGAGGTACTGGCAGGCAACCTCTTCAGTTAGTAAACTGCAGAATCACATCTGTGCAAAATGAGAAATGTGTTTACTTGGCCAGGTTTTCTGAACCGAAACATTAAAGGTGTTGTGAAATACCGTAGAATGTACAAATGAACATGTTGTTAAGAAAATCACATTACAATACATGAGGGTTGTGTATAGAGTGGAGCTGGGTGGCCATATAAAAAGAAGAGTGAAGCTGGTTTCCAAGAAAGATGACTTTCCCTATATACATAAGGCCTTACGTCATTCTCCAGGCTTGCTAGGGGCAGTTTATACTCTATGTCACACCTCACAGTCATGGTGATAATCTCAAACTTACGAATTTTGAGATTTTGGGGAAGAAGTTTACAAATGGGGTAAGACTTAGGAATCTGGTCTGAACTGCATTATTATGAGTAGTTGTCTGTGTGTAGTGGGCTGAGATGGAGGTAGGAATGGAGAGGAGGGAGGGGGAGCATCTGCTTTTTACTGAGCTGAGTTGTTTTGGTATTTGTTTTATTCTGAACTGAATCAGTCATTGTACTAATGGGGGAAGAGTTACGGAAAGAGCAACTCCTTGGAAAGAGATTAGCAAGCAAGAAAGAGTAGCTGCAAGAACCAGTGAAGGACCAAAGGAATGGCTTTCGGTATGGGGCTAAATGGGATGTACGGGGGGGCATTATGTCTGGAGGCTTCCTAGGGAGTATGAGAACTGTTTGTGCTCTCACTTGCCAACAGGCTATTCGGGAGAGCAAACAATAACAGAGAAGACCCAAGGACAGCAAGACCCAGGTTCACTCATATACCAAGGAATGAGGGAATCGGGTTGCACTTCTTGGAAGAGTTGAACTATTGCAAGTGCTGTGGTGACATTGCCAGGGTCCTGCCTGCTTTCTATGCGCAGGGAACACTGAGAATATGCACCAGTGAGTTTTGCAATTCACAGCTGAAGAGCCTGTGCCTGTGCAGAAGTGTCCCTGCGCTGCTTGGGTTTAAGCACCAATTTGTCCATGCAGCATCCGGCCCTTTCTTCTTGGGTCTATCTCCCTTCCCGAAGAGTATCAGAAGTAGTTCCATTCTTACTGAGGTCTGGAGAGCACAACTCTCTGAAACAGAGGTTCTTGGGTGCTGGAGTGCAGGTGCTGGACAAGTGGGCAAAAAAAAATGTGGTGGCATTGAAAAAAAAATAAGTAGTGCATTAATCTTTGATTTGCTGGAAGTTTAAACAGTGAAGTTCTCACTGTTTACACAATAGATAGTGTTTCTTAAAGGAGATAAACTTCTGCACGTCAAAATCAAAAACAACCGCTGAGGGAGTGTTTTGAAACAACTGTGCATTAAAAAAGTCAAGTTCTTTAATTTGCAAGCAGCAGGGTCATTGAATAGTGGAGTTTTGCTCTCGATGCAAATGCTCATCCAACCTGGCCTTGAATACCTCCAGGAATGGGGCATCTAGAACTTCTCTGGGCAACCTGTTCCAGTGCCTCACCACCTTCACAGTAAAAGATTTCTTCCTAATATTCACCTAAATCTCCCCTCTTTCAGTGTGAAACTGTTCCTCCTCATCCTGCCCCTGCACTTCTTGATAAAAAGTGCCTCCCCAGCTTTCCCGTAGGTCCCTTTTAAGTAGTGGAAGGCTGCTATAAGGTCCCCTTGGAGCCTTCTCAGAGTAGGCTGAACAACTCCAGCTCTCCGCCTGTCCTCACAGGGGAGGTGCTCCAGCCCTCTGATCATCTAGACCCCAAGTGTGGTATAGATGGCTGAACATATACAAATTACCGATTTCCATGATTTATCGTAGTGTCTGGGCTTCAAGTTAAAACAAGTTGATTTTTTTTTCCTTTGCCGTACTTGAAAATTTAGGTGAGACTACTTCCTCATTAACGTGTAACTGCGTTGGCTTCAAAAATGCATGTAATACCAAAGGAACAAAATAGACTGTGCTGCATTGTCTGCTTTCATTTCACTGTATAGAAGAATAGTTAACTTCAACAGGAAGGAAAAAAATACTGTGAAACAGGGAATATACAGGACCTCAGTACTGTTTACTTGCCTGAGCATAATATGTAGAAGAAACTGTTGATTCAGGCTTACACTTGAATGTTCATAACTTGTTGTTCATAAAGTTGCTCAGTTGCTTGTTGCCAGCTCCTCTTCCCTCTTAATTAGTCTCTGTGTGTAGAAAGTGTGGTGTTTTTTTGTTTTTGTTTTTCAGCCTCCTCACACTGTCCTTACTTGTTTGGGGTTTGAAATGTGACCAGGGAATTGAGTAACAGCCTTCTCCAGCTTCACTTAACAGTGACTGACTTCTCCTGTAGCCCCTCCTGCCCACCTCTGGTATCAGTTAATGGTGCAGAGGAAGTTAAAGGCTGGGGAGAGTGGGAGTGTAGACAGGGGCTTTACCTTTCCATCCTGATGCAGGTTGTTTGAATGAATCTGGGAAATGTTCTTTCAATCTGGGAAGTGTTCATTCTTCTCTTATTCAAATATTGATGAAAATACTTCAGGGAGAAGATTATTCTCTTAAAGGTTCTAAAACTTGAGGTTATATTTGATTAGCTTGAGACATCTGGGTGCCGTCTGGAGGTGTAGAATTGTTTCACTTGAATTACTGAAATAGTAGTGTTACCCTGTTGGTAACAGGCTGAAGTTGACTACTGAAAATGCGTGTCTGGTTTTGAAACAGTTCAGCTACTGGTGTTACTTTTGATATCACGACGTTGAGAAATGGTGTGCATGTATTGTATATAGACATAGGAGAGTTATGAGAAGCATTCTTTATAGATGGCTGTCCTTAACTGTTCTTGCATAAGTAATTGGAGACAATTACCCTTTCACTTCTGGGAGTGAACTGAGAGGAAATCAAAGAAATTATTAGCTTTCCATCCTTTGCCTTTTTGCTCATGGGTATCGAACTTGGTTTAATGTCATTGCCAAGAAGATAGCAGTTATCCCTTTGCAAAAAGTGCTCCTGTTATCATCTGTAGAAACGATGAGTGATATGAAACGTACCTCATGTCATGTCACTTTAAAGAATTAGGACTTTGATCTGGGTAATGCTTTCAAACAGATGACAATGTGATTCAAGTTTTAACTCTTGCAAATTGTAGCACAGCAGTGATAAGGAGCTGAAATCTCAGAGAGGCCAGCTTTGGGGAGTGTATGAATTCTGTCATTGACTACTAGAATGAAGCAAGGAAGAACAATTTTGACTTTTCTCTCCAGGTACCCAACATATGAACACTTACTGTATTTGTTCATCAGCACTCTTAAACTGAAATTAGACAAGTGAAGTTTTAAAACGATTTTTTTCTGTCTTTTTACTGAATTATGTTAGAGTTACAGTGCATCCAAATGGATTATTGCTGTTCAGTAGGTCATTCAGAAAGTGTATGAATACTGTCATCAACCTGTGTGGTGAGATCTTTCGGGCAAGTTTGTTATAATTAAATCAGTACCCAGGGCATACTTCAGTTTTGCTAACAGCAGTGCCTGATCAGAAGGCCATGGAGAATAACACAGAATACATGGGTGGTCCCTTCGAAGAGAAGCTGAGCTCCTCATTTGGGTCTTTCCAAAGACTCAGTGACTGTAAATTGTTTAATCTGTTTGAAGAGCACAAAAGCTATTCAATTATGTTAATCAGTGGTTCCCCATCATCACAGAGTTGAGCTGTGCTTTTCTTATTCTGTAGGAGAATTGTCCGTTAATGCATCATATTTCATGCTCAAATAGTTTACTACTTTTATTTGTACAAGCCCTGGTCATATGTCAGGATCCTGTTACAATAGGTGGCCCCCAAACAAACTCCTAAGAATGGTAAGAGAAAGACAGCTAGCAGTAGGTGGACTGAAGGAACACATGGTAGAGCAATAAGAGGGATACTTATCACAAAGAAAGCAAACAAACAAACAAAAGAAAAACTCTAAAGAAGCCAAAACAAGTGGAAAAATTACCCAGGTCTCAGCACATCAACATCGTGGAAAAGAAAGTTTGAAGATGGCCAGTCCCTCTTGGAAGTGACTGCAAAATGCACTATGTTGTGTGTGTATAATTATTTATCTATTCTATAAAAGTTACACTTTTATATATATGTAAATACAGTCTTTTCTTTGTGTTTCACTCATCCTTCATTTGATTGTCTCTGTGTTGTACAAGAGAACTGCCTTGCTTTTCCCTGGATGTTGTCATTTTGGTACAACTGGTGCTTGCACAGCAAACGAGCCCGTAGCAGTGATGGCTCACTGCCACTCAGAAAGCAACTCCTAGCATCAAATCTACCTGAGATACACCAATATTACTTTCCCATTACCTTGTAAAAACCATAAAGCCATAAAGTTGGTATGTACCACCCACCATGTCTTGTCCTTGTGTTATGGCTATTCATTTTGCTCCTATTTCACCTTACTGGTTGGTATCCAGCCCAAAGGATATATGCATACATGTGTCATCTTTGCTCAGACCTTTTGTTTTCGTTGAGATGATTTTTTCCCTTGTTTTGTGATATCTTCTGGTCTCTTGTATCTCTACTGTGCCTGTCTTTGTAGAGTTAGTCCTCCTGGGTAAGAATTTGATCTGGAGACGGGCTTAATGATGAGTGCTCAAAAAACAACCTCCCAGCAACTTGTTAACCACCCCATCAGTCAATGTTGGAAAAGATTTAGGATTGCCAGAGGCTGGTTGAGGAGGGGGGGGTGAGAGAAGACAGGAGGCACTGAGGTGAGGGCTTCACTCCCTGTGTCCACTGAAAGTGGGAGAGCACATCAGCTCTGCTGGTGGCAGGTGCTGTGCTTTTGACACACTTCTCATGCTGGGACTGTAGCCTGCGCTGTAGACAGGGGGAGTGCTTGGGGACAGGACTGGTCCTTCTGGGTTTGCAGCCCTGTGGGCAGGAGAGGAAGTGTGGCTGGAAGACTGGCAAGTGGGAAAGGACCTGGGATGCTGGCTGGCAACTGGCTGAATGTGAACTAGCAGTGTGCCCAGGCAGCCAAGAAGACCAGCAGCATCCTGGCTTGGATCAGAAATGGTGTGGCCAGTAGGGAGGTGATTGCCCCCTGTACTCAGTGCTGGTGAGGCTGCACTTTGAATCCAGTGATCAGTTTTGCACTCCTCAGTACAAGAATGACATTGAGTTGTTGGAATGTGTCAGGAAAGTGTCAGGCGGAGCTGATGAAGGGTCTGGAGCACAAGGGTTATGAAGAGCAACTGAGGGAACTGGGATTGTTTAGCCGGATGAACAGGAGGTTGAGGGGAGACCTTATTGCCCTCTACAGCTACCCGAGGGGAGGTTGTAGCAAGGTGGATGCTGGTTTCTTCTCCCAAGGGACAAGTGATATGATGAGAGGAAATAGCCTCAAGTTGCACCAGGGGAGGTTTAGGCTGGATGTTAGGAAAAATTCTTTACTGACAGAGTGGTGAAGCATTGGAAGAGACTCCCCAGGGAAGTGATAGTCTCCCCTTCCCTGGAGTTGTTTAAAAAGCATGTAGACGTAGCGCTTGGGGATGTGGTTTAGTAGGTATGGTGATGCGGGGCTGACAGTTGTACTAGATAATCTTTGTCTCTTCCAACCTTTATGGTTATATGAGATGGAGGTTTTTGAGCAGCTGTGTCACGTGAAGGAGAAGGCTCCAGCACAGCAGCAGCGAGAGTGGGAAAAGAGAAATGCCATGCTACCTGGTTGACTACTGAGATTAAAAAGAAGAAAAAAAAGAGAAAAGAGGTGAAGAAGCCAAGCCAGTATTAAGAGTTTAATGGAAGCTGGGAGGTTTTTGCAAAAGTCTGGAAAGTTTTTGAGTTTATGATATTGTTAATACTTGCATGAAAATCCTTACGCTTAACGAAGCTTCAGTAGGCTATCAAGTCACTTTACTTACTGACACAGTGCTTAACTCTTAAGCCATAACATGTATAGCTGAACAACAAATATTAAAAGTAGACTTCACTCATTCACATTTTTGGCTGAAAAATGCTATCAGAGTTTAAATGCTTGGCTTTTTTTTTTTTTGTCTGCATTTCTGCATATGTTTGGATTTCTTCAGGCAAGACTGGCTTGCGCAGGACTGCTTCCATGTCTGAGGTGTTTTCTATGATGTGCTGTAATGTTTTGGTCCCTGCAGTTCAGTGGTGCTGGTGCTTTGTATGCTGAAGCTCCTGGCATCCTGCACGACAGCACCTCTATGGCCCTGCTTCAAAGCTTGCTCCTTCCCTTCTGATTCATGGAGCAGCTGGGGCACTGATATTGAATCCCACTAGATTGGAAATTAAAAAGAAAGTTCAGTTGTGAACTGTTTTTAAAGAAAACATCATAGACAAAGAATTTCCTCAAGGAGCCCTGAACAGGATTTGGTACTTCCGTGCATCTTGGAGTGACTGAGTGGGTGAAAGAGGGGAGGCAGCGTCAGGGGTTGGAGGGCCTGTATGTGTTTTGGGAATCACTTATATTTTTCACTGGTGATAATGGATAGCCTTGTTTTCCAGTTGCATAATTTGAAAACAAGGCCAATAAATTCCCTAAACTGCTCAGATAGTTTCAGAAGTGAAATCTATTCTGGGGTAGGTGATAGCTTTGCATCTCTGACTTTCAACTGCCTTTTTCTGTGCCATTCAGTTGTCTTGTGTGCATGTTACTTCAGTGGGAATTAGAAACGTGGAAAAATTTAGCTTTGAACTTTTTCAGAACATGAACTACACAGTCTCAGACACGAGCAGGCTCTGACTGATGGATGTCTTGGCAATTATATCTGCTGGGTAGTAACAAACCAGTCAAGGTACTAAATAGATTTTAATGGTCACTTTGAATAAGTTGATAAAATGTGATGTAAAGAAGCCAGAGGAGCTTAATCAAGTGCAGCAAATCACTGTAGTTTGAGTGTTGCTCATTAACCTATTTCTCCTGTTTTCTACTCAAAAGTACCCCTGCCAAGCTGCAGAGAAGTGGAAATACTTTGTGAGACCATTGGTACTTATTTCTTCATTACCTTCTTCTGTGCAGTCTCCAGCAATCCCCATGATCCTGTTACACTGAGTTTCTAGGAGCTGTCACTGTAGGCTTCGCGTCTTCATTGGGCATCAGTCACAAACAAGTCCCCTGGTTCCTCCTGTGCGGACCACAGGAAAGTGCGGTGATGGTGGCAGATGTACCTCTGGGCAGGGAAACATCAGAAAACATGTTAATTGCCAGTGTGCTTCACCATGGAACCATCGAACCTCTTTGGGAGTGGATCTGAGATGTAAATATTAAAAGATCTTTCCACTGGAGGTCCTTAACCTATGTCTGCCCCTCCCCAGCTTTCCTGTAGGCCCCCTTTACATACTGGAAGGCTGCTATAATGTGTCTCTGGAGCCTTCTCTTGTCTAGGCTGAACAACTCCAGCTCTTTCAGCCTGTCCTGCTATGGGAGGAGGTGTTTGATGTACCCCCACAACAAGGCCTGAGGAATGATACAGGTTTCTTGAAAACTCAATTTGCATACTGCACAAGAGATGGTTATCAAATCAGTTGGGCACTGAGGTCATGGCATGTGAACATGCATGTGTAAATCTTTTTTGTCACCCTTTTCTTTCCTTTTGCTCTGATTTTTTGCATTCCTGTTCCATGATTTAGTGGAGATATTCAGCAACATACTTAATTGCTTTTTTCCTCCTTTTTCTCTGAATTTCTTCCCCGCTATTTCTCATCCATCTCTTTCTAAATTAGGTTTGTTCCCTCACGTTTTCCGTTCGCATCACCAATAAGTGTATTCAGTCTTGACTGGGAAACAGGCATGAAATGGTCATCTTCCTCTCCTGCCCCTGAGAGGTTTATCTGGCAAGTTCATGAATTTCCTTTATTCCCAAGAGCAGCTCATAAAGTGTGGATTTCTTCTCCCATATGCAGTGAATGTGAGGTGATTGCCAGGGCATTGTTCTTCTAAATAGCTTATTTTTCTCTGTGGACTATTTTTAGAGCACTGATTAAGTGATAATTTGTGTTCAGAATTCCCTGAAGTAGCCAGTATGGTAATCCAGTACCACTTGGTTGCAGGTTTGGTATTGTGGGCAGAGCACCAACAAACTGAAGCACTGAAGCTCAGATGAAAAATGTAGCTGATTTTTTTTTTTTAACTCTGGGACCCTTCTGAAGAGCCCTAGTCCATCCCTTCCTCTGTGCAATGTTCCCAGTTTTCAGCGGGGCTGTTCTGCTTGTGCATGGTTCACATGCAGCTCCTGCGAGGCAGGTGCATTGTGTGTACAGGAGAAGGGCTGTGCTGGTACAGGGGGTTGGGTGACTTGAGCACACAGCCGCAGGAGGAGTCAAGCCCAACAGGCTCTGTCGATTCTGTCAGGGAAGTGGTTACCATCCCTGGAAGTGTTCAAAAACATGTAGAGGTGACACTTTGTGACATGGAGTAGTAGGCACAGTGATGTTTGGCACAAGGTTGGACTGGATGATCTTCGAGGTCTTTCTCAACCATAATGATTCTATGAGAGATTATTTGGAAAATGACCTTTGTGGTATTGAGGTGGTAAATTTTGGTGTCTCACATTAATTCAGTCTAAACCTTTTTGCCTTATGAGACCTCCTGTGGCATTGGCACCAATGACCTCTGCCAGAGCAGCTGTATCTGTTTCATGACCACACCTGGGCCATGGTTGAACTCTTACTCACATCTTCAAGAGTCTGATCCTTAAAAGGTCTGGAGTGGTTGTGAGACAAAAAAGCAGGTTGACTCAGTCACCTGGTCTGTAAACGCTGTTCCAGGTTACTCCTCTCCAGCTTGGCAAGCACAAGTGAGGTGCTGTAGTGCCTGAAATGCAACTCTGCAAGCTTGAGCAGTTGGAGTAGGGATGCAGCTGTGCCACCATTGCGCTTCAGGCTTTTTCCAGAGTAAGGACTGTGAGGATGTGACACGTCACCTGTGGTTGCACTCTGCACTGAATTCTGCATTGAGATGTAAAACACTGATGGTAAAATATCCTCCAGTGGTTTATGGTCTTGCTGGAGCCAAGTTTACCAGGTTTTCTCTTTTCCAGGTTTTCTTCGTAACCTGTTGGATTTTTTTGTGTTCCCCATAGCTCTTTTCATCTTTCTTGCTAGCCTGCCTCTCCAGAGTCTCCTTGCGTTACAGCACAATAACAGCAGTATTAAGTTTAGGCTTGTTTGTCTGATTTGGGGTTGTCGCCCAGGTTTTCTAGACAAGAATATGTTTGCTCTGAAGCAGTGTGGTGAAATACGACAGCAACACTAGGGTTTTTCTGTAGCTCATTGCCTCACTTAGCCTTCCTAACACAAGCAAGGTGATCTCTGCAGTCTTAATTTTTAGGTTTTTCTTTCTCTTATAGGGAAGAGCCTACAGGAAAACTGGGGAGGGACTCTTTATCTGGGAATGCAGGGATAGAATCGTAGAATAGTTAGAGTTGGAAGGGACCTTAAAGATTATCTAGTTCCAACCCCTGGCAGGGACACCCCACTAGATCAAGTTACCCAAGGCTCCATCCAACCTGGCCTTAAGCACCTCTAGGGATGGGGCAGCCACAACTTCCCTTGGCAACCCGTTCCAGTGTCTCACCACTCTCATGGTGAAGAAATTCTTCATAATGTCTAGTCTAAATCTGTCCCTCTCCATTTCCCCTTTATCCTATCACCACAAGCTTTTATGAATAGTCCCTCTCCAGCTTTCTTGTAGGCTCCTTTCAGGTTCTGGAAGGTCACTATAAGATCTCCCCTGAGCCTTCTCTTCTTCAGGCTGAACAAACCCAACTCTCTCAGCCTGTCCTACTAACGGAGGTGCTCCAGCCCTCGGGTCATCCTTGTAGCTCTCCTCTGGACCTGTTCCAACAGCTCCATATCCTTCTTATGTTGAGGATTCCAGAACTGGACACAATACTCCAGATGAGGTCTCACAAGAGAGGAATAGAGGAGCAGAATCACTTCCCTCTATAGGATGAGGGGGAACATCTTTAAGCTAAAAGAGGGTAAATTTGGATTATATATTAAGAAATTTTTTACAGTGAGGGTGGTGAGGCACTGGAGCATGTTGCCCAGAGAAGTCATAGGTGCCCCATTCCTGGAGAGGTTCAAGGCCAGCCTGAATGAGTCTTCAAGCAACCTGATCAATGCAGTAGAAGGTGTCCCTGCCCATGGCAGTGGGGCTGGAACAGGTTGATCTTTAAGGTCCCTTCCTGATTCTAAGATTAGGTTCTGCAGAACCAGATGATGCTTATGAAGGCTTCCTACTTGCTAGGCATAGGAAGATGTTTAGATTTTTAAGATTGCGTTCAAAAGAGAATTTTTTTCTATTTTTAACTGTAGTCAATATGAAAGTGAACATTCAAACTTGAAGTGAGGAAATAATAAACCCACCCTTTTCTACCAGGGAGCAAACTGTTGCTTCTGCCAACTGGCTTCTTTGAGAGAGCTAGCAAAATTGTCAAGCCTGTCTATTTTCATCCACTGACACAGTGCACCAAGGCAGCTGGAGGTGCGGGCACACAGCAAGCAAGTGAGAGAGGGAGAGTTTTATTTTTCCTTCCTTTGCTCGCCCCACAGCAGTAATCTTTTGCTGATTGACAGCATCGCCATTTCAGCTCTGAGATTTTTGTAGATGGAGCAATCTGAAGTGGCTGGAAACATCTCAGCCAGAAGTGTTAAAGGGGCACCTCAACATTTGTCATATGAAGAAGCTGGTCTTGGCTTCACGTGCACGTGGTTTGGTGTCAAGCTGCTGTGATGCTACTGTTGAACTGACCAGGTCACCATGGGTTGGAGAAATGTTGAACATCACGGGCTGCAGGCAGGATCCTTGATTTAAACAATGAAATGGAACTTTTTTTGACCAAATAAAGGTCAGAAATGCCAAGGCTGCTATTAGCTGACTCAGTCTTGCAAGAAGTGATCAGAAAAGTGGTACTATCAAAGTAGGATACACAACATTTATAATTTATCAGTATAGAGAAAAACACATTTAATGTCCTGCTGTGCAATAAATGTATCCACTACAAGATCACCAAAGAGTGATAAGATGCTTTGCTTTTTTTTTTAAATCACCTTTTTTCACCTAGGTAAAAAAATAAATTGCTTTGTTCTTTACTATTCACTCAATCAAGAACTTTATCTCCTGTGTTTCTATCTGCAGAGTTAAAAGTGTGAATGACACGTTGGAACCTGTCTTAAGGATTATATATTTGCCATGACAGCACATTTAAAGGTGCACCATGGACTTCATATTGTGAGCAATTAATGAAAACTGTTATTTCTGAAACATGAAAATACTGTTAACTCTGTGCAGCCTGAAGGAGTGTGCTAGCAGCTTCTCAGCTGGATTAGGGAGGAGACAGCCTGTTTTGGAGGTAGGTGCAGAAGCACTGTCTCACTGTGACGTGTAGTTAATGGAACTAGACAGACTTGTGGCATGACTGCGTTCAAGGGTCACGACGGTGAAGGATGCCATGATTCAACCTGATGTAGCAGGGGAGCCTTGGCAGGAAGCCCTTGTGTTTATAAGAAGCAGGGTAACCACAACTGCCAGCGGCCCTGAAAGATTCCACTGCGGCTTGCATTATGAATAGCAGACACAACTGCTGAAAACATGGTTTAAAAAAAAAAATAAGTAGCAGTAGGAGGGTGTTAAGGAGTCATGAGCTCTGTTTCCCAATAACAATAAAAAATTCAGGTTGTGCATCTTTCATGGTTGTTGTAAAGCAGGAAAGGATCGAAGACCAAGTAATTCCAATTAATTTTTAATAATTAATATTTCTAATTAAAATTTACATAATTTTTAATAATTCAAATTAATTTGGGAGAAGAAGGTGCCCAATGTTGTTTTAGTTTGTTTCAGTAGAAATGGACAGGATGGGCTTCTTGCAGGCTGCAGCTCTCCTTGTTGGGTTGAAAGACCTCTCCAATCAGAGGGTTTGTTCTGTTGCAGAAATCAACAGAACAGGTTTTGTTTTAAAATGCTCTCTGAAAATGATAGGCTGCGTTAGCCTGACTTTGTTGAAATAATGTCTCACCCTAATAATTTGAATGCCATACAAATAGATCTCACTTGCAGCCTGACCTGGAGTAGATCAAAACTGGCGAAGAAACTCCCAAGTTTTGCAGTAATTTATATTTCATACAAAGGGTGCGTTTTTCTGTCTAAAGTGAAGGGAAATCCCTGGAATTTACACACTTCAGTCAAAGTTGGATCTATCCCAATGTGATGCTTGTATAGTGTAGGTAGATTGTATTTATGTGTAAAGCATCTGAAGTGAAGTTCCCAGTCTCTGGCTATGATAACAAATGAGGCATATGAGCCAAGATTTTTGGCTGCCGTGTTATTATGAAACAGTGTCAGTCAGTTTGCCTTCTCAACATCATTTATGTGGAAATGGTTTAAATTGCTAAAGATAAATTAAGAATTTTCAGCCAGGCTTTTCCACTGCAAATCTGTGCCATGATAGAAGCATGGATCTTACATTTAACCTTCTACATAAGTGGTGTTATTAATCAATTTTGAAAAGAAGGATTGTTTTCTTTGTTGGCTTTTTATTCTGCAGCCTGTTAGTCTCTTTACTTTTTCTAGTTTGGGTATCCTTTTCTGGCACGTAACTACAATTGCTTAAAATGACGCCGAACCTTTGTTTTACCAGGCTCAGTCCTGTCTGTTGTTTGTTCCATGTAATTTATGAGATCTCTGCCATTTTGTAGCTCTGAGCTGGGCTTGTCTTGATTCTTGTAGGGCTGGGTACCTGCTGCCAAAACTGCTGCTTCTTTGGCTGTAGCATCGCTCTTTGCTCTGCTCATCCCTCCTGGGGAGCTGGAAAGAGCAGCCTGTCCCTGCTGCCCTTTGCTAACCTGCCACGAGCTCAGCTATGAATTGCATAAGCGCTGTGTGTGAAATCAGTGCAGAAAGGAAGGCACAGGGGTGAGGGGGAGTGCAGGGGAGGGTGCTGCACGTTTATAGTTTGGTTCTTATGTGGTGCTTCTTGGCATCCTGTGTTGGAGGAAAATTTGGCGGAACACAGCAGACAGTTAATTCTGAACTTGACTGATATCTGCTTCCTCAGAGGTCAGGAAAGTGCAGACTTGAGCTCCTTTTGGTCACCGCTGGGATTGAATTACAAGTATGGCATGTGGGTTGGGAGGATGATAAACTCTCCAGCTGGGGAGGGAGGAACAAAGCTCCAGTCCGTCTGGTTTGCACCACCTTTTCTAACTGAAACTAGATCAGCTCAGTTTTGTACCGTACCTTGCTCTTGTGCAGCCTTTATGTGTTGGTTGCAGTTACAGGTGGTCTAGATTCATATTGACTTAGATGTAGTGGTCAATTGGTGGGTTAAGGAGGTGATAACAGCAGTCCCCTCTCCTGTGATGTCTGTGTAGAGAACATGGAATTCCCTTACATACATTTTTTTAATGTGGCTTTGTTTGGCATATCATATAATAAATCTCTAGGGGTCAGTGTGCTTAAGAACCCCTTTCTCTTCCTCTTTGATACCTCTGCTGTTGTGATGCGAGAAATTACTCCTGCTGAAGTCCTTGTTACATTTAAAGTCAGTTCTTAACAACATGTTTTCAGTAGGGAGCTTTGGATTTTGAACTCTGAATTTGCCCAGACTTCTGTTTACTGTAGGACACAGCACCAACCTCGCATGTCTGATCAACAGAGGGGATCACTGAGCATTGTAATTTGTGTGCTATGAAATGAAGCTTGCAGCTGTATTGTTTTTTGTCTTGGAGTTCAGAGAACAGTTTCTGGCTGCCGCCTTGTGTTTGTAAATTTACCAGATGGGGAAGTGGGAAACTGTGGGGTTTTTGTGTGGGGGTTTCCCCACTGCCCCCGCTATGTTACAGACTTAAAGCTGCTGAGCTGGAAAACTTCGATATTGCAAAGCAATGCAGATCTGCTGGTGGCTGTGATACCATTAAATCTGTTTCAACAGTTTAGTCTTGCCATGTCTGTACAGAAGGGTTGAAGTTCATAGGGCCATTTTGCATTGACTCCCACACTTCCTGAAAGCCACAAATCTTTTAGGTTTCTTGATTACGTGCTTCCCAGCTTTAAAGACAGGCTTTAAGAGAGTAATAGCACATGTAAAAACTTAGCACTTTAAGAGTTGGATGCTTAACTTCTGAGAAGCCCAACCTCCTCTGAAAACCCTGGCTGACAGTGCAGGTTTTGTTTTATTTTTCATGGTGCGTTTTTTGTTTTTTTTTTTTTTTTTTTCGTGGGTTTTTTTTTTTTTTTGATGTGTAGACTCTAGCAACTGACAAAGTTGAGTCCAGAGGGTTTGCGGCAGCCCAAGAAGGCCCTGGGAGGGAGGCAGGGGTGTGCTGGGGATCGGACCCCCTTTCTTCTCCATGCCTATATCTCTTCCACTCCCAGCACCGGGGTTTTGATGGGAGGACCTTGTCTGGGTGAAGCTTGTGTTGACTTTCTTGTTGCTGTGGCACGAGTCAGGCAACAGGTGGTTGAATCCAAAGACCTGGTGGCATTTGTTTGGATCGAGGAAGATAAGAAATCAGCACGCCTTGGAGGATGGATCTGTTTGAGAGACAGGAGGTATGGGAAACGTGGTGGGGAGGGACAGGCACACTGTGGAGCGAGGGTCTTGCATCCTGTTACATTTCTAGATGTCCTCCAGTGGGAAGGAAGAGATTTACAGTTCCCATGAGCTGCTGGTCCAATGAGAGCAGTCAATAGCTGCCTGTGAGAACCCAAGCCAGTGTTTTTTGAAGTAGCAGACACCCATGAGAGGCTTTTCCTTCCTCCTAAGCAAAATCTGTCAGATTCTCTGATACACTTCTCTTTTGGCTTAGAGCTTCCTGTTTTGGTATTTGGCTTCAAAATGGTGTTTTAGGGCAAGTTGGGCTTGGAGATCTACAACTTGAAAACAGACTGATTGACCAGAATAGGACTTGATTTTTTTGAAAGGTCAAAGTGACTTTTCCTACCTGCTGTGAAGTCAGAGGGCAGAAATATGCCACATATGGACATAAAAGGTATAATCCATTTGCCAAATCAAAGACCAGGTGACAAGAAGACAGACGGAAACAGAATCATAGAATCATTAAGCTTGGAAAAACCTCTTTAAGATCAAATCCAACCATGTCCAACCAAATACTCGTAAGAAAAGCTCTGGGATGTGAGCATAGTAATGGGAGAAAATTTACTGGTGCAGATCACTATATGAAATGTGATTTTTTGAAGAAAAGTGACCTTTGAGAGTGTTGTGGTGGTGACTGTCTGTGACAGTCATGATGGAGAAGAGCAATTTTTGTCTTTTCAAACAAAATGGTGCTTTCCAGGCACAGCTCAAGCATGGAAAATCTGATGCTGAATGGTAGGAGCATCCTCCTGGAAATGGCTGTGACAGAGTTGATGTGACAATGCTTGTGTGACCCTGTGGTTAAGATTGTTTGGATTGACACCCGTTTGTGAATTGGTTTTCCTTCTTTACTTTTTGAGCATCTCCTGTTCTGAAGATGGGGAGATTAAACTTAATATTACTTGGTGACCAGAAGTATCTCCTAAGTGTTTGGACCTGTAGTAGGATAGCCAGTCAATTATTGTGTTATTGTTAAATTACCTACTTTGCCTGGAAGACAAAAATGAAGCCTAAGTGATCTCCTTGAGTAGTGCTGGTGGTTGTTAGTAAATATGTTGAGGTTGTGTCTTCCTGTTTGGGACTGTTTCCTGTTTGAATGTGGTGGCATTGCAGCAAGAAACTTCTCCAACTTTTTCATCAGTTCACAGATAGTGAAGAGTGAGTATTTTGGACTCTTTCAACAATGGCAAGAACATGGGAAGGAGGCAGAACATTCTTTGTGCAGCACATGGAAAACAATTCAGAAGCTTTGAGCTGCATTTCCAGAGACTCTGTAATTGCCTTAAAATACTGATGAATAAAACAAGGGAAACTGCTTCTATGGTGAGAGATGCTTGGGATGAAAGGAGCGTGGTCAGGAGACTGTACTTTGAAAACTTTAGAAACACTTGGATCTCCCTGTATACATCCCTTTTTCCTAGCCTTTTAGAAGATGCATGTGCTATGTGTTTAATTTTTATACATTAAGACATCTTGAATAAGATGAGCTGTATTTTCTTTTCTCCTTCTTTTTTTACTTTCCTCTGTTTCTTAGAACCAGAGAATGGTTTGAATTGGAAGGGACCCTAAAGATCCTCCAGTGGCAACCCCCTCTGCCATGGGCAGTGACACCTCCCACTGGATCAGGTTGCTCTAAGCCTCATCCACCCTGGCCTTGTACGTCTCCAGGGACAGGACATCCAAGACGTCTCTAGGCAACCTGTTCCAGTGTCTCACCACCCTAACAGTAAAAATTCTTTTCTAATATCTAATCTAAATCTTCCCTCTTTCAGCTGTAAACCATCCATTTCCTTAGTGATGCTCAGATCTTCTAGATCTTGCTGCTCCAGCCCTCTTCCCCAAGGTCATTCTCTGATCATCTGTTTTCTCATGACTAAGATTAAACAGATGTGCAGATGCATATGAGGAACAAAAAGCAGAATGAAATAACTCCAAATCCCCCAAACGCTGTGGTGCACATGTGGTTTCTCCTGGGAAAGGTTTGAGAGAGACTAAGCTTAAGATGACAGACGTTAGTTATGTTTCTTGTCGTCCTATTGGAAGTTGCTCAGATACTATGGAGCAAAGGACCTGAATTAATTTAATTTGTTTAAATATCCTCATATTTTTTACATTTTGCATCAGTAGGCAGATTTGAGGTTGTTTTATAACTGTATGATCTTTTATTCTGCCCGGGGCAAACAATTTAAATATACTAATAATTCACATAATCCTTTTTGAGACTTATATTTTTTTTTCTTGTCTAATAAAAAAAATGCAAAAAAAGAGGCACCAGAATGTTATAAGAGGCTTTTCTCCTAGTACTTTGATCTCTCCAGTTGTGAAACTCTTTACAAAATAATTACCTAAAATTTCTGTGACAAAGATTTCAATTCTTGATGCCAAAGTATTTCCTCAATGTAGTTATTAACTACTCTTTGTCAAGACAGTGGCATTTGTTTTGATTTCAAATAAACTCAGTTTCCAGCTGTAAGAAGTCTGAAGTTGTATTTTTGATTCAGGACCAGAAGCTGGAAGGCTAGGGATGCTTTCTTCCTTCTGCAACAAGCTTTCTATAGGAAGCTGCTGAACTGCTCAGCTCTTCTGCACCTCATTGTGTGCTATAGTTATTAGGAATTTTAATGCTCTGGACATTATTTCTTTGGAAATTAATTACATTTGGAAATTATTCCATTAAGGTGGTTTTGTGCAGACTTCATATTTTTTATATACACTTGTATAAAACCACATGTATTATTATATAAGAATTACATGGATATCAGACATAGATCTATTAGAACAAGCCCACAGGGGGGCCATGAAGATGATCAGAGGACCGGAGCACCTCCCATACGAGGACAGGCTGAGAGAGTTGGGCTTGTTCAGCCTGGAGAAAAGAAGGTTCCAGGGAGACCTTATAGCAGCCTTACAGTACTTAAAGGGGGCTAGTGCCAGTGCCTTGCCGTGCTCACAATAAAAGGTTTCTTCCTAGTATCTCGTCTACATCTCCCCTCTTTCATCTTAAAATCATCATTTCCCCTTTTCCTGTCCCTGTATTCCCTGATAAAGAACCCCTTCCCAGCTTTCCTGTGGGCGCTCTTTAAGTACTGGAAGGCTGCTCTGAGGTTACCCCAGAGCCTTCTCTTCTCTAGGCTAAACAAGCCCAACTCTCTCAGCTTGTCTTATAGGCATTATAGACAACTTATAGGTTGCTGTCCTTTTAAGCAGTACAATTAAATCAAAAAACGTATAGGAAACCAGTGCTTATCAGTGTTGTAGCAATAAAGCAAATATTCTATTTAAGTATTAGTCCTGCAAGTGGGAAGAGTATCTTGCATAGTGTAATCCTGTACTCTTTATGGTCTATTTCATGCTTGTACCAGGGCGACGTACCTGCAAAGAACTGACCTTAACTTTTCTTTTTGGAGCTAGTTCTTTTACCAAGCACACACAGAAGATTGTTGTGAGATTTCTGCTCAGATCTCAAAGCCTCTCTTCCTGCTTTGAGTAAGGGGAGCCTTGAGTGATGGCTTCAGATGTGCTGATGTCCAGGGGTAGCATGGATGATATACCCATGGTTTTGATCAGAGGATGTCCGAGAAGTCTAACAGTGTCCTCCCAGGACATCTACCTTTACTTTCCATGGATAAAACTGCTGGATTTGTCAACCTCACCACTTTAACCTTTGGTTTCCTTTATAACAATTTTGTAATTATTTGTAAGCATACTTAAATAGTATGCCCAGAGGGAAAATAGGGGGAGGTCGTTCAAAGAGACTGAAGGAGTCAAGAAGAGTATAAATATCCAAGAAATTCTGATTTGGTAATATTAGGAAAACATGTATTATGTCATTCAGTGGGAGTTAATAGGGGTACGATGGAGTTGCAGAATCTTAAAACTACCTGGTTCAGACTTGTCTCTCCTAACTATGTGCTGGAGGCCGTGCCTACATGAGCAGGTCATCTGAAGCAGCAGAAGCAGGTAGAAACAATGAGAGCTGTTGTTATTATGGACCCCTAGAACCCTGCTTGGGATTGGAATGCCTTTGGTGTGCAGCTGGAGAAGGGGCTTTGGTTTAGCTTCCACTGAAAGTAACCTGGTTTGTGCGTGCCGTGGCTGCCCCGGAACCATGGGAAGTTGATAGCCCAGCTAATATGCTGGTACAGAGGTGGCCTTCATGCTGCAGAGTCTTTCCAGAGAGGGACATATCTTCAGGAGCAGTTTAAGTCTTCTATCTCTCTTAATTTGCCTATATTTGAAACTTAGGGTCACTTAACTCCTGATTAGTGTTACGTGGCATTTAAAGCTTATGTAGAATAAAGCTTAATTTAAAAGCTTTAAAAGTAGTAGAAGATGACTTTTGCCACAGAGTTTATGGTCCTGTTACAGCTCTATTCTCAGTTACTGCTTCAACCAAAGACTTGGTGCATGCTAAATTTCGTGACGTTTAGAGCAGACCCAAATTGACAGAAAAATGCATCTCCCCCTTCTCAGAAAGGGAAGAGTCTCATTTTATTTATTCACTCTGCACTTGGTTTGTGGAGGGGTTGTGGCAATCTAGCATCCTTGTTTGGCCTGGCTGTTCCTCAGGGCACAATGATGAATCATTCATCTCTGCACGGGGCGAGACTTTTTTTTTTTAATGAATAATATTGTGGCAGAACTTGTGCTTTTTTATTTTATCTTGGGAATATCTGTTGCAGAGAAAATCAACCAAACAGGACACAGCTATGTACATGATGAATTGCCCCTCACGGTCTACTGGAGAATGTCGCTGTGGGTGTTGCAGTGCAAGATGCCATGCAGATGCTGTCCATTTAGGATGGAACTGTATAGAGGACCGTTGTCCCAGGTCCCCCTGCTTGGGGCTTTGTGCCTTTAACACCTGGAGGGTTACTTAATTTCCTTCTTTAATTTTCCCATAGCCTGGAAGCAGGATATGTTGCCTTCTAGTGAATTCCAAATAGATAATTACGCTTTTAGATGTGTTCTGTAATTTGTGTATCTGTTGATTGTGTCATGATCACTCAGTCTCCTTTCTTTTGCCAGTCTGATAAATGAGCTATGGAGTTCTGTAATTGTGGGCTTACACCATAATTTGTGTGTTATTTGTGCCTCTGAACCAAAGGGCTAGAGAAGGACAATAACAACAGTCATAGTATCATAGAATGGTTTGGACTGGAAGGGACATTAAAGATCATCCGGTTCCGCCCCCCCTGCTAGGGACATCTTCCACTGGATCAGGTTGCTTTAAGCCTCATCCACCCTGGCCTTGAACACCTCCAGGGATGGGACAATCACTACTTCTCCAGTCAGTGGAGAGCTTACAATAATTTAAGTCAAGCCCTAAAGAGTTGACGCTCAAAGGGTATTAGAATAGGAATATTCTAGGTTTTTAAATGCATAAGCTTGCAACATGGCTAGTTACCTGAAAATTTAGTTGCCTGTTACATGAAAATTACTGTTTTTGCATGTTACATGCCTTTTTTTTTATTTTTTTTTTTTGTGTGAAAGGGATTGTTTGCCGAAGTGGATTAATGCCTTTCACATCTGCAAGTCTTAGTTGAGATCAGAAGTGAAATAAGCTGTGCGTGTTCAGAGCGAACATGTGTGTACATTATAAGTACTGTCACACAAGCTGGCCTGGCTTGCAAACCAAGAGCCCTTTATCATAGGAAGGATTCCATGCTAAAATATTAGTTTTTTGTAAGCACCACAGATTTAGCCTCCATTATTATTTTTTTAATTAATATTTGAATTAATCCCCAAATCATTCTCACTGGAAAATTTTCAAACTTATTTTTAAATGTGTGTTACAATTTTAAAATTTTATAGCCACGGGACTTGAAGGACTCGAATTGTTTGGCATTTTTCTAGCTACTACATCTGTCTTCAGAGAAACTGAGTAGATTGGCAAAGTCTGGTGTGGGCTCCTTTGTTAAATCTATCACTGAGAGAGCAGGGGAAATGGGCAGTAGCCATGGTGAAAGTTTTATTGTGTGAGTATGTTCTGCCTTCTCATCTCGACCTCCCAAAATTCTCTCTTCTTGCAGTGTTTTCCATTTTTGTGCCAGGTTTCTGGAGAACGTTCAGTTGCGGCAAGTCTGAGGTTGTTACTCTGCTGCATACGTGGGAGCTGCTGGGGTAGCATGAGCTCCTGCTGCATCTTCCTCAGGTGTCAGTGCTGCTTGGAGATGGCCTTCTGGAAAAATGTGAGACCCAGGCTTTGTCCTGGTCTCTGGTTACCAGAGGGGTCTTTGAGCATCTTCTGGGAAGGCAGGTGCAGTCTCCTTATCCTTTGGTCATAAGACAGGAGGGATGGCATTTCTGAGGCTTGATAAGAGCACTTGAGTGTGGGACAGGGGCTTCCAGGTGCTTATTTGACATGGCTTACTTGTATGTATGGAGGAACAAATACAGAGATTCAGGTAAGCAGTGAGCTGCAGGTGTGGACACTTCAGCAAACACAGGCAAGACAATTCAAGTTTTCACAAATGACAGAGGAGGAAAAAATCAATAGAGAAAGAGAAGGAGCTGTTATTTTCAATTTAAAGCTGGAGGAGTTGTGGTTTGCTTTCCGAGTTCATACTTTCCTGTTCTCATTCACATGTTGCATGGCTTTGTTATTGGAGAACTGTAGACTGTGTCATATAGAGATCATTATATATAAATGGCTGAAAGATTGTGAAATGCTCCCCATCCTTATTTATTTACTTATCATGCCTGCTTGCAGATACTTTTCCCTCTGTAGTTAGCTCCTGTGGGTGCTAGTTCCCTGCATGGGAGTATTGGAGTGCATCAAGTTTTTGCTGTGAAGTCCACCAGCCTTTTCCTCCTGCATGTTTTGACAATATTTAAAGCACAGAAATCAGACTGTAGTTATTGATCTGTGTTTGTTTCTTTTCAACAGACTGTGATTCCATCTGGCTACCTGATGGTGAGAGTGGCCCACAAAAAACACGACCAATGTTTTAAGTAGAAATACAGATTTTTACTTTGCATTACTATCTGCATGAGGTCTGGTAAATACAATGTGAACCAGGTGGGATGCGTAGGACCCTCTTGTCTCCTCAGTGCAGCCTGCTGTTATGGCAGGACAGAGTGCTAGTATTTATTTTAAAAACAAAACCAAGACAGTATTTTTGGCCAATTCCTATTGATACATTCCATGTTGCCAAACATAAGTCTGTTAGTGTTAACTGTGTGAGAGCTTTGCTACCTTGCTAAACCTGTTCATGGGGAGGCTTAGCCTGGTAGGTAATAGGCAAAACTGTACTGACTCAAAGATTTTCTTTATTAAAGCTCCACGTAAATGGAGGATTTGCCCACAAACAGGCACTTTTTAGGTCTTGGCTCTGTGGCATCTCAAGACAGCAAACAGATGTGATCAGTAGGAAGACACTGCCAGGTTCATAAATGATGTGCAAAACTACATGTCTTTATCATTCTCTTCAATCTATAGTAACTTTTTTATCCTAGTATATATTTTTTAACTTAATTGTGGATTAATTTCTCTGCTGTGTATGACACTAGCTGTGCCAGTAGAGAAGTGTGTTGGGAGATATACCCACAGCCGGTAATGACTTAGGGATTCTGTGAAGGTGGATGGGAGAAATAACAGTCTGTCCTGGCTTGGATCAGTTAATTTCTTTACAAGAGCAGCTTACTAAACAAGCCCAGCTGTCTCAGCCTGTTGTCATATGGGAAGTGCTGCAGACCTCTGATCATCTGCATGGCCTCCTCTCGACTTGCTGTAACAGGTCCTTCCTGGGCTAAGGACTCTAGAACTGAATGCAGGTCTCCAGGTGAGATCTCACTGGAGCAGAGTAGAGGGGCAGAATCACCTCCCTTCACCTGATGGTCACACTTCTTTTGATTCAGCCCAGGATGTGGTTGGCTCTCTGGGTTGCATGCGTGTATTACCAGCTCACGCTGAGCTACTCATCCACCAATATCCCCAAGTCCTTCTTGGCAGGGCTGCTCTCAATCCATTGTTTGCCCACTTTGTATTTGTGCTTGGGATTGCCCCAACCCAGGTGCAGGACCTTGCACCTGGCCTTGCTGAATCCTGTTAAAAATAAGTGCATCCTTATGTGCTTCTGGAATTACTGCCTCAGCAGATGTTTTTGGTACTCCAGAGAGTACTACAGAGAAGGATCTAGTTTAATGGCAGAGAAAGGCAAGGCCACGTGATGTCTGCAAATGACGCTCATATAAGGCTTGCGTGGGGCTGGATCTGAATTGAGGGACTTCAGCGATTTTCTTCAGGGAGTATACAAATGCATGAAATGGTTCTGGGAAGGTGGGAGCACCCTTGGTACAAGACTGGTCTTGCCATCCCTTGCTTCTCATTGCATTCTGGAGAGTAAACCTCTTGTTCATAGTTGGGAGAAGCTGAGCATGGATTTGGGTCCTGCTGATGCACGTAGAGAATCTTAGTCCTCTCTGTGACTCTTGACCAGTGTGAAAAGTGATGCCAAGCCCCTGTTGCTGCTGCTTCCTTAGAGCCAAGAAGAGTGAAACATTGTCAGTTTTTCTCAAATCGATTATGTTTCTTCTTCTCCAGATACAAGAGCTGCAGATTTGGTGCCTTATGCAGAGAGTCTGGGTTTAAGATCAACCTTTTTTGGTGCACTATCAGTTTGCTAGTTCTGGTCAGCTTTTAAAATTATGGGTGGAGGTTTTGATACCACTGTGATTTCCCTCTCTTTTCTCATGCACAGAGTCCCTATCATGGGCTTCTGGGTGCTGGAGCTCTAAGACCAGGTGCCTGCAAGCTTGGAGCTGCGGTGATATGTGTGGAAACTGCCATGTACTGGATCTGATCTTCAGGTCTGTTTGTAGGTGCCAAATAACACTCAGCTTCCACAAACTGAGTACCTGTCCCTTTTAAACGTCAGTTTATGGTACCTTTTCCTTTGTGGTTCTGATATGAGAACGTAGTTGGGATTAGGAATAGCTGGTGGTGACAAATCATTAGGACAAAGTCAAAATCAAACAGTTTGTTCTTTAATTTGAAGGGTACTTTATTGCAAGATGTTTAGGGAAAGAAAGCGCTTTTAAAATTAAAGCTATATAAGTACTATCAGTAAAAGGACCTTAAAAAGGTTGCTGCTAGCAGTCATAAAAATAGAACTTGCATGGAAGTGATTGTAGATAATATTCTACCTTGAACTGTCCATTTCTTTTTGTATTCTTACAGTAAGGGTTTTTGGTAATATTAATAGCCAAAAACCCATATTTCGTTTACCACCTCTAGTTAAATATGTTCATACTTTCACCTGGAAATCCATATCTTCAAGGACTGCAAATTCTCAGCTGTAAAAATGTGTTCTGAGCAGAAACTTAGCATAGGATACCTCAACAAAAATAAAATCAAAGTCACTTCTCCTATAAATTAGCTGCTGCCTGTAGAAAACCGGTTAACAGGACGGCAGATGTTAGATTGTACTGTACTGTAGAGAATTCTGCAACACCATAGGAATGTCACATTGTCTGGAAAAGAAGGCTAATGTTTTGTGTATGACTAGAGTTAAGGTATTGCCCAGTAATAGCAGTTGAATTACCTGGGAGTGATCTGTTTCCTTAAATAAAGTCTTTAGGGACTGTGCTGAAGTATTCCTAGATGGACATATAACTGTGTGCTCCATTGGCTTAGGAGCTGGGTCCAGGACTTTTCTCTTTTGCTGGACCTATGAGCAAATCTTGGAGGTTTCGTGGTTATTTTCTTTTGCCTCTATAAAACCCCATGTATTTTAAATATGCCTTTTGTACTGTCTGCTGTAAGACACCGTGCAGGTGAAGTTTTGAACACGTTCACTCATACGGAAGCAAAGTACTGAAAGCCATTGCGGCGTATCCTACTTCTTGTCTTTGTTAAAGAGCCCATTGGCGTCATATCTAACAGTTAAAAAGCACTCATGGGTTAATTTAATTTTCTTTTGAAGTATGTCTGTAAGGGCATTGAGAAACAAAAATACTCCTGTGGACTCTTCATCTCCTTTTTATAGAGAGTTTTCTTTATGTTTCGGGATTGCAGTTACGTTAAGGATTGATCCCAGTGAAGTTTAATGAGAAAATTTATAGCTCTGTCAACAGCAGACAAGTCCTGAAATGATTCCAGAATTATGGGAAAAATGAAATGATTAGAGTCACAGAACTTGATCCTACCAGCTCTTGTGGATGAATTCCTGACACCTCTCCTGATACACCAAGCAGAAGTGTTGTTATGACTTAAAAATGCTCTGTAAAATACATGCCATTACTGAAGAAAGTAAAAATTCTAGGAAGTAGTTCGATTCTGCAGTAACAGTGGTTGGCATGTTGTCCCATTTGTCCTCCAGATATGGTTTTGATGAGACTGACTTTGCACACCCTGCATCTCACTGTGCCAGAAGCAGTGGTCACCATTTCCCCTTCTTCTTTTTGTACACTCTGCCATATGTTACTCCCACTACTGATCTGGTTTCTGGGCAAGCAGATTCAGTTCACTAGCCTGGCTACAAATTAGTTTTTTTTAAAAGTAATTTGTAGTTTTCACGGAATCGCAGAATCACTAGGTTGGAAAAGACCCACAGGATCATCGAATCCAACCATTCCTATCAAACACTAAACCATGCCCCTCAGCACCTCATCCACACGTCTTCTGAACACCTCCAGGGATGGTGACTCAACTACCTCCCTGGGCAGCCTGTTCCAGTGCCCAATGACCCTTTCTGTGAAAATTTTTTTTCTTATGTCCAGCCTGAACCTCCCCTGGCAAAGCTTGAGGCCATTCCCTCTCGTCCTGTCCTCTGTCACTTGGGAGAAGAGGCCAGCACCCTCCTCTCCACAACCTCCTCTCAGGTAGTTATAGAGAGCAATGAGGTCTCCTCTCAGCCTCCTCTTCTCCAGGCTAAACAGCCCCAGCTCTCCCAGTCGTTCCTCATAAGGCCTGTTCTCCAGCCCCTTCACCAGCTTTGTTGCTCTTCTCTGGACTCACTCCAGAGCCACAACATCATTCTTGTGGCGAGGGGCCCAGAAATGAACACAGTACTCGAGGTGCGGTCTCACCAGTGCTGAGTACAAAGGGAGAATAACCTCCCAGGACCTGCTGGTCACACACTTTCTGATGCCATTGGCCTTCTTGGCCACCTGGGCCACTGCTGGCTCACGTTCAGTTGGCTGTCAACCAGCACCCCCAGGTCCTTCTCCTCCAGGCAGCTTTGCAGCCAGGCTTTTCCTAGTCTGTAGCACTGCATAGGGTGTTGTGCCTCAAGTGTAGGATCCGATATTTGGCCTTTTTTAACGTCATGCCACTGGTCTCAGCCCAGCGGTCCAGCCTGTTTAGATCCCTTTGCAGAGCCTCCCTGGGGACCTTACTTCTCCAAAGAATTCAGATGAACATCAGAGTTTGTGAACCTCTTAAACCAAGAGTCAGTGAGGTGAATTCACTCAGCTCTGTGTCTGGGAAGATCATCAAACAGATCCTCCTAGTTCCGCTAAAGCACGTGGAGGACATGGAGGTGATTAATGGCAGCCAGCACGGCTTCACCAGGGACAAATCCTGTTTGACCAACTTGTTGTCTTTCTATGATGGTGTAACCACAGCAACCGTCTCCTGGGCTGCATCAAAAGAAGCATGGCCAGCAGGGCAAGGGAGTTGATTCTGCCCCTCTGTTCCTCTCTTGTGTGAGGCGTCATCTGGAGTATTGTGTCCAGTTCTGGAATCCTCAACGTATGAAGGATATGGAGCTGCTGGAACAGATCCAGAGGAGGGCTGGAGCACCTTCTGTATGAGGACAAGCTGAGAGTGTTGGGTTTGTTCAGCCTAGAGAAGAGAAGGCTCTGAGGAGACCTTATAGCAACCTTACAGTACCTGAAGGTAGCCAGCAAGAAAGCTGGAGAGGGACTATTCATGAAAGCTTGTGATGATAGGATGAGGGGGAATGGATATAAACTGCAGGGGAGCAGATTTTGGTATGATATAAGGAAGAATTTCTTCACCATGAGAGTGGTGAGACTCTGGAACAGGTTGCCCAGGGGAGTTGTGGATGCCCCCCATCTCTGGTGGTGTTTAAGGCCAGGTTTTATGGGGCCTTGGGCAGCCTGATCTGGAGCGGCACTGGTGAGACCACTCCTTGAATACTGTTTTCATTTCTGGGCCCCTCACCACAAGAAGGATGTTGAGGCTCTAGAGCGAGTCCAGAGAAGAGCAACAAAGCTGGTGAAGGGGCTGGAGAACAGGCCTTATGAGGAACGACTGGGAGAGCTGGGGTTGTTTAGCCTGGAGAAGAGGAGGCTGAGGGGAGACCTCATTGCTCTCTACAACTACCTGAAAGGAGATTGTAGAGAGGAGGGAGCTGGCCTCTTCTCCCAAGGGACAGGGGACAGGACAAGAGGGAATGGCCACAAGCTCCGCCAGGGGAGATTTAGCCTGGACATTAGGAAATAATTTTTCCCAGAAAGGGTCATTGGGCACTGGCAGAGGCTGCCCAGGGAGGTGGTTGATTCACCTTCCCTGGAGGTGTTTAAGGCACAGGTGGATGAGGTGCTAAGAGGCATGGTTTAGTGTTTGATAGGAATGGTTGGACTCAATGATCCTGTGGGTCTCTTTCAACCTGGTTATTCTGTGATTCTGTGACCTAATGGGATGTCCCTGCCTATGGCAGGGGAGTTGAGCTAGGCGATTTTTAAGGTCCCTTCCAACCCAAACTATTCTATGATTAAATGAGTGGAGGTGAGGTAGGAAAGAGCTGATGGCACCGCAGTTTTAGGTGGATTTGTCTGTTTTGATTAACTATACCCTCCACCAAGAAATGTGATGATCTTCTGCTGGTAGTTTTGCTGTTCTGCTTTACAGCTGAGGAAGCCATGAATGGGGTACATGAAGATTTTCCTGGATGGTACAGGACAAAAATCAGGACTATGGAGTTGGCTTGTGCTGGGTTTGGATTATTCCTTGGTAGGACGTGGCAGTTCTGGCTGTGCTTTGGATTTTTAAATTGATAAAAAGAAATACAGTATTAAATTAAGCATGAACTAAGCACTACAAGAGGCAGAATAAATAATTAAACCATAGATATTTTTCTGAAGTACAGCTTTTATCTACTAAATATATCTCAGTCTATGTCAAGATCTAGAAAGTTTTACTATCACAGTCAAAACCTGTTTTGGGGTAAATTGAATGACAGCAATGATTTTAATAATCTTAATGCTTGGAGGCAATAAGTAAACCTTTGTTGGGCTGTGAAACAACCCATGCTCCCTTCCTAAATGGATGTCCCTGGCATCTCACACAGTCCGTTCACGTATTTGTGTACAGAAAAGGTAAACACTAGGTCTGTAGCATTCCTAATACATTGTCCTGAAGGATTTGCCACAAATTTATGGTATTAAAAATTTGAGTTACACCAACATGGTGGTTTTTCGTGCCTTCGGGCTATATTTATACACTATAGTCATAATCAGAAGTGTCATAAATCTGTGGTTTTTCCTGTGATTTTCAGTGAAAGCTAATGTGTAAAACTGTGCTTGCTCTACTTCTCTTAATACTTTTATGACTTGTAAGTATAATAATTAAATCCCTTATGTTTTGCTGCTTCAAAATCCATGAGATGAAACTGGCTCTGTGTTTTACCAATAACAGTGTGAAAGTGAATCTGCATTGTTAAGCCTTCTTAGGCAATGTGTATTTATCTTCCTTCCTTCCATCCCTACCCTGGAGAACATGGGTCAAAAAGTTAAAACAACCAAATCTTGTGACTATTTTGAGAAAGAGGATGCTTTGCTTTCATGGTTAGTGTTGGTTTGGGGTTTGTTTGTTTTGGGGTTTTTTGGTTTTTTTTTTTTTTGTTTTTGGTTTGTTCCCCTCTGCAGCTGTATAGTGTGTGACTCGATAATTTAAAAATCATAGAAACATAGAACCATATAACGGTTTGGGTTGGAAGGGACCTTAAAGATCATGCAGTTCCACCCCCCACCCCCAGCCATGAGCAGGGACACCTTCCAGCGGATCAAGTTGCCCAAAGCTTCATCCACCCTGGCCTTCAACACCTCCAGGGTTGGGTCATCCACGATTTCTCTGGGCAACCTGTGCCAGTGCTTCCCACCTTCACAGGAAAAAAAAAAATCTTTCTAATATCTAATGTAGATCTGCCCTCTCTCAGCTTAAAACAGTTACCCCTTATCCTATTCCTGCACTTGCTGATAAAAGACCCCCTCCCCAGTGTTCCTGTCAGCCCCCTTTAAGTAGTGGAAGGTCGCTATAAGTTCTCCCTGGAGCCTTCTCTTCTCCAGACTGAACAACTCCAGCTCTCAGCCTGTCCTTGCATGGGAGCTGCTCCAGCCCTCTGATGATCTTTGTAGCTTACTCTGGACTCACTTAAACAGTTGTGTGTCCTATGTGTGTTTTGAACTCCAGAAGTGAACGCAGGGCTCCAGGTAATAATATGATGTTTCTCTTTGAAATTACAGTTGCAGTGCAACTAGATATTTGGTTTGAACCATTTGGTTTCTTTTTTTTTTCCTTACTATTCATTGAGTACTACTGTTAGTGGCTCGGTTGTTGCTTGCTTTCAGAAAAAATGTAGAATGCTGACTATCCCCAGTGTGATACAGCACAGGGAGGAAGGTCTGTTCACTTGCCCTTGGGCCTCTGCTGTGGATGCCTGATGGATGCAGTTTGTGGCATCCATGGCTGAAGGCAGCGGGGACTCTGGAGAGATGCCTGGAGCCATCATGCGCATAGTGAGCCAGAGGAAGGCAGCGCTTTCTGCCCTCTTTCAGCTATTTCCCAAGGATAGATATGTCCCATGGCCTGAAACCAAGCGTGACCTTCATGATTTATGGCTGAAATGCAGGCAAGATTTTCCACAATCTACTTTGTGTTCATTCTTTCTGCTTTTGCATTAAATCACTTACAGCATTGGGAAAAAATATTACAAATGTTGCTGAAAAATTCTTGTTTCAGTGTGGCAACTGAGACATAACCTGGACACTGTTATTTTTCTAAAAGGAAGGTACAATATTGTCTGAGGCTGCAACAGTTCAACTGAACTTGTTCCCTGAGTCCTCAGTACTGAGAGTAGTCTAACTTTAGCATCAAAGTATAGCAATAATTGTGGATTCCATATGCAATTCTGCTGATGCAATCTGTGGAGTCCTGGGTGATTAATGTCATGTATGCATCCTGGTGCTTTGTTCACAGATGATAAGGAAATACAGAAATCTGTTCCTCCTTCTGTTTCATCATTGATTCATGTTCTTAGTTTGTACATAAAAATATGAAACTTGAAATTTCCTTTTGGAAGATATAAAATATCTCATATGGATTATAACATGCTGACATAAACATGCCATGTGTGTATAGAAGAAAAAAAACCAAAACCAAGTGTCACGAAATCGTAGAAAAGTTTGGATTGGTAGGGAGCTTAAAGACCATCCAGTTCCAAAACCCCTGCCATGGGCAGGGATACCTTCCAGTAGATCAGGTTGCTCAAAGTCTCATCCAACCTGGCCTTGAACTCCTCCAGGGATGGAGCATCCATGACTTCTCTGGGCAACCTGTTCCAGTGCCAGAGAAGAGAAGGCTCCAGGGAGACCTTATAGGAGCCTTACAGTACTTAAGAGGGACCTACAGGAAAGCTGGAGAGGGGCTCTTTATCAGGAAGCGTAGGAGGAAGTGAACACAGGTTGCCCAGAGAAGTCATGGATGTCCCATCCCTGGAGGTGTTCAAGGCCAGGGTGGATGAGGCTTTGGGCAACCTAATCTACTGGAAGGTATCCCTGTCCATGGCAGGGTTTTTGGGACTGCATGATTTTTAACGTCCCTTCCAACCCAAACCATTCTGTGATTCTGTGATTTTATGACTCTGAGTAGGTGGCGAATATATTTTGAGGCCAGTGGTCCAGCTGGCTTTCCACCTTCTCTATAGTCCAGTAATTAGAGGTGAAGGGCAATTTATCTGATGTACATAAGGAATCCTGTGGGTTTCATAGTAGTAATATTTCTCTCTTGGAAATCTTCCAGATGGTTTTTTTTGGTATTATCTGAGGAATGAGGTTATTCTGGCACCCTTTGGTTCCCTCTGTCTTTATGGGTTTTATTTCAATCACTCTGCTTCTGTCAACCATCTGCAAGGTGCTCGTTCAGTTCATATTTTCATGGACCTATTTCCCCTGTATTTCACACGCAGGAACTTGCACATGGGGTATTTATGAAAGGCAGTCCTGGCTTTTGAAGGTCATGTCTTTTTTGCTTCCTTTTACTGATGCTTTGTCCTGTCCTTGCCTTGTTCCACCATATGCTGAGAGGTCTCCCTCTTTGCCATTGACTCCTCTTTGTTTTACTCTAGATTGCAGATTTAATCCTTTCTCTTTTAGACTGCATCTGTTATATCCAATTTTTGTTTTTCTCTTTAAATATAAACTAATACAAAAAATGTAAGTCTTCATCATGCTGCTACCTTTTACTTCTCCCTTGCACCATTTGTAGCTTTGGTGGCAGGACTTCCTGTCTGTATGTGGAAGAGAAGCTGATGCTTGAGCTTGTTCACACAGGAAGGAATTGCTAAAAATGGCAAAGCCAGGGCACTGGAGCGTGAGCAAGCAAGCAAAAATTCAGATACACCTGCTTTAAAGTCAGTAGGAGGGCATGGTCATAAATTAGCGGTCAATTGCTGGACTCACCTGCTGCTTCCCTGGAAAGAGTCTCATTAAAAAATATTAGATTTACTGAGAGAAATGAATCTAGCTAAATAAATGGAAGGATGCTTTTCCATTTGCTATATTTTACGGAGTCATTTAGTCTCTTTAAAGAGATACTGTGTGTAACGCCAGGTTTGCACTCTAGGGCTTGATAAGTTCTTCTGTGGTGGCAGTAAGCTAGATGGTCTTCACTATCATTAATGCTCCTCTGTTTCCATTTCTGAGAAGCAGAAAAAATGCAAATGCAGTAGGATGAGTTGCAGTAAATGTGTATTCATTTCCCTTCTCTACTTTCTAGTGGCATTTGAGAGTTTTTCTTCTGGTTTCTTTCCTTCTGTTTCTTTTCCATTCCTGTTAGTCTGCCCTCATCTTTAGCAATCTGAGTATTGATGTTTAACTGCTTTTATCAGCATTGTTTTCTTATGTGACTGTAGCATTAAGGGGAGGTAATTGTAATCACGGAATCATGGAATGATTTGGATCAGAAAGGACCTTAAAGATCATCTAGTTCCACCCGCCTGCCATGAGCAGGGACACCTTCTGCTGGATCAAGCTGCTCAAAAACCCATCCAACCTGACCTTGAACACCTGCAGGGATGGGGCATCCCCAACTTCTCTGGGCATCCTCTGCAACCTAACCCTCACAGGAAAAAATAAGTTACCTATTTGCTCCTTATAGATGAATACTTACGATAATGGATTTATTAATATATTTTTCAGACGCTGCATCTCCATGGTGCAGTACAGAACTGAAGCAATTTGTCTGACCATTACCTGTTAGAGTATATAAGTGTGTGTATTTATATGCGTATAATGATCATGATCCTTATAGCTAAAACCTTATTAATATTGTATGGTCAATTTATAATATTAAAAAAATATTAGTTTCTGTGTTTTTGTATATTCAGTAGAAAAAACCCTGTTGTTATTTATGGTGGTTCTCTGGGTGTGACTAATTGGATGTAACCAAATCCCAAGAGATCAGAAGTACTTAGAAGGGTCTGTATAAAGTAATAACACCTTCTGTACATGGTTACCTTGAGGGTATCTATATTTCCATGTATCCTTTTACTGTACTAAAAAGATTTTTGTTTTAGTGGTGAGAATAGTGTGAAAATTCTGAGTGCATTCACTCCTGTTTTTTATTAACATATAGCCCGTTTGCTGGTAGAGATTTACACTTCATCTTTACGTACCTGGAGTCAAGATGCATTGAAATAAAAAAAATAAAATAAAATATATGGACTAAGTACTGTATTTGTATTTCATTAGGGATCACAACCAATTTGATCATCGTCTTCAAGGACTTTTAATGACCTATATGTGCCAGTGTTACAGAGTTTTAACGCTATTTGGACACTTCATCTGACTTGAGTAGCAACAGCCTTGCATCTTTCAGAAGATAAATGTAACCAGGGGAACACCAACTTCTGCATGAAGGAACTGCCTTGTGCTATTCCCATTATTGTTTCAGGGGGCACAGATCATAAAGCTTGTGTAGAAAATCATGTTTTAAGAAATTGGAGGACTGATTGCTATTGTGTGTCAGCTGGGTGTTTTCCTATTTGAAAGACTACTGTGCAGTTTCATATCACACTGAGGAGTGAAAATGCTGTTTTCTTACATTCCCTCTTGCTCTTGACAGCTAAAACTTTGTGATAATAATTCATCTTGCTTTTCATCTTCAAAACGTTTTGAAGGCATCATCTGTGATATTTGATCTGCAAAATATCCTTAAAAGGCACAGAGTTTATTAGAATTAGTCATATTTTGTGTGGAGGTTTAATCCTAATTTTCCATTGAAAAATGTTTACTTTATAGATGGCTGTAGGAACAATTGAAATAAATATCAGAGCTCTTGGCAAGCTCCCAGCCTGCATACACTGACTATTTTTGTCCTATTTGTGGTAAGTTGAAGCAGATGTTTTGTCTTCAGAGTGGATCAGGATGAATCTGGGTGCTACGGGCAGTTTTGCTTTGCAGGTTCAGTGATTCTATTCTTGAAGCTTGTCTGTAATGGATGTAATGAAGATGTAATGATTTTTGAGGTAATCACAGTGGTGTGAATTGCTGTGGAGAGACTAGACAATCTCTTGAGGTTTCCTCCATCCTAGTTTTTGCAATTTATGTGAATTCTCTGTTAACAGCTCTTTAGTTGGCAACAGTGAAAACGAAGCAGTGAAAGCAGAGGGAGGGCTTGATGATGAGGATGCTGATCTGGTACACCTCCAGCAGTAGTGGAGGAGGATTGAGATTCTCCTGGCTACACTGCCTCCCTCTTGCTAAATTCCTTCAGGTAGAGAGCAGCTCAGAAGACACCAGTTGTGACCTATACAGAACATCCTACTCCACTGGACCTTGCCTTGGGGGTGGCTATGGCTTAAATTCCAGCTAATGTTCATTGGCTATTTAGTTTAATTTAGTTTTTATGCCTCTCCCTTCCGTAGAGGAGATGTTTTGTCTCAGTGTAGCTTGGAGGGCTGACTCTGTCAGTAAGCTGAGCCCCAGAGAGGCAGCGTGGTGGTAGTCTCTCACTGAGGTCCATAGCAAACCTTCTCCAGTGAAGGGCACTATCCTGCTTTCCAAGGTGTACAGGAGACTTTTATGATCCCCTTTTATGGAAGTTTATATTGCCCCATCCTTCTTTCCACTTAACCACTCCAACCCAGTAACAGAACTTAACACAGCTATTTCTTGTCTCTGTTGCCTCCTCAAGAGCGGGGAGGGTATCATGACTGCCTGTTCAGTCATTTCTGCTTAAAACTTAGTCTCTCTTGAACCCAGAACCTGCACTCATATGAGTGTGCTGGATAGAAAGCATGAAAAAGATGGGAAGATGCAGCTGGCGCTGCTGTCACCATCGTAGGCATGCTGGTCCTCAGGAAACTGAAGGTAGATTTAGATTAGATATTAGGAAGAAATTTTTGTTACTGTGAGGATGATGAGGCACTAGAACAGGTTGTCCAGAGAAGTGGATGCCCATCAATGGAGGTGTTCCAGACCAGGGTGGATGAGGCTTTGAGCAACCTGATCCAGTGGAAAATGTCCCTGCCCATGGCAGTGAGGTTGGAACTGAATGATCTTTAAGATCCCTTTCAACCCAAACCATTCTATGAAGCTTCACAACAGTAGCTTCTGCAAAACTTTTGCATCCGTGTTTGCCTAGAGATGTTTGTATTTTGCAGGCATTTGCAGGATAGTAACAAGATGTTTGTGAGTGTCATCCCTGGATAGTAGTGTAAACTTGGTTCTGAATTTAGATAACACGCCCTTTCTGAATGTGTTCAATGTAAGGTTTCCTTGTGGGCTTTTTTCAAACTGTGATAAGAAAAAAATAATGGAAAAAATACGACATTATTTCTTTCAGAATATATTTAAAAGAGTGTACTTTGTATTTGCTGGTAAACTGAAGATTAAGATGTTTCCAGTTAAGCTTGTGGCTTCTTAGTGAATTTACTTGTTGGGAAGCCAGACCTCGCTGCTTTTTCTTTTTGATACGATGCTGGCTTGTTCTAATCCTTCTCTGTGTGTCAAAGCCATTTAAAGCACTGGGCCCAGTCCATGAGGTTGTTCCATGCAAGAGGATGACTTGCCATATTTGATGCCCTAAAGATTAGGGGCCTGTTGAGATTTCCTGACTACTTGACACTTGTATTTTAGCGTGACCGCTGTGAGTAGCGCGACGTGAAAGTGGACAGGCAGATGAATCACCAGCCCGATCCCGTGTTACGGTCACTTGTTGATAAGGGAAAAAGACATGAGCAAAGTGTGCTTCCACTCTACGTTAGATTGGAAGATGCAGCTGGGAAAGCAGAATAATCTAATGAATTAGTGTGATTAAGAATGGAAGTGATGTAGCTGGTGAAAAAGGTCCTTAAATGCAGGAAACCTTCTCCTGTTTTCCTTCCTCAGCTGCATGCCTTCCGTTGGGTACCAAGGCCTAACAGGAGAGGGAATTGTGGAATATAGCTCTGGTGGGAGCAGCTTGGATTTTAATCCTTTGATACTCATTTCCTGTGTGGGTTTGTGCATATGTCCACAGGCAATCTTTTAAAAACCTTTTTGAAACTAAGGCTTGAAGGATCTAAAAGGGCTGGATCCAATATGTACACATGGTTTTCACTTTCATATTCAGGGTTGTAACACTAATTCTTGTGTTTTTGGGGTTTTTTTAAGCTTGAAATGTACACTTTTGGGAATTATTTTCACTTGTTTGCTTTTTATTATTTATAAAACTTGGTCTATGTAACCAAAATTTGATTTTTATTGATTTATATTACTTTCTCCATGTATATTAAAATTGGTTTTCCTTCTCCCCACTAAGAGACTAACATTTGTTTTGTCTCCTAATCCTTAATTCATTGTCTTATAAAAATCAGCAAGTTATAACCTGTTTTATATGGTAAGATTGAATTACAGTTAATTAGGAATAGATATTTGTAATGGGCATTTTAACAGAATCTTAATTGTGATAACTCAACAGGATGCAACTCTGTAGGGGTCATCATTAGGATGATGATGTTGTTGCCTCTGGACTGCTTTCAGTACTTTGATTGTGTGTAGTGGTGTTATTTAATTGAAGTTTGATCCTGCCATAATGCTTTTGTAATTGCTTCATCTTTGTTAACAAAACCTTTTCAACAGGAGAGCATCGTGTGAGACAGGTTCTGTTTTGGTGGCATCTTAGAGTAGGTAGCACCAGCAACCTATGCTGCTAGCAGTAAATTTAAAACATTGAAAAGCCAAAATATGGAGAACAGAGAATCATAGTTGCTCAGAGAAGTTGTGGATGCCCCTTCCTGGAGGTGTTCAAGGCCAGGGTGGATGAGGCTTTGAGCAACATGAGCCAGTGGAAGGTGTCCCTGCCCATGGCAGGGAGGTTGTAACTGGAAGGTTTTTAATGTCCCTTCAAACCCAAACCATTTTATCATTCTATGATCTCCAGGCTGGGACTTGGTAAGATGAGATGTTGGCTCTTGCTGCCTGTGCCAGTGATGAGGGACATCAGCATCATTTTTCTGCATCATCAGAAGGTTGTTTTAAACTTGCAGCTTCTTTAGCTTGTGGGAATAATTTTGTTTCCTCCTTTAGAAGAAGATTAATGGGCACAACATATCCTGGTTTTGCTAATTCTTTAAGTGGCTTTGCTGGGAAAGTTGGCACATCATGCTTGACACTGTGGTAAAGGGAAGGCCATGTGGTATTTTGTCTGCTATGGGATGATGGTTAGTGCTATACTCTAACTTCTTTACAACATCTTGCACAGCATAAGAACAGAAGACATGCCAGGGTTTGTATAATCTACTAAATATAAACAATGTTACATTTTTTCTTCATAGTCTGAGTTTTCCATTGTCCTGGTGTTCCCTCTGAAAGCATCTCTGAGGAGCAGCATAAGGGTGGGTAGTATTTGCATCTGGGGCAGAATTAGTTTATTTGACATTCATGTGTTTCAGTCTTTCTTGCAGGCTAAATCTCTGGTACCTGTGCTCTGTTACCAAATCTGGGATGCTCACTGCAGCTGGGTTGACAGAAAGCAGATTTTGGCACGTGTCTGTAGCGAAGTTGTGCTCGTTCCTTAGGAGTTGTAGCATGGGGCCTTAGGTGTTCAGCTGCCCTCCCTTAGATCAGGTAGTTGTGTGGTTGCTTACACTATGAGAAGTTTCATAGAATGGTTTGAGTTGGAAGGGACCTAGATATAATCCAGTTCCAACCCTCCTGTCATAAGCAGGGACACCTTCCGGTGGATCAAGTTGCTCAAAACCTCATTCAGTCTGGCCCTGAACACCTCTAGGGATGGGGCGTCCACAACGTCTCTGGGCAACCTGTTCCCATGCTTCACCATCGTGGCAGAAAAAAATACCCTTGCTAATATCTAATCTAAATCTCCCCTCTTTCTGCTTAAAATCATTCCCCCTTATCCCATCACTGCACCTGATAAAGAACGACTCAGCTGATAGATGGTCAGCACGGAGCTGGTGCTCCACTGAATGTCTTAAGGAAACTGGTGACCTTGTCCTTTAGCTCTGGATGTTTCATTTATAACAGCATACTAGTGCAAGGATTGTTTGTTCTTCTGATGATCTCTGGGATTCAGCAGGCTCTTAACAGGAAATAAAGAAAACCCTTGCTTTATTTTTTAATGGGTTAGAATATAAATGAAGATGATCTTGCAACATTGAGAATAGAACCTAAGCACTGCTGCCTGTACTGCAAGTAGAGCTGGCTCTGTTCTGAGCATTAACCTCTTCTGGGTAAAGGGATTAAATCAGAAGAGGGGGAGTGGGTGATAGCATTGCATTTGATAATGCAAATCTTTATTAACAGGGCAAAAATAAGAATATGAAGCCTATACAATTAAATCTTTTTCTGTGCGTTCTCTATGGTCTCTTGATGAAAGATCTGCTGGAGAGGTTGGTCTTTATCCCTTCCCCACACTGATGATATGGAAGAGTCACTGGCAAGTCTCTTCCCTCTTATCCTACTTTAAACATGAGCAGTTTTCCTATGAGATACCTTCCTTTTGGATTTCACACTTTGACTTAATTTTTAGTACACTTAATTACATTTCTTTTGTCTGAAGTGCAAACAAAACGTAGAAACACAACATACATGATTCCAACCTGAAATTAGGAATAACCGGTTCTTAAATATTGCTGATCTATAATTTCTTCTAGATGCTTATAAGTTCTTATAAGTAGAAATCTTACATCTTCATTAACTGTAGAGTAATATGTGCGGTTTTGCTGAAGAAAGTCTGAAAATGAAGCTAGAAGGGAAGTTTGGAGATAAAGGGAAAAGATAACTTTCCAAAATTCCAGGTTTTTTGTGGATTCAGAAACATAGTCTGGGACTTATCCTTGATGCTATTTCATTCAAAATAATTCATTAATGTCATATAAAAGACCCTGTAAAGAATAATATTTACTTCTCTAAGCCTCTACTGAAAGGCTGTGTAAGCACTCCTTGAAAGTTTAATCATTGAATAAACCTTGTAAAGGGAGGAGGGGGAGGAGCATCATGCGAAGTTTGTATGTTTGGGCAATGAATTGTTCATCCACTTCTGGCCAGCTGCATGTTTTATTTTATGGAAACGTGTTCTTGGAATATAAAAATTTGGGGAAAAACTCCAAGCAACAGAAAAAATAACGCAGGTGAGTGAAGGAGGCATTTTCTTGTGCTGTCAAGAGCCCAACGGCATTGAGATCGTTCTGGTTTGGTATAAAAGTGTTGGAGGTGTCACCCCATGAGACTTAGCTGAAGTCAGGGTAGATGTTCAGGAGGAGCTACATCATCACCACCCCCACTCCCTTTACGAGACTGCAGCCTCCTCAGCTTAGGAGCCCCAGGGACTGAGCTGGTGGCAGAGCTGCTGCTTCTTACCTTGCATCATGATGTACTTCACTTAAATGCGTGTGTCTGCTCTTTCTCCGTGCTAGATGTCATTCTTCGTGGGAGTCTGGATAAATATTTCAGTCTGTAGGAGTTCAGGAGAGCTAGGTATCGCCTAGCAACAAGCGTCCCACTCTCTGCCTCCTACATCTCTTTACTTTTATTAAAATACCAGTGGAAACCAGAAGTTGAAGCATTAAGCTAATTTTCAGAAATATTTTGTGCAGCTTGAGATATTTTTGTTATGACACTGTGTCAGAGCAACAAAGATGTTGGCGGCGGGGGTGCGCTCATCTTAAGGCAAGTGGCCCTGTTTGAATAGAGAATGCAGTCAAAGACCAGCAAAAACTTCAGCTAAGTTGAAAATAAACTTTATGATCACAGTTGTTTAGTGAATTAACAGAATGTATAGCAAGTGCTCCTTTGGTCCTATGAGGTCTGTGGAATATATAGCAGTTACCCTTAACCTAAACCGAATGTGTTTTAAGCTGCACTACACAGTTCAACTTGCCCTGTCTGATTTCTGCTGGAGGGACAGTGGCTTATGTTGGAATTTAAAGTTTTTTAACTTTTTTACAGATCACTATCAAAGTATTTTATCTCATTTCAGTTACAATGGTAAAGAACTTGGCTTACAAAGATCCTTGGGGCTAGACCCAAGGTAAGAAAACAGACTCTCAGAGTGCAGCTTAGGTAGATTTTTAGGCACACTGATTCAGTGCAGTGCTGCACTTTATTGATTCTACCCTTCATTGATTCTAAACGTCAAGGACTGTTGTAGACCTGTGGCTTGTGGTCAGTTTTGGTTTTTTACGTATAGCTTCTGTAGAATGTCAGCTTTATGGAGTTTCCGATTCTTGCAGGGAATATCATAAACATAGGAAAATGGGGCAAGTGTTTGGCTACTATTAATGAAAAGGTACCCATCCTCAATACTAGGTTAGCTTTTTCACGAGGAGGGCCTCTCTGTGTGATGTGGTAACACGAAATTAGCTGTGGCTGTGACACATTGGGTAGCGGCATGTTAGCAGTTTTGAAACATATACCCATATTTGTCGTTCTCACAGTAACCTAACAGAACAGTGTTCGTCTGTAACTTGAAGCTAAGTTGTGTTGCAGGAGAAGATTGAGTGTCTCTGCACATAAGGAAGAAGTAATAATGAGAAAACCTGGAGAACTGGAAACAGTTACAGGTCAAATTCTTTAATTCTCTGACAGAGGCCCATGAAGATTGTGAATACATTACATTTAATTTTAAAGAAACTGATGACTGAATTATTTCCTACTTGGGTTAAATAACCCTATCTTGTAAGTCCAGGATATAAGAAAACCAGGTCCAGTTGTCCCATTTTTGGACATTAGCACAGAGAAAGAGCAGCTAGAAACTTGAAGGTGTTTCTTCAAGTGCGCAGTTAAAAAAAATGCTACTTCATGAAAAGGAAATTCTGAAGCAATCCAGGTATTTCCAAGGTAGATTAAACAATGAAAAGGAAAGCGTCTATAAGGTGCATGAGAGATGGGGCAATTGGGAAAGGATGGATCTGTAATAGTTAGCATGCTCTAAGCCCATAGTATTTACTTACATTTAGTGAGGTGTTTGTGATGATTTTGCAGCTTTTTATGATTCATATCAATACTTGGAACTTAATTGTATTTCTAAGAATATATTAAGGTTAATAAAACCAATTTAAGTGCGTAGTTTTTAGCCTGTATATTAGTAGCACGTTATATGAATATTTACTGATTATACATGCTGGGAGGAGCTTATTGTCTTGTTTTCAGTGTAAAAGTTTGCTTACTGTTCTGAAACAGAATCACAGAATGACCTGAGTTGGAGGGGACCCATAAGGATCATCGAGTCCCTGTCCCTGCATAGGACAACACTCAGATTTACGTGCTAGCAATGCTGTCTTGTGTGCAGCAGTAAAGAAATAGTGGGTTGTGGTTTAAAAAAAGGCAGGTGATGCTCCACTGGTTCTTGAAGTATGACCTTATTTTGAAAGATATGAAAATAACAGCAGATTGTTTATAACAACTCTGACAGCAGATTTAGATTCTTGACATCACACCATTTCCATTATTAACAGAGACATATGTAAGTAGCATTTGCTTCCAGATAGATGCACATATTCTGGCAAGAGATTTAAGACATACTGTCTGTTACATAAATTTTGGCCATCTGAAGCCTCCCCTCCTCAAAACTTTAAAAAAGTTTGACTACTGTGTTTGTGTATTTTTCTTAAACTAGAAGGAGCCTCCAAAAAGTCTAATATAGTAGTTAAAATTTGTACATACATTTTTCTTGTATAGATTCGCATAGAAACATAACTAAAATAATCATTTATCCATAGAAAACCTTTCAAGAAATGCATATTCAAATTTTGTAATGGTCTTGCACAGTTATTTCCTATAGCTTGAATATTGACTGTGTTCACTAATAAATGTGTTTTGGCTTTTAAATGCATTATAGTCCAGATCTCACATAGTATTTCTGGGAAACATATTTTGAAATACCAGTTAATAATATTTGCACTCAGTAACTGCTGGAAAGTTTACCTGTATGCACACAGAATACTGAAACATAATGGGCGCTGAAGCCTAAAGCAGCTGGGATTTAGTGTGCTCAAATCACAACTCAGAAATTAAAGACATTGAGAGCATTGACTAAAGTCATTAGTTCAGAGGAGACATAAGGTTTTCTCCAGTGTACTTTGTCATATTTATCCAGTTTTATTTAAGGTGCTTGTAAACTCGCTGTTCTTCTGACCTCTGTTTTACTTTGAAACACATGTTGGTTAGATTTTTTATTTACATATACAGTAGTATTTGAGAAATTAATGAACCTCTAAGAAAATACGTCAATTAAATTATTTCATCTTTTCTTTTTCAGGATTGAAGTGGACCTAGGGATGAATGGATGACTGAATATTCATATGAAGAGGAAAGCCATAAAAGTTGGTGACATTTTTACAGCCATATGCATTATAGATATTACCGCTATTATCAAAAATTTATATTGTGTTACAAAGCAGAATAGATTAAATAACTGGTCTGAGGTTCACATGCCGTATTGCCTTTCAGGCAGGAGAATACTATAGCTTAACACAGCTGCAGCTTAATGCAACAGCTTCTAACCAAATCTGAATGTTCAAAGAAAAGCCCAGTAGTACATTAAAGTAGTAGGTAATTCCTTTGAAGCCAGGTTTCTGAATGGACTGCTGCATAGCGGTGTTCATTATTCTTATGTGCATGGATGAAGGGAGAGTGAAAGACACGTTATCTTCCATTACAGCTACTGGCTATGAAGCTTAATACATTGATGAGTGGCACTCAGAAGCCACATTGACAAATGCTGTTTAAGAAGTCAAATTGGTTATGGTATCTTTGAAAGTATCCAGGTGCTTTGCTTTTTTGATATAGAGATGGCTGTCTGACAGCACGCGTTTTCCGTGCTTATTAAAAAGGAAGAAGCTGTTAGTGGACCCCTGTGCTTTAGTGACTTTATTGTTATGCTCTGTAGGGTGATAAAATGCAGTGGGCCATGACATCTGTCAGTCTGACTTGTTGGTAACTGTGAACTACAGGCTTTGGCTGGGATGTTCCCCAATTCTTGCCAAGGATGTTTAAACAAAGCTGACTGTGCCTGTAGGTTTGCACTGAAGCAAAAGAATTTTAATGACAGATGCAGTACATGGTACAGTAGGATGCAGGGTGTGGTCTGGTGGGATGCTGTACAGTTAAATAAGGCATTCTGGAAACTCTGCTGGTCAAGGAGGGATTTGTTGTGGTGGAAAACGTCTTTCCTAGAAAGCTTTCTTCATACTCTGAATCCCAGTTGGGTGGGAACAATCAGTTCAGTAGTGGAAATTTAAGTCTCTAGTTCTATTAGCTTGAGCAAAGTCATGCAGGAGGGCAAAAATTCTTTTCTACCTCAGTGATAATTTTGTTTTATTCTAAAATCATAGAATGTTTTGGGTTGAAAGGGACCTTACAGATCACCTAGTTCCAAGGCCCCTGCATGGGCAGGGACACCTTCCACTGGTCAGATTGCTCAAAGGCTCATCCTTGAACACCTGAAGGGAGAGGGCATCCATGACTTCTCTGGGCAACGTATGCCAGTTCCTCCCCACCCTCATGGTAAAAAATTTCTTCCTAATATCTAATCTAAATCTGTCCATCAATCTTTTAGTAGTTGAAATGTTTTACAATTTATCAACAACTGGCTTAGATAGAGAAGAGTTTAATTCCTTATTGGGAATGCTTTTTTTGTTTATAACAATTAGTGAACATGCTGATCTTAGCTACATCTGGATTCACAAGCAGTATAAGACTTGAGGGAATCATCTCTCTCCATGAATCCAGTCTCCTGAAATACCAACCAGTGAAACAACCTTTAGCTCAGAAGCATACATAGAATATCTACTTTATATACCACAGGTCACAGAAAATACCTCCAGTCTCCAGGAGTCAAATTTAAACCTTAATAGAGACAGTGGGTGGTATTGGTAGCTCTGCAGTGATGTACACAATTTCTGTATGGGATCAGGGACCTGTGTGCTCAGATATGAACTAGCAGTTGTCTGCTAAAACCAGCACCCAAAGTCCTAAGGAATCTCTTAGTTTGATTGTTGACATGTTAGTGGTTGCTGTCCATGCCAATGGCTGATGGACTAGCTTGGGATGGACTTGCATCGTGGGGGAGCAAACACTTCCCCACTCAGACCTCCTAGCTATGAGTAACAGAGTGAAAAACCATTCAAAACCCTGTTTGCATCTTCAAGAGCTGCAGCAATACAATCCTGCATGTACAAACTCAGGGTGGCTCTTTACTGGCAGAAAGCGTGAGAGGGTGCAAAGACCAAACTAATTATCTATAAGTTATCTCTGGAGATTATCACGTTACAGGGGACTTGTGCTACCTAGAAGACTGTACAGCAGAGTACTACCATGGTGTGGTAAAGCTTTGCATCAAATTGAAGAAAAACTTGGCCAGACTAGAGGAGCGTCTTAAGCAGTTGCCTTGTGACACATGCAAAGGCAGAAAGAGTTAAAGATTTGTCAGATCCTTGAGAAGGGCTGCCCCAACCAGAGTCTGTGCCGAGCAGGAGGGCTTCCAGATCAGGCAAACACAAAAGGCTCTTAGACTCACATGGCCTTTTCTCAAGTTTCTTGGGAAAGACTGTAATTTCATGAGAGATGTGGCACTGATAGTTCTGTGCTTCTGTTCCCCTCTCTCTGCTTTTACCTTTCTGGTTCAACACAGAGTGGAGGCAGAAAGAAGGAAGAACAGGGGAACAGGGCGAACTTTTTCTTGTCAAACCCTAGTTTCACTCTCTAATGCCCTTTGATGACATCTTGCAGTAACCGTGGGGAAGCCATGCAAAATATGTGCAGATAAGGAAGGGGATACAGGGTTATTTGTTTGCATGCTTTCTGTTTGACAGTCCATGGCTCTGAATCTAGCTATTAATCTTTTATACTGGGAAAATACCCTGATCGTATAACTGGTAGAGAAAAAAAAATGTGGTGATTATGTGGAGGAATTCAAAGTCTGAGACTGAAAGATCTTTTCTGGGAAGACTGATTCTAGGAAACTTAAGCAGTAAAAGTGGAGAGGGCTCCTCTGTGGTGTGGTGAGTTGACCCTGACTGGATTCCATGTGCTCGCCAAGGCTGCTCTGTCACTCCCCTTCCTCAGCTGGACAAGGGAGAGAAAATATAATGAAAGGCCCATGGATCAAGATACAGACAGGGTGAGGTCATTCACCAATTACTGTCATGGGTAAAATGGGCTCAACTTAAATTAGTTTAATTTATGGCCAATCAAAATTTGATCAAACACCTTCTCCCCACCCCTCCCTTCCTTCCTGGCTCCGCTTTAATCCTGAATTCTCTGTGTCCTCCCCCTGAGCAGTGCAGGGTAATGGGTAATGGAGGTTGTGGTCAGTTCATCTCATATTGTTTCTGCCACTGCTCCCTCCTTAGGAAGAGGACTCCTCACTCTTTTAACCTGCTCCAGCATGGGGTCCCTCCCATGGGAGACTGTCCTTCACAATCTTCTCCAATGTGAGTCCTTCCCATGAGCTGCAGGTCTTCACAAATTGCTCCAGTGTGGGTTCCTTTACTTGGGGTGCAGTCCTTCAGGAACAGAGCACTCCAGCGTGGGTCCCTCATAGGGTAAGAATACCTACCAGCAAACCAGCTCCATTGTGGCTTCTTTCTTCATGGATCCACAGGTCCTGCCAGAAGCCTGCTCCAGTATGGGCTTCCTAAAGGGTCATAGCCTCCTTCAGGCATCCACCTACTCCTGTGTAGTGTCCTCCACAGGCTGCAAGTGGATATCTGCTCCACCATTAATCTCCATGGGCTGCAGGGCATAGCCTGCCTTTCACGGTCTGCAACATGGGCTGCAGGGGGGAGACTTCTAGCACCTTCTCACAGAAACCGCCCCTCTAGCTACCAATACAAAACATAGAACTTTGAGGGCTTCTTTGGGGTAAACTAACTCCATCTCAGCCAGACCTAATGCTTGTGGTCATGATTAAGATAATTTGATAAAGTTCTGGCTCTAATAGGAAAGAGATTGGATTTCACCCTGCACCTTGCCTCAGCCTTCTGCTTTATCGCTGTTTTTCTAACCAACTTTTGAAAGCTTGTCGTTGTGTCAGTGGGGATGTAAACAACTTGGGTTTTATCATCTGTATGTTATATTGGTTTATTTTAGGTCTCTGTTGGTCTGCCTCAGACCATGTACCATTAAATATAAGTGTAACTTTATATAAATAAGTAACATCTAAATATATATGCGACTAAGGAAGAATATATGAACATAAATTTTTCTGTTTCATAAAATGAGGTCAGATGAATCTTTCCCAGAAAAGTGAGAAATATGCAAAATAAACCTTATGATATATATGTATATTGAATGCATACAGCTTACAAGATTCAATTTTCTCTTGAATCGGACAGTTAAAGTTTACATTTTTTGGTCTACAGTGACTGAATGTGGCTCTATGGAGATGAGAGACCAGGGCAGAGAAGCTGGTGAGGAAGTGGGTAACCAACGGGGAGGAACTATGGCTCAAAAAGTCCCAGGCAAAATAAATATCAAAACTTTAAACCAAAAACAAGTGGGGAGGACTGGCAAGCCCCTTGGTCATCTCCTCTGACTTTGGAGCTTCCCTGATTTTGGATGAAGTTAGGACCTATTGAACTTTCACTCTTTATTTTTTTGTGATCTTGAAGTTGGGTCATGATAAAAATAATTTAATTTTTTTTAATGTATTTGAGGGTGTTTTGAGGAAATGTTATGGTTGTATTTGCATAGTCATAATATTAGTAGCAATGTGGTTATATGTTTGGGTTTTGTTGTCAGCTGTCCCCTCCATATCTCTTACAAACAAGTACAGTTGTCCTAAAGAGAAAGTGACTAGTCTTAAGCAGTCTTTCACATCTAATGTAGTTCACTGGATTCTTGAAGTATAGTTATGACTAGAAACATCAACAGTGTACAATACATTAATATCAAGGGAATTATTTCACACTGTCCATCAATCTGTCCTTTCTGTCATGTGCTTTTCAGTTTAGATTACTCTCAGGCAAAGAGTCTATAATTTGATGTTTTGTCTCAATTCATTGTGATTATAAATATCTTGGATAAAACAATGTAACAAATGACCACTTAAAAATGACTGATGGCCCCTTTCAGCAAGGCAGAGGGAGACTGGGAAGTTCTTTTGATTTCATCTGTTGTCTTGCATTTATCAAAATGGGCCCCTCAACAGTTGGTTGGTAGTTGATATTTAATGACCATTTCACAGTATAAATAGATATCAGGCAGTTTGTTGTCGGGAGCCTAGTCATATGCATAGGACAGAACTGCTTTTACTTACTGTCACTGAAAAATGGAAGTCTTTATGCTGAAACTGCAGGGTGGGAGGAAAACTTACTCCAAACCTTAAATTTAGGAAAGGGAGGAGGAGCAGAGGTTTTCTTTCTGTGTGTTCCTTACATCGACTGTGACATATTGTGATGTTTCTTGTTCCCATCCTTTCCTGTCAGCAGTGCAGCTAGCAGGCTGCTGGAGAACTGTGCATGGGGAGTCAGGTTTGCTTGCCACCAGCTGAGCCCCCCTGGGAATAGGGTGAGGTGGATTTGTAACTGATCTCTGTGGCTGAGAAATTGCCAGGGGCATTTCCAGCACTGATCTTTTCCAAGGAGAGTAAAGCATTTATGAACCCCTTCAGCTTGATGTGTTTGCGTTCCGTGTGAGCTTGTTCCTCTTCCTGTGCTTTTGTAAAATGAATGAATGATTTCTGGGAAGACCTTGACGTTCCTTGTAGCCTTTCCTAATGAACAGCAGTACAAAATTTGTTTTACACGATTTCTTTTTTCATTTCTGCTGGGCAGTTGCTTTTTGAGCCTAAATGGTTTCTTGTTTATGGGTCCCACATCTTGGCTACCTTCCACTCATTTCTCAACTATTTTGGTGTGTTTACATAGTGCTCGTCAGCAGCTGGCTTGGGGCGGGTGTCCAAAGCACACATACACACAAAAAATCAGCTCAACCAAGTTAGGGACAAACCTTATTTAGTGCTTGGCTTGTGATTTGACCTCGTTTAAATCAAGTTGGATTATTATTTTAAGGGTTTTGTCCTTTTATTTTATTCCTTCCAGTGTAGACCAGGAGGCAAACATCCTGGTCGTAACCATTGCTTTGAAGTTCATAGAATCATAAAATGGTTGGAAGGGACCTTAAAGATCATCCGGTTCCAATGCTCCTGCCATGGGAAGGGACACCTTCCACTAGACCAGGTTACTCAAAGCCCTATCCAGCCTGGCCTACAACACCATCAGGGAAGTTTAATATGTGAAAAATACAGCATATTTTAAAAGTGTTATATCAGTGGGTGAAGACAGCTGTGGGCAATGGAAGTAGGCACAGGGGTTGGTTGGACTTCCCCTGTTAAAACCTGGTCTACTGCAAAAGCCTCAAGCTTTGCTTTAGAATCAATAAATAAAGAGTTCTTTATATATAATAAATAAGGCTGCATTTTCAAGTAGTCAGCACAGAGCTGCTCAAGAAACTTTGCTCTGAATAATGAGAAACATCTCTGGCCCAGCAGCTGGGTTTGTGTGCAGGGTTTGCATCCTCCTGGCTGCACAGATTTCTGCTCTGCTTGGAGCCACTATGGGATGTTTCAGGTTACAGTAGTTCTTGAATTAAAATTCTGTTTATTCAACAGTTTTTTGAAACAGGAAGAATGGAGAATTACATAAAAAACGATGGCAGCAACCTTCATGTGAGGTGGTGTGTGGGGGAGTAAGGCAGCCCACACTGTAGTACAGCTCACAGTAATTAGTCTAGAATTGACAAAATGTGACAAAAATGTGGAATATTTAAAGTACTAGAGTTCTTTCCATGGTTCAGGTAATTAAAATTACTGAATATTCTTGTAAAGCAAGGGTAGATCTTGCTGGTGTTGCCTAGATAATTCATACCCACGTCTCTCTTCAAGGAGGATAACTTTGTGGCTAGTAAATTAGGGGTGTAGATGAAAGCTATGTTTAGACACCTGCTTCAGCACCTGTTGACATAACTTCGTGCAGCAGAGTGCCTGTTAAATTACAAAGTTAATAGATTTCCCCTTACAATTTTAGTTAGTAAATCATAGAATCATTAAGGTTGGACAGACCTTTAAGATCATCTAGTCTAACTGTCAGCCCAACACCACCATGCCTGCTAAATCATGTCTTGAAGTACTATGTCTACATGATGTTGGCATCTGTCATTTGTTTTACTGCTGTTGATTGTAAGGCTTGGTGCGTGATTACTTAACTTTTTTTGATTGGTTTAAGTCATACTGAGCTTCAACTCTTCTGGTGATTAATGTCCTCCTGCAGCTGTTACTTGTTTTTTTTTAAAAAATTTGGGAATTTTGGGGGCTTTGGAGGTTTTTTTTTTATTATTATTATTTAATTTTGGGAGTGAAAAGCAAAAAACTTCACCTTGAAAAGTTTTGTCAAAGCTGAGAACAGAGATAGCAAAAACTAGCCTGTGAGCACAAAATGACAAATTGCTTCATAATACAGGCATAAACACCCTTGTTTCCCATTTCTGGTATTTGGAATGCCTGATGTGTTGGTGTTTGTCTGCTGGGAGGGAAAGGAGATGTGCTAATGCAGAGTTCCTGCTTCTGAGGAGGAGCAGAAACAGATGCTGCAACCTCTTTTAAATCTCCAAAATGCATGCTATAGGCCATATTCAATAAAATGAAGGAAACACTCCAAAGATCTGGGTGAGAAATGTTAACATGAGTATTTCCTCAGTTCTGCACTCAATATCTGAAGACTGCCAAGCTTGAATGTATGACTTGCTGTATCTGCCTGGCTGAGTGCATCCACTTCAGGGAACAAACCATGGCTGTGGTACAGGTGATGTGAGGTGCCTGCATGCCCACTGGCCAGGGTTAGCTCCCTCCATGCTACACTTGCTGCAGATGTGCTACTGCCTTCTGGAGTCTGGATGTCCTCCTATAGCTTTGTGGTGTTCTCATTGCTCCTTATTGTTGTTGGAGCTAAGTGGAAGCCTATCAGTGTCATATTCCCATGGCACAGAAGGATCTGTTGCGTATTGTGGGCTCTGGTGTGAAGCTAGGTGTAGAGGTTTTAGGGGGGGAAGCTTGGAGGCCTCAATAGGACCTGCCAGATTGGAAGAGGTTTGTCCACACTGTTCCTCAAAAAGCTTGGAAAGATCAGTCCCCCAAACCACAGGCTGGTTTGGGTTTTGGAGGAAGCTGGCTGGAGTAGTCCAGACTAGAGCTGGGAAGTGAGGCTAATGTATAACTGGTTTAGCTTAGATCGGGCAATGCGTCCATGCTTGTCCTGGCATGGTGTGCTTTGGTTCACCTTGTAGCATGGCCTTAGGCTGTGCCAGCTGGGTAGCTTTTGGAAGAAACCAAACCTGGACAGGGGTTGCTAAAAAGGTTACCTAAGATGCTGTGGGCTGATGAAGGACACAGACCGTAGATACCTTCAGCTAAAATGAGAATATCCCTTCCTCCTGCATCGATGCTGCTTGTTGAAGGAGGTGCAGGCTCACAGTTCTGTTAGATGAGTGATCAGAGTCCTCACAGTTGAGATTGCATTGCCCCTCTTTGTTTAGTGATGCTTTCAAACCAATTTCTGTTTCAAACTAGCTTCTTCAGATCCTCTTTCAGCCTTGACCCCTGGTGTGAAGACAAGTCTTAACTGATAGAATATTACAGTCCACTGCTAAATCTCAAAAGCTTGGATCTGTTCCTCTCAACTGCAGTTTTGCTGAAGGCTTGCACCTTCCACTACTCAGCAGACAGCAGCAGGCATCTCCAGAGGGCAGTTCTTCCCATGGGATACCTGTGTCCTCCCTGGAAGAACAGACATGTCCTCTGCCTATAAGCTACACTGGTACAGACATGATGAGTACACTAGGATCCACTTAGCTAAACTCATCCTCCGGTCCTTGGGATTTCAAAGCATCTCTGAGTATCCCAGCTCTCGAAGCCCAGTTTCTCTGCTGTTGCAGGTTCTCATGGGAATGAAAGAGCAGTCACTGAGCTCATTTCACCTTTTATTCCTAGAACACCTTGAGAACAATTATACTAATTCTAATAATGACTAAATTTATACTACTCCAGAGAGGGGAGCACAAAGCATTTAGTTTCAAATGTGTTTGACAAGACCGTTTTGATGTATATATTTTCAGAAGTATGACAGAAGTTTCCAGAGCGCCTAATGGAGAGAAAAATGTTTAAATTCATGTATATGGTTTCCAAGAAGTTGAATACTGATCAGTTCTGCTGTACATGATCCATCAGATGAAACATGTTTAAACTAGAGATGTACAGGACTCACTAGTTCTGCATTTTCCATAATGACCTGTTTCTGGGCTTTAGTTATCAGTGTGTGTTTGCATAGAAAAAAAAGGATACATTGATTGTGGGATGTATTCATAGAATCAGAGATTCACAGAATCATTAAGGTTAGAAAAGACCTCTAAAGTTGTCAAGTCCAGCTGTCAGCCCAACACCACCACTGTGCCTACTAAACCATGTCCTGAAGTACCATGTCTACACATTTTTGAACACCTCTATGGACGGGGACTCCACACCACTTTACTGGGCAGCCTGTTCCAATGCTTTATGCGTTTTCTGGAAATAGATTTTCCCTAATATCCAATCTAAGCCTCCCCTGTTACAACTTGAGGCGATTTCCTCTTATTCTACCCCTTGTTACCCGGGAGAAGAGACCAGCACCCACGTCACTACAACCTCCTTTCAGGTAGTTGTAGAGGGCGATAAAGTCTCCCCTCAGCCTCCTCTTCTCCAGACTCAGTTCATTAATCAATCTTCAGCATCATGAAGCAGCACAGTTAACTGCATTTTAGAGCTAATCTTTATTTCTCACCAAGAATGGAAAACTCCGTGGTTCTTGATCTGCACAGCAGTGCTGATTAAGAGTCATTGAACAAGAAACTGGAGTTCTAAATTCATTTTGTTGTTTTCCTTTTCGTACATATCTGACAATAAACATTTAGTGCTATAAATAAATGCATTTGGATTTTAGTATTTTTGACATGCCGTGGAGAGAATATTGTCAAACTATGGCAATTTGTCACTTCTTATATGAGGGCGTAGAAGAACGTGTTAGAATTTAGTAGCTAGCATGTTAAGGAGAAGGCATTTATTTTAATACTGATACTCACTGCTAACAGACCTGAATAATGATTCCACTCGATACAGTATTTCATATACCCAAGGACATCTGTGTAAAAGAGAAAATAAGCTCCTAGTATTAAACTACAGCTTGACCTCCTCTTGCGCACTCCATGTGGTGTTTCCTTCTGATGATTCAGTAAGGTTCGGTGATGAGTCAGGAAAGGGCAAGTTTTCCTGCATTGAGGCTGTTGCCTTCTTGTGAACTTTGCCACTTACTGAGGGTTTTTTGTAGTTGTTTGGTTCAGTCTGATAGCGGTCTGCTGCAGTTGTGGTTACTGCCATCAGCTGCAAATGGACGTGTGGGCATAGCTCAAGTGAGAACAGAAGCCTTGCCTTTCAAACAGTATAGGTGAACATGCACTGAGTTCCCACCATGACTTCTAAGTAATATAGAAGTGTTTCAGCATTTGTATTACTAAACAAACTTCCCAGAATTAAAAAAAAAACAAACCAAAAAGATGGCCTTGAAATAGTGAGATTCAGAACATTATTTTTTGTTAGCTCTATTTTACTTTATTTAGAGGAAACAACCCCAAATCCCAAACATTTGGAGTTAAAACTGAGTTTCATTTAAATCTGTATGAGCTTGGGCTACTGTGGTTGTGAAGAGAGATGACAGTGAGTATCTCTTGCAGATTAAGTGGTAAGGAGTTTCTGTTGGCCTTAGGAAGATGAAAATTCACTTAGATGTGCAGGCCGTCTTATTAAGTACAGTGGAACTGAGATGGTACTTGCTGAACTACTCTTTGGAGATTTACATAATGGATGAGATACAGGAGCTTCCAGGCAGCATGACAGTGGAGTTTATTTTATTGCAGAATGTAAAACAAGTGGATTGCCTTAATAATCTCCGCAGAAAGTAAGGATAATCTTATTTTGTATGCAGAAGAGAGCCGGAGAGTTCATAGTACCCTGGCTATTCATGTACAATTAGCCAAACTTTTCTTATGAATAATCTGGATCCCTTTAACTCTCATGCTGTCTTATTCTGAACTTTTAAAGCTCTCCAGGAATGACAAGCAACACGCATCTCTGTGAAAATATGGCTTTTATGCAGTAAAGATATACTATCTGCTCATAATCATGGCTTGGTGAAAGTGGCTCTTAAGAGGCTGGGTAATTATCCTAACTGCTCCCTATTTAAATATATGGGAAGCATTTATAAACCAAGCTCACCTGCTATTTATTTCTATTGTGATAATAATAGTAATTTCAAAAGTTTTAGAACCTTCATAATTTGAAAGTGGGTGTATGTTAGAAATAAGTTTTTATATGAACATCAAGAGGTTTCAGGCTTTAATTTACTCAAATCAGTTCACCCACTTTGGTTGGTGTTAGTATAGGTGGTTTTTCTACTTCAGCCGATGATGTCTCTCTGGCATGGAAAATGCAGAAAGGAACACTGGAAAAGTAGAATGGTTAAATGTAGACAGTAATAGAAAGTCCTGTTGTGTGTTTCTCAACCATGTATTTGGCTTCAAGCAAGAGTTCGGTTATTACTTTACTCTGAATATAAATGTGCCATTACTCTTTGATCTGTAACAACAGTTTCTTGTGATCAAGGCTACTTACCACTTCTGCCTGAAGGGAAAGATTTGCTGTTGGGCATAGCAAGTTTCCAAAGAGTGAATGATGTCCTTAGTTTCTGGTAGCTATATGCAGCTTAAGAATCCTTTTGTATTAACCTGATGTTAATTGCTACTTCTTTTAGAAATGGCTGGATAAGTAATTTATTGTACAGTATTGCGTAGAAACACGGGTATTTATTTGCCTGATATGAAACCAGGATATTGTTAAAAAAAGATAATTACATGAATGAACAAGGTTTTTTTCTGCTTTCATTCATGAAAAAGCTTAAAATATTTCCAGTGATTTCAGTAGTGATTGACAATACCTCATCAGTCTACGATATATGCTGTGTTCCACTCTTAATTTCAGGATGCAAGCTGGGATTAGTTCTGTGAAATTTACTCTGGATACTGCATAGTGATTATTATTTATCCATTGATGTGCAAAGTCAATTTTTAATTTTCACTAGTTTATTTTTCTGGCTGAGATTCTAGTAAACCAGTTATTTTTGTCTAACCAGAAGCCTGTAACTGTTACAGTTCCTGCAGTATGCAAAGAAGGGCACCAAAGAAGTAACCCGTTCACTTCTGTTTACTGCAGTCTATCCATATGGTGGCTTGGTAGGATGGTAACTGAAGAATGTTTTGTAAGGACAGAATTGTTTTCATCAGAAAGTGTTCTAAAACACTGAAATTCTTCCACTAAAGTGGCTCAGAACTCTCCCACATGGGGATCTTTAGAGTAAATAAATAAAAGATCACACCAGGCAAATGTGATTTAAAGTGTCTGTAACTGTTCCCCAAACGATGCTAAAAATCCTAAATAAGTTATGAGCAAGGCAAGCAAAAGGAAAAGTTCATTTCAACCTCCAGACTTTCCAGTGCGCTACATAGCTACATAGCACCAGATTCTAAGGACACAGAAGAGGATCCTGAAGAGTTATGGTGTCCAAAGCAGCCCCATGGTTAGGACAGCTCCCTTGCACCCTGCTTTTCCACAGCTTACCCTACTTCGAGATGCATGTACTTTTCATCTGGGAGAGAATCATATATCACAAAATCATAGAATGGTTTGGGTCAGAAGGGATCTTAAAGATCATCCAGTTCCACCCCCTCTGCCATGGGCAGGACACCTTCCACTGGATCACGTTGCTCAAATCTTCAGTCTCTCATTTCTGATCCAAACATAAGTGACCTAAGCATATTTTTCTACGTGATTATCTAGTATATCAAGAAAAAACCACAACAATGTTTTTCCATATGTGACTTAATTTACATTGCATTTGCACAGGAACTTAAGTGCCAGCTAGCATGTCTGTGGTCGTTTGTTAAACTGTTGTTCATTTAGTGCAAAATCTTGAAGCTTTCAGTTGGAAAATTTTACAAGTTATAAAAATTTTGAGGGAGGAAAAGAGTAAATATCTACTGCTTGTTTTGTTGTCATAGTGTGGATGTCTGCCACCCCCACTTCCTTCTGAGATGGCAGCTCAAGAATGCTTGTTACACTTAAACTTGCAAGTGAAGAGTGGAGGTGGGCATTTCCATCTGTTGGCTTGGACTGTTTTGAACCTCGGGGGATGTTCCAAGGTAGCCAGCCAATATTTTGCCTTACAAGATCACTTACCAACCTCTTGGTAGGCAGTTCAACATGATGAGCAGGAGCACTACTTAACTAGTATCTGCCTTGGAAAATTTCAACAAAAATAATCCAATCCAGGCAAAAACCTTTACATCTCATCCTAAAGCAGTTGTATGGCAGCCAATGATGGTAAAAATGCGAAGGATTATCAGGTAACCTGTTTTGAAAGGCTTGCTTTGCTTAAGTAGGGTTCTGCAGGGCTTGATAATTACGTAGAGTTGTAGCAGTATTAAGAGTGATCTCTGAATTAGTTCAGTAGTTCCTCACAGTTGATCAGTGGTATTACTTCTTTTTTAATTCTTCCCAACTTTGGTATATTCAAGTTAATACTTAATTTTGTGGTTTGGAATAATAAAAATAATCCATTAATCTTGTGCGCAAGTGTTCAAGGACAGGTTGGATGAGTCTTTGAGCAACTTGATCCACTGGGAGGTGTCCCTGCCCATGGCAGAGGGGTTGCAACTGGATGATCTTTCAGGTCCCTTCCAACCCCAAATCATTCTATGATTCTTGGAAAATAAATTCAGAGCTCTGTTGTTATTCAGGCAAATGACCCCTCAGAGAGAGTTGTCATTACTTTAAAAAACAAACAAACTGAAACTACCACCAAAAATCCCCCCCTCAACTGAATGTTTTGGAGTTGATTTTAAACTTATGAGTAAATGATGACGCACTTCCACAATTTCCATTTAAGAGCTGATAATTTATTATTCCTGGCACCAAACAGTTGATAGAATTGCTGTGCTTTTTTCTGTAATTCTTAAAATGCAGAATTTATTAATGACTTCAAACAGTATAAAGTATATTTCCACATACAGATGGCATACATGGGCACACGAAAGTTGGATGGAGGCTCTCTGTTGTTTGCACCGAGCTGGTGAATGGACATCTGAAGAAAAAGCAGAAACAATGACACAGCTTTGGTGCTTTTCATGAGCTGGATACCTGACATTGATACTTTAATCCTGTGAGGAATGATTTTTAAGAAAAGATATAATTTTGCATAAGAATCCTTAGAATTCTTTTTACTTTACATGTGAACTGCTGACTTGGCATGAGCTTTCAATGTAAAAGGCATCTTCTAAATCATCTGTGTTCATCAGGGAATTGCTCTCCAGATTTGTGCCAACATCATTCAGTGTCTGATAAACACTGCTCTTGAAACCACTGTGGCTTGTGATTTTAGTGGTTAGAATATTTTAGTAATGTTTATTGAATTTCAGCATTCAGAATGGTGATGGAGGCAGTTTGTCACATTAATGTTAGTGGTCCATCTCTTCAGACAGATGCAGTACACATAACACTGTATGCCTGTGCAGAAATTGTTGCTTAAAAATATGATCAGCTTAACCCATCCAGTTCTTGTGGTGCAGAGTGAATCTAATAAAAGCATTTTATTCTATGTGAGACATAGCTACTGTGGACAGGAAATCGTTTTCATCATTTTACACAGTGTAACTAAGCCATGTGTTGGGAATAAATATGTGATTTATACAGGCACAATTTCTTATTATGTCCTAATGAGAAACGTTAACTATATTAGTATGACTCAGGACCTGACACACACTATTACAGCAATGTATGATGCCAAACAACCAATTATCTCAGTGCATTATTTCTTGAAAGCCTTGACATGGATAAGGTCGCTATACATTTTTAATGGAAGCGTGATGCTAGGTTATAAAAAGATAATTCAAATAACAATACTTTCTTAGATCTTCCTGCTGTGCAGTGTATAATCAGGTGCACTGAGTTAAAGAACATTAATGAGGATTTAAAGACCCAGCAGGGGCACATTTAGCAGTCACACATAGTTCTGTCAAACGCTTTTGTTTAGGCACCTCTGATACAAGGTAGAGTTCAATAGCAGGTCGAATATGCAGTTTGATTGTATAGCTTGGTGTAATAATTCTATATATTTCAGTGAGAATAACAGTAGCACGCAATGTTCTGGTGCTTTGTCGGGTATGATCGTTTGGCTGTGATTTGTACCATTCATGAAGTCAACCAGGAATGGTGGTTGTCTCACTCTACTCTGCGCTGGCGCAGTCCCCCCTTGACTACAGTGTGCAGTTTTGGGTGCCATAGTGTAAAAAGGATATAAAGCTACTGGAGAGTGTCCAGAGGAGGGCCACAAAGCTGGTGAAGGCTTTAGAGGTGAAGCCATATGAGAAGTGGCTCAAATGACTTGGTCTGTTCAGCTTGGAGATGAGGGGGACACTGTGGGGAGACCTCACTATGATCTACAGCTTCCTCACAAGGGAATGAAGAGGAGCAGATACTGATCTCTTCTCTCTGGCAACCAATGATAGATCCCAAAGGAATTACAGAAACATGTGCTGGAGGAGGTCAGGTTGGGTATTAGGAAAAGACTCTTCATTCAGAGGGTGGTGAAGCACTGGAACAGGCTCCCCAGGGAAACAGTCATGGAACCAAGCCTGACAATATTCAAGGAGCATTTGGACAACACCCTCAGACACATAGTGTGAATGTTGGGGTTGTCCTATGCTGCTTTAGCTTTAATGTACTGTACTTTAAGAAAACACATAGAAATGTAAACATGAACATCTTCTGTCAGAGCAAAGGACTGTCTACCTTGTATGCTTCCTCTAACAACTATCAATAAGAGATGGATACTTAGGGAAAGGATGTAGCCAGGCTGTGTGTAAGCAATGGTATTGCCCCAGCAGAGCTTCCAAGTTTGAAGATATCTAGGGCACAAATACTTTCATAGCCAGAGATTGTATTATTGTGCTTGATAACTTTTAGTAAACAAATCTGTAGAGAAGTCCGTGGGACCCACCTGCCTGCCTGCGTTGGCATTGGGATCACTGGCCGATATCCTTGTGGCACCCTTCTCTACCATGTTTGAAAGGTGATGGAGACCATGGGAGATCCCTGTTAACTAGAAGAAAGCAAATCATAGAATCATAGACTGGTTTGGGTTGGAAAGGACCTTAAAAGTAATCTTGTTTTATCACCCTTGCCACCTTTCACTGGATCAGGCTGCTCAAAACCTCATCCAGTCTGCTTTTGAATGCCTCCTGGGATGAAACTTCCACAACTTCTCTGCGCAACCCCACCTCCACAGGAAAACACTTCTTCTTAGTACCTAATATGAATCTCCCTTCTTTCAGCTTAAAATTGTCCTGTCACTGCACTCCCTCATAAAGAACCACTTCCCCATCTTTCCTGTATGAGTAGTGCACTCCTGTTCATTTAAATCCAAACCGGCGATCTGGGTCACTACAGACCAGTTGGCCTTCCTTAGATCACGGAAAAATCATAGAGCGAGTCCTCTGGGAGCAGACTTCTAGGCATCATGAAGATGACTGGGACAGTGAGGATGGATTTGTCCAGAATGAAGCATGCTTGACCCACCTTACTGGCATCTGCAGTGTAAAGTGACTGGAATAGTGGGTGAGGGGAGACAAGTGAACACCATTCACCTTCTGCGAGGCTTTCAACAGTGTCTCCACCAGTGTTCTAGGGTCTGAGTTACAATTATTACAGCCTGGATAGGTGCACAAAGACATGGGCAAAGATTGGCAAGATTATAGAATCACCAGGTTGGAAAAGACCCTCCAGATCATCGAGTCCGACCATTCCGATCAAATACTAAGTCATGCCCCTCGGCGCCTCGTCCACCTGTCCCTTAAACACCTTCAGGGGAGGTGACTCAACCACCTCCCTGGGCAGCACTGGTGTGTGGGCTCAGGGGATCTTGGTCAGTTTGTAGCCATTTGTGGTAGGAGAATGAGAGATAATGCATTGAAAACAAGAGAGGCTTAGACTGGATTTGAGGAAAACTCCCCTCTCCACGCTGCCATGGAGACAGTCTCCCTATTGAGCAGGTTGCCCAGAGAGATTGTGCCATCTCTATCCTTCAGGGTTATTAAGACCTGACTGGACCTAACCCTGAGCAACATGGTCTGACCTCTGAGCTGCACCTGCTATGAGTAGGAGGCTGGACTGAGATGCCTTCCCATCTGAATTATCCCAGGAGCATAAAAAATCCCCCATTTGTGATAGCATTCATTGTTCCCTGAATTCCTGCAGGGTTACATTGTCATTACTTTTCATGCTGTAAAATGATATGTTATAAATTAATTACTCATTTGTCTTGTCTTTCCCCTAGATACACATTCATGTATTTTGTTTATAACCTTAAATAGAATATGTATGCTCAGTTTGATTGGCTGTATATAGTGATTTTGATATCCCTGAGTTATAAAAATGTTTTAGCAGAAGTTCAAGGCATCTGTTAAACTAGTGCTATGTGTGCTACTCATATTTATTTTTCTGTAATTTTTATGGTTAGATCCATACTTACTTAAAATACTCTTTTATCCTGAAGTTATGCAGTTGTTCTGGTTACTGGCAGTAGTTGTATGCATATGCAGTACAATTTTTTCCAAATGTGTTTGAGGAATTACAGTTTCTCTGAGAATCTGTAGGAAATGAAGAATTTTTGGGACTTGTTAATTAGAAATTGTTAGCACTTAATTAGAATTGCCTTAAAGTGGACCCTCCTTCCATAGTAATTTAATGTTTGTGGAATCTAATTTGACAGTTTTGTACATATGTGTTTTGGTCATCCTGTCTTGGGTAAGAAAACACCTCATGTGAGAAACCATGTATCTACTTCTGTCTAGAAGTTGATATGAGTAGTCTGAGAGCAAGACATTGTTTTAAACAATTTTGTTCACATATTTGGTGGATAATTACAAATTCCATTAATTGAGGTGCTTTATAATTAATTCATTAAGTGAACAAAAGTAAGAATTTACCCTTTGTTTGAAATGTGCAGAGTGCTACTCAGCAGCTTTAATACTCGTATTTTCTCAGGAGTTTGCACTGAAGCCTGTGGAGAGCAGGAAAGCCTCAAACTGATGCTCAGTAGAACAGAGATCAGGTTGTGACAGGATGTTAAACATTTGTAGTTTTGGAGTTTCATCAGAGCATACAGCCTTTCTTTTGAAATGTCAGAATAAGCAGTTTGTTTGCACCACGGCAAGAAGTGGATAAAGCAATTATGGTTCCTCCACGTGCATGTAAAGTGCTGTACAAAAGGTGCAGGCAAAGCTGATGGAGTGATGTGTAGCATGCAGTTTTTCAGCTTTATTTAATTATTCCTTTGTTATTTGGGTACGTGCGTGAATCAAACGCTTCTTACATGCAGTTTTGCAAATACTGACACTGTCAGTGCTTCTGCTCTGGTGGAGCTGCTGGGGTGAAGATTGTAGTTACAGCTCTTCCTAGCAGCTGGAATTAGGCCATTGGAAGAATGTTTTTGGTTTCCTCACTTATCGCCTATCTTTTAATAATTGAGGGAACAACCCACCTAATATTAGAGGTAAATTTTGAGTAGTATACGTTTTAGCAAATTCAGTGTAATATTTATATGAAAACTCTTCTATATTTCCCATAGCCTTTTCTTTTTTTTTTTGAGCGTAGTGGTGATGTTTGTTTTTAATTTTAAGCCTTGTATTCTTCAGACTTTTCTCCAAACTCAAGGATAGTCACCATAAGATAGCAGAAAAATTCTTTGCAGATTGATTAGTAGGTTTTTAAAACAACTTGACATCTAACTGTCATCAAGGAAAGGTGGCAGGCTAGGTCAATTACTAGTGGGGTTTTTTTGTGAAAAAGCTCTGAATTTCCACTTGATAACAGTCTTCACTACTTGTCTGTGCTTTAAAAACCCAAAGGAAAGAGGTTTTCTAACTAATATGCATCATGAAATGTTATGAAAAGGGCTTTCTGGAATTAGTTTTTGTGTACAGATAAACACAATGTATCCTTTTTCCAATTTACCCTTTCTTAAGTATATATCTCTCCTAAGTGATGGCTCTTCTTTGGCTCTTTCTGTTGCTTGAGCGCGTGTGTGGGGTTTTGTGTTTTTTTTTTTTTTGTTACACAGGAATTTTAAATGTAAGATAAAGAAAATCCACAAATACTTAATAAATCCATTCATCTTCACAGATATTTTACCAAATACTTTGTGATTGTTGTATTAGAAGGAAAACAGTGAAGCCAATAATGTTGATAGAAGTTAAATAGTGTTCTGGTGTGATTACTGTTACTTATGAAATATTGTGTCTGAGTTACATACTACTGGAATGATTGGTAATTCTTCGTAGAGACAGCTAAAAGAGGCAGGAAAGCAGAGCTGACGTAAAGGGATTTTAAGCCATCTGAGCTGACAGGGTTGCCTGCTGAGTCTGAGACATAACAGACTGGCCTCTAGTTGCCAGTGTACTTGATCCTCCTCTGTCACCTGGACTCTTCGGTTCTATTTATATTTGCTAAAACTAAAATAAACAAAAAATAAAACAAAAAAACTTCAGAAGCCAAACGTTAGATCTTGATTCTTTTCTCTGAATATTGTTTTGACTTAAACTTTTTCCCTGGAGACAGATTTGTAAAAATATTTAGCAAATTAAATCATAGCTACTAAAATAGCTACAATTCTTAGGGAAACCCATTGTCTGCAAAATTAGGTGTGGGAAACCTCGGCTGCTCCGAGGGATTGGAATGTGAGCTTAACATTGGCCCTGAACAGATACCCGTGTATCCTTGATGAAGATGGAAAGTGCTAAGATGATCTGAATAAATAAGATTAAGAAGCTGCCAGGCCACAGGTGGAATCATCCAATTATAAAGTTACAACAGAGAAAGAGTCATCCAATTATGAACTGTTGGTCTTTGGCTAAACCAATCATATATGAACACACAGTCCCAGAAAGGGTATAAAAAGTCTTGTAAAACCAATAAAGATGTCCTTTGCTTACAACTTCTATGTGTTGCTGATCACCCCAACTGCGACAATTAGGGTAGGTATTTTTTTTTCTTTTCTTTCCTTTTTTTTTTTTTTCTCCTGAAGGAATCTAGGCACAGGAATAGGAATTGAAGAAGCTTGCATTTGTAGAATCGCAGAAGGTTGGGAAAGACCTCTAAGGTCATCCAGTCTAACTGTCAGGCCAGCATCACTGTGCCTACTAGACCATGTCACAAAGTGAATCATTCCATGTTGTATGTGTGCGTCTTGTACTCATAACAAGGGGATACAGGCGGACATGGTCTGGTACATCAGATGAGGTTCTCTGAAGGATAACGTGAGCTGATGGTTAGTCATTGCATTTGGTTCTCGGGCACTGGCAGCATTAAATCACAGCTGCTGTTGAAGTCTGGCAACTACATGGTTGTAGTAAGTCAACACACCCGGAGACCTTCCAGGAAGACATATTTACTAGGCTTAGAGCTATGATGACTTTGTGATCAGTGGAAGCCATCCAGATGCATGTCTGAGATACCTATACCAGACTACCTTCCTCCCACAGTGTCCTGTGGCATGAGGTGATGTATGGGATTTCATACACTGTGTTTGGGTCCACCCTGAGCTCTGCTCGGGGCTAAAAGTAGACCAGAGAGATGTGTGTAGATCAGTGAGAAATTACCTTGCTGTAAAGTTTAGTTTATTACTCTTCAGCAGATTTCCAGAAGTCTGTTGGTGTGGTGTTTTAAGATTTTGGTTTTTAGATAAGACATAAACCGCAGCTTGTCCATTATTCACCCAGGCTTCTGCAAACTTTGTGTTCTCCTCTTGCTGAAGGAATTTAATTTTGAATTGGAACAAATTCATATCAGTCCCACCCAGTTTCACATTTATGTGAGGTTAAATGCTTCACTTTTTTTTTTCTTTTCTCAAGAAATTGTTTTGGTTTTCCTTGAAGCATCAATAAACACAAATGATCCTTTTCTTTTCTGGTAAATTTGCCTGGAAAGTCAAGTTAAGAGTAAAATGCAGAACTACCAGTCTCTGCTTCCATTATGAACGTTTCACACAGCTATAGACATAATTACATATGATGAAGATCTTATGGCAAGACATGGGCCGTTAACCTTGATTCCCTGGCAGAACTCCCAGTTGAGTGATTATTTTCTGGCCACATAAATTTCCTTTTATTTTCTATCCGATAGTTGTTTCCTTCTCTTTTAAAAATGAACTGCTCTTACACATACTGTGGCAATGTTAACCGGTATCCTTAACCCTCGAGATAGCTGTGTTTAAGTGACTAACAAATCTCATTGTATGGTATAAAAGGACTTCCTTGGAGGTGAAGGTTTTCGAGCGGTTGAGGTAGTAGACAATTGTGTGATTCTATCCTGTGAGAATTTAGAAAGACAAAATTCTCCTTGGCCTCCTCTTCCTATGGGGACAGTTATATTTGAGAAGAGATGGTAATATTTCATTCTTCTACTATCCCTTGAAACAAAGATAAAAAACAGTTTCAAAGTTGGAAGTCTTACACAGTTGTATGCTTAAAAAGGTCTGTCAGATCTTCAAAAGCTTCACTACCGTAATGTAAGTTATGAGACTAATATAAATCAGTGACCCTCCTGGGTCATGGGACAGCAAGATGGTGACCAAGGGAGTAAACCCCCTCCCACTGTAGGGGAGGATCAGGTTCGTGACCACCTGAGGAACCTGAACATTGATAAGTCTATGGGACCTGATGAGATGCATCCCCGAGTCCTGAAGGAATTAGCTGATGTGGTTGCAAAGCCAGTCTCCATGATATATGAAAAGTCGTAGTAATCAGGTGAAGTCCCTGGTGACTGGAAGAAGGGTAACATTATGCCCATATTTAAAAATGGTAGAAAAGATGCTAAAGCACATGAAGGACATGGATGTGATTAGTGGCAGCCAACATGGCTTCACCAGGGACAAGTCTTGTATGACCAGCTTAGTGGCTTTCTATGATGGGGTGACTGCAACAGTGGACACGGGTAAACCAACAGATGTGATCTGTCCAGACTTCTGTAAAGCCTTTGACACGATCCTCCACAACATCCTTCTCTCTGAATTGGAGAGATATGGATTTGATGGGTGGATGGTGCGGTGGATAAGAAGCTGGCTGGCTGGTCCTATTCAGAGAGTAGTGGTCAATGGCTCAAAGTCCAGATGGAGAACCGTTACAGATGGTGTCCCCGAGGGGTCCATACTGGGGCCAGTGCTGTTTACTATCTTCATCAATGATATTGATGGTGAGATTGAGTGCACCCTCAGCAAATTTGCAGATGACACCAAGCTGTGTGTTGTCATTGACACACTGGAAGACCGGGATGTCATCCAGAGGGACCTGGACAGGCTGGAGAAGTGGGCCTGTGAGAAGTTTAATAAGGCCAAGTGCAAGGTCGTACACTTGGGTCTGGACAATCTCTGATTTCAGTACACGATGGGGGATGATGTGATTGAGAGCTGTCCTGCAGAGAAGAACTCAAGGGTGCTGGTTGATGAGAAGCTTAACATGAGCCGGCAAGGTGCACTTGCAGCCCAGAAGGCCAACCGTATCCTGGGCTGCTTCAAAAGAAGCATGGTCATCAGGTTGAGGGAAGTGATTCTGCCCCTTTATTCCTCTCTTGTGAGACCTCATCTGGCGTACTGTGTCCAGTTTTAGAATCCTCAACATAAGAAGGATATGGAGCTGTTGGAACAAGTCCAGAGTTGGGCTACAAAAATGATTCAAGGGCTGGAGCACCTTCTATATGAGGACAGGCTGAGAGAGTTATGTTGGTTCAGCCTGGAGGAGAGAAGGCTCCTAGGAGATCTTATAGTGGCCTTCCAGTACCTGAAAGGGGCCTACAAGAGGGGAACTAGAAAGGGGCTGGAGAGGGACTATTCGTAAAGGCTTGTGGTGATAGGACGAGGGGGGACGGGTATAAACTGGAGAGGGGCTGATTTAGGCTTGATATAAGAATTTCTTCACCATGAGTGTGGTGAGGCACCGAAACAAGTTGCCCAGGGAAGTTGTGGCTGCCCCATTCCTGGAGGTGTTCAAGGCCAGGTTGGATGGGGCCTTGGGCAGCCTGATCTAATGGAACGTGTCCCTGCCTATGGCAGGAGGATTGAGCTAGATGTTTTTTAGGGTTCCTTCCAAACCTAACTATTCTATGATTCTGAGGTATTCAACAATATAATCTTACTGCTAGGGTAAATAAGTGACATAGGCTACTTTGTATTTCAGTGATATTTTTTAAGATATCTGTATAAAAAGGGAAAACAAAAAAATCTCTGTTTCTAAACTATCAAGAATGCTGATGGCAAAAATTACTCAAAATTTAGAACCATAAAATAAGACTATAATGAATTAAAAAATTACTGCATGTGCAGAAACTTACTTAAAATGACTAGAGGATGAGGCAGGTCAAGTCAAAGCTTTACAACAGGGTGACTGTGTAATGGCTGTTCTCAGCTCTTAGCTGTTCAGAAATACTACCCTTAAACCTGAAACTTTTTATGTAACTGTGATGTTAAATTTTAGACTGCTCTTTCCCCAACTGAGGCTTCATTCCTCAAAAATCAAAGTTTGTCATCAGACGTTAAAGTTTGTACAGAAAAGTAAAGAAAGAGTTGGAATGAAGGAATAAAGTTGGGTCTGGGAAGAAGGGAAGGGTAGAGGAAGTGTTTTACTTTAGTCTTTGTTTTCCCAACTTTATTTCAACTGGTAATAAATTAAATTAATTGTCCCAAAATAAAGTCTTCTTTTCCATGACATCACCTCATAAGTGCTCTCCCTATCTTTATCTCGACCCATGAGCTTCCTGTCTTATTTTCTTCCCTTTTTCTGTTGAGGAGGAGTGATGTGAGAGTGTCTGGTTGGGTGTCTGGTGGCTCGCCAAGGTCAGCTTACTGGAGTTACAAAGCATTGAATTTTCAGATAAATATTTCTGGTATCTCATGGAAAAGTTCAGAACCATCAGTAGCTTTGCCTTGTCAGTGTGCAGCTCTTCAGTGTGACTAAGTAGGCCAATTACCTTTCTTAATGACATCAATAACTAGCATTGTCCACCTTGTGTCTGTATATCATCTCTTGCATTCATGTGATGAAACAAGAGGAGGAGACTGTCTTGTGCAGCAACATAAATGTTTGTTGTTCCATGCAGGAAATGCAAGAGCTGGGTTCTGGGTGCTCTGAGGCCTGAGTTCACTGGTTTATTCCTGGATTTGTGTGGAGTTGTGCCCATCACAGTCTGGCCATGTCTGTGAGAATATTTTTTTCTTTCAAATGCTTTACTGAGCCGCTAGACTTAAAAATCTTGGACACTGGGAGAGGTGACAACCATGGTATGGGATGGAGATGGGCAGTTTCTGTCATCCTGTGCTTAAAAGAAATTAAAAGAGGTTTAGGTGTGTCTTTGGTTGAGTCTCAGAGCAATAGGTTGGTTGTGGCATCAACTCATCTGTCGTTAAACAAGTTTGCAGCATTATTCTCAAATGTATGGCTTGGACAAAGTAAAACTTGGGCTACAAACCACAAACCTTCTCATGGAATGAGCCAAATTTCATTATAGTTTAATTCATAATTCAATAAGCACTACAGGATGCCCTGAGGGGTTGTACCAGGATGAGATATGACATTTTGGTTTTGTTTTCCCTTCCTCTAAAGTAGCCAAGGATAATTTGATTAAAATTTGCAACAGAAGATCATCCTCATAAAGAAAACTTCAGTTTTAGTTGCAGTGGTTCTGTACTGAAAACACAGACTCTTCTAGGAGGAGGAAGAGCCCCAAAACTTACTCATGTTCTGTGAACAACTTCTCTCATGGCTGTTGCCCATACGGACCTGGGTTTGATTTGTGGTTCATTTGGTCTTTCAAGGGAATAAATGGCCAGATAAGATTAGTGAAAGGCTCAAATGGATGGCTCTGAGAAATAGAGGTTAGTTCATTGATCCAAAAGAGCAGATGTTTTGATAAGGTCATGCAGAGTTACATTTGGTAATGTGCCCAGATTAGAATGTTCATCTGCTATGCATTTTGCCTAGGTGGGTGATTGCAATCCACAAGGTGGGTTGGAGCGAGAGGCAGGAGGGTAGAGAAGGGAGGGCTATCACACAAGTTCAGGTCACCTTTTCTATGTGGGCAGTCTTGGGAGCTGGAACTTAGCAGCCACAGTCAATAAAGAGAGTTGAGTGAGCCAGGAGGACACTGCAGCATGAAAAATGCAGCAACTTAAGACATCATATCGACATTCTTTGCTGGTGGGTCTTCTGGGTGTCAGCAGTTAATGTGGGGCACTGGAACAGCCTGGCCACCCTGGGGTGCGGATGCTCACTCTGCCTGGCCAACTGGAGAGGCTTCTGAGGGAATTAATTTCTTGCTCCCGGCCCCCATAGGGGTGAGTCAAGCCCCTCTGCCCTAGATGACTGCCCACTGCATGTGAACTTCAGCAATTCCATCCTGTTTGCTGAATGACTTTGAACACATGTTAGGGCATGAAAGCGCAGTTTAGAGAGATCAGCTCTCTGGATGACTATTGGGCTAAACATGTCATCCATATGTACAGCATACGGACTGGATCTACTCAGCTGTTACCAGGCAGAGCCTTCCCCTGTCCTGGATATGATGGGATACCCCATCCCTGGACGTGTTCAAGACCAAGCTGCACGAGGCTATGAGCAACCAGTGGAATGTGTACCTGCCCACAGCAGTGGGGTTCGAACTGGATGATCTTTGAGATCTCTTTGAACCCGAACAATTCTGTGGTTCTATGATGATGCCACACAATGTCCTTCCAATTACAAATGCAGAGAGGATCAAACAGTTTGGAAAGAATCTACTTCTGTGTTTACTGCTACTCTGAATTATAGATGACCCAAAAGCCAGCTATTCACTACATTCACTCTTCAGACCAGCACTCAAAAGGCAGAGTGCTGCTTTTAAGAAAAATGATTTTAGAGAACAAAAGGGGAAGTGAACACTATGAAAATTTAGTTAAATGTTAATGTGTTAAATGGTACATGAACTAGTCAGGTTTTCATGATTTATCAGTTTTAAACTTCAAAGGCTCTGGTTAGCTTGCATTTTTAAAACTAATGAGTTTATCACAGCCAGTGGGGAAAAATGGTTCAAGTATATCAGCTGTAAATTGGTACAAAGCACTAAAAGGGACATTAGCCTCTAATCAGATTCTAACAGTTCATTAAATTTCCCTTTCCTTGGTGGCACATTGTCTTCCCCACTCCTCCTGCCTGTGCCTCCTGCGCAAGCCAGCTTCATCCATTCGTTCAGACGGGTAAGACCTCCTTAGGGACACTAAGCACTATCAGCTCATCCTTCTTTGTCTTTGAGCTAAACAGCCTAAGGGATGCTTGGTGATGTTCTGTTCCTGATCTTGCTGTAAAACTCAACTGTGCTGCCTATAAATCAAGAAGGAAGAGGGACCTCTCTGCAGATCAGGCGCTGGGGGAGCCAGGAATGCAAGTCTGACTCCTGCCCTTGCTCCAACTCAAACCACATCCAAACTGCTGGAGCTCAGTGATGCCCAGGATCCGCTTCTGATAAGTAAGCAGTGCATTGCCCTTGCTGGGAAGAGGGACTTAATGCCTTGGAGCAATATCGGCAAGCTGTTTTGTGGCATCAGAGTTCCTTGTCTTTCCCCACATCATGCCATAAATGTTGAATCAAGGTGCATGAAATAAATCACTGAGTAGGCATAGAAAGAGTATTTTTTTCTCCCTTCTGTTGTTTCAAGCCTGAAGTGCAGTAGATACACAGCAGTAGCATAGGATGGACTAGGGCATCTCAACATAACTCATCTTCATTCACACGTGTTTGAATATGGGGATGTTCTGCTGAAAATTACGAATTTGATCTGAAATTTTATAACAATATTTTAGAGCTTTTTATGAGCTATCTAAGGCAACTTTTAAAGGAAAAAAATAGAGATTGCATTTGCTTATCTGCTTTACTATCAAGTTCCTACATGCCTTGTAGTATCAAACCACATGTTCTGGAACACATAAGTTTCAAAGTGAGAGCAATAGGGATTTTAAGCAGGTCATTTGCTCTGCCTGTGGTACCATGTTGGAGCATTCTCTACTTTTCAGTGTGTTGTTTAAATTACAATAAAATAAATGACTATACAAAAAAAGCCCAGTTGCTGCAATATTTATATCCCTGAAAAAGGAGATCCTGGGATGAGTGCATTAATTGGAAAAAAGAAAATGTTTAGAGTCCTTTATGTTTTTACAGTATATTCTGGAAGTTCCATTAAGACAGACTACTTCTCTTAAAATGCCCTCAAAGCAGCCACGGAAGAAACAGGGCTATGAACACATTCCTTATGAGTAACAGAACCAGGCAGCACTGAACAGATTGGCTGCACATGAAATACAGGGGAAGTGTTTTCTCCATTGCAGTGTGGTTATTGAGAACTGTGAGGTAGCAGTTATAGTAGAGGTGAGTTTCCAGTCATGAGTGCTATTCCAGGCAGGGCTGCAGATAAATAAATGATTGTGAATGAATCACTTATAAGCGATCTGTGCTCCACTTTCATTATTTGAAAGTAACTGTGATGTCTTTGTATTTCTGTACTGCTGACCAAGGTGTCTGGATTTGTAAGGACTTTAGCTTGAGTGGTAAAATGTCTTCTATTCTCTCTGTCTTGTCCAGTGTAAATGGCAGTTGGAGGGGCTTTCAAACATCAGCCTTGAACCTTGGCTGGAACAGAAAATTGACTCAGGTTGAGGTAGTCGTGTTTGAATTGAAGGCACAAGACTTTGTTTTGCACGTCTCCATGATGTGCTCCAGCAACAGAGGGATGAGACATTCCTAGCAGGGATGTTGATTCAGGGAAGCACAGTTCTTCAGACCTCGCTTCAGACTGAAGCTCTCGCCATATGTTGCCTGTTACTACAAGGGCAATGTATGTTCTTAAGATGCTGATTTATTTCTTTTGTGTCAGAGTTGAGCATGTGAAAGTTCTTGTTGACAAATGGTGATAACTTCAGAAGACAATGAGTGATGAAATCTGAGGAGTTGATGGGTGATAATTTGTGGGGGGGATGTATACAGGACTTCAGTATAACTTTTCTGAATTCAAGTGTATGCTTTCTCCAAGTAATACAGAAGTACAAACGCTTTGATTGAAATCAAACATACCGAAGTATGCTGCCAAACCTCTGAAGCTATTTGATATCACTGCTCTCCTTTCCAGTTCTAAAGCAAGGAATTTATATATATGCACCTGCATGTTTAATTTCAAATCATAAAATAGTAATTGGAGATAATTTTCCCTTGTTGCTTATGAAGGCTTAGTTCTCTTTTAAGGATAATTGAAAGTATAATTTACTGTCTAACAGAGGTATTGACTTAGTAGCTACTCCTTGAAATTAATATTACATCGTGTTAACTTCATTTCTGCTAAAATAAACTTGCTTACTTCCACAGTATCATAGAACTGAACAAGTGAGTTAATTCGTTTTTTGTCATTTTTTTGATTAACCTTGTCCTTTTTTTTTTGCCTTAGGACATCAGCGCCTTTGAGAACAGAATGTTAATGCTTGATGGGATGCCGGCAGTCAGAGTCAAAACAGAGCTGCTGGAATCCGAGCAAGGGGTAAGCAGAGGATTCTGTGCGACCTCACTCTGTAGCACACAAGTAACCCTTCCCGAGCTTCTTTTTGGCTATCTGTCCCTCCCGTTGTATTGTTGTTTTCCTTTCTACATTTTTCTTAATTTCTGCCATTTTTGAGCTCATTTTCTTGGGAGATGTACTAGTGAGCATCTGGTCTCCTCCGCTGGGATCACGGAACAAAAATCTGTGGAAAACTTAATGCAATTGTCTGGGATAGCTGAGATGCTGTTGGTGTAATTTTACAATTATAAATGAAAATGCAATTTAAAAAAAAGCAGAAAAGGATAATAGATTATGATAAAGAAGCCAAATTCATATGTCTAAGAAGCTCAAACATATCTTTGCTCTTCTGCCTTCTTGGTATATTTGCCTTACTGTGGTAGTTCTGTTGTTTATATGTCCTACTTAGTTTTCAGTTTGTGCAAAAGTGCTCTCTTTCTGCTGGAATACGCTTGTTTACCTTATGAAAAGAAAGCTAGAAGCTTTATATGGTTAAAGCTGGTATCACAGAGATTGCTGAATATTGGACAGAGATTTTGAATTTGGTGGCAAACCAGCATTTGGCAATAAAGTGGTAGATTTTAGGAGGGGAAGACTCGTTTTTTTGACTTGTTAAGGGTGTTTTCTTTACATATGTAGTAATAATTACCTCATAATTCATAATTATATTGTACATTTACTATGAGGGTATCTGTATTTAATGGACTTTGTGTTACCATGAGTCTTAATTTCCTTGTGTGGGTCATAATATCCTAAACAATCCAACCCACCTTTCTACTCTGAAGACAGATGCATCATAGAAGCAGCAATGGTATTGCCATGCAGGGATGGGCTTTTTCTTCTGCTAGCTGGCTTTTTTCCTTCCTGCTATTTTCCAAATTATTTAATTGAGAATTTAAATTATAATGGATGAGAGGGAATTAACTTTCAGGATGACTAAATTTGAAAGACTTGCAAGGAGAGATCAGTTATTGAGGATTTTCCTGAGGCTTTAGGTTTGAGAGAAAAAAAAACTTGACAGTTATTAAACTTCTTGACCATCTCTCTGCCTTCTTGAGAGCTGGTACCCTCAGAAAATTGTCCAATACAGTGCAGTTTGGTTGGACATAAAAGCTGGACTATTGTATGAGCCACAGTGATGAAAAGGCAGATCCATTAGAGGTAATTTTTAATGCTTTCCGGTGGCTTTGCATTATGTCTTTGTAAAAACATAAACCTTTCTCTATATTGTTCAGAAGACAATTTTTTTTATTGGTATTTGCCTTTGTCTAGTTTAAAATAAATTCTATGCATGATGCATATTGCTGGGTCCTTTATGAGGAATAATTCCTTTAGCAAAGTATGGTTTGATTCTGAAAGACCTATTTGGTGTCTTAGGGACTGGAAGGAAATGAACAGTTTATATACTTTTCTAATTTCCTTGGGTTTTTAAATAAAATGTTATGGACTTATGTATTAGCAGAAAATGATGTCACCTCTGTCTTTTCCAGTGACTGAACCACTGGACAAAGACCTCGGTTTGATTTGGGCTTTTATGCGCTTTGTTACTAATTAAGTAGTGTCTGATCAAGAGTCTCTGGCACCTTTATGACTCTACATTAGGGAACAATCAATAAGTACAAAATGAATTCTCCAGTTCGCTAACAGAGGAGCGAGCCATTAGGATGGCAATTTTCCAAAACACAGCTTAAACTCTAAAGAGAAAAGTGGTTGAAACAGATGTTTAGCATGTGCTTCAGAGACTGTTTTGAATATGTAGATGCTGGTAGACATAACAGGGACAAGTGTTTGAAGGGTGCGATTGCTGAAGACAGCACATGGAGCTGTTTGGGAAGATGAATATCATAACTGGGAAGAACACAGTGGGAACTAAAGTGTGATCCAAGTAGTATGAATTTGAAATTGTGATGTTTATTTGTGTTATTATGATACCTAAAGCCCCTGCAGTTGCACCTCCAATGCAGCATATGGGTGTGCAGGGAGACATGGTTTTTACTTTGAAAATTTGCAAACTAAGTGGCATTTTGAGTTTTCTGAAGGCAGCAGCCAAAGCTTTATTACTTAGGATGCTGAACAACAGACAAGACTACACAAACTTTTCCAAACCCTGTAGGAAGACAGCTGAAGTTCTGCTGTTCCCGCTTGGTAGCTGTTGTTGGTTCTGGGTTTGCTGCAAGAGCAAAAGTGAGATATGGTTTAAGGGTATTGAAAAGAAGATTTCATCTCTGGTTAGAAGATCTTGAAGGCTGTGTTGGTTGTGGAGGAGTGAATCCAACAGAATCTGAGTCCCCATTGGCCCTCAAACAGGACAGTGAGTGCCAAGCAATCAAACCAGAGTGCTAAGCTGCCATTCCTTATTAATGGAGCTTTGGAGGAGCTGAGAGAATACCCAGTCTGAGAAGGACTACAGGACCACTTTAAATTATCTCTGGTTTAAGTTTGGGCTCACATTTCAAATGAAGGTCTTGATTTTAAAACCGATCATAGTGAAGAACTTCCCTCATCTTTACTAGTAGTTAACCATTCTTGTAAAAGCATGCACCTGATTTTTAACCTGAATTTATCTAGCATCAGCTTGCAGCCCTGTCCAATGGCAGCAGGCCCATGAGCAGAATGCCCTCGTGATGCTGTGTGATGATCTTGCTTGGCCCTTTTAGAGCTGGGCTGTACAATCTGTGGTGAAGCAGGGTAGGTTGTTCCTCAGGTTGATGATGCTGTTGGAGGCTGCCAGATGTAATAGCTGAGGAGCCCGGTCTTGGTGGGTCCTCTGTGTTATTGCTGTCTACAAGACAATTGGATGTCTACAACTGCAAAGCTTTATTGAAATTATTATTAAGTTAATTGTGAGTTCCAAGGATACTCCTTGTAGGGATACTGAACCCTTTCCCACAGGACACCTGAATACATCAGCCAGAAGATGTGTTGTCTCAGTAGCTGTGCCTTGATTAGCTATCACTTGGGCTGCGTAACCACAAAGGTGATATTCATAGAAAGCGCCTTGCTGGAGTAATGTGGACATTGTTTGCCCCCCTCACTGCCCAGACTCATTAAGTGTTGGCCTGATCAGACACCAACCAGTAGAGGACAGTCTAATTCCTCTCTGGGCTGTTGTGTGGAGGCAAGTGGCTCTTGGAAGGGCAGAAAACTGGCACTGGGTCAAATCCCACTTGGGTGCCACCGTGGCTTGTTTCCGTTGTGTTCCCGTGGCGTCCTGAGTGTATGTGATAGGGGTGAGGCTTTTCTCAGGAGTTGCTTTGGGGTAAGAAGGTACCCCTGTGATTCTGGGTTTGGCTCAAAGGCGCAGAAGAGCTGAGCTAAATGCTTATATCCTTGCTTCAAGTGGGAATTGTAATGTTATGTGTACAATACTGTTGTGGTGGATTACTTCAGCAGATGACATGACCACGGTGTCTGAATCCATCTTAACTGCAGGATTTTAATTTTGTTCATAATTTGATGTGTTTAATGATTAAACAATGCGTGTTTATCCTGGGACTTTATTAAAAGCCTATTTTTTTTTAAATTTACTTATCTCCTTATATCCGTGAACCAGTGACCCACCAATCTGTTGACTCAAACAGTAGAAAATACTGCTGCTTATCAGTTGTGGTAGAATGAATGGAAACTACTGCAGTAACATGACAACATAAGTATAGAAAGCTCAGAATGGAGTAACATTCCCTTTCCTTTTATAACTGTTCCACCAAAACAGAAACATAATAGGAGTTTAAAGAACAAACAAACAAATAAACAAAAAATACAAGGAGCACCAGCTCTTAACATGAGGTTGGTTCTTCATTTACCTTTTGTGTCTCTGGTAAAATAGGTACTGTCTGGCTGTGTGTATTTCATTTATTTGAAATTATTCTTCTGTGTACTGCCCTGGGTAACCTGGTCTTAACCTGGTGCTATCTCTTAACTATGTGCAGTGCTCAGGACAAAGCAAATGATTGAGTCAAGATGCTGTATTTGAATACAAACCAGGCAATCAGTCCACTGTATTCCTGTGTTGCTTTTGGTTTTCCTGTTGTAGTCCTTGGTATTTTTTGCAGGAGAAGCTTAGTATCACGTTCTTCTTTCCATCTGTGCATGACCTCCAAGATCTTGAACTCTTTTGTTAGATGTTTCGTTTTTTTTCATGATTTTTATGTCTGAAACCATGTTTGAGTGCTCTGTATCCAAATCTGGGCAGGTGCCTCTGAAAGTGTTTAAGCATTCTTAAATAGCTTCTCAGACCTGACGCTGTGTTACATATCTAGAGCAAGTGAAGGTAGATTTAAAATGCAATACAGCAGACAGAATAAGCAAACACAGAACATGTAGTCCAGATGAAATTTGAGGGTATCCTTGGAGAATGAAACTGTGCGAGCTACTCCCACAACAAACCAGCCCAATATACTGAGGCTGAAAGGGGGTGGGGGCTGATGCTTGTGTTTCAGCTGTGCCCCATTCACCATTTTTTTCACACCTCTGACTAGAGGAGAGGTGGGCAGGACTGATGAGCTACAACCTGGGTCAGTGCAGGGAAGACAAACTTTTACCAATCTGAGTTTAAAAGATGCTGAATTTGAACTAGATGGTTGTGGGATAATGGGACTTAAGCAGCTAGTAAGGGATAAACCCCTTATGAGATAAAGGTAACTGAATAAGTTTGGAACAAAGAAATATTTACAAGGGAAATTAATTTTCTCTTTGCTTTGGAAAAAGTTAAACCAGTTCGGCCTTGTTTTATCATCTCCAATTTAGAATAGTTTAATGATTTTTAGAAGGCCATCAGCATTAGCAAGAGCAGATGCTTATTTTTCCAGTGAACTTCTGTCCTTAATTTTGCATGGGAGACTTAATGCAGACTATTGTTTGAAGCTTCAATAAGATACAGTGCTGCTTTAATGACTTTATCACAAATGAAAAAAAGTCATTACATAAAAGATATTGTATTGCCCTTTAACAAGGCTTCATTATTATCTCCCCTACTGTGGAACAGGAGCTAGCATTGCTAATAAATAGTTAGAATTACTTTAGAAATGTGAGTTTGCTTATCATTTAGTTTTCTCTGGTGACCTACAGCTTTAGATCTTTGGGTCTGCAGTGCCACCTTTGTATGTCAGTAATCACCTTCAAAGAAGAACGTGAAGGTGTTTCCTCCCCATGTAGATGAAGGTGGGGTGCTTCAGCAGGAAAAAAAAAAATCCATTCCTTGTTTGTGCCAAAAAGTATTTTGGAAAGTAAAGTAATGCTCCCTATTTTAAAAATATGGGGAAGCTGCATTAATTCAAATGATAATACAGACTGGGCAGTGAATTTATTAGCTGATGGCTACCATCAAGAAATTCAAATGGATAATGTCGGCTGGATTCAGTGTGAAGTTAGAAGGTCTTGCTGGTCATTGCAAGATGAGGCCCAGTTTCTAAAAGCTGGTAAATGTGTTCAACTTGCACAGTCACACGAGCTTACACTTTCTCAGGTATTTTCAGAGTCGCACCTTAAACTTTTTTTAAAAGGAAATATGAATGTGGGACTTATGTTTCACAGTTGATCCCCAAATACAGAGAATAATAAATCTCTAATTTTCATCAGCCTTTTTGTTTCTGGATCTGCAGTCTCATCCATTCCTGTGTGTGCATTTTGTCCCCTCAAATCATTATTTGAAGATTATATATCTTATTCTTAATTCACTTCCTAATTCTGCTTGATCCATCTCCATTCCCATGCTTTATCATGGCTGAATTATGAAAAGAATGACTAAAATGACAAAACCTTTTAACAATCCAGTATTGTTCCACAGATAAAGGAGTTCTGTCTCAGCCTGGGTAGTAGTGACAAAAATCTGTTTTATTTTCTAAGGTTTCCAGAAATACTTGTTGAAATTTAGTTGAGAATAGTCTCAATAGTAAAGCTTTCTCCTTGATTGTATGGGGAACTACTTTATGTTGACTTCTTTGGCTTATGTACATTCTTTGTATTATTAGAAGAAAGTACAGTTCTAATATTTGCTGTTGTAATTTGTGAATGAGGAGGCTGAGGGGAGACCTTGTCACTCTCTACAACTGCCTGAAAGGAGGGTGTAGTGATGTGGGTGCCGGTCTCTTCCTAAGTAACAAGTGAAAGGATGAGAAGAAATGGCCTCAAGTTGCACCAGAGGAGGTTTAGATTGGACATTAGGAAAAAAATCTTTACTGAAAGAGTAGTGAAGCACTGAAAGAGGCTGCCCAGGAAAGTGGTGGAGTCCCCATCCTTGGACGTATTCAGAAAATGTGTACACGTGGCACTGTGGGTTGTGGTTTAGTAGGCTCAGTTGTGTTGGGCTGATGGTTGGACTTGATGATTTTGGAAGTCTTTTCCAACGTTAATGATTCTACAATTCTATGAATCTCTGCTTCGATCAGATACCTGTTTTTCTTTCTTTCTGAAATAATCCTTCCTTTTTAGCCTGACTGTTTTGAGGCAACAAATGGCATATGGACAGCATGCACGTTCCAGCCTCTTCTGCAACAAAACTAGCCATTCTTACTTTCTGTTGGTTTATTTTGTCTTGCAGTAGATGATACTTGAGGAGTGTTACTGAAGTGTTAGAAACAGAGCCGATATGATTCCTTAGTTGCTCTACAGTGCCATAAATACATGACATTCTTCAGAAAGTGACCAAGATGTGTTCCCAAAGATCTGTAAGGACATAGCTACAGGACCTCATCAAAACCATTGAGACATACCTGAGGAAATACAGGCATATCCTTCAGGAGTGCTTGGGGAATACGCTTGCAGCTCAGATGAGTGCAAGACACACCCTAGAAGGGTTCATCACAGCTACATGAATTGGATTAATTAAGCCAAATGAAGCATCACAAACCAATAAATTCTGCTGATGCTGTTTTGTGTTAAATGGAAGCTCATGTGAAGAATAAAAGGTAGCCCTCTCCTACAGCTTTGCTCTCGACTTGGCATTCCTGCTGTGTCCATTGCCAGTGACTGAATGACATGGAGAAAAGTTGGATGAATCAAACATTGATCCAAAAAACCCCTACCTTACAGGAGAAAGCGAATGGCTGTATAACCCTTACAGTCATGCTGTTAGGAAATTATGGGTGTCTTATATCTTATGGAGAGAGGTGAGATGGGAAGAAAATTATGAGTGCTGCTTTTGACAAAGGCCTGTAGTCAGCACTGGTTAACTGTACCTGAAACTACATCCTGAGACAGTGTTACTGCTTCTGGGACCCAAACTAACTACTTTGGGCCTTTCTCTGCACTGCTACTTTGCCAAATACTGAATATTTCCAGTGTTGCACAGGTTCCTTACTACTGTTGAAGTCAATATAGTATAGAGAGCTAAGAGGGTTTTGCACCATGGTTGTAGGTGTGATTTATTTATTTGGGATTTTTTTCCCTAGGGATCAAGCAGAAAAGTGCAATAGGAAGGTAATAGATTTAAGACTAATAGGAAATGATAGCTTAACCAGCTCAGTCAGCACACTCACTTGTCACACTTGACAGGCAATCTTTTTGCCAAGTTCACTGAGTTTACAGATACAAAGAGCAGGTGGGGGTGTAAGATGTATGATACTGTCTGAAATTCTCACTAAGGGATGGATACCAGATCCTCTGAGACTTAATTTACTGACCATTGTCTGACATTGCTTCCCTTTCCTAGGCAGTTAAGTTGGCTGTTACGGAGCTTTTCAGGGAATTTATTCCTTATTCTGTCTAGTATTGTTGTTGTATGTATGGTATGAAGAGGGAGATTTTCTGTTGTGGGTGTGGACTTCACTGCACTAGGCACTATAGAAACAAAGGGCAATCCCTGGATATCCTGGGTTAATTGGTCAAAAGCTGCGTTTAGCCATCATTTTAATAGGCATCTTAAGGTAACAATGATCATGTGTATTGGGGAGGCAGTAGCATTACTAATTCCTTCTAAAAGAAGAGAGATCTCTGCTCCAAACAGCTTGTGTGTTTAGCCAACACTGCTATGCCCGGAGAATATTTCCAGTATCTGTAATAGTATAGGGGCAGCAACATTATCTCACTTACTAAAAAATTAGATTTTATGAGGATGTATTTGTAGAGGAGAAAGCTAATATTTTATCTGCAAGACTGGAAAGAGTTTCAAAGAGAATGTGTGATATTACCCAGAAATTAGCATAACTTAATTTTGTTACAGGTCCATAGTAAAATCATAGATAAATACATGAATTGATAGGAGTTCTGTGTGCTTTTATGGACTGAAAAAATAATAATGTTGGCTTCAGGAGAAGGAAAGTCAACTCTTCGATTTGAGCATGGTACTGAAGTGCATTGTGAGATTATAATTTGGTTTTCTTCTATCCCCAGTCAATTATTTTGCGAGCTCACCTTGAAGCCAGTCCACTTTTTTGATGATGTATGACCTCTCAGCATGCTCTGCTACTAGAACTTATGATGGGAATCTCACAGAAGATTTATTGAGCTGAGAAATTTTAGCCATAAAGAAAAACACGCATGGTACCTACAAGCTCGATATCTATCAGTTACAGTGAATTTTTAAATGTTGAAAATTGTATGCTTTACAGAGATTTGAAAGGTCAACATTTCCTGTACTGCATTGAAAAATAGTTGAAAATGAAAAAGAAATGTGTAAACAGATTTTTCAGCCATCCAAATATCTACATTTACGCCATTCTTGATAACCTCAGTTCCAATGACTGCTGTGTATGGTCCATATTATATTTCTTCTGGGAATCCAGTATCCACAACTTAACTCTAATTTTGGTTCAGTGTGCAATCCTACTTGCAGAACCAGTGAGGTATGGATTTCTGCTGCTTGTACCCTACCAGAAAGGTGTCAATGCTGTAGTCAAAGGAGTGCAGACCATGCCCTATCTGAGGTGGGGTACAGCACTCACATCAGTGAGAATCAGCAGCAGGGACTGTTAGGTCTGCGGCTCAGTGCCAGGTTGAGGCAGACAGGCTGTTCCCTGAGTGAGGGAACCTCCGGAAGGGAGCAGGGGCAGGCTGTGCTCCAGGCTAAAAACCCCAGTTCCCTCAGCAGCTGCACTTAAGACTGGTTCTCCAGACCCTTCCCTCACTCCATTGCCCTCTTCTGGACTTGCTCCAGCAACTAAACGTCTTTCCTGTAGTGAGGGGGGCAAAACTTTACGCAGTATTTGATGTACGGGCTCACTGGCGCTGAGTATGGGGGTACAGTCACTTTTCTACTCCTGCTGGCCATATCGTTTCTGATCCAAGCAAGGATACTGTTGGCCTTCTTGGCCACCTGGACACACTGCTAGCTTATGCTCAGCTGGTGTTGGCCAGTATTCCCAAGTCCTTTTCCTTTTGTGTGAACCACAAAATATTTAAGTCATTGCACCAGGAGAAAAGTTAATCATAGTGTTTCATCTTGTTCTGCTCACTGGTGAATTTGATGGATTATTATTCTTTTTTATGCTCATTAGGCTTGTCATTTCAATGGTCTGTATTTTGTTAACAGGGCATGTTCAGAGAAATGGAAATGTCTAGACCCTCATCCTTTCCCTTTTTTTTGGCTCAGGGTGAAGTGAAGTCTTTCCATATTCCTGGTTCTCACTTGGATAATTGCTATACTTTATTTCTTTAAGGACACTGAGATACTTGAAGTGAAAAGTATTACATAAGTATGTGTTGTTATTATATCTTTATTATATGATGTCTAGCTTAAGAAAAATAAGCATAAGCCAATATAACTCAATAAATTTCAGTATCACTGAACACTTTAGCAGCACTAGACAAATGCCACTATAATATGTTAGTACCAAAATTATTTTGATCTTTGTTATTTCCTATGAGAAAGGTTTACCTCTAGTTTTTTACTTGTTTATTGAAGTTCTCTAAACTCTTCTTTTCTTTTTGATGTTGCCTTATAAAGTCTTTTTAATGTATATTTTACTCCTGGTCTGAATCCTGCTGGGAAGTGCTGAAAAACCTGTATATTTTCTAGCATTATTGGCTTTTTTCTTTATTTCTCCCTGTGGAGCTGAGCCCGTACATAAATTACTTTAAGGATTCTGTTTTCTAGATGTTTGGGGTTTTTTTAATAATTCCCTTTCTCTACCCCTCCTTTCCTTGCTTTGTTTCATGCTGAGAGGGTATTTCATAAACTGATGATTTAATAAACTGATGAGTATTTAATAAACTGTTATTTAGGGCCATCTGCTTTCACATACATCCTTTTACAACTGTTTACCGCTTGATTGCGTCACATAAACACACCAGAAAATCGTAGGAACCGCAGGCAAAAGAAGCCAATAGAAAAGAAGACGGCATTCATCCTCCCCTGTCCGCACAGGTTGCCAGCTGTGCTTGCCCTGCCCAAGGATGGAGCCCAGGCAGACAAGAATGGGAAGGCCCATGGCAGCTCCATGCAGGCCACCACTGAGATGGAGCCTCAGCTAATTGGGCTGGGCAGGGAGCGAGGGGCTGGCAAAGGAGGAGAGATGCTGAGGGTGCAATGAAGGGAGGCAGGCAGGTCTTCTTAAGAGAGCTTTGTTCAAGGAAAGGCATGTGTCAGATCAGCCTTCTCAGGCCTGTCTCCTCCAAATGCCCCTGCTCTCCTTGTTCCTTAGGGGGACAACCAGCCAGGCAGGTATCACCTACATCCTGGCTCCTGAGGCTGCTTCAGCGATGTTTTTAGCCTGTTTCCTCCTTTCATAATTTACACTACAGGTCAATATTGGTACTGAGGTGCTGACTTTGGCTTTGATCTTCATCTGTGTCACTGTGCGTGGTGCTTATATCGTTGCAGTAGGTGAGTTGCTGGAAATTCCTTAATAGTCACATCACTTTGTCCTTGGAAAACAGCAACATCACCCTCTTCTGTCTGGGTTACAGATATGCCAGGTTATGTTTTCAGTACTGTAGGTGGCTTTCCACAACATTTACCACACTTTATGCCAGGTAAGTGGTTTAGATACAGCCTGGTTATATCCTGTCCTGGTAGTTCGTAAGTATTGAGTATCTGGAGGCTCCAAATGTTTTCTTGTCTCCTTTGATGTATTCCTCTGGTGGTTTTGCTCTTTTGACCTTTTTTTTGTGGATAAGGAGGTGTAAACTGATAAAAGATCAATTATGGGCTTCTGTTTTGCATTGTCAAACAGAATTTGGGGTGAGAGGGACAAGTGTTGACTGAGGAAGGAAAGGTAGCATTGGGTACCATTAGGAATATCAAATGCTTCACCCTAGGTGAATCCATGCTGGCTGTTTCCAGACACCTTCTTCTCCTTCATGGTGCCCAGAAATCTGTTCCCAGAGGACTCACTGTATGATTTTTCCATTGACCAAAGAGAGGTTGACTGATCCATACTGCCGCAGATTGCCCTTTTGGATTTACATGAAGACAATTGCACCACTCCTGCAGGAAAGCTGGGGAGAGGCTCTTTACCAGGGAGTGCAGTGGTAGGAAGAGAGGTAATGATTTTAAGCTGAAAGAGGGGAGATTCATATTAAATACTAGGAAGAAATTTTTTACTGTGAGGGTGGTTGAGACACTGGAATAGATTGCCCAGAGAAGTTGTAGAAGCCCTATCCCTGGAGGTTTTCAAGGCCAGGGTGGATGAAGCTTTGAGCAACCTGATCCAGTGGAAGGCGTCCCTGGCAATGGCATGACCTTTAAAGTCCCTTCCAATTCAAACCGTTCTATGATTCTATGATTTGTTTTCTTCTAGTCATCAGGGATCTCTCCTAGTCTCTCAAGCACAGTAGAAAAGGATGCTACAAGGACATTGGCCCACTGTTCCAACACCCTTGCATGCAGGCAGGTTGGTCCCAAGGGCTTCTTTGGTTGAGTGCTCTCAGGTAATCGTTGAGACTTGGTTTTCATTCATGACTGGTGGTTCTTCGCCTTGAATCCTGTCACCAAGTGTGAAGGCTGTGCTCGTGAAGGCTGGTGCAGAGAAGGCAATGAAGTACCTCAGTCATATCTGTGTTCACTGTCAATAGCTCACCCACCTCATTCAGCCACCGATTCTTGTCCAGCCATTTACTGCTGATGCAATGATAGAAGTTCCTGTTGTTGTATCTGGTATTTCCTCCAGCTTTGGCTTTTCTTATGTCACCCCCGTATGCTTGTGTGTAATTTTTGTGTTTATCCGTTATAGCTCGTCCCTCCTTGTTCCTCCTGCTATACTGCCTTTTTGCACTGGAGCCCCATCATGTGCTCTACATTTGCCAAACTGCTCTCCTGATATTTGCTTTTCTGAGTATCGTGGTGCACTAATCTTGCACTTTAATGTTGTCTTTTAGGATCTTCCAGTTTTCTTGTGCTCTTTGGCCCTTTCAGAGCTGCCTCATATGGGATCTCACTTAGATTCCCTGAAAAATTCTGCTTTCCTATGGTTGAGGATCTAGATTGATCTGGACTAGGTCTCTCTTACTGTCTTTTTACCCACTCTCCTCAGAGTCTCAAACTCTATTTCTTAAAGGTTGTTACACCAAAGCAACTGCTGACTAGCACAGCTCCAAGCTGTTCTTCCTTCCATACAAACGGTTGTCATTTGGTTTTGTCCATGTGGAACGTTTTGGAAGCATCAGAGGTGACCACAATGAATCAGATGATCTTACCAATACAATGACAACTCATAGCACGTGCCTACAAAGCCACGAGCACACAGCAAATACTACCCTGGTACACTCTCCAGTATCTGTCAGTGCACAGACTGGGGACCAGGTGGGCAGCTACCGACCTTTTGTATTGGAAATTGTCACTGTTCTTTGAGCTTCACAGAGATTTTCCTGATAACCAGAGGTTGTGGTGTTGGCTTAAACCTTAGACTATCTTGCACCTGCTTACTGCCATCCTGGGACTCTGATAAAAGCTTAAGATTTAATAATATAGAAGGCAGTGGCAAAGAGCATTTACTGTGATAGACTCTTGTTTTCTCATTAGTTGTAGCAGAACAGAGTTATGGATTTTTAGGGAGTTCATGTGATGAGGTTTCTGGGCAGGGCAGAAGCTGTGGCATTGACAACATTGTGGCATGCAACAGTTTTTTTTCTTCCTTTGGCTATTGAGTATTTAGGAACAATCATAGAGTCATGGAATGATTTGGATTGGAAGGGACCTTAAAGGATAATGTCATGGGACTATAAACCTTATGTTTAATAGGGCACTTAAGGCTTGTATACTAATATGTTTTTGTATTGTTGAATAAAAAGCATGTAAATACTAATGTCATGAACGTCTTTCAGTACAAAAAAACCCCCATCCTATAGAAGGAGCAGTGGTCTGGGTTGTGCTTTTTATGGCAGAACATTGGTTTGGGGTGCTCCTGTCCACTGTTAACTTTGCTGTGGTTGTGCCAGATCGGACAAGTGTAGGGATGTGCTCTGAACCAAAAAAAGAGGAAAAAAACTATGACATCTCAAAGAATATTTCTTTCTACATTCAGGTTATTTCACAGATCCACGTTAGGGTTTAGATGTAAACCGATTAAATTGTTAGATCTGCAATGTCCACAGTTCTGTGTGTGCCACAAGTTCAAACATGCTGTGCAAACGTGACACAGAAAACATTATTGATTTTCATCATAAAAAACTTCAAAAATTGCAGGTAGAAACAGAATAGAAGCCAAAACTATTACAGCCGTCTTCTGAATAGTATTCATCTTTACCGAATAAACTGAAAAAATACAGAGTGGAAAGGTAAGTCTTACTTACCTTTGCTCTTGGAAAAAGATTCATATTTTGGCTCAATGAAGCTTGAGTTTGTTTCGTTTGTTACTGTAGATGTTACTTTTCACTAATGAATTTAGGTAGAATGAGTTGTCTGCAACATGAAATAAACTTAACTTTGTTTTTTTCTTGAATAACCACTTAGAGTATTGATTGGAGAAAGTGGCAATATAAGATAGTTGTTAGCATAAAATAAATGCACATGTTGTCAGTATTGGATACACAAGCATTAATTTACCTGTTGATTAAATTTCCATAGCCTGCCCAGGAGGAGTACTTGAGTTTCATTCCACTTTCCCTGCCTGGATTGGGACATTATATTTATCAAACGCCTGCAGCTGTCTCATTAGAAATTTGGTAGCTTTAAATGGGTTATGGAGAAACAATTACAGCTTCCTGTAAATTGATAGTTGCAAGTTCCTGTCTGCAAAACCCAAGTTAAAAAGAAAAAATGGTGCTAAAAATAAAATAAATTCAAGTTACCTATGCATTTAAGTGGATAAAACCCTTTAAAATAATTGGAAGAAATCAAATAGATTGAATTTCCTTGCTTTTAAGGCAGAGTAATATCTTACATGTCAGATGTGGTCCTTGTTCTTCATTTTGTTTAAACTCTACTGTTAGTACAGTTATTGTTTTAACTCTGCTTTTGGAGTTATAGAATGAGTTGTAATGGTTTTAAGCTGAAAGAGGGGAGTTTTAGATATAGATATAAGGAAGAAATTTTTTCCTATAGGGGTGAAGAGGCACTGGCACAGGTTGCCCAGGGAAGTCATAGATGCCCCATCCCTGAAGGTGTTTAAGGCCAGGTTGGATGAGACTTTAAGCAACCTGATCCAGTGGAAGGTGACCCTGCCCATGGCAGGTATGTTGGAACTGAATGATCTTTAAGATCCTGTCCAACCCAAACCATTCGATGATTCTGTGACTTTAAATTAATCCACTTCCAATACACCCTGTGGCAAGACATGTTTTTTGTGAAGAAGTGAATTCTGAGTGTTCTTTATGGACTAGATTTGTTCATATTAAAATGAGGGATGCGCAGGACATTGAGTTGCTGGATTGTGTCCAGGGGATGGCATTGAAGCTGGAGAAGGGGTGGGAGCCCGTGGGTTATAGAGAGCAACTGGGACAACTGGGATTGTTTAGCCTGGAGAAAGTGAGGCTGAAGGGAGACCTTATCGCCCTCTACAACTACCTAAAGTGAGGTTGTAGCAAGGTGGCTGCTGGCCTCTTCTCTGAAGTAACAAGTGATAGGATGAGAGGAAATGGCTTCAAATTGTGTCAGGCAAGGCTCAGATTGGATATTAGGAAAAATTTCTTTACTGACAGAGTGGTGAAGCATTGGAAGAGGCTGCCCAGGGGAGTGGTGGAGTCACCACCCCTGAAGGTATTCAAAAAATGTGTAGATGTGGCACTTTGGGACGTGGTTTAGTAGGCAGAGTGGCGTTGGGCTGATGGTTGGACTTGATGATCTTAGAGATCTTTTCCAACCCTAATAATTCTGTGAGTGCCAGAGCAGACCCAAAGCAGAAGGAGTGTGCAAGGAAGGGGAAGAGTGCCAATAAATGCTCAGATAGATGCTACCCTAATTCATGGGTCATGCTTTTAGTTATGTCATGTGGATGACACATGACGTTTAGGCTTCGCCATCTCATTTGCAGGTGCAAAGTGACCGATCAAGACAGTCATCTTGAGTTCAGCAAAGGACAGCTAGGTGACATTGCATGAAATAACAGCTGCATGACAGCACAGCCTGCCCTTGTTGGGATGATGTGGAGATTTCCCTGCACCTTGTTTTTTTGACAGAATCTGCTGCTGTTTTTTGTTTTATTTTGTTTTTAAAGCTGGTTTTCTGAGCATGAGGGATCATGGGTGCAAGAGAGCAGCAATTTTGAAACACCACGGAGAGCTGTGTCTGAAGCTCATCCTTTTTAGTGCCTCTGTGTACCCTGTACTGTTTCTGGTGATGGAGTCCATCAGCCTTTTGAGCCACATAAGGACTTGCAGGATCAAGGCCTTTATGAGGACGATGTTTCTGCATGCTGGATTTCTTGGGAGCAGGTCATGCAAGGGTGAGAGGGAAGTGCAGTGTCACAGATCTATTAAGATATATTGCATCATGTATGGAACAGTAAGATCATTCTGGCATGACTGAGCAAAAATAATGATGTGAGGGTATCATTACTTATTTTGACGCCCTGCTGATTACCCTGTAGGCATTTCCAGGAGCCAGGGCATCCTCAGCAGTGAGGACTATTGGTCTACATGATATTTCCTTCTTCAGTGTATTCTATAGATGGGATGTGTTTGTCCACGAGTTAGTGACACCTTGTAAGTGGGAACAGTTTCTCTTCCCGGCCACTGTTTGCTCCTGTAAAACCTGACAGAAAAGCCTCTGAGCAAATGGTTTGCAAGTTTACACTGAAGAAACATAAGGTCTGATTCCTTTTATTACAGACCTGGAGGAAAACCGTACTCCACACAATATATTCCCTCTTCTCTGAATATAACAAGCTGGCAGTTACTGGTGTCTGCAGAAACAACAGGAGACTGAACAGCTCAAGCTCAATATACAACCCATGATGTAATTGTGTCTGTTCCACAGTCATGTGATTTTTTGGGGAAATCATCATTAATGAGTGCTAAGGTAATCTTAATATTTACCCCAAGAAAGGAAGTTGAAATGAAAAAGCACTCCATTTTTGCATAAACAGCTTCCTAACCTAAAAGTGATGCACCAAACATGATACTGTGATTTTTAACTTGGACTGAAAATGGTGCCAGTGGAGCGGCTTAAAATTGAGGCTCATTGGCTAATAGCAGGAGGTACTTGATCAGGTCAGCTTTTAAAAATCAGTGATCAATATGGATAATACCATTATTGGTTGGAAACAATTACTGTTTCATATAGTATAAAAGTTTTAAAACATTTGCTGCATACACAGTTTTCAGGATGAGCTTCTGTGTGCACAACTTTTCCTGTTAAGCACTCCTTGTTTTCAGTATTTTGTTTATCTGTAGAGTGTTCTAGTGTGTTTCTATAGATGTTACTTAAAATTCACTTATCAATTTGCTCTAGGCAAAAAATGTCTATACTGAAGCTTTCAAAAAACCTCATCTTTATATTAGATACAGATAAATGTGTTTATTATGGTCCAGCTTCAGTTAAAGGCTCAGTCTGGTTTTGATTTCAGAGCATGTCTCCTCCCAAGTAAACCATTTAATTCGCTGCTAAACACCTCTTCAAGCCTGACCTTGAGGAAGTAAAAGGACTCATCATTCTTATAAGTTTAAAAGGGATAAAGAAAAAATGAAGTCTGGCTTTGCTAGGTCACAGAAAGCTCTCTTGTCACAAGTGCCCTGAACTTCTTCATCTGGTCGGTTTTTAGCTGGAGAACCTTATCTGAGTTCAGTTGTCAGGGAAGAATATATGGAAGAGAGTTTATCTGGGCTAACCAGCCTGTAAGTAAGTTAGTAAAGAATTCATAGATAGAAAAACAACTGCTTCCTCAGCACTCTGATAAGAGCAAGAAGTCCGTGCCTTTTGCAAAATACAAGTATTGGTTGCTGTTTCTGGAGGTGAGTTGAGTGCAGTACTAGATGATGTTCAAATGAACTTTGTGTCTCTTAATAGAAAAAAACTAACTTCACATCTAATACGTGCAGTCTCATCTTTAATGTGTGGTACCGACCCCTGTGTCATGTTTCTTAAGTCTAAAACTAAAAATGTACTCAAAATCTAACCATTAACCCTGTGTATTTCACTGTGGTTCTTAAGTCCAAGTGCAGCTCTTGTCTTCATACTTCAGCCCCAGGATAAATACTCAGTAGATCTGTTGATGCCTTGGGTAACTTCACTAGCAGGGTGTTGGAGAACCTCACTAGGAGGCAGTGGGACAAAACGGAGAGACCAAGGGAGTATCTTGGTCTTCAAAATTACTGTTGTTGTTTGATAACTGCTGACTCCTCAGCCACTGGAAAAACCTCACCTTCAACCTGTGGCAGCTGAGTGGTGTGAGCTTTGCCTTTGCAGTGCTGGAAGCTCAAGGTGACTGGGAGAACAATGCAAACCAATTTTGAAGGAAGAAGGTGTTCCTTCATCTCATACTTCGATATCATAGTTTTGTTGTTGGGAACATGATGGCATGGATGCTTCACAACCTGTTCATTTGGTTTGAATTCAAGTGGCGTCTGACTGGGGACATGGCATGACAATTTCAGATGTAATATCCACAAAGTAGATAAGTTGACATTTAACAAAAAAAAAACAAAACCAGAAAACTTTTTTCAGTGCTAACATACCTTTTTAAATAACAGATGCAGTATATTTCTTCAGTAAGTTAGGTATTTAAATATTAAATAGCAGTGTCTGAGCTGATCATCCTTCATCTCTAGAACAGGCAAGACAAATTATCCTTTGGTGTTCTGCTTATTCTTTGTTGGGTAGAATGGGTGCATGGATGACCAGCACGGATTAAGGTGTCAAATGTGCATCTGAAGCTAGAGGAGATGAGTCCCACGGGGAGAGCCAGAGATATGTGGCTCACATTGGGTTTGTTCAGTTGTGTGGTGGTGTTTTCTGATTTACTCTCTCCCTGCATATTCTTTGCATGTGATAATGTGCTCAAACATGATTGAATATTGTTCTCAGGCGAGTGCTCCTAGTAGCTTCAAGGTCTCTTGAGACATTTATTTGTAATTTGTTACAAATTCAAGATACAGATTTGTAATGAGTTTTCATACGTTAGGTTGTGGTTGGCTTAAAACATAAATTTATCTAATCCCATCCCACCAGCCCCTGCCTGAAACACGTTGGTGATTTAACCAAAGTCCTCAATGTGAGTGAAGTTAATTCTTGAAAGATAGGAGATCTTTACCTCTTTGCCCATGTCTATCATCCAAACAGCATTTAGAGGAATGTGTAACACATCTTACTTCATAATCTGTTATCTTCTTTAAGGAATGTCTTGTTTCCCATGAAAACAACTGTAATATAACCCATTACCGCTAGAACAGCTGTATTTACGTGTACAGCCAGTTTACAGGTCATTGTTGTGTATGCACAGTAAGGGTTAGTTTTCCCAGATGCATTCCATGTTATTGCCTTGCCACTCAGTATTGCAAATTCATTCTACAAGTCTTTGTAGATGGATATCTGATATAATGAATATATGAAAAATCTCAGAAATGTGACTTAAATATGGAATTGCCATATGCTAAATGTTCTTTAAAGGCTCAAGAATACTGTGTGTTAAATAACATGATCTTCTGTGGCAGTCTCTTGATTTAATTACTGTCAGTCTTCTCACTTATGCAACTGTTGTATGTCAAGTGTTAAGTTCTTCCTCAGCACTGCACTGCTGAGTGCGAAGCCCTCTTGCCTGGGAAATGGTTCTGTATTTGTGCACACGGTCCTTCAGTTGTTGCCCATTTACTCTTACCTCCCATATGAGGACAAGCTGAGAGACTTGAGATTGTTAAGCCTAGAGAAGATAAGGCTACAAGAAAACTTTACAGAAGCCTTCCAGTATTTAAAGGGGGCTTACAGGAAAGCTGAGGAGGGACTCTTTATCAGGGAGTGCAGGGATAGGGCAAGGGGTAAGATTTTTAAGTGGAAAGAGGGGAGATTTGGATTAGATATGATGAAGAAATTTTTTGCTGTGAGGCACTGGAATGGGCTACCCAGAGAAGTCGTGGATGCCCTGTCCCTGAAAGTGTTCAAGGCCAGGTTGGATGAAGCTTTGAGCAACCTGATCCAGTGGAAGGTGTGGCTGCCCAGGGGAGGGTGGTTGGAACTGTGTGATCTTTATGGTCTCCTCCAATCCAACTACTCCATGCAACTGTGGTTGTGTGGTTTTTCATTTATTCAGGGTTTGATTAGATGGAAAGTATATGAGTATGTGTTTTATATATTGAAAGTGCTAGTGGGATTATTGGTTATTCCTTTAAATAGGAGCATTGTTCTCAGGAAATACATTGTTTACTAAGCCAGGAACACTACCAGAGATCATTTGCTGTACAACTAAACAATGCTAGATTGTTTGTTGTGATCTCATTGTTTTTAATTAGAATGATATTGAACTTAAGATCTGCAGACATCTTCATTTTTCTCTCTTAATTAAAAAATAATACTACTTTTTCTGACCTTATTTTGCCTGCTGTTCGTCAGGTATTGTCTGTATGTAATGCAGCTTAAATTAAGCCTTGTGATTGACTTTCCACTATTATTCAGCTGTTTGTCTTTAACTTCATCATCTTCTGATGTGTGGAGGGGAGGATACTCAGTGCCTATCAGCGCTGCCCTCCTTTTCTTCAATAGACAGTTTATCACTGGCCTTATCAGCCCATCTGCTTTGCATCCATTTAGTTTGGTGGGTGTATTTTTCTTGTCCGTGAAGCCTCACCCTTGTGGCACTTTCACTTACGAGAGGACTTCTAGAAAGGAAGACTGGCAGCACAAATAGCACAGATCTCCTGGACCCTGCCAAGAACAAAAGTGGAGCTCATGAAGTCAGTCCTTCACGCTGCAGGGTCTCAGTTTCAAGCAATGTGGGGGCCTGGCTGGTGGGTCTGTACAGTAGTGGGGAATTCAATAAATCTCAAACTCAGATTGTGTCTTCTAGGACACAAATGAGAAAGCTTTAATATTGCTTAAATTGGCTGAGTGGCATCTTCCAAATGAAACTAAGCATCAAGCACTCACTGGTGACAGCCAAATAACATGTATGACCTATTGTCCCGTTCACTGATGACCATTTATCACAGACATTGAATGAATGGAGGGCTTTGCACAGCTGGTAGTGTGTGATTATGAAAATCAGACACATCGGAAAACGTTTTAGGGGCAGTGGCACAAGAGAGTTGACTGCGTGTGGTCCCGCTGATCCCAGTGGAATTACTGACAGAAGAAGGTACCACTCGATGTGAATTGATTGTACAAGACTGATCACTTGGGCAGATGTTGCTGTCCTTGCCCTTCTGCATTGCCACCAAACCCCTTATAGGGAAGCTGGGGAGGGGCTCTTTATCAGGGAGTGCAGTGATAGGATGAGAGGGAATGGTTTTGAGCAGAAAGGGGATATTTAGATTAGATATTAGGAAGAAATTTTTTACTGTGAGAGTGGTGAAGCACTGGCACAGGTTGCCCAGAGAAGTCATGGATACCCCATTCCTGGGGATGTTCAAGGCCAGGATGGATGAGGCTTCAAGCAACGTGATGTAGTGGAAGGTATTCCTGCCCATGACAGGAGGATAGGGTCTGGATTATCTTCCAACCCAAACCATTCTACAATTTCTGTGGACTTTGTTTGAGTCAGCAATACAAAAATAGATCCTATATCATTGGTCATGTTTTGGAAACAGTGATAAAAATTATTTTTTTTCATTTTGCAATTGTAAGTTATTAGAAAGATGTAAAATAAGAACTGCTATAGAAAACAATTCTGTCATGATGTACTTTATCTGAGCAACTCCACTAGCAGCCTTATCACTAGCAGATGTAATTCATACTAGGTGAGCACCAGCAGCATTAGCTTTGTGTTTCTGGCATTCTCTTGATGTCTGTTTTTTCTGGGTTTCAGCTTCTGTCATTGGATTCCTGCTTAAGTTGTTTGCTACGCTTCTTAAGACAGAGATCTTAATGATCATATTAAAAAGTCTATCATCAAATACTTGTTAAAAAATTTAGTGTCACAATTCAAGCCAGTATGGGAAACTCTTCTGATTGATTTTCTGTTTAAAAGTTATTGACAATATGAAATATTGTCAGAGTAAGGAACACTTTCAATTACGTCCTGTTTAATTTTAGAGAAGCAGTCAAAATGCCATAGTTAATTATGAACAATCTAATTTTCAAGCTTGGATCCCTGACTTTTCTCGAGACCAATGGTTCATATGTTAGCAGAGGTTAATTTATTTTTTCATTTATAAGAAATAAGTAAATTGAATACCATAAACTTGACTGTGTGGGTGTGTTTTGGATGACATCTTAAAAACTGAGATCCTGTTTGTTCTATGTGATTGTTAAAGGTCTCACTATTACACTATACACTGTTGGCAAACCACTTAATACCATCTACTTTTTGATAGGACTACATTTCAGGAGCGTTATGTGTACATAGTTGCATAAAAATGTTTTGGTATCCTTCAAAGTGGAAGGTCCTGCATGTGAGCATGTCTGTTGTACACATTTATTGTGCTTGTCACTATAGCATCCATGTTCGGTTCCAATTTATTGTTGTTCATAGAATCATAGAATGTTTTGCATTGGGAGGGACCTGTCCATGAGCAGGGATACTTACCCATGGCAGGTGGGAACATGGGCAGGGACACCTTCCACTAGAATTATTGTTTATTGTATTACTTATTATTGCCGTATTAATCAGGTAGTCTAAAGAAGTAATTGCCTATTTAATATTTTCAGCTGGCATGACTTAAGTTTCATCCAAACTTCTACAACAGTGTGGAAGAACCCTAGTTGTGCAGTGCTCACTTGCCTTCAGAAAGTGCAGTGGTGGATGTGGGGCTCGGTTTCTTGCTGCGAGCACTATCCCACCAGTTTCTGGTAGAAACTGAAAATGTTCAGGACCTCATGCAATCAAATCCATGCAGTGTTAGGCAAGTATGCAGTTTGTCTGGAAGTCCAGGAATTTACCCTTTTCTGTAGCATTTATAATTCCTTGTTCTTTGAAATCCCTCAAAGTCAGATATTATATAATTCATAATAATCCAATTGGGATGAGTTAGTCCGTAATTTGTGCTAATACCCAAAGAAAAGCATAATAATAGGTTAACATGGAAGTAATGCATGGAGATAAAGACAGTTTGGCCTGAAGATATTGCCATGGCAACAGAAGGGTCCCTACAGATGTCTTCCTTCTAAACTTGATGCTGTTTATTAAAGGCTGTCTGTAGTACAATCTGTAATTATCATTAGGTAGAGAAAGGTTGTGAATGTGGGTGGACTGCTTGGCTGATGCTCTCTGACTGATTGTTTAGCGCAGCTTTGAAATGCAGTTACAAAAGAATAGTAAAAGCCTGAGATCGTTTAGCTGTTTCTCTCTGCAGGTAAGCTGAGACTTAATTTGAGATTGTTGGCTAATAAGAGCAAAGCGTCTGAACAACAGTAAGCAGGGGTGTCACGGCCCACTTTAAAAAAGGGTGAGCTCTTTATCCCAGCACGGCATCAGAGCAATCCAAAATCACTCAGGAGGAGGGTGTAAATGATACTTTTTACTAAACAAGGTGCATGCCCTTAAAACACTGGATACAAACGATCCAACAGCCTGTGTGCAATAGAGCACTGACAGAAAAACCGCAGAAGCCAAAGTTACCTGAACAACCTCATCTACGATTGGCGGCATTGTAGAAATCTGCTTAACTGAACCCTGAAAACAGCATGGAGAGTCCTAATGCTGCCTGGAGTCAAAACTGAAGTCAAAACAAAGCTGCCTGCTACAGCTGCATTTGTTGCAAGAGAACAGGGAAAGAATGAGAGAAAAGGGAGGAAGGAGAGAAAGGAGAAAGGAGAGAAAGGAGAAAAGAGAGAAAGGAGAAAAAAGAGAAATAGGAAAGATAAGAGATAGTCACCACCTTAGAGACTTTGCATGTAGCAAGACATGTTTCTTTGTCCAGCAGGTCCAGAAGATGGTGGTTGTCCACACACAACACAACACAGCACAACACAACAGAGACACTGACACAAGACAGGGATTTTTAAGCATTACATTCCCGTCTCTTACCAGGTTGGGGACAGGTAACATGCTCTCATGCCCCCCACTACCCAGACATGCTCTCCAGCACTTCTGGTCTTTCCACTGAGGTCTGAGAGGCTGGTGAATATTAAAGATAAAAGAACATCAAAAAGATGCTGGACAAATTAAAAAATGCTGAGCTACAGATAGTGAGGAAGGTAATATATAATAAATTAAGGTTTTGTAAGTAGTAAAAACCTTCTGTAAATAGAGGGATACAAAAGAAAATGCAAAGCTGTTACCTAGAGGAGAAGATGAAAAATAAGAGGTGACAGAAGAAGTTGGAATACAGATCAACGTTTCTTGTTTCTGTCTTTATGAAGAAGGTTAATTGGGATCAGCTGCTTAGCATGGTTGAAGCTAACAGCAAGGAACACAGGGCAGAAAAAGAGAAGAACAGGTTAAAGGACATTTTCATGAATTAGGTGCGTTCAAGTTTCTAGACATAGGATAGAATTTATTCTGGTCTACCCAAGCAGCTAATTGAAGCAGGTTCAAATCTATGAGCAATTACCATGTAAAACTGATAAAGGGCAATTGAGATCCCGTAAGAGGACACATAAAGAGGATGCTTTTAAAATAGAGAAAGAAGGAAGATTTTGGAATTGTGGACTGGTCAGGCAAATTTGGTACCATGAAAGATCTTCAAACACGTAACTCATCAAAAGTAAATGACCATAAATAAGTGAAGACTGGAAGTTTTAAGATAGTTTTGTAATAGAACACATATGAGATCCAACACAAAAAAAACAAGATGAACCCTATAGCTCGGGAACCAAGTGTGGGAGGAGAGATGGTTATAAAACATGTTTTAACCTGTCACAGTGAGACAAGGCTCAGTTGCTTCACGCAGTACAGGTGGATGCATGTTCAAATATAGAAGTTTTCTTACACTCAGTTTGAAGATGTTGGGGTGTGCCAGTGCACAATGCTTTGTCTGTGAAGTAGTTTTAACTAATAACAACATCACTGCTTGACCACTCATTCTGTTTGCCAGACCTGATTCCCTTTTTCTGAAGATGAAGTCAGTGCTCAAAGGAACTCATTTTTTGTTGGTAGAAGATGTGAAAACAAAAACAACAAAGATGCTCAACAGCCTTTTGGAAAATGATCTCCAGAATTGCTTTGAATGTTGCAGCACTGTATGCAGCTGTGTGCCATCTCAGAAGGGAACTATTTTGATGGTGATTGTAGTTGACTTTCTTAGTTTGTTAAATAAAAAGAGTTACAAGCACAGTCTTGGGGGTTTTTTTTGTGTTGGATCTTTTGTATTTTAAGCCTCCAAGTTATGGTACAGAGGGCAAAACTGAGTGTAATATTGGAATATAGTGAGTTTATGAAGTGGATTTTATGAAGTGATTGCTTCAGACAGTGACTTGGTGACCCTGAAGCTTAGCTGAAGTGGGGGATCTGTCTTAGTGTTCCTTCTTGACTTTAGGAAAGCTTTGGTTAAAGTCGTATATGACATCTCAGTAATAATTGTACACACACTACATATCTCCAGATTGTTTTGATGTGGATGACTGCAAACATACACAAGTATGCTGTATGGATGACTGCAAACATAGAGAGTAATTGATGATAGTATGCTGTCTGGCAGAAGTATATATCCAGCAGGGTTATCCATTTGTGGATGGTAGGATGCACTTGAACAGAACCACAAGATCAGAGTGCCTGAGCCAGGCAGGCACCTCTGGAGATCATCTGATCCAGCCACTTGGTCAGGTAGGACCGCCCAGAGTAGGTTGCTCAAGGCTCTATTGGGTCCATGTTTGTATATCTCTGGGGACGGAAGCTCCACAACCTTTCTGTGCAATTTGTTCCAGTGTTTGAACATCCTCACAATACAGAAGATTTTCTCTTATGTTTAAATGGAATTTTCTGTATGTCAGTTTGTGCCATTGCTTCTTGTCTTCTCCACTGAGAGGCACCACTGAGAGGGGTCTGGCTCCACTTACTCTACTCCCATCCTATGAGATATTCATTATACACATTGATTAGATTCCCCCTGAGCACCCTCTACTTCTGGCTAAACAAAGCCTGTAAACTTCAAGATGGACAGGAAAGCTGTTGAGGGGCTCTTTATCAGGGAGTGTAGTCATAGGACAAGGGGTAATGGTTTTAAGCTGGAAGAGGGGAGGTTTAGTTTAGATATTAGACATTTTTTCCATTTAGAACAGAAAATCAAGTTACTAAATGCACAGCATGAAACAACAGCATAGAAAAAGCATTGATGGATTAACAGTTGTTTAGTCTATAAAGGAGAAAAACTGATAATGTTCAGATTTTTTATAAGGTTGTTTATAGGCAGCACAATAAACATTTGTTCTTTATATTCTCTAGGGCTATGATGAGAAGGTTTAGTTTTCCAAGGGGGAAACATATACCTTTAATGATAGCTAAGCATTCTAACAGGCTGCCTTCTGAAGCTGTAAAACTCTAGTTCTTAAAGCTTCAACTATAAATTGAACTATAAATTGAACAAACGTTTCTAAGCTTATCTGGTTCACTTTTTTAGGTGGACAAAATTAATCTATTTCACCTTAATATCACGTGCAACCTTACATTTCTGTGCTGATGTGATCTTTTGCAAAGGGATTTTTCATTGTTGTGGGGGATGGAACATCCTTTGAATATGTTTTAGGATGTAGCCTGTCATCATTACATCATTTAAGCTGAAAGAGGGGAGGTTTAGATTAGACATTAGGAAGATTTTTTTTAGTGTGAGAATGCTGAAGTGCTGGAACAAGTTGCACAGAGAAGTCATGGATGCTCTATCCCTGGAGTTGTTCAAGGCCAGGTTGGATGAGGCTTTGAGCAATCTGATCCAGTAGAAGGAATCTTTGCCCATGGCAACACATTTGTGTTCTTTAAAATCCCTTCTGACTCAAACCGTTCTATGATTCTGTGATCAATACCATAGAATATGTTTCTTTAATGCTTTGCCTGGTTTTCAGTTAAGTACAAATGTGAAAACCTGAATCAGCTGCTAGAATTAGGGTGATCCTGTAACTCCCTGTAGTGTGTGCACATCTGATTAGGGGCCAACTCAGTCATTACTAGATGAAAAAAAATTAGTAGCAGTCCATTTTACACTGTTAATAAATTATGCCCCCGTGAGTTTTGCTCACTTTTTTTGCCTGGAGCTGACATTTTAAATTGTAGCTCAATCAGAAAATGTTAGTTGATATTCATGGTAAGGTTCATGTCTGCATTTGAAATGTAGTGATTTCGGCAGCTAAGTAAATAGTGAGTAAGAGGGGAGGAGAAATGTAGCGAATGGATTTGTGAAATAATTTTTTGATAATATCTTTTATGAATAATATGGTACCGTGATTTTCTATTAATACTGGCAATGAGATATTTTGCACATTACTGTGTGGTACATGATCTCAGCTGAGACAGGAGCAAGAGTACATCGGCTTAATAATAGAAAAATTGGTGAAAACAGAGGGAGGTCTCTGGGCACCTCAAGGCAGGAGCAAATCGACCTATGATTTATTGCTAGCTTGTCTCTGCAGAACCTTGCCAATACCTAATCAATGTCTGAAACTTGGCAGAAATTAGGGGAGGGGGATTTAGCCCCTCTACTCTGCCCTAGTGAGACCTCATCTGGAGTTCTGCATTCAGTTCTGGACTCTTCAGCACATGAAGGACATGAATCTTTTAGAATGAGTCCACAGGAGGCCAAGAAGATGATCCAAGGACTGGAGCACCTCCCATACGAGGACAGGCTGAGATAGTTGGTGTTGTTTAGCCTAGAGAAGAGAAGGCTCCAGGGACACCTTCTAGCAGCCTTCCAGTACTTAAAGAGGACCTAGAGGAAAGCTAGGGGAGAGGGTCTTTTATCAGGGACAGTAGTGACAGGACAGGGGCTAATGATTTTAAGCTGAAAGAGGGAAGATTTAGTTTATATATTGGGAAGAATTTTTTTCCTGTGAGTGTGGTGAGGCACTGGCATAGATTTCCCAAGGCAGTTGTGGATGCCCTGTTCCTGGAGTTGTTCAAGGCCAGGTTGGATGAGGCTTTGAGCAAGATGATCTAGTGGAAGGGGTCCCTGCCCATGGCAGGGGGTTGGAATTGGATGATCTTTAACATCCTTTCAAACTGAAACCATTCTGTAATTCTATAATTAAAAAGCAGTGTTTACTACTTCTACAGCATTTTAACTAAATCAAAAAGACACAGAAGACAGCAAGAAGCTTCATACAATTGAACAATCTCCAGGAGCTAGTATCTCCTGAAGAAGAACTTTTTATTGTTTATAAAGTTAATCCCTAATTATATGTGGGCTAATGTCTGTGGTGAGAAGAGAATGGCAGTGGTCTTGCCAACAGGGCTGTTCCTTGAGCCATATGAACTAGAGCATTTTCTTTCACTTATTTGTCAGTAACTTACAACTATTTTATGATTAACTGTAACTTGCCATAACTGTAGGAAGGTTCCTGGGGGTGGCCTGTTTTATTCGAATTAGACAATGATAGTTGCTCAGTTCTTAGAAGTGAGAAAAGAGGGATCCTGAGGTACTTGTTCAAGGCTGGTAAGTCTTGGAGTTGAATGATAAGCTGAGGAACTTAAATTTTGAGTATTTCATACTGAATACACTTTGCTTTCATATATATATGTAAAATTTTATTTATAAACTAGGCAGAGAAGGAAGGAGGCATCTGCCTCAGTCTCTATGCTTTATGTAAGCATTGAGTAGGTGACTGATGCTGCTGCAACCTCTGACATATCTAGATGGGGTGAGTAATGTTGTGCAGCCATATAGTCCTTCCTCCCTTAGCTGTGTTTGTGATGAGAGTTTAGGTTTGTATTGCATTGGGATCTAGAAGATTCTGTCACTGGACAGGAGCCTCTTCTTCTAGGAGCTGGTCCCTATTTCCAGATAACATTACCCCATGAAAAAAACCGACTCAGTCATTTCTCCTTTAGACTAGTTGGTGCAAGAAAAAAAGTATTTGTGTTTCAGAACATGGGATTTTAGTTTATCTTCCAAGTATTCTTCTGCAAAAGAATGTCTGAACTTATATTTATTTAAATTCTTCATACCCCCTCCACCACCATTGGGCAGAGAAGAGTTCATTAGAGCTTTGAAGGCTTTCCTGAAGGATTTTGATGTCTAGCAGTTGTACGCGACCAAAGCCACACGTGAAATAATGCCACATGTTGCATTGCTTACGCATTTGTACTCGGGTGCTAGAGAAATACACTTGTTTCTCATGTTCTATGGATACATCTCAGTCATAATTATAATCAGAAAAAGAAGCACTGATATATTTGTTGTGCTTGTTAATGTCTGTGCAGTCTGCATTTTCAGCTCTCTAGGAGTTGTGGACGTGTAGTGGTGTTACTGTTAGTCTTTTCTTAAATAGTCTTTGCAAACAAAAGTCTTGTGACAGGCTTCCTGTTTCACCAGACTTAAATACTAATGGCTTTTAGATGCTTAAAGCAATGTGATCACTGCTTGCAGCTCAAATAGAACACATTTTTCTTTCAAGTGGTGTGTCTTGCCCTTGCTGTTCTGTGTTCCCTCTGCGCTGGCTGTGCATGCCCAGTTCAGAGAGATTCGGCTTGGCATTTTCCTCTTCACTGGTCAGCTAAGGTAACTGCTCTGCTTCAAGTGTTACAAAAAAAAAGAGCTTCATATTCACATTTAAAAGCTTATATAGTTTCAAAGCCTGTTGGAGACTAGCCTGATTTTAAGCAATCTTCCTGTAGCAGTCATTGTAATATGTTTCTGAACATGGTGTCAAGCTGCAGGACAGCTGTTACCTGAAAGAACTGTGTTTATTGTTGCTGGAAAGTAGTAGAGAAAAGATGTTTGAGAGGAAAATACAGGCTTAGTCTGCAAAGGATCAGAATTGAATGTGTATGAACAGTGATTGATGCTCTGAAAAAATGGAATTTTTAAAGAGATACAAGGAGATAACACATCAGTGGGCTTCCCTGGAAAAATGCGTTTACTGAAAGAGTGGTGAAGCATTGGGGGAGGCTGCCCAGGGAACTGGAGGTGTTAAAATCACACATAGACATGGCACTTCAAGGCATGGTTTAGCAGGCACAGTGTTGTTGGGCTAATGGTTGGACTTGATGATCCTAGAGTTCTTTTCCAACCTTAATGATTCTATGATTCTATGACAATCTGAGGTCATAATCTAGTTTTTGCAAGGATGCCAACCTTATGAAGAATGGGTTCCAAGTGTCAAAACTCAGATATATCTGTTTGCAGGATTGTAGCTATACTATGATAATAATTTAGCTTAACAGTAGTTAAAAAAAAAGAAAGCCTAATGGAAGGTATTAGGAAAATACTGAAGCAGTAGGTTTTGCTTGCAAAGACCTTGTATAAGTGTGCTGTGCTGTGTCAGGGGGGAAAAAGAAAGGGAGGAGCACTAGAAGAAGGAATCTGAGGAGCACATGTCGTAACACTGCTTTCTTTTTGAATGAAACTCTTTGCTACTACATACAGAGAATATGTCTGGGTTGTTGGGTCTGGATTTTTTTTTCATTTGATTACTTGCTTGTATTTTTTCAAACTTTTATACATTCTTGAACATACTGTTACTGGAACACGTTCTCCCCTTTTTCTTTACAGCACTTTTGACACAGGAAAGTTGTGAGAAACTAAAAAAAGCGTAATCCGTGGAAGTTTGGGGGGTTTGGATTGCCTTTACAGACCAGCTTTTGGATTCTTGGTGCATAGATTTGGTTGGGTCCACTTACCACGACTCAGAGCATATCTAAAGATATTTGCTATCGAATCTTCATTGTTTACATTGTTTACATTGTTTACATTGTTTACATTGTTTACATTTCTCACTTAAATATGGAAAATCATAATCCTCACTGCCTGACCATGACTGCAAACAGAACATTTGATTATGCATGAAAAACATCCATCAAGAATGTCCTCCAGTTTTTGTAAAGTTTTCAGTTTCAAATAGTAGTTCTTTTTCCTAGCTGTGACTGTAACCAAAATCAGAATAAACCCCTGTTGCCTACAGAGTGTCGGTAGTGATTAAAAACAGCTCCTAATTTTAAAAAAATTGCCTTCTCCTTGGCAGGGACATTCTGGTATCAAATTTAATTTATCTCTCTCCTGCTGTTCCAATGGTTGGACTAGCATGTCTGGGGAGAAAGTTAAAGTAAGTCTTGGAAGACATTGCATAACATCATAAATGAGTAATTCTGAAAGAGAAGGTAGTTTTAGTGGCAGGGAATGGGGAGCTGCTGAGAAGAAGATGTGTTTGTTAGGGTTTACTTAAGTATGGAATGCAAAGCAGACCGTGGAAAGGTTGTGCCCCATGATCTCTGTGGGTGGCAGGAGATAATGTTTAGTGTGTGGGAATGGCCTTTAGGGACGTCATCTTAGTAATGCTATCTGATTTAACACTAAAAATAAAACTAAATGCAGCCCTTTATGATATCTTGCAATACTGTGCCCTCAAGTCTACTATAAGAGCCACACGATGATGTCAGATAGAACAGGATTTAGCTGTTATTGTAACTGCTAATGCCCTATCTGTTACTTATCTTAGGTTATCTTTCTTATTTGACCTTTGTGTCCTCAAATGTCTTTTCTGTGCTGTAGGTGCAGCTCCTGCCCCTCTTACTGCAGACCAGAAGGAAATGGCTGTTGTTCTCAGTGCTTCTTCCTGGTTATAGTGGGAAGATAGTGTGATAGTGTTCTGTCCAGAAACTTTGTTACCTTTCCACAAAACAAATTAAATAGTTCGGTTACTTCTGGAACTTTTTCACTTGGCTTTTAATACCAAGTCTGGTAGCGGAGAAGAAATATAAAGTCAGTAAAAACAAGCTGTTGCAGGAAAGGTGGTACTTAAAACTGATGAAGTTATATACAAACAATGAAAATAAATACCAAGTTTCTTTCAGAATAACCTCAAGATGATTATATTGAAGTGACTGACAGATCACTAGAGGACTAATGGTGGTCCCAGTGCTCCTCAGGCCTTTGCCAAGGGATGTATCCTGTTGGACAAAAACTTGTATGTGGGCAAACTCCTAGGAAAAAAAGTATGAACCTGAATTAATTACTGATACGTTCTGTTTGAATAATACTGTAATACCCAAAGGAGCAAACTGATGTAAAATTCATGCTGGAGTTTTCTTTAAATGGACCCTTTCATAATAAGGATGTAAATTCAGTGACTTGTGAAAGTTCTGCATGGGGGAGGTGGCAAAATGCATACAGCCAAGATGAGGGCTTATCCATGTCTCTTACAAGCCTCTTTGGCCAGTAACATCAAGGGAGCAGCACAGGAATAGATAACTCGTGGTTGAGATTGCCCTAAGACCACTATCTTTGTTAGTTCGATAATTTTTAGGAATGGTTTAGATTTATTGTCTTGAACTTGCACATTATGGAAAGAACGATTAATGAAATTTGCAAGTATAAAAAGCTTTTACAAACCAAGATGGTTTATTTCCAAGAGCTCTTTACCTCTTTAGCTGCAGTGATTTCAATACCTATATGAAGATTAAACTTATATTTACTTTCTTTAGGGGATAAATCAATGACAGGATCAAAACACTGAAAAATGGGATCAGGAACTGTTTGACCCGTCTTGAAGATTGAGACTAAACAAAGCTTCCTAGATTTCTTTTGTTTGCATACATTTTCTCCATTATTTTTTGTTCACTTTTTAATTCTGATTTATTCCTCTCTTAGCAGAAATTCTTATGTTTTGGGTACCAACTTGCTCTAGAAGTTGGGAACTCAGACATATCCCATAAACCTAAGAATTCTCCCTGGGAATGGAAGCAATGGGTAGCCTTGGAAGATTTGTCTGGGGTGGACCTTATTTCAACAGAGAAGCTTTGCAAAAATACATTGTGTTTTGTTTTCAGGTATTTCAAGCCTTTGAAGAGTCTTGGCAATTCTGTGTTTCTGAGGTTAGCTGGGTCTGAGATGAGCTCATATTTGAGGAAATCTGAAGAATGAGAAATGGGTTTGATGTGGGGGCCAGGCTGTTTCAGCTGACTATGGTTTTCCTGCATTTTAAACAAACACCAGATTCACTCTGGATCCTAATCGTAGGTTCTGGCAAAGGCCATTTTGCCCAAGTCAGTTCATTCGCTCCCAGTGCAAAACACATGCAAAACATTTTCTGGGAAGTATGTGCCTCTGACTCTTTCCCCTCCTCCAGTAATTTATGCTGCAGCAGTTGGGAGACTGGAACAGAATAACCTTCCCTGGTTAACTGACGGAGAAGAAAGAAATAGAAGGAGCCATTATTTTCCTGTCAAGATTTCCCTGAAACAAAGAGGTGCAGAATTATGCATGCTGAGGGGTGTCTTTGGTGCTTTGATTAACAGCAGAGGCCCAATTTCGCCTTTAAAAGCATTCTTAATTATAAGCCTTGCTGAAAAGACTGCCTTGAACGCTGTAGAAGTGATATTACAGGAGCTCGTCTGTCTTTGCTTCATTGATCTGCTGGCATTTTGTGGGATTGCTTTATTAATATCATTGGAAATAATATCTTGGAGAATCCAAGAGGAATTAGAAATACCTGTTACTTGTTTCAGTTTAATCGTGGCACAAGGCATTGCATCAGTGAGGAACTCAAATAGCTGATCATGGCTTGTGGGTGAGAAAGCTTCCCGCTTTGCTACCTTAGCAAAGCCTGTGCAGCTGGTGACATAATGCGTATCACAAGTTCTGAAGCAAATAAAAGACATCCCCCTTGGTTATTTTACGAGTCTGCTGATTACAGAGATTTTATTGTAATTACAATGACTAAAAGACTATAACAGAAGATGGAAACGTTAATTTACAATCTGCTTGCTGACCAGGTGTCATGTGGTAATGGATTGGGACAGACTGGTTTGCAAATGGACCTGAATTTTTGGAGCCACTAATTTGAAGTGGCAGTTAAAAGTGCCAGTATGTATGCTTCAAAAGGGATGCATTTCATTAAGCAGCTACGGTGCAGCAGCGGTTGCTTGACAGATTGGTTCAGAAATGGTCACCTTTGGCTTTACACTGGTGGCAGTAACGTACAAGGAGGAGAGGGAAGTAGCAGAAGGACAGATGAACAGAGCTGGGAAGTAGATTTCTGCTTTGTCGTAAGCAGACTGTGCTGCAGACCCACCACGGGACTTATTTCCAGTTAAACAAAGGGGGGGTTTATGTACCTAATTAGATATGTAGATCATGTCTTTAATTCTATCAGTCTCTTAAAGATGTGTGTACAGTCACAGATGCAGCTAATTTGTTTTTTAAAAAAGAAGTATTTTTTCAATAGTAGCATTGCCCCCGCTCTGTTTTCAGAGGCTCTAGAGCTCAGGATGCAAGGTGTCAGGAATCTTCACTCTGCTATGGTGCCAAAGGATTTGAAGGAGTTTCATAGATGTGGGCTCAGGTGTTTCAGACAGCACTAGTGATGGTAGCCTGGTAACATTTCAAAAGGGTTTTAAGGTTTCTATGGAAATTTTGAAATAGACTACTGTATAGCAGAGGGATAATCCTTTCTGACATCCCCCATTTTGACCTACATGTCCTATTAAAAAGATGATCCTAATCTGTCAACTCACAAAACAATTTCTGTGAATTTTGGTTCTTTATGTATGCCACAGAAATCCTGTACAGGTAAATTTATGTACAGCACTGCTGAATCTTGTTGTGAGCTCATAGTAATTAACTGTACTGAAACATTATTCTAACTGTGTTAAACTAACAATAACAAAAGAGAATATTATTTACGTTCTTTTTTTGGAAGGTGATATGTTAATGAAAGAATCACAGAATCACTAGGTTGGAAAAGACTCACGGGATCATCGAGTCCAACTATTCCTATCAATCACTAAACCATGCCCCTCAGCATCTTATCCACCCGTCTTTTAAACACCTCCAGGGAAGGTGACTCAACTGCATCCCTGGGCAGCCTGTTCCAGTGCCCAGTGACCCATTCCATGAAAATTTTTTTCCTGATGTGAAGCCTGAACCTCCCCTGGCAGAGCTTGAGGCCATTCCCTCTTGTTCTGTTCGCAAAAGACAGAGAGAGTAGTTTGCAGTGTGGAACAGCTGACTGCATTTATAATGTGGCTTTGAAGTAAAGATTTTGTATTAGTCACTTTAAAGACATTGATGTATTCTTTAGCTTCATAGGATCATAGTATCATAGAATGGTTAGAGTTGGAAGGCACCTTAAAGATCATCCAGTTCTAATGCCTCTGCCATGGGCAGGGACACCTTCCACTCTATCAAGTTGCTTAAAGCTTCATCCCACCCAACCTTGAACACCTCCAGGGCTGGGGCATCCACATCTTCTCTGTACAACCTGTGCCAGTGCTTCACCACTTTCACAGTAAAACATTTCTTTCTAATATCTCATTTAAATCTCCTCTCTTCCAGCTTAAACCCATTCCACCTTGTCCTATCCCTGCACACCTTTATAAAGAGCCTCTGCTCAGCTCTTCCGTAGGCTTCCTTTAGGTTCTGGAAGGCTGCTATTTGTTTTGTTTTGTGTTTTTTTTTAAATAGTGCTCTTATGTATGATAATTGAAAACTAAGAATAGAGCTTAAATGCAGATTTGTTACAATCACCAAACAGATTTCTAGGTAGACACCATTGCTGCTCAGAGTAGTGTATGACACATTGCTGTGATATCCTTTAAATTGTACCTGAATTGCAAACAGCTGATAACAATTCCAGAGGTTACAGTGGAAATGAGGAACAGAAATAGCCTTTTGGCTTTAGGTCTGTTTTATACACTGAAGGATTGCAGGTTGGGAGCAACAAGTGTATGTGCAGTGTATATTAAGCATCTGTTTCTGGACAGGAGTCACCACAATGTATTGTATATAGACCACAAACCCATTCATTGCTAAATGTCGTGAGTGGGTACTGAATTTCTGAAGAAGGTATGCAAAATGAGAACATAGAGCCAAAAGAGGCATTGTAGTGATTGGCCCCTAGTCAGCAGGTTGATAAACACTGATTTAAATCTAATAGAATTAGAGCTAATGTTATTTGAATTTTTCTTTGATCTTTGAAGAGATGCTGTGAGGGTTGTGCCAGTGTAAAACCAACTGTCATAAGCAGAAATTAACTGGAAATTGTCAAACTAAAATGTTCATTACAATATTGAGGAGAACCTTAATAAAAAAATAACTGGTTAATAAGGAGGAACTGGTGTTTTCCTTTTTTTTTTTTTTCTAATGGGTTTACAAAGGGGAAAAAGCAACAACAAAAGGAGATACTCAAGTGAAGTCAATGTCTTCTAAATCTCTTCTAAATCTCCCCTCTTTCAGCTTAAAACCATTACCTGTCATCCTATCCCTACGCTCTCTTATAAGGAGCCCCTCCCCAGCTTTCCTGCAGGCTTCCTTTAAGTAGGAAGGCTGCTATAAGGTCTCCCCAGCAACCTTATATATACCTTTAAATATTTTTAAAGTATTTTATATATTTTTGTGTGTGTATCTATACCTAAATAGTTATTAATATTCCACTGTAATTAATGGATCCCAGAATGAATGGATGTGGGGTGGATATTAACATAGACAGATGCATTGTCAGGCTTGAGCTTATATAAAAAGCCTTGGCAATTGATGTAAATGAACAGGCAGGACGATGAGGATGGGATAGCTAGGTACTGTAGGCAAGGTGTTAGAATATACATGTTTTAGGGTGGCAAAAGGAAATCTGTTGGGTTTGTTGGGTGTTCTGGATTCCAGGAAAGTGAATAGTAAAGAATTGGTCGGACCTGTTCACTGCCCTGAAGTGTGTTTGATGCTTTCATTGACTTTGTCACGTCTCCTAATGCTGAGACAAAACTTCAGTGGATCTGCTGCTGTTTAATTGGGATGTCATTAGCAACAGACCTGATATGCCACAGAAAGCAGTTACTGATGTGTATGTAACTATTCTGCAAATGTGAGTGATGCTGCGGTGGTAATCTGTTTTCATGAGACCACAGAGGAGGTTCCAAAAGCTGGGTCAGACCTTGAACTAGTCCCAGACTTTAAATGAGAGGCAAAGGGAGGAGGACAAGTAAATTGTCACAACCTACAGCTGCTTCACCTCACTGTCATCTTTGTGGGCTTTGAAGGTAGCTGGAATAAAATTTCTAGCCCGTGATGAGATTACGTAGGTCTCCTGGTCCTGGTCCCAGGCTGCCTGTGGTGAGGTTGCCAAGGGCTTTGTAGAGAGCGTATTCAGAGAGATGGCTCAGCTGAGTGTTTCAAAATGTCGTTTAGTCAGTTGGGGTTTTTTCCCCAACTCTTATGAGTTAATTCAAGCTTTATGACACACCTTGAAAGTATTATTGTTGTGGTGTGACATCACTTCAATGCAAGTGGACTACAAGGGACTGGATCCAGTTTTCACCCTTGGCGCTGTTGATGATGCCTCGCCTGAATTCATTGAATGCTTAATCTTGTTTTCACTGTCTCTGAAAGAAAAGATGATCCCTACTGACTATAACAAACTCTGTGAGATCTCCAGACAAGGACTCCAGGTTTCCCAGAGCTCATTGTGTGGCTGGCAAATGATCACAAAATAATGGAATCATAGAATGGTTTGGGTTGGAAGGGACCTTAAAGATCATCCAGTTCCAAGCTGCCTGCCATGGACAGGGACACCTTTCCACTGGATCACGTTGCTCAAGCCTTATCCACCCTGGCCCTGAAAAACTCCAGGGATGGGGCATCCACGACTTCTCTGGGCAACCTGTGCCAGTGCTTCCCTGCCCTCAGAGATAAAAATTACCCTCCCCAGCTTTCCTGTAGGCCCTCTTTAAGAACTGAAAGGCCACTGTAAGGTCTCCCTGGAGCTTGCTCTTCTCTAGGCTGAGCAGCCCTAACTCACTCAGACCTGTCCTCACAGGGGAGATACTCCAGCTCTCTGATCACCTTTGTGAATGGTAGCGTGGAGATTGCACATAGGACCTTCAACCATTAGGTTTTCTGGTTTGTCCAAAGCAGTCTCTTGCCATGGCTATAACCAAAAGCAGTGCTTGTTGCCCTGCCACCAACTCCTCCAGAAACAAGGATTTTTTTGCACAGTGAATTTACTGTCACCATGTGACTGCTTTAAAAGCGTTATCACCCAGTGCTGTGCTGATTGTAGCTGCCAAATACTCACTCATCAGTTTCCTCCTTGTTAAGCATTTATCACTTTTCTGACCGTGGTGTAAGCAGATGTCGGGCAGAGAGAGAGTTAACCATTGATGAAGTTAGTCACTGCTGGAGCGCAGTGGTGGTCTTGTCACTGCCCAAGGCATTAGGGACACATAAGGCCAGATCTGCCGTCCTCACAGTAATGTCCATTCTTATGTTGGTAGTAATGTTGGTAGATTAAGCAAGCAAAAAGCTATAGCTCGTAGTCCTTGAAGATCAGTGGAATTCAGTCACTACTAGTGGAAAATAAAATTTGGGTGTCCTGCATGCTTGCAGTTGCCTTTATCAGAGGTTTTTACTCTGTAAGGTGGTACATAAATCTCAGCTACAAACTGAACTCGGTCACAGGCACTTGCACCACTTAGTAACCACACAGGAGTGGTGTTTATATCTTTCCATCTGTATTATATGTGTAGTAATAGTAAATAAGTCACAAGTTTTATCAGGTAACACTGTGAATTCTGTAATTCAGGCTCAGATTAAGTATCTTAATTTTCAACCATTTTATGATACATGTGAAACAGAAAAGACAACAATTCACCTGTGCCGTATTCATTCTAATCATCTCTGTATTGTTAATTTTCATGTTTAAAAATGTCTCTGCCATGAATGCAAACAATGTATTTTGCTCCATTTTATCAAAGTCATTTATTACTATATAGATATTTTCATTGTCTTAGTCACTTCAGAGTTTTCTGTTGAGAATAAATTGAACCACTTAGCTGTTTGCTAGTAATAAATGTCCCTAATACCTGTGGTTCTCTTGTTTGCCCTGAAAGTATTCATAACCTTCCTGGGAACCAGGCTGAAGTTGGATATTCAGTATTGTGGATGTTCTCTAAGTCTAGTGATTTCTCAAAGCCTATAAATGGTGCCTCATTTAAAGAAGAAGAAGAAAAAAGTCTTTCTGGAGCATCTTAGAATCATAGAATCACAGAAAAACCAGGTTGGAAGAGACCCACCAGATCATCGAGTCCAACCATTCCTATCAAACACTAAACCATGCCCCTCAGCACCTCATCCATCCGTGCCTTAAACACCTCCAGGGAAGGTGAATCAACCACCTCCCTGGGCAGCCTGTTCCAGTGCCCAATGACCCTTTCTGTGTAATTTTTTTCCTGATATCCAACCTAAATCTCCCCTAGTGGAGCTTGTGGCCATTCCCTCTCGTCCTGTCCCCTGTCACTTGGGAGAAGAGGCCAGCTCCCTCCTCTCCACAACATCCCCTCAGGTAGTTATAGAGAGCAATAAGGTCTCCCCTCAGCCTCCTCTTCTCCAGGCTAAACAACCCCAGCGCTCCCAGTCGCTCCTCATAAGGCCTGTTCTCCAGCCCCTTCACCAGCTTCATTGCTCTTCTCTGGACTCGCTCCAGAGCCACAACATCCTTCTTGTGGTGAGGGACCCAGAACTGCACGCAGTATTCAAGGAGCGGTCTCACCAGTGCCGAGTACAGGGGGAGAATAACCTCCCTAGACCTGCTGGTCACGCCATTCCTGATACAAGCCAGGATGCCATTGGCCTTCTGGGCCACCTGGGCACACTGCTGGCTCATGTTCAGTCGGCTGTCAACCAACACCCCCAGGCCCCTCTCCTCCAGGCAGCTTTCCAGCCAGGTTTCTCCTAGTCTGTAGCTGCACAGGGTTGTTGTGCCCCAAGTGCAGGACCCGGCATTTGGCCTTGTTAAACCTCATGCCACTGGCCTCAGCCCAGCAGTCCAGCCTGTTCAGATCCCTTTGCAGAGCCTCCCGACCCTCCAGCAGATCCACACTTCCACCCAGCTTAGTGTTATCCACAAACTTGCTGAGGGAGCACTCGTTGCCTTCATCCAGGTCATTGATAAAGACATTGAACAGGGCTGGACCTAGGACTGAACCCTGGGGAACCCCACTTGTAACTGGCCTCCAGCTGGATTTAACACCATTAAGCACCACTCTCTGGGCCCGGCCATCCAACCAGTTTTCCACACAAATATAGCCAGTTCTGGTTTAATTTGGTGGAGTAATATCGTGCTATTCCTGTTTCCTGCTATCCTCTCCATATTTTTACTTCATCCACATTCTGACTGTGCATAACTTTGGCTGAAGGTGAATCAGGACAAATCAAAGGGGATATTGGCAGATCAAGGAAATCAGAATTTCTGAACGATACTATCCCTTTTATTGAGGCATCATGCTTCCCTTTTTCATTACTTCCCCATTTTGCAGCTTGGGGTCTGAAACAGAAAGGGCTGAGTATACAGCTCCCCATCAGAAATCTTGATTATGCCTTTGTATGTTGTAATTATGGCTAGAATGGCCTTTTTTCCATTATATGGGTAGAGTAGTAGAAAAATGCGAGTGCTGTGTTTTCTTACCTTAGCTTTAGCCCATTTCAGTACACGTGTATCTAGGCTTCTGGTTAGTAAGAGGAAACTTTCTCGCTGGAAGCCCAGAGCCTGGAGGGTTGATCTCGTCCTTGGGGAGACGGCAGCTCCACTCAGCCCAAGAGCTCTCTAGCTTCTCTTGGCTATACTGACTATAACCAAGATTGAATTGCTATAGCTCACATGCCAACATTTGGAATCACAGACATCCAAATACAGATGTGGGGAATACTGTCCCTACCTGCAACCTGTCTGTGGCATGTCTTTATGACAGCCAGTGCCAGGGCTTTTTTAAAATAATCAAAGTACACTCTCTTCAAATATTCATAAAAGGTACTTAAGTCCAATGTACATTTTGTTGTTTTATTGTCATAATAAAAGCAGTTTGACCTGTTTCTTTCACCATCATTACTTTTTCTGGATTTTATTCTGTGTAATGTATGTTAGTCCATTTCAGCTGTAGTGTTTAATCAAGTTTATTTGGTGGTTAAGTTGACCGAAAGTGAACTAAAAAACAGCTCTCAAAACTGATAGCAAGATTTCAAGAGGCATGTGGACCCATGAATACCATAAGCAGAATAATATTTGATAAGAAGGGCCTCTCAAACTTCATAAGCTACTTATCTGTTAAGGAAGGGGGTTTGTATGGATTATTTCATCAATAGCAATAACATATCAGAAATACCATGTTATGACATTTCAAACAGATGATATATTCTGGGCTTTAAGCCATTGTATTCTAGTTTGGGAGAATCTGTATTGCCTTATGTGCTTTTGTTTGTGGAAAGAAAGTTCAGTGCTAGGTTTTGAGATAATCTCAGCCAGCAACTTTCTTCCTCTTTTTATCTGTATGCACACATACAGAGTTCAGAAATTTAAAGCAGAGGACTTGCTTTTTCTAATTTTCTTTCTTAGATCCTCTAGTTATAATTTATATGCACTAAATGGCTTAATTTATTAAAATTTCTATCAAATTTGTGTCATTTTTGGTTGTTTTCTCTTCTTCCTTAATTTTTACAGTGTTCCGTGTCATTACCAAAAATGTACATGGAGGGAAAATGAATGATGTATTCCTTACTATTTATATACCACAGATTTGGCCTTTCTGCCATATCTGAAAGACTGAAGGCAAGACTCGAAGACATCTGTTCCCCGGGAGGGTTTGACTGCTTGTTTGAGAAACGCTGGACTAGTTGTTTTGCTGCATGAAGCTAATCTGTAAGGGGAATACACATTATTCACAACCTCTAAAGCAGGAGAGACTTATTGAACTCAATATGAACTTAATGCCTGTCCAAGAACCACCAGTTACTGTATTTGCCGGCTTCATTTTACACAATTGCTGTTGCAAGTGTTACATTACTGTTGTAACAGTTATTTCTGTATCTTGAAAGGGTTACATAGTAAACTAATTTCCTACAGATAACTGGCTTAGACTCACAATCATAAACATCCCTCTATGAAAGCATTCTTTTACTTCAGGACATAAGGCAAGCATCATTTGAAATGTCATGATTACAGTGTGTAATCAATATTTCCAAGATCAACTGCATCATGTGCAATAATATTGTTCTGTATATACAGGTCTTTTTGAGGCAGGTAGGATGAAGGCAAAGCATGAATTAGTTTTTACTTGCCAAATTTCTCCTTTTTTCTAGATTTATATCTTATATATATCTTATATAAATAAGGGGGCCTACAGGAAAGCTGGGGAGGGTCTTTTTATCAGTGAGTGAAGTGATAGGACAAGGGGGAACAGTTTTAAGCTGAAAGAGGGGAGATTTAGATTAGATATTAGGTAGAAATTCTTTACTGTGAGAGTGATGAGACACTGGAATGGGTTGCCCAGAGATGTCGTGCATGCCTCATCCCTGCAGGTGTTCAGGGCCAGGCTGGATGAGGCTTTGAGCGATGTGATCCAGTGGAGGTGTCTCTGCCCATGGCTGGGGAATTTGAACTGGATGATCTTTAAGGTGTCTTCCAGCCCAAACCATTCTAGGACTTTATGATGATATAACACCAAAAATAGTTTGGGTCTTTCGTCTTTTTAGAGTTCCTTATTTTTACACATTTAGGTAGAATCATAGAATCATATACTATTTAGGGTTGGAAGGGACCTTAAAGATCATCTAGTTCCAACCCCCCTGCCATGGGCAGGGGCATCTCACTAAATCAGGCTGCCCAAGGCTCTATTCAGCGTGATCTTCAACACACCTCCAGGGATGGAGCATCCACAACTTCCTTTGGCAAACTGTTCCAGTTTCTCACCACTTTCATGGTGAAGAAATTCTTTCTAATGCCTGGTCGAAATCTGCCCCTCTCCAGCTTATATGCATTCCCCCTAATCCTATCACCACAAGCCTTTATGAATACTCCCTCTCCAGCTTTCCCATAGACCTATTTCAGGTACTGGAAGGTCACTGTAAGAGCTCCTCGGAGCCTTCTTTTATCCAGACTTAATAAGCCTAACTCTCTTAGCCTGTCATCTCCTAGTACATCAAGACCAGCATTTTGAAACAGCATCAGTACCTGGACCAGGGCACAGTCTGCGAATTCTGGCCTAAACAAATGTTCTTTCTCTTTTAAGATGCTATGTATGAATAAAAACCCTGATATTTCCTTCAGTGGATTCGCACATTCAGTCATTTTTTGATAGCCAGCCAGACTTAAACTTTTAATTGTTAGCCCTGTTGGGATGTGTTTTAAGTAATCGGAGTGGATCAATTGATGAGCTAGCTCTCTTGTCCATTTGGAAAGCTGTTCCCTCAGATTAGGCATCATTGGTTCAGCAGCAGCCCTAGTCATTCTGAGCAATGCCTGCATCCCACGAGAGTGGTGTGTGGGCTGATCCAGTGTTACTGTTATGCTGAACATATAATACAGCATAAAAGGAAATAAGCAGATTTTAGAGGATGGTACATTCACAGGTGAAACAAAATTAAAATTTGGCAAGCAAATCTACTTCCTTTAATCTATGAGTCTGTCAGTGTATTTCTCCACATAGTACAGCAGCTGTAGTTGGTCTTTGAGCTAATACAGCTGACTATGTGGAGTCCAAGTGATGACCTTCAAGTATGATTGTTAACTTACTTTAAATTTCATAAAATAGCAGTATCTGTGACAGACAGTAAAATATAGCTGTTATTTTCCTTCCATATAAGAACTCACTTTTTAAAAGGTAGAGAAGGAATAAAAAAAAGCTTGTCATTACATTCTAGGATAATAAAGAAATAAAGTAATCAGTTTTATCCTCTTCAGGTGCGAGATTAGTTAGTTGGTGAATATAAATTGCTGTCTAAGCTGCAGAGCTGCTTGGTTTGAAATTAAACAGATTCCTTAGAAATGCTTAATGCACTTGAGGAATAGGTCCTTGTATATCAAAGTTCTTGCTACCATGTAATATGATGAAGTACCTCATCTGTCTGTGAAGACCGCCTGGGTTTAAATTAACTGTGAGTCATTCTATTAAAATCTTGTAATGGGATTATAAACAGTCTTTTCACAGCACTGTTGTCATGTTAAATGATGTCCATGCCAGCTAGTCGCTTGGACACCGTAGTCATATGCAAGTGAGAATCTGACTTTCCTTTTCTCCTGGATCTCTACACATTTAGCCTGATCTGTTCTGATGTGGAACATCAATAGCAGTTTTGGTGCCAAAATTCAGATCTGAAATCTTTATATCTTTAAATCAATGTAGTGATACGATGAGAGGTGATAGTTCTAAGCTGAAAGAGGGGAGATTTAGGTTAGATAAGGAGGACATTTTTTACTGTGAGAGTGATAAGGTGCTGGAACAGGTTGCCCAAAGATGGGGATGTCCATCCCTGGACATGTTCAAGGTCAGACTGAATGAGGCTTTGAGTAACCTGATCCAGTGGAAGGTGTCCTTGCCCATGGCAGGCGTGTTGGAACTGGGTCATCTTTAAGGTCCCTTTCAACCCAAACCATTCTGCGATGCTGTTTGGCCACAAAAATTGGGAGGAATGTAAATTTTTAAAAACAATATTGCATTACATTTCATTGGGCCTAAAATCTTGTTTATGTTTATGTGGTTCTTTTAAGAGGCAGAGCAGCTCAGCGGTGGGTACACCTAATCAGTATTAGGAAGAGAAGCCATGCGTGGATCCCCTGTGGAGGCTATCGGAGCCAATGGTCGAGGTGTTGAAACTTGTACTGGTCTGGCTCAGACTCTGCTTTAGATGCCATAAAACCTTGTATTTTAAAATATAGAAATAGCAAGTAAAGTTTTTGCCCTTCTTTACCTAGAGGCATGGGTCGATTAACTGCTAATGATATGGGAGACCTGGGTTCAGTTTGCACCATTGCCTGGAGGCATTCAAATCCATCTCCTTCCTTTGTACGGACAGCTCTGTTTATGAGGGTTTTTATAGTTTACGAGGTGTCGTTATGAGGCTGCTCTGAGATGGGACCCTTCTGATGCATCCTTTCCAAACTAGTCTGCTTTACAGGTTTTAAGATTTACAGGATAGAGAGAGAGTGTATATTTTGATTCTAGTTTACTTACTAGGCAAATTTTCAACAGTGTTGATTTCTACAGGATTTTAGTCTTAGCTGGATATATATTACCAAACATGTAATTCATGACGTCACAATTCTTTGAGAGACAGATGATTTTAGCATCAAATTCCTGCTGTGTGTGATTCACAATCTACCCACCTGCCAACTTTTGGATGCAAGCCAGAGGATGGTGACAGCTGTGCTAGAGGAAGGTGGGCTCACAACATCTCACATATTGCTTACAAAATACCCTTCATTGATTTAATCGATAATTATCTAAAATAACATAGACCAGAACTCAAGACTCCCTCCTCAATGTCTCTCATTGAGGAATAGTCATCATTTTCTTATAAAATGCGAAGTAAAAGTCTGTGTGGGACTTGAGTTTCCCAGCTGTACTTTCCTTGTTTTCAGGAGGGACTTGGGCCTGTAGAAGAGGACTCTGGTGGCAGGTAGTGACAATGCTGGGTGTCTTAGCCTAGCGCGAACAGGGCAGGCAGTGGGAGGTTTAGACTGGATATTGGGACAAATTCTTTACTGAAAGAGAGGCCAGGTATTGAGCAGCCTGATCTAGTGGAACGTGTAGCTGCCCACAGTATGGGGGTTGGAACTAGATGATCTTTAATGTCCCTTCCAACCCCAACCATTCTGTGATACATTGATGCGTAGGTGTGAAGGATATTAGAGGTGAAACAGGGCAACAGTGGTGAGTGTACAAGCATTTGGAAGAGGGTACCCAAGCTAATTAGAACGATTACACCGTGACTATGCCCCAGTTCGCCTCACAGAGGACCACTGATCTGATCTGCTTGGGTGTTGTTCTGTATCAGAAATTCTCCACCGTATTGCTTGAGTGTGAAAGCCTTGAATTATTGAAGTGAATTTGTGAAACACCAAGCCCTTTATAAAACATCTGCACTATACAGCTTTTAGTTTTCTCATGTTAGTTTTTCGTGTCTGTAACATGCAATTATGTATAGATTAAAGCTGGAGATACTCTTTTTAATTCAGTGAGGAAAAAAATCCTAAGTCTAAGTGAGAATTTAATTTGTAATGTATTAAGAGTTGTCAGTACTAATTAGTGCTGTAAAATATCTTAAACGTAAGACCCAAGTGTCAACAAGACGAGTAGTGTCTGTGTCTCCAGAGAAGCAGAAACTTGAGTATGGCTATGCTGAGGTGTATTTGGTATGCTCGTCTTCATTTGGTTGTGCACAGGAACAATGGTTAATAGGAAAACAGAACTATCCGATTTCTACCCCATGTGCCGCTCACAAAGTAAATTCACACATAGATTTTGCGTATAACTGGAATCTTCCTTCTGAGTCAGAGCAGTGAAGCAGCACGTGTGCAGGGATAAACTCTTACTGTGTCTTCTGGAAATGCTCATTAGCTTTGAATCCTTCATGTAAGATTTGGTTCTTGAGTAGGACAAATCCATGTGTCTCTGTATGCATGTAAAATGCAACTATAAATTCTCAGTTGATGGAAATAGGGAGTTGAAGATCCTCTTTCTTTGACCATATCAGTAACTTTGTTGTGATTTCAATGATGTGACAAAATTCCCACTCCATAGCCCGTACTGGGTGTCATGTCCAATTATATCTAACAGAGCGATGTGTGACCAGTGCCTACTCTGACATCACTGTTGTGATGTTAAACAACATTACACAGAAGGCAGTGATAAAGCATTACAGAACCTTTTTA